>JANVCC010000017.1:11882592-12236088 GCA_025345505.1 Todiramphus chloris collaris | reverse complement strand
TTTTTTTTTTTTTTTTTTTTTTTTTTTTTTTTGTCTTCAGTATGTAGGCATAGACCTTTCTCTGGGATAATTTACCCAAATTTCTTGTTACTGCAAGGACTGAGTATATTGACGACATCATTTTTTTCCTCATATGGATATGTGGAATAGATGAACTATGAACTTTTTAGGTCAAAGTATGTATTTCACAGTTCTTTGCAATGGAGGGTAAAGGATGAAGCCCTTCCATGAAGCAGGAACTCCCTTTTTCTATATTCCTATGCAAAGCTGACCTACTGTGGATACAGAAAAAAACAGAATAAACCTAGCTTCAAAATGAGTTACCAGCATTTATGAACTATGAGATGCTCAAAAATCAAGTTCTTCTGTAGGAAAGGAAGACACCCTGTATTCTATAGAGGACACTATAGTTGCAAGTGAAA
This sequence comes from Todiramphus chloris collaris, assembly GCA_025345505.1. Lineage (NCBI taxonomy): Eukaryota > Metazoa > Chordata > Aves > Coraciiformes > Alcedinidae > Todiramphus > Todiramphus chloris. The sequence goes on along the minus strand of JANVCC010000017.1, from coordinate 12,235,666 downwards.
AATGGAAATTGGTTCTTTTCCTAGTTCCAAAACCAAAAATGAAGTAGCAAACACCTCAACCCTTAAATGTATTTAAATCAACAAAGGTTAGTCAGCTGGATTAGTCATGTGGATTTTTTTTTCTTTCCCCAAAAATAATGTTCTTTGAAATTACTATAAAAGTATTTTCCTTCATTGACCTGGACATTCATCTAACTTAGAATTTGAGTGTTTAGTGCAGTAATAATTGCACGCAGACATTTTAATAGAAATGAGCACTCATACACCCGTCTCCTCCTTTTGATCAAATCATGTTTGATCAGTTGTGTTTTATTGTGTAGAACAAATTATTAATCTGATCTGTGCCGTGAAATTTCCCTTCAACTCTTTAGTTTTGCAGAACCTCTTTTTTTTGTTTGAATTAAGAGTTCCTCAGGTTGGACCTACAGATGCTGTCAAAGTGTCACAGGCAAAGAAGCACGGAAACATATTTCTTTCCTAATTGAAGGAAAAAAAAAAAAAAAAGCGCTTCATTTAAGTATCAATGTCAGCCTTTCCTCTGTGTGCTTTGCTGTAGGATCGCCACTGAGAAACTTCCTCAGCACCTCTTTCGTTTGGCTTCCCCACTAACTTGCCGTGCAAAGGTGGTACTTCTCAGGATGGAAACGCCTTTCGTTGAGGAAGCTGGTGCAAAAATAACAAGCAAGAGCAGCAGGTCCCTGTCACATCCATCTTCACGGATGGCCAGGTGACCTGTTGCAGGGATCGCGACACACGCTGAAGGTGACCTTCGATCACCACGTAAGATTTTTTAATGCTGGGCCAACTGCACCAGGATGAGGACCCCTGCCGCTGGCATGCCGCTGAGAGTGGCAGCTTTCCCTGGAAGCCAACACTTGAAAGAAGGCGGCAGAAGGCACCGCCACCGCCGCTGCTCCTGAGGGCGCCCAGAGGCCGCCACACCCACCTAGGGAGCGGGGCCAAGGCGGAGACCGCCCCGCCTCTGTGCCCTCTTGACTTCCTCCCGCGGCGCCAGCGCGCCACGCGCAGCTCTTGTCCCCCCCACCTCCCCCCGCGCTGCCTCGGGCGGGCGGGCCGGCTGGGCGTGCTCGTGCATGCGCCCCTCGCCCGGCAGCGGGGCAGGGATGGCGGCACCCACGCTGCCTACCCCGCGGTATGAGCACCTAGGGCCACACGGGCCCTTCCGGGATGTGTACGAGCCGGCCGAGGACACCTTCCTGCTGCTGGATGCCCTGGAGCAGGACGCGGCCCGCCTGAAGGAAGCCCGGTGGGCGCGGAGGGGCGGGAGCAGCCTTCGGGAGCGGGCAATTGGGCGGGAGCAGCACGCGCTGCCGGGGCCGAGGGGGCGGGGCTAACGGCTGCCTCCTCTTGAACCGCCGCCGCCGCCGCCGGGCTGCTGGTCAGGCCCTGGGGTCAGGGGGGCGACGTCTTCCCGCCGTGAGTAGGGCGGCGGAAGTGGCGGTGCCACCCTGAGCTGCCCCCGCGGGCGGCTGGATGAGGAGCGGCTTCGGCCGCTGCTCCTTGGCCGTTCCCGGGGTAATTGTAAGAGCAGCTGCGCGAAGGGCTGGTAATTGTTTTGGTGGCGGCGGCGGCGGCGGCAGCGCACATTTGAATGTTCACCTCTGGAGCCCCTAGCGGAAGAACAGGGACCTGTTGGAGCGAGGCCAGAGCAGGGCCACAAAGATGATCAGAGGGCTGCAGCAGCTCTCCTGCGAGGGCAGGTTGAGAGAGTTGGGTCTGTTCGGCCTGGAGAGGAGAAAGCTCTGTGGAGACCTTATAGTGTCTTTCTGGCACTTAAAAGTACCAAGAAATCTGGAGAGGGACGTTTTACAAGGGCTTGTAGTGCTAGGATGAGGGCTAATGGTTTCAAACTGGAAAAGGGTAGATTTAGATTAGAAATGAGGAAGAAATTCTTCACTGTGAGGGTTGTGAGACATGAACAGGTTGCCTAGAGAAGTTGTGGATGCTTCACAGAATCATAGAATTGTCAGGGTTGGAAGGGACCTTAAAGCTCATCTATTTCCAGCCCCCCTGCCATGGGCAGGGACACCTCCCACTAGACCAGGTTGCTCAGAGCCCCATCCAGCCTGGGCTTAAAAGCTTCCAAGGATGGGGCTTCCACCACCTCTCTGGGCAACCTGTTCCAGTGTCTCACCACCCTCATGGTGAAGAAATTCTTCCTAATGTCTAACCTGAATTGACCTATCTCAAGTTTTAATCCATTCCTTGGAAGTGTTCAAGAACAGGTTGGGTGGGGCTTTGAACATGGAGAGAGGTGGGCAGCATGGTCTAGTAGAAGGTGTCCAGGCCCGTGGCAGTGGGGTTTGAACTAGATCATCTTTAAGGTTCCTTCCAACCTATTCTGTAATTATATGAATATGGTAAAATGTCCATGTCTCAGCCCTCAGGAGTTGCTTAGCTGCTTGAGTTACTGCCTAGTGTCAGTGGCTGTCATCTCCACAGCTGTCAACATATCTATAAAGGCTAGAGAAATCACCCAAGGAATTAATCCTGTGATTGTTTCAGAATTTGCTGTTTGTCCAGAGCTGGCTGAAACTCTTCTGAGGTATTCTGCATTTGATTCCTTCTATCATCGTGTGGCTTCATAGTGATTTTTCTGTCACTTCTGTTGGGATTTCAGTCTTCCTGCAATAAATGTGTAATAAATGCTGTAGAAATGTCGCCTGTACTGTTGAGATTGTGTAGTTAATGGGAACTTTAATGTTAAGCACAGGGGAAACAAGCGTTTCACAAAGTGGCTGGTGATAACCAGGAATTGTCTGTATGGGTACCAGTAGGCCTGGAAAACAGAGAATGTAATATGGGCTTTGAGGGCCACATGGTCAGCAAGTATTTCAGTGTGTTTGGGAGAAGGGCAGCAGGTTTTGTAATACTAAGCTGTCTCTGTTGCAGGTGCTCTTATACGTTGCAAATAAAAGTAATCTAGAGTCCTCTCTCTCTAGAATTGAGATCTGCCTTGAAATAGGATCTGGGTCTGGTGTGGTTTCAACATTTCTAGCTTCTTCTGTTATTGGATCCAATGCACTGTACATGTAAGTATAATAGCACTTACACTCTTGCATGCAGTAATAAAGAGTACCTACCCTCACATATATACTTTTCATTTTCACATTTTAAAAACTATTAAAAAAATAAATGGAAAAAAAAAAATAGCTGAAATCTACAGATGTGGAAATCAAAGCAAAGGGAGCCTGAACTATTTGCTTCAAGTTCTGTAACAATTAAGCAGTGGTGTAACTAGAAATCCGTTTTCCCACTTCTTAGACAAATTGCTAGGCTTACACTTGTGTTCTCTGGATTGAATCCTAAATTGTAGCCACTGACTAGTCTTACTGAGGTTTTGTGACATAACATTAGTTACCTAGGTGTTGGTAGTAATTGAATTTTCTTAGAGACTTGTATGCATGTATATGTATGCTGAGCTAGTGTTGAAAACAGAATCTTATACTTCAGTGTTCAATCCTTAAAACTTCCGGTGTGGTGTAGAGTGGTTTGGCTGCCGATACATTGTGTGTATTTTACTGTGTATTTTTTGCTATTTAGTTGCAAATAAAGGATGTTGGAAAGGATATTTTCATGAGAGGATGTAAATAAGCATGTGGTTCACAGGGTTAAACTTCCAGATACAGAAGCCAGTAACTCTGTACTATTTTGCTTTTAGATGTACAGATATCAACCCGATGGCAGCTTACTGTACACTGGAGACAGCTCTGCTTAACAATGTTCACCTTCAGCCGATCATTACTGACTTGGTAAGATAGAAGTTTCAAAAATACCTTCTGTATACTGTTTGTGTATTATTTTTTTTTCACATTTAATTGGGGATATGGAAAAGTAACCATAAAGTCTAGAAGAAACATTTTCTTAATAAGCAAGGATGGAGAAAAAAAAGAAAACAAAATGCCAGTATTTCTGAAATAAGAGAAAAACAAAATACTCAAGCTCTAAAATTCAAATTTAAGCTTTAAAAATGCACTGAATTATATATATATACTTCCATATAATTTGGAAGATGCTTTACAAGGAACTCTGCAGTTACCTAAGACTATCATAGCCCTTCCTCTAATGCTATGCAGTTCTTGGTTCTCAATAATTGGTTCTGTCTCATTTCTGATTTAATTAGAAACCATGTATGTTATTTTGTCTCTTACAAAATTTGATGTGGAGAAAAGCTGTTTCTCGTCTATTTTAGCAATATATTTGTTTAAAATATCCTGAATATATATGCTTATAAAAGATGATGACAGACAACAATAAATGTGATCTAAAATGGATGAACAACTGCTTATACTTGAGAACTGAACTGCATTTGTCACAGACTGGTCATTTTGGGTAACAAACGTTAATCGATGATAAACTCAAGATTCTTTTATATTTAAGTTAAATTCTGAACTGAGTGGGAATGACGTACTGCCTCTGTGTCCACATACATGTCTCTTTCTTTTCTACATCCCATACATAACATAGTCTTAAAACTACTGAAATTGTTTTGCTATGCACAGGTACTTCTTGATTTTTTTCTCTTGGACATGTAAAGTTTCGTGTTCCTGAGTCAAGCTGAAATGCTCAGAATATCCAACAGTATGTAACTTTTATTTTTACAAAATGTTTGCAAAAAATGACAAAAGAATCATTAACTTCATCTATAGGTCAAAGGACTGTGCCCAAGATTAAATGGGAAGGTTGATCTACTGCTCTTTAATCCACCGTATGTGGTAACACCCTCTGAAGAGGTAGGAAAAATTTGAAATGCACAATAAAAATGGTGTTTCTACCATCAGAGGAGAGATGGCAAACCAAATGAGCTGTGGTATGAAAGCTGCAGGGCTTTTTTGAAACAGTAAAGGATGTTGTAGGTCCAGTGCTGTTGTAACTGCACAGTTTTAGTGAAAATAATTTACTAGAGTTATTTAGAAAGACTACATGGGAATAAGCTGCTAGCTGCTGCTTCTTAATACCTAGTTTCTCCATCAACCACATAAGGTTTCTGTGTGGCATGCTGAGGTCTTCTTATAGAAGGCTTCCAATGGAAAATGCACTTACTCCCTGCAAAATAAATACCATGTGCTTCTGCAGAGTGCTGCTCTCAGAGTTCAACTCATGAACACTTAAAAGGGTTTTGTGGCCACCTTGGCAAACAAGCTCATAAAAAGTTACGGGAAAATACATACAAACTTATGACAAAACATAGCTCTTCTAATTCGGTTTAAGAGTAGAACTTGAAACAAAAGTAATGTGTTCATCGTGTAGGAAGTAGCCTTGAAGTGAGTTTGCTGCATAAACTCATCTGCTGGACCAAAGTTGTCAGCTGTCTAGTGGCAGACTCCTGTGGTGATGTTTCTCTTGTGAGCACCACTGATGCTTCTATCATTCTGTATTGTGACAGTCTTTGCTTTGATTCTTCCTAGGTGGAAAGCCATGGAATAGAGGCATCCTGGGCTGGTGGCAAAAAGGGCAGAGAAGTAATGGATAGAGTTTTTCCTTTAGTACCAGACCTACTTTCACCAGGAGGATTATTCTACTTGGTCACAATTAAAGAAAATAACCCAGGTGATCTCTTTCCTTGGACCCTTAAATGTGTCAAACATGATGACAGATTTAACACTGTGTCAATCAAAATGTTGACCACAGCAATCTTCTCTAGGTTACCAGATTTCAGTAAACAAGAAAAGCAGTACATAACAGTTGTATCTGCCGTGGTGATAGCAACTAATTCAGGATTGACAGCATGTATTGAAATTCATATAGGTGTTCTAGATCATTATTTAGAAATGCTATGCTAGAGTGCATCTGTATGCTTCACACAAACTGTGGCATCTTTGTGGACTCTTGCACTTATCTTTCAAGTTTGTGTGGGTGTCTAATCTTACGGAGGGATTTCTACATAATCTGATACCGCTTGGAATCCTTTTTCTGAATTTGTGCCTCATGCCTCCAGTGTATGGTGAGCTAGACCAAAAATATAAGCAAATTTACCAAAACTAAGGCCTGTCTAAGCTAGTTTGGAAAATGGCAATATGTACATCCCGACCCCAGCAGCTCTGCGAGTCTTCTGTTCCAGGTCTGAAAAGTGAATTTAAATCTTCTGAACTAACTAATGAAGCCAGGCTAATGCATTCTCATGAAAGACAATGGTGATGTGAACTTGAAACACAAAAGTCTTTATATGGAAGTGTGATGTCTTTCATTTTGACACGCATAGAGAAAAGATTCAGACTTGCCTCTTCTGATCTAATGTTTAATGGCAATACATTATCAAGTAGTTTCAAGAAGATACTCTTTCATACCTGATTGATTAGGCAGCTTTTGGGAGAAGTTGCTACCAATTTCAGTTTCTCCTACAAATTATCTTCGTAACTGAATTGTTCATTGCTATTAAGAATACCAACATATAGAACTTCAGTTAGTAAACTTTAATTTTATTTGTTCTTGGTGGAAGACTACTTTGCATAAAAATTACTGCCTGAAAGAGTAAGAAGACACAGCATATAATCTTTGCTTTACAGCACTATGCTTTGTAGATACTTTAGCGCGGCCTCTTACTGCCAATTTCTGTATAAACTTGGTTGTAACACTGTACTTTCCATTACAGATGAAATTCTGGAAACAATGAAGAAATGTGGCTTAGAAGGCACACGAGTACTCTCCAGGCAAGCAGGACGAGAGATGCTTACTATCCTCAAATTTAGGAAGTCTTGATAACTGCTCTTAACCTTCCAGATACCAGACATGCAGAAAGTTGAACAGAGAGTACTGAAGTTATCAAATCAATTTTGAAGCCCAAGATTTTTCACCCTCTTATGGTGTATCCTCACTTCCCAATATGGCAGTGAAACTATCAAGACTCTCTATTTTTATTCTCAATGTTATCCAGCTATTATCTGCTGTCAGAGGTACAGTTGTCCTCTGGCTCTCTGCAGGACAGTTATGGGGGAACTGAAATACTCTACCCTGCTGCATTTGCACTTAAGCACTAAAGACTTTCCACTATAGGTATTTGTATATTTGTCATTGTGGCTTATTAAAATAATGTACTTGGCATAATTCTTCCTGTTTCAATAACTGGTCTATGCCTATGCTGTGTTTAAATGTATACTTGGAATCAGTGTCACTCATTTTGATGTGGTATCAGGCACTTTGACAAGTCTAAGGCACAATTACTGAGTTCATTTTTATTGTAAGAAAATGATGCAGTGTTATCTCAAGAGCTGCAACAAGGGCAAGCTGTTACTCTCTTGAAGTCTTGTGGGCAATATTGTGGTGTCTGTGCTCCCTTTTGTGCCATTTTACAAGGAGGGTACTACTACGGAGTACTGTAGATTAGATGAAGAGTTCTCCATGAAAAGGTAAGGGTGGAAAAAAGCATATGAGATGCTGTTCTAACAGCATAGTTATTGGGTAGCTGAAAACAGTGACTGAAAGTAAGTAGAGAAGTGGAATAGAAGTCTTCCTTCAAAACTGCTTTCCAAAATTGTAAGCTGTTTCCTGACCACCATACACCCATGAAGGGCTTTGCTCTGCAGCTTCCTCCCCATGCTGGTACCTACAGGAAGTTCTAATATGAGACTTGCTGTGCAGTGGGCATAGTCCCCTGAAGGAAACTGTCTTCCTCAGGTGCAGCACAAAGGTAGAGACAGTCCAGTATGCAGCACCCCTTGTGCTGTCTGCAAGAATGCTTTCAAAGAAACTGGTATTTATGGGTTTGTGTCAAGTGATGTAATGAAAAACCATTATCTATCTCTCTAGAGCAACACTGCCATTCAACAATTCAAACACAGCTTGTGCCTCTCCTTCAGTATCTTTCCTGTCAATTTCTTTTTATATAGATAAACACACAGTAGGAGGGGTTACAGGGAAGACAGTCATGTTAAGGATGTTATTCAACATTTATTCTATATACAAGAAAGAGTAGTACTTGAAACTATTGAGTCTGAAAAAAAGAATGCATTTCATGGACCAGATGTCACAGTTTAGGGTCAGAACAGCCCCCTAAACCTCTAACAGATGATCTCTTTTAATATCACTCCACAAAGGGAAGAGAAAAGGAATAAAGCAGAGACTTGGTGATTAGAAAAGGAAACTAGAACAGCTTTACCAAAAATTAATAAAAATGGAATATATACATACACAAACCAGTATCAAACTCAATCCCCCTGCCCTGATGGCAATTACATCACAGTCACCATTGATGCTGTGGCACAGAAACTGGTAAAGTCCCCGACTGGGCCCAGGGGGAGATGAGAACTACATTTAGGGGCTGGATTCTGGTACCTCATTCAGATTCAGAACACAGATCAGGATTGAAGGCAGAATGGACAGAGTCCTCCTCAGATGTTCTGAGGAAGAAAGCAGAAGAGGACCTGAACCAAACTGAGCAGGATCCAACAAAGCACACAAAGAGAGCCATGAGAGCCTCGTGATCCCTCAGCTTTATACTGAACATGGCATATATGGGTTGGAATCCCTCGTCTGTCAGTTTAGGGTCACCTGTCCTGCCTGCTCCTCCCTGCAGGTGCTGCCTTTTACTTCTGCACCTCTCAATGGTACACAGGATCTAGCAGTGGCCTTGGTCTGCAAACCAACCTTTGGTATTAACTCTGAACATGTGGTGTTATCAGTGCTAGAAGCAGACAAGTTTTAATTAGGTCCTGGTTTGAGTGAGAACAGAACTAATTCTGTTGAGTGATTTTACTTTTCATCTCTGTTCTAACTAACTGTACTTTTCTGCAGTTAGCTGCATGTGTCTGCTTCTATCAGTGACAATGGCCCATGCTTAGAGTCGTACTACGGGTTGGTGCACAGACCAAGGCCACTGCTGGATCCTGTGTACCATGCTGAGGGGTGCAAAAAGTGAAAGGCTGCACCTGCAGGGAGGAGCAGACAGGACGGGTGACCCCAAACTGACCAATGTGGGATTGCATCCAACATATGCCATATTCAGTATAAAGCTGAAGGATTATGAGGTTCCTGCTTTGCTCAGCTCTTCTTCCAGCTTCTTCCTTACTTCTTCAACATCCAGCATCCAAGGAGGGCTCTGTCCATTCTGCCTTCAATCCTGATCTGTGTGATTCTGGTGTAACTGCCACTGGGGGGGGTTCGATACGAGGTTTGTGCGTGTGTGTATATATATATATTTGTATATATCCCATTATTATTTCATTTTCATTAATGCTGTTCTAGTTTCCTTTTCTAATTGCTAAGTCTCTCTGCCTTACTCCCTTTCTCTTCTCCTTTGGGGGAGGTAGTGGGGTTAACAGAGAACATCTGTTACAGGTCTAAGGGGCTGCCCTGACCCTAAACTGTGGCAGATTTACTGGCACCCAATAGGGGGCCCCAAACCATGACACTAAAGAATCAGTTTTTAAAGGTAATCAAAGATAAAAATGAGCAGTCCTCTGGCACAGTAGATCACAGTGCTCAACAATGTATGCAGTATTAAATTATAAAAGGACAGAATAATGAAAATCAGAACAAAGTGTAATAAAACATAATATTTATTCAACAAAATGCAATTGCACTGGACTGTCTAAGAACTGGATATTTGGACATGGAAATATAGGTTTCCACTTTAATAAATCATGAGTCAATTCTCCTGGCACCCCTGTATTGCTGCCCACCACAGCTTTAGTGGAAGTCAAAACACAGTCCAAGTAAGAACATGGGTGAGTTCTCTAAGAAGTGATTCCTATTATGCTCCCATGATCCTGGTGAAGACTGGGAATGAAGAAAAAAAATATTTGCTGTCTACAGAGAGGTTTTCACATACACTTAGGATTTGCCAGGGCTCACCTATTTCCTTCTCCTAGAAGGATAAAATACATGACACTTTCTGTAAAGTTTTAGGAAGCATATTCCTTCATACTCCTCCCCCAGACCCCTAGGCACTGCTCTGTCAACAAGTACCAGTGTCAAAAGACACTGTTGCTTTGCAAGAGCTTGCAGCTCTTTGTCCTAGCAGAACCAAGACCAAAAAAACCTCTCCACAAGGCTGTTCCTAGCAGATAATTTGCAAGTTTGGGTCTGCTAAAAGAATTTAAGATGGATCTTTTCAAGCAATACCTGGTTAACCACAATTGGCCTTCAGATCAGTTCCTGAACTTGCAAAGAAGTCATTTAAAAATAATTGAAGTGATGCAATGGAGACACTCCTGGAGTTCTAGTATCAGTAACTATGAAACTATAAAGCTTGCTTCTTAATCTGTGTTTGCATTTAGGCCTTTTCAATATCATTTGTACCAACACCATTTAATTTGTACCACTTGTACCAATACCATTTCAGTACCAATTTGTACTACTAATTTCTGAAAGCTTATCACACAGAGGAATAGACAGCAACCCAGAGACTACAGAGATTAACAAAATTCATTTATTCCCCCCTTTTATTGACTTTTCAAAGAACTCCACCACAAATACCATCCAAGTTAGAATATACTAGTATGTTACTGCTGTTAAAAAAAAAAGAAAAAACAAAGAAGGAAAAAAAAAAAGTGTAGTTGAAGACAATATGAAATTCTGATACATCTGTCATGTTCACTTAAGAGTCATTATGGGACGCTGGAAGTACAGTGTACATTCAGTAACAGTTAATTTGTCAGCTAATGAAGACTGAAATTAACTGAAATAATGAAAACAAGAATTGATGAGTGCATATGCCTTCTCTTTATAGAACCCAATCAGCAATAAATAGTGTGTTTCATTGTCATGCGGGAGTGATTGTACTCTACTTACTTGGGCTTCTGAATTTTAATTTTTAAAGATGCTGGATGGCTGAAGGTTTTTGAGAAAGCAAAGCTGTTAAAGGTGAATGCTCAGTTTATAAACATGCTAATTTAGAGCGTGCTGTGTTTAGATTTCACGCTTTAACAGGAGGTTATTACCCTAGCTCCATGCCTTAATGTCTAACAGCAACAACAGTTCCCCCGTTAGAGGAACTACTGTGAATGCACTATAATAAAAAACTCAAGTCTATCACCTATGTTAAATTCACCTGTTATATTAGAAGTCATGATCTGGGTCAAGTGCCTAACACCATGTTAGAATATACCTAAAAGAAGAGTTTTTAATCAGTTATGCTGTGACTTAAATGTTACTTTTCAGACATAACTCTGCATTATTTCTGAATTTTTAATACATCTTAATATCTTAAAAACATACAAATTAAAATAAATTATTCTTATATATATATATCTTTATATCAAAGAAGAATCTTCAAACTTACAAAAAACAGTCCAGAGGTAAATATGCGTCATATCTCACTAGTCAAGAATTTAAAGAACTGACATTATTTCCAAGTAGTTAGCTTCTTTCAACACACAGTTTATTGCCTCCTTTTAATTTATTATTTATCTCCCAGCAAGATGACCAACCGTTTTATTTCAGAAAAATGTCTCACGACAGAGTGGACAGGTGGATTTGTTGCTGGATGTGAACCATTTGTACTGAAAAAGAAAGACAGCTGTTTAATGTATGAATGCAAGCCGAGTATCAGGAACACTGGTTTATCACCAGTAATAACTATTATTTGCTAACTAACATAACTATCAAAAAACTAACTACATTAAAAAAAAACATAGCAAGAAACAGTTAAAAAAATACCCCTTTCCACTTGTGTATGTATGCATATGTGTGTACATAGGTATATGTATATACACATATTACTCACACAATACTAAAGTTTTATTCTAAAACAGCTGACACAAAGGAATTGTCATCTAGTCTCATTTTAGAATAAAAAGCTAGTGTTTTTAAAGCAGCAATAATTCCTCCATATGGCACATAAATGCCAACCTATTCCAGTATACTCTGTAACCATACAACCAATGCCTATGATGACTTGGATATAGTTCAATGTTAACCATCCAGATCATTATGGTTTTTATACTAAAAAACATGCTGTATAAATTTAACCTTTTCTATTTCCATATCTGAGCTGATAACAAGATGCTGTTGCTACACCCTACATAGATGTAATGGCTGATGTCTCAGTGAACATGAAACTGATAGTTACTATTTGTGTAGTAACCCCTCTCTCATTACATGTCCTTAGATCTTAGTGCCAATAATTTGTAAATTCAATCTCAGATACTCCAACATAATGGAGAATTGATGGTATTACAGTAGAAGTTCCTGGTTCAAACTATAAATAGATTTTTGTCTATTTAAAAAGATTTAATCTAGGTACATACCAAGCAAGCTGAATGAAATTTCTTCTTGCATGTTCTGCAGGCTTTTTTTGGAAGAGAATAGTTGGAACCATGAATGACTGAAAAACAGATCATGCAATCTTCAACGCCCTCAAAACGTTTATCCACATTATTTTTCCACAAAGATAAGCCTTCCATAATACTTCCATTCTAACAGAGGGAAAAGAATGGTTAATACTGTAGAATTCCTTCAGAATATCCTTACTGTTCTTCATAAGCACATGAAGGAAACAAAGCCTGAAGGCTTTGCAATCTGAAATTATATGCAACGCATGCAAGGAATATCTTATAAAGAGAACACATGAAATACAGATGTCTCATCTACAGAAATGGAAGCACTCATTGCAATGAGAAGAATTGCACTTGGAGGATTTAAAAATTCTCATTCACTATTTTGTTTTGTTCTAACCAAAGATGATGCAACTACAACAACCACCAGTTTTTTTTAGAGAATGCAAGGTACTGGGTGTTTGATGATGGAGTTAACAGGACTTATTAGGCCAATAATTTTACCCTTCTCTTTCAGCCTCTAGAGAAAAGCAGATGCTGACTGACCACTTCTATGAAGTCCTTTGAGATCCACTGATAAGATCCATTACAGAGATCTAAATAATACTGCATTACTATGAATATTTTTCTATTATCAGTAGTCTTAAGTTTTCAGAAGTAGGGGCTTTCTCTAAACTCACCTGATGCGTAAGATACGTGCTTAACTGCAGCATCCAATTGCGCCATTGCTGTACAGCCACACCAACCCTCTTTCCACTCTCAACTGTTATAGATCCCAGTGGGTAATTTGATGGAAGCTGTATTATTAGTTCAATAAATATATCATCAACTGAATAGGTAGCAATGACTTCCCGTGCTGCAGACCGAGCTTTTACCTGTGGAAAAAAAAAATGTACATATTAAAAAACTCCACAGAAATATGAAATACGCACCACCTCCAGTTTTTTTTCATATATGTATAAATTATATATACTTTGTTACATATATTAAATAGTTTTCTCAAAGAAAATAAAAACCTTCTCACATCTTGGCAAACCAAAAAGAAATTAACAGACATTTATTCAATCTACTGGTTGATTACATTTTTTTAACAAATCAAAAAGATGTATGTTGACAGCAGTATCTACCAGTTAACTCCTCAACTTCTCCAACATCATCAAACCCATTCCCTTCTATTTTTTTCCAATCAGAATAGTAACAAACATCAACTTAAAATATCAACGCCAAGCTAAATTATGTTATTGTCAGTCATTTAAAAACAACAAAAATGCAGTCACATAATAATCACATAATACTGCAATACATTTGATTCTGAGAAGTAGCATTTCTTACAATGTTTGCAAAAAACTGAAGTAAATAAAAAAAAAAAAAAAAAGAAGTCTTACTAACCGTCATGCCATTAAATAACTGCGTGCTGGTCTGAACAGAAGAGATTTCCTGTGAAGAGAGCACGCTGCTAACGTATTTGCTTGTAAATTTATCTACCACATTGAAGACACGTTTCTCACAGCTATTCCACCAAAGCCTGACCATGGCCGGCAAGTCTTTCAGTGTTATATGATACACAGAGCAGGCCAAGTGTGGGATCTGGGATGACAGGACTCCTGTCCCTGGGAAGGAAAGAAAAGATGTTGAAATACTCTAACATACTAGTTACAAATGTTGGTTCCTCCACACCACATACAAAAATTTTGGTACCAACATAACAGTGGTAACTGGAATGTCATGTACATGCTCTTCCTATATTTGCTACTGTAAGTGCTTGTTTAACTCTACCTTTCTCTATCAGCCAGGTTTCTTTATTTCTTAAGCTAACATTTTACAACTGGAAATTAATCTTCTAATTTCGACATGCACTCTAGGTGGACTACCAAAAATCAAGAAAAAAAATTATCTTCTAGAAATGACAAAATGCTCACTATGAAGTGAACAAACAAGAAGATGTTTGGATCACATTTGAGGTTTGAAGTGTTCTACAGAAGTGCATAAAGAGACAAGGGAAATCTTTCTCTTGGCATGTCACGTTAATAATTTTTTCTTACTGTTTTCCAGATAAATTGTTCTGCAACATACAGTGATGATCAAACAAAAAATTAAGAAATGAAAACTCAGCATTTTTCCCAGAACAGATCACGTATTTTTAGTATTTTGGAATCTTTGCATACATTCAGCATTCAGATAGAAGCAATGTATTATGTCTGCCCTAAGTGAATAATCTAAGCATTTCCTCGTTTGTTTGTTTGCTCATTGTCTATATTTTTCTGACAAACATTTCAATTTCAGTTAAGCTTCAAATGGAGGGGGTGTTAGAGATTTTTAAACACATGTATGTATTTGTCTATTTATCTACTTTATAGGTAAGATTTTCTGAGTATGTACTTTTAACAAAAAGACACATTTAAACTTCAGCAATATCAAAGCTCTCTCAAACACATAAGTAACATTTTTACTAACCTTTAACATCTAAATGAAGCTCTTCAGTAAAGAAGGTTTTTGTGTCCTTATTTGGAACTTCTGAAGTTGGCCCAGAAAAGACAGGGTTTTCAGGCATAAGCCTGAACAAGTGATAAAGCAGTTTATTCAAGCTTTTAGTTCTTCTAAGGTATTGTGAGTAGAGAACTCGCAGCTGGATGTGTTAAAAAAAAAAACAAACAAAACAAACAAAAAAAATTCCACAAAATACAGATGAGATTTAATGCAGCTTATTCTGTAAATAATACAAATATTTTTCTGTAGGGAGGAAAAGCAAGACTGTGATTCAGAACAAGTCTTTAGAAGAGTGATTTAGTTTTCTGCACCATTTTGAATTATTATAAGATCACAGAATGTATCAAACTTGTTTGAAAATGCCAGAAAGAATCCTCAACTAATGAATCTTAATTCTTTGTTACTCTAATATTACCATCCCTAATTACTGCAGTGCAGAAAACTAAAACTATTGATGCTTTCAGAATTCCACTAATTCCCCAGAAAGAAGAGGTAGGAAGATGCATAATTAATAAAAAAGGCTGGATGAAATGTCAAGATTCAAACCAAATAAGCACATTAAGGAACTGAGTTAAAAGGTTCTGAACACATACCTGAGAAGAAGCTGCTTTGAAGAAAGCTAACGTTAACTTCCAAGTGAGAAGATATCCTAGAACAAGGCAGAACTCATCACTTAAGGGCTGAATAACTGCAAATTCTCCAACTGGAATGCATTCCAAGATGTTTTCTAGTAAGAGTTCTTGAGTGGCCAGGAGAGACATAAGAGCTGCTGGAGGTGATCTATGGAAAAATGGTATGTGGAATAGTAACATCAACTCATAAGTAAAGGATTAACTGCATTTATATTCACAGCATTCCTAGAAACCTGTTAGTAAGGCCAGGTATGTAGAACATAAAAGAGGCTTTTTATTAGAGGCAAATTTCCTTTCAGATTCACATATTAGTGCTAGAGTTGAAGATTTTTTTTTTCTCCTGAAATGGAAAAAAAATGGAGAGTTGGTATTTTTACCTCTTGCAAGACAAATATAAACTGAATGCTGATCACTTCATATGAAAGTGGTCTATGGCTGAGCTGATTTAACCTACATCACTGGACAGCTGGTTCATTGCTTGGTTTGTCAAGTAACTCCAACAAAGGTGCAACTGAAAATGGATCTCCTGATCACTAAACGTTTGCACTTTGGCATTGAATTAAAAACCCTTCTGCAGGTCCATAGTAGGGAAAGGTATTAACCATTGGGCTGGATTATCATCTAAATCAGTTTTCATATTCCCTTTTCAAGCTGTTTACTTTATCAGGTTCAAGCTGGATACAGCACTCCATCAATTTTGGATTTCAAGAAACTGTGCAGCTGGACACGTTCTGAATACAGCAGTCCAGTAAAACATAGCTGTCAAGATTTCACGCTATCGAGCACATATGTTGCACTTAACTCTAGTGACTCTATCTAGACAACAATTGCAAATAGTGTTTCCAGTTTTAGCACAAAGGCAGACAATAAATATTTCCTATTTTCAATATTTATGAGCTTTATGTCATAGCCATGCCATTTTTTTTTTTTTCTTTCAACGTCTCCTGACAGACAACTATTTTGCTGCAAATGTCAACTCATAACACAA
Organism: Todiramphus chloris collaris; assembly: GCA_025345505.1. Lineage (NCBI taxonomy): Eukaryota > Metazoa > Chordata > Aves > Coraciiformes > Alcedinidae > Todiramphus > Todiramphus chloris. Next base: position 12,219,326 of record JANVCC010000017.1, on the reverse strand, counting down.
TTTAAAAATGCAGGAAACAGTTATAAAAAAACATGAGGAAAAAATACACACAATGCCAATTCCTCCTCTTCATCACCGTAAGATTTGAGATCGTCATCATCAAATTTAGGCAATTCAGGCATTAACCTATAGAAATGTGGAAAGGAAATAAGATTTAATTTTCTATTTTAATACACATGATGCATAGTTCTTTGCTTATCAGTGTCAACATTAATGATAATCAATAAAATAACACTAATTATTCCTTAATAACAACACAATCTATCTTTTGGTATTAGAATTATCCAAAAGTTCACAAGAATACGAAACATTTTTATGAATTTTCTTTAGTTTCTTATATACAGTAGTGAAAATAAAAAGGACATAGTGTTTCATGATACTGTCAGACCCAGAACAAACCTGGAATATTTCAGTTTACATTCTAGGATTCTCCGAGTGTTAAAATAAGATCTGAAAATAAACAGCTTTATAGTTATGATACTGATATCTATGTATTGTGGTACAGAAAATAAAATTGTATCTTCATGTACTACACTAAAATTTCACAGTATAACATTTAGAGTACTTTTACAATTAAATTTATCATTCATAACTGTATATAATATTCTCCAATAAAAAACACAAGTTGCCCAGTTAAGGATTTTCTCCCACAATGGAACTTGATTTTGCTACACTACATATAAACAAAACAAAAAAAGAAAAAAAGGGGGGGGGGAGGGAAAGGTGAAAAAAAGTGAGAAATTTGTCAATTCTTACTTATACAACATGTGGTAGACAGAAATCTGCACAGGTCTAGCCCGGAAAAGCAACAATGGAGATAACGTATTCAGCAGAGTTTGGAGTTTATCTGGAAGATTTGTTTTCTGGCCTGCAACAAACTTTGCTGGCAATTTATGGTTTAACAGCTGGTCCTTTGAGATGTATGTTAGAGCTTCACCCAAAGATGTTAACACAGAGTTCTGAAATGAACCTTCAGATGTGTTTTTGGTTTCACCTATTTAAAACAGAGAAAGACAATCTGTGATACAAAATGTATGGATGGTATCATGAACAAGCATTGCTATAAACAACTTGGACTCTGCGGATCAGAATCCATCTAATCTTAAAAGTCACAATATTAAATGCAACTATGCACCTAATGAGCATATAAGTGTTAAAAAAAAATGGGGTTTTATAAACTATGTTGATATAATATTCCTATAAATTCAAAAATAAGGCCCATCAAGTTCTATTTCAGACTAGCATGTGAGGTACCGCTATTACCCTTCTTGCCATATACTTGCCTGTAACTTTCACCAACAAAGGTAACAACAAATTGTGAATTCCTTCAGAAAAGAATTCTTTCCATTCACTGATTAAGTTCACAGGAAGGTTTTCAGTAGTTTCAGGAGCTGCAGCTTCAAAGTAAGCACTAAGAGCAGATGCCAAGTCACAACTGACACAAGCAAAAATCTGCACAAGTGGGATGTGATAAAGCAAACGATTTTCACTTGTTGTCTAGGAGGAAAAATATAAGAGGAAGATTTCTTAACTACAAATTTGCTTTATAATAGCTGCTTCACATTCCCTGCTGTAATTTCCAAAGACTCAATTGCAAGAACCATTTTAAAATCATAGGGGGGGGAAGATTAAAATGTAATCTTTATTTTAGTAAGACTTGCTGAAAATTATTTCCAAGTCTCATAAACATTTAGACTTGCTTCCCTTATATGACCTTCTTTATAATGACAGAAAGAAACTGCCACCAAGTGGATTCAAACAGAAAGGTACACGGTTGTAGCTCATCTGGAGCACTTGTGCAGCCAAGCGAACTAAAACTGATAAAGTTTTATTTCAGTTTTCTCTATGAAACATAAAAGCCAGACCAATACCATGCTTGTATTTCCAAACTGCAGAAAGAAATTGGCAATACACTAATGTAAGCTGGAAATTATTAAGTATTGCTGAGGAGAATATTTCCTCTCCCCCAACATAACTGCTGCTTCTTATTTTTATTCTTACTAGTTTCCTCAAATTAAGAATATCATTAAATAAAATATTCCCAAGCACTTAGTCTATGCAACAAGTTTTTCAAATATGTTTGCTCTTTGGTTTTTGTTGGTTTTTTTTGTTTGCTTTTTTTAATAAATAAAAAAAAAAAATTACAGTTTTGAGAGACATACAGCATAGGTAAGATTAATCCTGAGATCAAGAAAGGCCACATGGAAGCCTGCCCCTAAAAGTGTGTAGTGACAGAATGTGTTATAATTATTAAAAAAAAAAAAAAGATATATAGAGTGAGTCTATATCTGTATTTGATTAATAAAGAAGTAGTCAGATCTTTACTCTGACTTGTTTTCCAACAGTATTAGAACATAATTTTGGAATTTCATGTGATCATTTAGATACTGAAATGCAGACACTGCTTTTCATTCAGTTAACTTTTGTGTCATATTAGACTTTGGTCTTAAGGGCTATTATTTTTCAACATAAGAGATCCCCAGCAGCCACTTTTCAAAATTATTCTCAAATTACCAAAGCCATTACTAAACGAAGTATTACTTCAAGGGGAAGGGAATTTCATCGCACACAATTTCACCATGCACAAAAAGAATCAGGAGATGCAGTACAGCCTGCGCTTTTAGGCAACTTTGCCAAAGTTCAGTGAAAAAAAAGGATTTTGTGCAATTTTTTGTTAATGTTGTGTCAAATACTTGCTAAGCCGAGACAACTATGTCCCTGTCATATCCAAAGAAAAAACTAAAAAAGTAAGCACATCAAAACTGGAGATGCACTCCTGTGGTAGGTAAAGTTTATTTTCTTCATTCAGAATTTCAATTGGTATTTTTTTTTTAATATGGGTTTTTTTTAGGTTCAGAGGGAATCAGAGGATCTTATTACAAGCTTCAATACAATGGTTAGTAATAGTCTCTTTCATGTTACCTCTAACCAAGCCAGCATGGAACACATGATGAAGTCCCATTCGTTGTCGGTCAAAGGGGCTGTGGAATACTTCAGCAGCAAGGGAAGGTAACGGATCATCTCTATGTTGAAACCAAGCAACTGAGCACTTGTTTCTTTCAGATTGCTGTAATAAAAATACAACTAAAGCTTACATATCTTCATGTTGTAGACAAGGGTATTTATATTCTTGCCTTCACTTCTCTTAGGACAAATCAGTCTTGCATCAGGCTCTACCCTATGTGCTTTTGATGCTCTGTCTTTCAGAGTTAGAGTACTACACTAGCTGCCAAGTCTAAGTCAATCAACAGGTACAGAACAGACTATCACAGCTACTTGCTCATCGCATGTTACGCAGAATCCTAAAATTGTACAATTTGCATATTCACTCAAGTAACATACTTACATAAGCTATGAAATTCAGCAATTTAACTATATCACTGCTAGAACAATAATAATTTAAGTTACTGATTTTAAAAACAAAATATAAGCCCTCAAGTGTCCAATACTGTACATTACTTTGAGACTTTGTTGCCTGGATTTTACTCGCTATGCTTAAGACAAATGAACCTCAGTGTAGTTTCATGCCTTGCTGGAAGCCTTCAAGTTACATTTTCAAGTCCAGAATTTAAAACAAACATACACCTAAGTTTGGTATCCAAGTTTTCTTTCTGTTACCTAAATAAGTAATCAGAATTTGGAACTGAATATCCAGCAACATCTACAAAAGTTGGTCAGTTCCGAATGCTTCTGAAAATAGTTGACATCACCTGGGTAATTCTATTCAGTATGAGTTGCTAGATACTTAAAGGTATGTTACGCTGAGGGATGTGGCTCTACAAAGGCTTAAAAATGTAATATTAGAGCAGTGGATGACAGCTGTAAACTACAAACTGATTTTGTCAATTTTGTCTGAGTTAACAACCACTCTATTTTTAGACTCTTGTTTTACAAATTAAAAAAAAAGTCAAATTATCTCAAAGTTACACCCACCAACTAAAGAGAAAGCTGTCCTCATTATCATTTTTCCAAGATATTATAATTTTTAGTATTCCAGGTAGTAGATGATCACAATCAATACTTGTATCATTCAAGCAGGAGTTCAAAATGGAAAGACACCCAAATGCTCCTATAACAATAAAAATATCATACTCAATAGGTGTTAATTATCAAGACAAAACAAACATAAGAATGTCTGTCAGGTTATTTGAACTTAATATCTAAAGACAGTTTGGATAATACCTAAACCTTCTTGTTTGAACACTTAATCCAGAGATGTAGAGATGATGTTGGTAAATCAAAAATACTATATCCAACCCAAACTTAACTAAAGAAAAAAAAACCAAAACAAAACAGAAAACCAAAGAACAAGAGAAAAAAACCGCACAAAATCAAAACCAAACTGAAATAAAACAAAAACTTCAACTGTTTTCCATTTTTAAGGAAAACTGCATGTATCTAGATTTCTTGGAGAATAAGAACTGAGTTAATTAAAGTGCCATATATGTATAGCAAAAGCAACCCCCCCACTCCACTTAAGTAACAGTGCAATCATTTACAAGAACTTTACTAGTACTTTCCTGGTCTTGAATTTAATTGAATGTTAAGCCTACAACCTATTTCACACTTAATTGGGAAAATTTGGATATATATTGTCTGCTCAGAATCCCTAGAAAAATAAGTAGCAGCAGAAAGGAAAATGCAGACCAGAGTTACAAACAAGAGCACTCTACAGCAGCAGAGGAGTGAGGATTCTTTTTGACATTTTCTGTTTCAAGTTTAACAGACACATTTTTTGGTTCACTAGTTTACTTGAAAAGCCAGGAAGGCTTAACTAAGTCTAAAGATTAAGAGTTAGGGAAACTACCACAGCAGAAAGATTCAAGATTCCTTGCAGTTGGTACATCACACTAAGACTGACAATTTTCCTATTTTGAGAATGTCCATTTGAAGAACTCATCTGAAAACAAAAGGACACTGTCAAGAGACAGATGTCCACAGTTTAAAGTCACCAAAGATTTTTTGTTTTCAATTTAAGTAAGCACAGTCCTCTTAAAAAATACAAAATTGACTTTCAAGTTTTTATATAGAACAATAGAGTATGTTCAAGAAAGCAGAGAAGCAGTACTGAGAAAAAAAGAAAAAGTTCTTTCTTTTAAATGATGTCTAATTCAAACATGTAGGACTGTGTGAGAGCTTTTCCAAAAGAATTGTCTTGGAAAGCAATGAGTTTGTGAAAATAAAAAGGTTTTCTGAAGGATATTTAAAGCAATGTTATAACACATCTTAATCACCTCTGAACAATTTTTCAAAAGTTGCTGAAAGTGTATGTGCATCAGCTCTGACCCAGCACACTATATCCCATGTACTGGGATATAAAAAAAACTATATGTAATCAGAGAATCTGAAGACAATCATGACATTACTGGTTGACAGCTGTAATATTTTTGCCTGCTGTGTAAAAGCCTAAATGATTAATTGAAAACTTTTATATTTACTGATGTGTTTAAATCAAACAGACTAGGAGGTAACTAGAAGTACAGCAATATCAAAATTCTGTTAACAAGATCAGCCTAAATCCTTTGGTTCTAGTTTTGTACAAGGCAGTATAGCTTTTACTGCCTTAATAAGGCAGGAGACTACTATGCCAACTAGTCTAGAAGAAATACAGAAACTAAGAAGACCTTTTTTTCTACGAAAAATGATACTATTCTAGTTAACATGCATTACCTAAAAGCAAACATTATTACAAAACAATATTCTTAAATGCTACTAAAGAGGACTGAGGTAAGAACATACTCACCATCAGTGCTGGAAAGATCAGTCTTTGAGCATGTCATAAGTCTGGCCACACAGTGGAAGACAAGTTCTTTCTTTTCTTCCTCAATTAAGAAAGGTGATAGACACTGAAGGGTATGCAGTCTGCCCTCCGTCAATGGCAGAAACCTGTTCATACAAGTGAAACATCAAGAATGAAAAAAACCCACAAATTTAACTAGCAAACAAAATGCCAATCAGTTCATAATGATCCAACACCTTATGATGTAACTAATTCCACAGATTAAACCGAGCCTCTCTTTTACATATCATACACATATATTACCAAATGTTCAGTCTTCAGTTGTCATTCATCAGAAACAGTATCATTTAACATTATTAACATTTGCAACAAGTTAAAAATTTATACACAGCAGTAACAAGATACCCTTCTGTTGTCTTAAAAAGCTGTTTCATCTCACAGGATACAGTGTTTTCCGCACGAATCACTTTAGCCATAGTTAAGGACCAGAGTCTTCCACGTTCCTCTGATCTTGAAAGGAGAAGAAAGACCCTGGGTTAATATACACAGATGCATAGTTCTCAACAAAAGCATCTGAATCAAGTTTGAATCAATACACATACGGAAATCAGGTGGCACTTTATACAGCGCAAAATACAAAGACAGAGTTAGCTGTTTTACTTGTTCTTACATACCTATGAAATACTGTTTGCCGAAGGCTAGCTGTATTACTACGTTTACTGAACTCCTCATATGTGATGTGCATTTCTTCTAACATATGAAGATAGTCCAGAAGCAGATCAGGAGGATTCTCCAGTTCTTCAATCCATTGTAATGAGTACAACAGTTCTGCAACTAGTTAAACAACAGTTGTTGTTGTTTACTAACAACTGCTGAATATATTCAGTACATAAGCAAGAATTTTCAGGTTACGGTTTTCTAAGTTTTTAAAATATGTTTTAAATGCATCAAAAAGATATGTACATGCTATCACAGGCGATTCAGAGAATGAACTCGGTACTTGCCATTGCATCATACAATACAAAAGAAGAAAAAGCTACGATAATTCTAGATGTTTAGGAAATTTTAAAGCAAATTAGCCATGATAAGAACTCTAATTCCTCTCCATTATATATATATATTTATTTTTTAATATTTATATTTCTTACAATCTAGATCTAAGACTAGAGAAAAACAAACAAACAAAAAAAATCAAATAACCAATTTGGTACTAATAGTTAGGATATGGTTTCTTCATTGGCGTATAAAGACATACACTGAACAATTACACTTCCCATCATGGTGAGACTTTTGGAGATAGAATTATTAATTTGAAAATGCCAGCTCTAATTTGAGCATTCTGTATATGTATATAAAGAAACAAGATTCTTCCTGGTGGAATTAAGAAAAATTGCTGCCTCAAGATATCTTTATATTATTGCTAAACACACAGGCTATTTATCTGATGGCATAGATACAGTTCCTATTACCCACTCATGTCAATGCACAATACATTTTGATAACGAACAACTTTGGACTTCATTGTAAATTCAAACTTCCCCAAATTCAATGTTCTGTTGAGATAGCATCATTTTACCTTTTTTTTTTTTTTTTTTTTTTTTGGTGTGTGTGATTATATATATGCTTTCTCGTACCTATATGCCAAACTTTACCTATTCATTTCTAATTAACATTTCAGGTAAATTTATAACTACTAAAATGGAATTCTGTTAAGTTTTACCACTGTAACTTACTTATATTGTCATTTTTCTTTCTTTCAGCATCATCATTTCCATGGACTGGACCATTTTCCAATACAAGTAGCACCATTTTACTTAATAAGGCAGAAGTACACAGATGGCCTGGAAGTTTAGTCATGCCAGACAGCTTAACACATGATCCCAAAGGTTCACAATTCATACTAAGCCTTCCTTCCAAAAGAGGTTTGTGCATCCACTGTAATATGTGCATAAAAAGAGTATGAACAAATAATCAGCATCTGAAGGACGCACTGAAGACCTACAATCTGTTTTAACCTTGAAAGTTCAGAATTATTAAAAAATAGCCATGAAATATATAGATTAACACCAAAAGCACAACGGTGAGGATGACACACTCCAGCATGTTAAAAAACTCTAGATGCACAGCAGTAACATGAAACTGCATTGATGCCTCAAAAATAAATATTTGTCTTTAGAACTCTATATATTTTAAAGAAATACTAAGATTATTGAAGACTGTGGTTGGACAGGAAATATATGTCCTTTTCCACTTTCCACTCCATGTACGTCAGCGTATTGTTGGTATTCAGCATCATGTTTTTCTGCAGATAATGGTGTCTTTCACAAAATGAATCTTACAGAAGTAGTAACTTAAAATGTAAGAACAACTTAATGATGTATATTCTGTCAGACAAAATTCCTGAATTGTAAACTAAGTTGCTGGTGTTCCATGCACAACAGGGTAATTTAATAGAGCATGATTTTCTCGAGTAGCACTGGAGTGGTCATAAACGTACAGATTTTGACCTCTGTCGTGGACAGAGGCCAAAAAGAACCTCTGCACAGACGTACCTGCACTCATAAATGTAGTGCTATGTCAAAATAAAGAATGCTTATCACCCTAAAGGACAGAGACTTGAGGTAAAATTGACTACTACATGCAAATTCATACCTCAGTGGATAGAGACTCATGCAGTTTCCCCCACTCAGTTTTGTTTGGCGTGACATGCTCAGTATAAGCTCCCACGAGATGCCCAGACTGTTCGTCAGCTTCCATAAGCTTAGACAACAAATCACTAACTGCAGAGATCAAAACCTGAAGGCTGAGAAAAGAAGAAAACATTGCAAACAAGTTTGGCACTATCCAGTGAAAGCAAGCTGCTTTATTTTATGTTGATACAATGCTATATACATGCTGTACCAAGGCCATTTGAAGTTATGCACTACCCACAGTTCTCACCTCTGACAGGCTGAAAAATCCCTCAGTGATACCAATGCCACTTAAATCATGAGTAGTGTAGCACTGATCTTAGTTTGTTTTGGAGAACAACATATTATGAAACAGACATGTACATCACAATTACCTTTTAACATCCAAAGAGGAAGACTGAATTTGATTCTTGACCCACAGTGCAGATTTATTCAGAAAGGTACTCTGTTTCTGCATACTCCGAAGCTGATGCACAAGTGAATTTACACCAGATATCCAAGTGTGTTTTAATTTACATACAAGTAAATCTATTGTAGAGAAAAGACAATGAAAAACAAACCCAAATGACAAACAGACAGGCAAAACCATCATAAATGGGAAAACTCAAATTACAATCTACAGCATGCAGCAACAATTATGTGTCTACAAGTCCTAGAGCAGGAAAAGAGGTCTCTGTGCTTACATGCAATAACTATCAAGGGCAAATACATGGGTTTCTTGTAGAACAATTTTAAATTACCTCTGACACACAGGTAATATTGATTTGAGAATAAGAGTGATGATCCTGTTGTTTACTACAAAATGTCCATATCATCTTCAAAGTGGCATGACTTTTAAAATACGGAATGAACATTCACAACACCAATAGTCATTTGCAAAGCTGCAGTGGTTTTTCAGGATAGTGTTGTCCTACTTCACTTCTATGGCAACACTGCAAAACTTACTCCTTTGTATCTATGTCACTAAATGCATATACCAATTTATGACTCAAACTCTGCATTCAAAGAACCAGGATCTCAAAATCAGGATCTGAAAATGAGGTGCCGGTGGAGAGAGGAATGGGTCACAATTTGTCAGAGCAACTTGACCAATATAAATGATTTAAGAGTACGTATATGTATTTAATGAAGGGATTGCACACATTATTTCATAGGATCACCACATTGCAAAATGAACAAAAAAGCAAAGTCTCCTTCTTTGTACTTCATAGACCTTAAGTAATTTTCGTTAACACTCCAGAAAGTGTGAAATATCACATCCTCGAAGCTTGCTGAAGCACAGGGATATGAACATCAAAAAAGTTTAAATTCCTTGTAAAAATGTAAACAACTTGATGCTTAGTAGTAACTACTCATTTGTAGTAGCCATTACAGCTGCAAGTTCTCAAAGTCTATGAACTCAGTATTACATTACATACTTGAAACCGTTTCATGAAAAAGATTTTAGATGTAATTATCAACTATGAAAAAATTTGGCTAAAGTTCTTCAAATTACCTGTTAAGTGCGTAGCATCCTGCCTCTGAGCACACAACTGGAAGATGGTAAGCAGCAAGTCTTCTGAGGATGGCATCAGTAAACATCCTTTAACTGAGCTGAAAAAACTCGAGGCTACATCACAGATGAAAGATACTGATGGTTCAGTGTTTCCAGCTTCAGAAAGATCCTTAGCTTTAGACAGAGCTGCTTGAAGTTTATCAATAATCCTTTCAACAAAAGCTTCACCAATCAAAGTTTCTGTTGGGGAGAGGAAAAAGACAGCATGCTTTAATATGATTATTGAAAGACATCATATTAACCTGTTCCTATTTTTTATTTACTAATTTTGAATGCAAAATCAAGGGCAAAGTAGTTTCAGTCTAGTGTATACCTAAACTCTCTTGCTCCAGCCACCTAGGATCACCTAGCCAAAGGTTCACACTGCCAAGTACCCTTTCTCTAAACCAGCTGAACCAGCTTAAACAAAAGGTAGAGCAAGTGCAGAGTGATCCCTTCCCCTTTTTGCCTTCCTAGCTTCTGGCAATCAGTTGTGAGGCACATATTACATCAGGACCATTGTATATAATTAACACAATCAGAACAATCTTGTGTAAATATGCTTAGTCCCTTTTTCACAACATCTAACTAGGCTAATTCCATCTATCTTCAAACTGCACAGCACCCTGTAGCAATGAGTTCCACTATCTAATGATGAACTGTATGAAGAAGTGTACTTTTCTCTTTCCTCAAGCCTGCTGTTTTGCTGATAGGTGTTTGATGTTTATCAGATGTTTATCTGTCAGCAACCTCAGGCTCTTCTATTTAAAGAAACAATGGAAAATCTTCCTATTTGCTTTTCCCATTGAAATTATGATCTTATAGGTCTTTACCACAATTCCATCCCCAATCACTTTCATTGCAAGCTGAAAAGTTCTAGTCTCTTTTAACACCTCTAAAAGCAGAGATCACTGCATTTGCCTGACCATTACTGCCATCTTTCCTTGGGCATATTCTAATTCTATTATACCTTTTTTCAAAAGCATATAGGTGAAAGAGAATATTGAGTGACTACAAGTAGTATTCAAGATACTGACACATCAATGCTATATTAATTTTCAATTGTCCTCTTTTCACAGAAGCTCCCAATAACCTGCATTTCTTTTTTATTGCTGAACACAAAACTACCAATTACAGGGAACCATCACAATGACTGAAGATCTTTCTTTCTGAGTTGGATAGGCTCAGAACCTATCACTGAACAGACAGAGTTACAATTGCATTCTTCCCATGTACAGTTTTGGTAGTTCCTGGGTTTGAATTTCATTTGTAACTATATGAGTGAATCATTCAGTATCACAAGCATAAAATACACAAATCTAACTGAAAATGGCTCAAAGCAACTCACAGGTCCTGTAACAAAACACAACCAACACACACATGGGTCTATAACCACTGATTTTTGATATTGGAGTTTTGAAGGTAAGTTTCAGATGGCATGGTTTAAAAATTAGTATTATTTTAGAGCACATTTGCTAATAAGTCAAACTTACTTAAATTCACAGGTTTTCCAGACTCACAAATCTGAACCTGTTCTTTAAACACTGATTTTTGTTTAGCAATGCAGACCAGAAAAAAATGTTGTTAGTTTACAATAACAAACTCGGCTCAGGTACAAAAAAAAACTAACAACAAAAAAAACCTCAAACCAAACAAAAACAAACAAAAAAACCACACAAACCCAAGAAAAACACAGAAGAAAGATAGATGTTACAAATTAAGTATCTGAAAGGAGGCTGTATCAAGGTGGAGGTCAGTCTCTTCTCCCAGGTAAGAAGTGATGGGACAAGAGAAAATGGCCTCAAGTTGCACCAGGGGAGTTTAGGTTGGACATTAGAAAACATTTCTTTACTGAAAGGGTTGTTTAGCAGTGGAACAGGCTGCCCAGGGAGGTGCTGGAATCACCATACCTGGAGGTATTTAAAAGACATATAGATGAGGTGCTTATGGACATGGTTTAGTGGTGGGCTTTGTAGTGTCAGGTTAATGGTTGGACCCAATCTTAAAGGTCTTTTCCAACCAAAACAATTCTATGATTCTAAGCATTCTGGAAGATCTCAAATTCCTTTCAACCTTCTACAAAGCTTAAATGTGGTATTTACACTTCACAAACTCCAAGGAATATACATGCTTACCATTTTTAACGTGTTGCGACAACACTAAGCTCAGTAGGGTCCACCTTTCTGAAGGGGATGATTCCGATGAAGCTGCTACAGGTTTTAAACCCAGGTGACACAGATCATCTGCCAGCGTTACAAGTCTTTCTCCAAGTGTGTCTCCTTTCAGCCAGTCAGAGACTAAGGAAAGTTTTGTTGTGCTTGAGCATGCCTGAATCACAAGAAAATAATGCTAATAATCTTTTGAGGGCATTAACTTTTATGACTAACTAAGCATAAAATTATTCTGTCAAAGCTGCACACACAGAGTGGGAATCATAGCATCTGTCATAAACAATAAGTCTCTGGGTGTTTACATCTGCAACAATCCCCCTAACATTGTTTTTGTTTAGAGACAGCAACTTAGGGCTAGGTCAGACCCCTACTTTGAAGTTTCACTTCAATGCTTCACTTGAAAGCTCTTCTTTTTTTTAAACTTTTCTCCAACTACAGAGCCCAGGGAATACCTACACTGGAGTTAGAAAGGTAACTTTTGGATGGCAAAGTTGGCTGAAATACAATCTATTTACATCATAAAATCTATTTACAGGATATGAATTTCTCTAAAAAGAAATGAAGGTCACATATCAGAAAAACATTATTTTGGTGATAAGCCATTAAAAATTACAAAATCATAAAACCTGAGGATTCCTAAAATACACAGTATCTATGAGGAAACATATTAAGGTCAACACACTGGATTGCCCATCAAATGCTATGAGTTCTTGTCCAAAAATTTGTCAAATCCTTCATATTTCATCACAGGCAATCACATAAATGTCAGTCTCTCAACATCCTGTGTAAAAAAAATGGTATACTATCTTCTCTTTGTAAGCACGATGTAAGAGTGATGATCCAAATAAAGATTTAAACTACTGGTCTAATACCTAACTCCATTCTATCTAGCTTAGAAGGGACGATCAGAAACAAATCAGGAATCTTGACAGCTTAAAGAGCAAACTGACCACAGATGGAATGGACAGAAATGCTTTTGATTTGATATCATCATTTCATTCTAAAACTCTCCAGATTTAAAAGCAGTTAAAACAAACACTTAAAATGTTACTGCCAAATTTTCAAATGATGGAATTATCACTATTTAAATAAATAATTAAATAAAAGTTATTCAAACATAGGTAACTCTCAAAGCTAACACCAGGGAAATATTCAAAACTATGCAAAATGAGAACAGGAAAAGTCTTAAGAGGTACCTTTTGAATTATTTGGAGAAAAATAATCCATTTCAGATTCATCTGAAAAATAAAATTCCACAATCTTAAAAAAAATTCTTTGCTGAATAGGAAGTATTTCATAACACTTAAAGTTGTTAACCAAACAATTAATTTTCTTCTGGGGATAAGCAGAAGTTGCTAAGTTTCAGTAACAAAGTTATTGATTATATTATTTTTGGCTTCCAAGCCTTTCTCCACCACACAGATGTATTTAAAAGAAAGGCCACTGATGACTAGCATAAAATCACACTGTATAAAGAAGCAAGAACAGAGATATTCTGTTACCTTTTTTTTTTTAAATGAGTTACAGCATATAAAAAGGGACATGTGTCATAACCTTTCACTCTAACACTATCATCTTTCCTAAGTCAATCTTTCCTAAGTCTACCTTCCTTACACTGAATTTATCCAAGTTCATGTAGAGTATCTTCCATTCCTCAGCCACAAAATAAAATGATTAACCAACCACAGCCCACAAAAAGAGTAATAGCTTCTGTAAACTAATAACAAAATGTACAAGAGTCATACCTTCATTAAATCATCAAGAATGATTTTCCTTTCATCATTACTGTCGCAACAATTGAGTACACTGTACAAAATATCAACCAGAAAATGGGTGTCTTTCCTCCAGTCTTCTTTCAACCAAGTTATTAAATTCATATACAGAAATTGTACAGATGGACTTTCATGATGAGCTTTTGTTTCATTTTGGGATTCAGCTTGAGCAGAGTTTACATCATTTCCCTGCTCTAAAAGTACCTGAAAAACTCTGTTTGAAGAAAAAGAGTTGAGCAGGGCAGAGAGAAATTTCAGATGTTTTTCTGACTTCTGCTCATTGACATACACAATACTCAGTTCAACAAGGTTGCAGACTAAATTCTCTAAAGGTTCTTTCCTTAGAAGTGAGCTATGCTGCAAGTCAGACTGTATATCAGAGTCACTATTTTTCATTTCTGTGAGCTTTCCATTCTCTGTGTTTCTTTCAGATTCATCCTCATCTGTAAATCTAATTTTCAGAGATTTTCTGTTGTTTGGTTTTGTGGCACTCTTTGGATTCTGAAGAATTTCTAGCATACCAGATATGGCAAACAACAATTTCTCATCAGCATCCAATGTGTCAACATGAAGTACACATATTTTTAAAAGATGGTCCCAAAAATTTGACAACAGTTTCTGGAAAACTTCATCTGTGCCATCATCTTTGGAGACTTCTGCTTTAACTTCCCAGGAGCTCAGGGTTTCTGCTATTTGATAAAATAACGGTCCATTTTGTAATCTGGGCTCCTTAAGGACAGCATTTGTAAGAGGAATTAGCTATAAAGGCAAAAAAATATATATATTAAAGAACAGTGATCCAAATAGATGATCATTTTATTCTTTATAATACCTGGAAATTCTATAATTTTGAAAAATATTCTGGAAGCAATTCCAAAACCATCAGAAATACTTATGCTTGAACACTTGATAAAAATATATAGAGGGGGGGATGCTTTTTTTTCTTTTTAGAGTACAATTCAAACTGCACAGTAAAACAGATGACTTTACAGGAAGGAAAAAACTAGCTAAATTCAGAAACATTATGTTTTCCCAAAACTCTAGTGAAACTTTCAACAAAGAAGTAAATCCTCACAGAAATCCAGGCTTTTCTTTCAACAATATTAAAGATTTCTAATAAATACCTGGTCATATATAAGCATCTGATGAGTTTGTCTTCGGTCATCTTCTTCATCTATTTTCTGTAGTATGGCAAAGCGCAGACACTCCATAAATGCAGTTATAATTGCTGAACTTTCTGAAGGGCTGGCTATTGCTCGCTCGCTTGACAACCTATTGAAAGGCAGCATCAGAGGGAGGGCACACTGAGGCATCTATGCTTCTGAGAAAACCCAGTAATGAATGGTTATGTTGCTCTTATCCAAACAATGCCAATATGAGAATACAGAATCAGGGAATCATTGATAGGAGTCAGATCAAACCAGATTCAGTAGGAGATAATTAAAGAGACGTAATGATAAATCTAGGCATTTAATCTAACTTGTATTAATTTTTGTTTTCGTCTTTTCAGCATTCATGAAAAATATCTAAGTAGAGGAAACATATGCAGCCAAGCACATTGTCTACTGTTTCAGCTCTTTGTCAAAACTCCTTTGCAATTTTCTACACACACCATAGAGGATTAGAAACTCTCACTTTATGTTATCACAGGGAAATAAAAAAACAAACCAAAAAGCCACCAAAAGACAGTTTCACCATAGCCAGTTAGAGTTTGAAGAACTGTGATTTGTTTGCTTTTTAATTAATATTAGAACACATAAATTACCATACAAATACTACAACCATTTTACTACTTGCAATAAAATTTTATACACCTTTCAAAACCAACCCATACATAATGGTCTTCTCCAAGAACTCTGCTAATGAGCACACAAACACCAAATAAAAGCTGATTTTTGTTTAAATAAGTTATTTTTTGAAAATCTAAAATGTAACTTATATATGCTTTTGGTAGAAAGTTGGTTTTGATGTATTTTAAAGGAAAAAAATGACAGCAATTTCAATCATTTAAAAATCAGTACCACAAGAATTAAAGTTCCTGCACGTAAGAAATTTCAGTCACAATGCTAATCCCCAATAACCTCTGTAATAATTACACACACTGATGAGAAGAGTCTGGTATCTCCAAAGCCACTCTTAATCTTAATTTCCTATTTAAAAAAAGTTATTATGGAATAAACACATCACTTTGATAAGGAAAGGTAAGAATGCTTTTGGTAAGGAAAACGCAATAAAATCAAAAAAGAACCCTTAGTTTTTGATATTTAAAAGTATTTTAAAAATATGGTTTTCAAACATCATAGTGAAGTAAGTCTTTCCTCAAATGAACAATTAATGCATATTTAAATATCCTCAAGCCAAATGATATCTATCTTGTCTTTAAACACTTAAAGAAGATTAGTTCACCCATTTCCATATGTAAAAGAGACTGATATAAAAGAAAAAAAAAAAAAATTGTGGTTCATACCCTTGAATTATAGAGCTGAAGAAAGTTCTGAAATATTCCAGCTTTGGTTCTGCAATGCCAGGAGGTACCTTGCTAATGAACGGCAAGAGATTTGGGTATATAACGGTAGCAAGTCCTCGTCCACCTTCTCGAAGCACTGTCCATAGCTTTGGTAGAACTCCCTTTTTGGCATTTACATGGCTCCAACAGTCCTACAGAAAGAAATAAATTTATTGTAAGTTAAATTACAATATGTTGCCTTGATAGAACTCCTAAGGTAGACACATGTGGTGATAGCACAATGCACAATGGTTTTAAATGAGAGCAGGGTAGATTTAGATTAGGCATTAAAAAGAAGTTCTTTACTATGAGAGCGGTGAGATACTGGAATGGGTTGCCCACAGAAGTTGTGAAGACCTTATCCCTGGAAGTGTTTAAGACCAGGCTGGATGAGGCTCTGAGCAACATGGTCTAGTGGGAGGTGTCCCCACCCATGGCAGAGGGGTTTGAACTAGATGATCTTTAAGGTGCCTTCCAACTCAAGCCATTCTATGATTTAATACACCTCCGTATGTTGTAGCTGAAAAAAGTTACTGTAGAATTTAAACTCACTTGCCAGTATTTTTAAAAATCATTTTCTCCCTATTTCAGATTGCGAATTTAAGAAGCTAATGTAATAAAATGGTTTCTGTATTGTTTAAAAACAATGGACCTTCCTTCTTAGCAAACTGCAATTAAAGGCTGCTTTTTAATAATGCTTTAAGGATGCTTCATAAATATCATTATTGTAACTGGTCCTGTATTTAATTCTGAGTTCTTGGTATCAAAATAAGCAAACAATTTCAAAATCCTAACTTCAAATCTCCCCTCAAAAATCTGATGGTTACAAAATACCTCAGCACTTCCCCAACACCCCGAAGCTTTTGTCATCTGATTTATCATCTTTTCAGATACCTATATTTATAGAAAGCTAACCAGAGATAATTTTATCCCATAAATTGCTACAGTTTATACCAGCAGTTACAAAAGAGATCTGAAGCATTAAACACTTGGAACATCCCGGTCTGTGGCAACACCACTCATCCTGCTAACAAATTCAAAGCTGGTATTCACTTTAAAATAAGAAAAGTTGTAGAAGCAAGCATTAAATTAGAAGGGGAAACAAACAAACTAAAATTGCACTGCATGTCATTTTTATAAGAGTAATTAACCAAGAAAAAGGATTTAACTGATATTTTACTTATTAGTAATTGTACTTAATCAAAGGAATTCAGATTAATTTAATTAAACTTATAAAAGAACTCTGATTTTCAGACATTCTGGATGCAATACATTTGAAAGTTATACTGAAACCCTAAGGAAGAAGGACCAGGTAGCATTGGTAAGTTAATGTTATTAATCATAAAGAAAACCCAGTCAAGCTGTTCTTCCTAATTCTACACTTGAATTTAACAGTGACACTTAGTGAAAAGTTGAATTTGAGTAAAATCTCTGCCTCTTCGGTTTCCCACGTTACCTCAATAGTGGCGATAGCATAAAGTACAGCTTCCCAAAGAGCAGGACACACCACTGCATCACTGTCATCAATGCTGAGAAGAACAGCAGGACAAACTCTTGGTGCTTCAGCTTTCACCAGCTCAGGCAAATACTGGCAGAAAGCAGAAGCCAGCTCAAAGAAAGCTGAGCGAACCTGCCATAAACCACAAAAACACCAGAATTTTAGTCAAATATCAAGATTTTGTCACTACATGTAGTTTTTAACATTCCTTTTAAAATCACTATAACTTACAACAAGCAGTCCCTGTTATTTTATCACGTCAGCAAAGATTTACGTATTAATAAAGAAAAAGAAATTATTTGATAAGCCTGTTTAATGTTTTAAAGTAATTTGTTTAGTGATAAAATCTTTATGAAAAAATTTATTTTAATATACTTCTTGAATGACATGTTTTCCCAAAAGCAACTTAAAACTATTTAACAAAATACTACCAGAATCAAATGATCAGTATATGTACTATCGGTCTTAGCAGATCAAAGACTAATAAAAGAGTTTAAAAAAAAAAAAAAAAAAAAAAAAAAAAAAAAGAAAATCACAAAGCATTAACAACACTTTCTACTGCACACAGAGTGGGTTGAGAGTGGCCCTGAAGAGAAGGACTTGGGGGTGTTAATTGACAAGAAGTTCAACATGAACTGGTAGTGTGCTCATGCAGCTCAGAAGGCCAACCATACCCTAGGATGCATCAAGAGGAATGTGGCCAGCAGATCTAGAGAGGTGATTCTCCCCTTTTACTCTGCTCTCTGTGAGACCCCACCTTGAATACTGCATCCAGTTCTGGTGTCCCCACCATAAGAGGGACATAGATCTGTTGGAACAGGTCCAGATGAGGGCCACAAAGATGATCCAGGGGGTGGAGCACCTCTGCTATGAGGATAGGCTGGGGTTTTTCAGCCTACAGAAGACTCCAGAGGGACCTTATAACTGTCTTCCAGTACCTGAAGGGATCCTACAGGAAGGCTGGAGTCACAAGAGTGTCTAGAGATAGGATGAGGGGAAATGTTTTTAAACTGAGGGAAAATAGGTTTAGATTGAATCTCAGGAAGAAGTTCTTCAGTATGAGGGTGGTGAGACTCTGGAATAGATCGCCCAGAGGGGTTGTGGATGCCCCCTCCCCGAGAGGTGTTCACGGCCAGGTCGGATGAGGCTTTGAGCAACCTGGTCTAGTTGAGGTGGTGTCCCTGCCCATGGCAGGGAGGTTGGATTAGATGATCTCTAAGGTCCCTTCCAGCCTAAGCCATTATACGATTCTATGAACATGCCATAAGCTGACACAGACTGTAACTTTTATATGAATTTGAAATGAAGGCAAATTGCCAAGAAGTAGAAGATGGTGACATGGAAATAACAAAGTAGCCTATTGGGCAATTTTTAGAGCAATATTGTCCATTTAAGGCCTAGAAATTTGAAGGCTGTTTCAAATATAATTCAGCAAAGTACAAGGTTTATTCTTGTAGAATACAAGTAATTACTACTCGCTTAGGTTCACTGTATTATCTTCCAAAAAAAACCCAAAAACCAACCCAAAATAAAGACAAAATTAAAAAGTCACCTGTGGTATGTTGTGTTTGCTGTATTTCCAAAATTTGTTTTGGGACAGAAGTGATGTTAACTTTTCCTCCAGTGAATGCATCTCTTTCTTTGGCAACATGCTAAGCAACTTTTTTAAAGCTAGCAAGGAACAGGTCAGAATCCGGGAAAATTTGGCTTCCCTTTCTTCCTCTGGTACAGTTCTCAGAGAAGAAGACAAAAAATTTAAAAAAAATTAAAGTGAACTACAAATAAATCAGTAAGCCTCTCAAGCTCTTCTACACCAAACTTCAGTTTTAGCATGTTCTTTTGATATCAGATGCCAGCAATGTAAATATGTAAACTTTCCATAGATTCTAATGCCATTGAATTACTTTATAAAGAGTTAGAAAAAAAAAGCAAGTTTCAAATCATCTCATTTTCCAGCTATTCAAAAATGCTACTTCTAAAAGAGATGAAACAAGAATTAGACAACTGGTAACACATTCAAAAGCATTTATACTTTAGTTCCAAACAAATTTACTGTGATCTGGACTCAAATAACTATTCTGTCTGTTGAAATAAAACTAAATCCACTACCTCCAGGGACAGAGAACCCAATACAGAGCAAGACCATATACATTAAAGCAGCCTAACATACTGGGGGTCACTGAGTGTATCAGGTGTTTCTTTCAGAAGGTGATCCTGAAGTACCTAGGGGAAAAAAAATACATATATAAACATGGGAATCTAATATTTATATGTGAATAATATAATCTATACATTATTCAGAAACTTCACAACCTCTGAGTCAAGTCTTTTAAATATATTTTAGACATGATAGTGAGCAAGAACATCATTTGACACCTGCAGAACATAGTAGCTGTGGAACTGTTTGAATCAAGACTTCATAATTCTTTGTAAATTGCAGTCCTATGCCAACATGCTTCTGGTAAAAGGAAGCCAAACTGAGACAAATCAAAATGGTTAAGTTTGCATATGATGGGAGAGAAATGCAAACTTCTACCTTTTAAATTGAGTCAATTCAGTTTCATACATGACTGGCAGAAGAGCAGCAACCTTGGTCAGAACCTTCTAGAGGCTCTCTGAAACACTGCTCAGCATTCTTTAATGCTTTATCACTGCAGCTAAACTACTCCAGCATCATTATTCTCTCAGCATCATTACGTGATGACTGAGCATCATTATATAGAAATGCATACAAGAAAATGCACTTCATATTCACTTTGTTCCACTGGTCCCAGTCATTCTAACCACAAGTCAAAAAAAATAGAGGATGTGTCTTTGCCTCAGTCTACTGCTCACATTAGCAGCAGCAGTTTCAGGTGAGAAAGAAATGGGGGCAGAATGAGTTCTAAACTTGCAATAAAAGTTAGCATATACTCAACACAAAGCCTTAAAGAAAAACAAAAGTATAAACTCACATTAAGAATTTCATCTTTACAGAATACTAAAGCTTCAGATTGTTTGCTTGAAGGAAAAGCTTTTTCAAAAGCTACTTTTGCAGCAGAAGCAGCAGGGGAGTAAGTGTCACACTGAGCGATCAGCCAGTATCCCATTATACTTTTTAAGTAAGGAGCTAAATGTTTCTTTACTTTAAGAATCAGTTGCTCAAAAGATTGTTGAGTTGCTTCTCTAACACGGCGATCATGATCCTGTTAAAAGAAAAACAAGAAAAAAAAATAAAGAGAAAGTTTTATTGTTTTAAGAAATGTACCTTTGATGCCAAGTACTTCAAAACAAAATAGAACAAAACCCAAACAAACAAAAAAGCGGTAACAACAAACAAAAGCTGCCTCTCACTTTAGCCATTTTCACAGTGATTTGGGGTATGTAGATTGGAAAATATGCAACAACAAAAAGGTCTTGGTATCCCTCCATAAGGCAAGAGGCCTAAATTAGCAGTATGATATTCCCAATTTTCAATGTACAATGTGTTGTACATTCAAAATTGTAAATTTCTCCTGATAGCCTTAACAACAGTTTATATTTCCATTTTATACATTTAACAAAGAGACAAGAGATAAGAGAAACAGGAAGCCTTGAAAACACTTTTCAGATTAAAATGACCATAAGCCTACATAAACTGTGCATTATTATCCATTATTTGTGTATGAATTTACAACATCATGACTTTTTATGCTCTTGGATTCTGAAAGGAATACTAGGAATTGCTCTAATGGATCAGAACACTGATTTCACTTTGTCCAATACTGTGTTTCCAACAGTAGCCAGACCAAATAGTTTGGAAATGTATAAAATATATCACAAAATTATTAATTGCCTGGCTACATATTGTCTTTTCATGTTTGGGCTTTTGGGGGTTTTGTTTCAGTTGGTTTTATTTTTCAGTATTAAATCTGCTCAGATATTAGTCCTAGATCAAAAAGGTTTATAATTATGTTCACTGAACAGTACATTCTCTTTAGCCACCTGGAATCTACATAAAATAACTTTTTATGAGAAGAAATATTTTGTCATCTTTTTAACACAAAGGTCTAACAAATAGCTATCTCCATCCAGTAAGTACAGCCTAGGTATCAACAGTTCAACATTCCACCCGCTGCCAATACTGAAACATCTCCACAATAAACACCATGATCCTTCAAATTCAATGTTTTTCCTAGAATAAGACAGTAATTCCAACAAAGTTAGATATATCAATAAGACTACCTTAGAGGCTTTCACAGAAGTAGGCAGAGAAGTTTTTAATTTCGATACTTTAATACTTACTACTGAGATTTTACAATAAATTCTTGGCCAGTAAGGAAGAACACCTTTAACAACGTCTGCTTCTCTTTCCTTGCACATCGTCCCAAACTCCTGCATAGCCTAAAATCAAAACAGAGTGTGATTTAAGAAGCCAGATAGACGTGTTCTGTAATTTATCAGCTTCTACGGAACATTGCAACTCTCTTTTTGAAAAATCAATTAATTTCCTGCAGTTGAGCATCTATACAGCTAATTTTATGAATGCTCCATCGGTATGGCACAATGGACCTTTTTATAAGTCCTCCAAGATACCTTCTGGATTGTAGTTCTAGCAAATTTACCACTATGAAATTACTATTGGCCACCTTGATATACGTGTCTCCCACCCCTAAGAAATAAAAAATGTATTGTTTTCCAATATAAAAGTTTTATGGGGGACAAAGAGTACACCTACTTTTAATTTTGTTGTGATATCCCTTTTAGAAAGTTTTCGCAACACCATTCGAAAGTCAGCATCCACAAGGCTGTCTATTTCCTCTGCCCCCTGAACTGCAGGAACATATCCTAGATCACTCTGAGATGTTCCAAAGCCAATAAACCCAGGCACTGTTCCACGTTCTTTGGCGAGGAGCTCTGCAGCTCGGCCACTGCTAGAAGGCTGACAAAATAAACAAGGATAAAAGTCAGTTATCTCTTTCAGTCATTTTATTTTGCACGCACCATGCATTCGAAATAATGATACTGTTTATATTCTATAACTAACCTTCTATTTAAAACAAAGCCTCACCAAAAAAAAGGACAACTATGTATTAAACATAGAAGTTTGAGCTAGAAAATTCTTTTTAGAATCAGTATTCTCTTTTCCCATAATCCATTAATACTTACCAAAAACTTTATCAGTTTTATACACATACAAAAAAGCATTAAAAAAAAGTCCTTCTGGAAGTGGTTTCTTAAAAAAAAACCAAAAAAACAAACAAGCAAACAAAAAAACCCAAAACAAAACAAAAAAAAAAAACCAAACCAAAAAACTTGTAAGTTTTTAAGACCAGGCTGGATGGGGGTCTAAGCAACCTGATCTAGTGGGAGGTGTCCCTGCCCACGGCAGGGGTGTTGGAAGTAGATGATCTTTAAGGTCTTTTCCAACCCTGACAATTCTATGATTAAGGAATCATTTATCCTCCTTCACTCCTTCTGCTTTTACTAGTTGTTCTCATTTTATTGCATACAGACCAATACAGCTCCCAAGGAATGCGCATCATATCATTGGAAAAAATAAGAACACTTAAAACAAACAATGCTACCAGCAACAAAGGGGATGTGAAGGATTTAGAGTAATGGAGAAAAAGGGTACATATTAATCAAGTATAATAATACAATACTATTAGTACTACAGTGAGTGTTATAGAGTTCAGCATCTCTTTGAGTTTGCCCCAGCTAAGTCAACACCTTGCTATGTGTATCAGTGGCTCATATTTATTTCAACCACGCTCTTTAGAAAAGACTACCCCAAAACCAACAGATGCTTTCATGTTCTCTGTGATACCTTGAAGTCCAAATACCTTTTACTTCCTAATGACAGTTGCAGTTTCGTGAGGTTTGTCATTTTCTTAATTCTGTTTGGGTGTTTGGTTGGTTGGTTTTGGTGTTTGGTTTTTTTTTCAGTATAGGCAATTTCCTGAAGTTCATTTTACTTTTCTGATTTTGAGGCACATTAGCCACATTTTACCTGACTACTATGTCATTATTTTCTGCATGTGAAACCTCAACTATAAAAACACATTTCTATGTGTTAAGGCATGAGACAGAGAAGATTTGGAGGAATTACATAACCTGAACACAACGCATCACCCACAGTTCTCCCAGTCTGAGCAAGTGCCACACATGACGGATGTCAAACCACTTCAGGCCCGGCAGCGAGAGGGAGACCACCACCACAGGCGTACTCTAAGGCTCTCCACAGAGGAAGACACCAACGGTACCCACCGGTACCTTGCCGAACTTACACTCGTAGTAATTTTGCAGTTACACCCCTCCGCCCTCGCCCTTCGCTGCAAAACGCGTCCGAACGCCACAGGACGTAGCAGTCACACTCCCTTACAACACGGGCGCAGGCCGAGAGTCGCCCCTGAAGCCCACGTTGGCCACGGCTCCCAGCTACTGCCCGCAGGCAGCGGCACCTCCCCGCGGGGACGGGCTTCGGCCGCCAACAGCCCCCTTCTTCCCAAGGCATCGGGGGCGGGCGGAGGGCGGAAAGAAGGGCGGCCTTCCATGCCGGAAGCCCCCGCCTCGAGGCCCAGTCCCCAACGCCCTCCCCGGCCGGGCCGACCTGCCGCAGCCCCCGTCAAAGGCCGTGCGGGACCCGGGGCCTACAGGCGCGGCGCGGCGCAGCACGGCGGTCCCCCCTCCGGCGGGTCGCGCTCACCCGCAGGTTGCCCTTGGTTCGCTGCTTGTTCTTGCCCCCCATGGCGGCGGCGCGGGCGCTGGGCACTGGGCGCAAGGCACAGGCCGGGAGCGAGGAGGCGGGGCGGGGGAGCGCGGGACTTCCGGAGGGTGGGGCTAGGCGCGCGGCTACTCTGTCAAGCCAGCGAGGCCGGCGGCTCCTCTGGCGGTGCCGGGGCCGCCGCCGGCCCCTCTCCCTCGGAACACGTCTGTGAGAGACCAGCCGATGCCGGCGGGAAAATGGCCAACGGTTCCCGTAATCGCCGGCGCGTGGCGGTGCAACACGAGGCTGACGTCATACAGCTGGAGCGTCCTTAAAGCTTGCACCCATCCACAGGGCTTCAAAGCGCGGAGACTTGGGAGCTCATCGTGGGGCTTTATTATGCCGAGGCATTCCCGGGCGCTTACGAGGGCTTGGGGTTTGGCAAGGGTTCCCCACAGAGGTTGGGAGTCCAGAGCAGAAATCTGAAGGGCTGGAATTTTACCAGATCCACACAGAATCATTTAATCAACATCAGAAGCAAACAACGCCTGCTTTTTAACCACAAGTATGTGATCTCGATACAGAACCCGTAAGCAATGAAACAAAATAGCATTCATTGATACAAGTTTGTTGAGACCGGATTCAGGAACATATGCCACATAACACATTTCAGTGGAGTGCAAACTGTTGGAGGATCGCTTTACTGGTTTGGAGTGCACTATGAGGGAGCCCAACCCTTGGTAAGCTTCTGCTTTTCCAGGAGTGAACAGACTAGACTCCTCAGCTGCAGGTGTAGTGGAGCCAGCACAGTATCTCTCTTACCTGCATACATACTCTTACCTATGGAAAATTCTTATGCCATGAGTAGGCATCCTAGCTCATCCTGTTTGCATGAGCAAGACTTTTGTGAACTTCCTCCTTTTTTTTTTTTTAAATAAAACATTCATCTCATGGCTTAATATACTTTCAGAAAGAAAGTAGAAGAAAACGTTACAAAAAAGTCTTCAGGTAGTGTATGTAAACAGTAACAAATAATGTAAACATCATATTTCCTCTCCTGAGATAGCCACACTTCATTGTTGTTTCTTCTTATTCATATTCATTCACCATAATTCCATCTATTGATTTATCAGTAATTCTGTAACTGTCAGGTAGGGTATCAGAATTACTTTCTTCCATTTTAATTAGGTATGTACCCTAAATCCTCTTAAAAACTGGATGTGCAATAAAGCATTCATTTAGTCATTTTCATTATTCACAATTTCACTGGCTATTTGTTTTCACTGAAAACTGGATCATATAAACCACAAATTATAAATTCCATCTCTGGTCAACTGTTGCAGAACAGCTAAGGAAACTGCTACAAGAATTAATTTAGTAGGCACTTGGACTTGTGGTGATCTTCAACTGCTTCAATGCCCTTCAACCCCAAAGTACATTTGAAAAATGTCAGCACATCCTTTTTCTTCTAAAAAATGATATAGCTGCCCCAAATCCATATGATTTCCTCTGGCACCATGTGCATCAAAACATTTTTCTTCCAAAGTGGAGAACTTTCTTTGGTTTTGAACCTCAGTGTGTCCTCCACCTTCCAAAGAAACATCTTCTCTGTGACGAATGAGAATTCTTTTCCATGTTAATCTTCTTACTCTGAAAGCAATTGGAGAAATATCTATAAAATAAAGACAGTTTTAGAAAAGACTATGAAATAGCTATTATCACAGATCAATAAATTCCATTTGTATATATATCTTGGCAGAGATAATGGTTCCCTAGCTGGTCATAGAAATACTATTCACATGCAGTCACTCCCAAAAGCAGGAGCTTGTTTCTTTCTATCTCCTCAGGATTAAAAAAATTTCATTATTCTACACAAAACAATTGATGAAGATGTGGTTTCGATTTCAGTGCTCACTTCTGCCTTGCCTATGCTACAAATTCTCATACTCTCTCAGCTATTATAATTAAATGGCAATGCTCATTTAGTCTGCATCACCCAGTAACATAAATGATGGGAGAAGAATAAAAACCAAATACAAAGCAGTATGACAGCACCCATATTTAACACGACTGGGAGACTGCAGTCCATTGCTATGCAGCTGAAACACAGAGGAAGGTAAAACAGAAATAAATGTGCACTGTGCAGTACTATTAGCTTAGATTGCTGCAAACAACAGTACAGGGGATATTCAGAGTTGCAAATACACAATGATATACACAAACTTTGCAGACTTTTATAGAATCATAGAATGGCTAAGGCTGGAAGGGACCTCGGAAGGTCATCTAGTCCAGCCCCCCTGCAGTGAGCAGGGATCCCCTCAACTAGACCAGGCTGCTCAGAGCCTTGTCCAACCTCACCTTGAATATCTCCAGGGATGGGGCCTCAACCACCTCCCTGGGTAGCCTATTCCACTGTTCTACCACCCTCAATGGAAAGAACTTCTTCCTGATACCCAATCTAAATCTACTCTTCTCTAATTTAAACCCGTTACCCCTCATCCTTTCATATAGGTTGGAAGGTGCTGGATTTCCCATCTTCTAGCCACATATACAATGTGAAACATGTAATATTCTAACTACTAATGACATTAAAGTACAAAGAAAAACTAACCTTGACCAGAACTCTTCACAACTACTTTGTAGACCTTCTACACACACAACACCTGGTTTCCCTGGCATGCAAAACCCTGACAGGGAGAGCTCTTTGGCCCAGTCAATAATGTTCTTTCTTTTCTGCTTGTTGTAAATGTGATGACTATAGATCCACAAACGAGTGAACGTGATGTCTTCTGGCTGCATGGCATTTGATGTTGTCACCGTGGAAGATGAAAGCTCTTTGTCAATGTAAGCAGCTGCGTGATCTTTAACCCATTCCCTTGCACTCAACATGCAGGGCTCACCACTGGAGTTTTCCATCAAATATGTTTTCAGATCAGAGTTCAAGTGAATCTGCTGAGAGCGGCTTAATAACGATGACCTAAATAAAAATATAAATGCAGTTGTAATATGATTACAGTTTAGCATGTTTTTCAAACAGTTTTACTTCAAGCTGACAAAAAAAATCAGGCCACATTTAGACGGCATGCACTTGCTCTTGATACTTAAGTAGCTATTAAAAGCTTAATTACTATTTAATTGATGTGCTAACTTTTGAGTTCACATATAGTAACTTCGTAAATCAAAATCAAGAAAAAGGTACTTAAAAAGTAAGTATGGTGGCTGAACTAATTTCCTGTAATATGCAAGCCTAACTCTTTTAAGTAGAAAGGTTCCAATAAAAAAAAAACCCCAGAAGCCTGAGAGCAACAGCATTTTGACATGGGAAGACCAAGACCATTGACTAACTTTTCACTCCTTTAGTTAGGGTTCAGCCTTGTCAAAATGGACAACTGTCTCTCTTCTTAAGCATCAGATCTATCAACAGTATCTACACGTAAACCATCTGTACAGCAGATGGCACTCCTCCACACTTTTTTCATTTTTCTCACTTATTGTCTGAGGACACCAGAGAAATCATAACCTTGTAGATTTTTCTTCCACACTGTTGTCCTTCTGGCTTAATTTGACACTAAACTACCAAAAGAAGGACTGCTTTTTCCTTTATAACTGTGTGTATGTAGTACCCCATAGCTTCTAAATGTTTTTATTAGCTGTACCTTTAACGTCATACCTCACGGTAATTTCTGGTAGAACAGATGGGTATTTAAATGGTAAAGCACAGGCCATAGAGAATTCCATCTAAAAACAAATAATCAAATGTTCAGTTTGAGTGAGCCCAAAAATCCAAAATGAAGAAAATAAATAAAAAAAAAAAAAGTGTTTACAATACCATAGAATTATTAGAGACATCTGGCTTTACATTCAGTATAAACTGAACTTTTGAAGATGGCATCTCTGCAGACTCATTTTCAACATAGTGTTTTAGTTCTGCTACAGCCAGCTGGTCAGTCACAATGAACTCTTCCTCGTAAGGAAACATGCTAGATAACAAATCTAATTCTGAAACTTGTATCTCAGCTTCTTCTCGGTTAGTCATTTCCGTTGTTTCCTAAGCAAAGAAGAAATCAGGGAAGAAAAACAGTGCTTGAACATGGGACAAAGTTCATTAACTACCTGCACTTAATCATACTAACCCTTCTAGCCAAGCCCATAAAACCGATACGAGCACTTTGGGCAGTTAGAATCACAGAATCATTAAGGTTGGAAACGACCTTCAAGATCATCAAGTCCAACCATCTAGTAAATATTAGCAGGAACACTAAACCATGTCCTGAAGTGCCACATCTAGACATTGTTTAATCACCTCTAGGGATGGTGATTCCACCACCTCCCTGGGCAGCCTGTTCCAGTGCCTCACCACTCCCCCAGTAAAACAGTTTTTCCTAATATCCAACCTAAACCTCCCCAGGTGCAACTTAAGCCCCTTTCCTATTGTCCTATCACTAGTCACCTGTGAGAAGAGACCAGCACGCACCTCACTGCAACATCCTTTCAGGTAGCTGTAGAGAGTGATGTGGTCTCCCCTCAGCCTCCTCTTCTCTAGAAAAAACAACCCCAGCTCCATCAGGCTCTCCTCAGAAGACATTTTCTCCAGACCTTTTTACCAGCTTCGCTGCCCTTCTCTGAACTCCCTCCAATACCTCGATGCCTTTTTTTGTACTGCGGCGCCCAGCACTGAACACAGTACTCAAGCCGCGGCCTGCAGCACGAAGCACACTCCGTGACAGCCCCCGCTGAGATTTCCATCGCCCGGAGATGGATGCGGTGCTGCCTTACCAAACGCATTTCTCTCACGCTAGGGCCGCGTACCTTCAGCGCAGCCGCGGAGGCGGACGTCAGCGCACCCGAGAAACCTCCGCTCTCCCCGCCGAGCAAGCGCTGCTTGCGAGCAGCGGCAGCAGCAGCTCCGGGCACCGGGCGCGCACCGGCAGGGAGGCGGACGGGGAGGTGCGAGCTGCCCGCGCCTGCGCTGACACGCCCCCAACGCCGGTCCCTTCGCCGCCGCGTCCTCACGGCCCCACAATGCAACGCCAGCGGAAGGGCGCATGGCAGGCGCTGGCAGTCGTCCAACGCCTTGAGGATGAGGTGAAGTTGCCGGGCTGCCCCAGGAGGAGAGCTATGAGCCGCCACGTTGTTCGTCCCGCGGTACTGACAGGTGAGGGACGGAACTCGTCCCGGTTCTTCCGTCGCGATTCTACCACCGCGGCCGCGCTTCTTCCCCAGCCCGGAGACTCACTCCGGCGGCGCTCGGCAGCCCCCGCTCCGGACGGGACACTCTGTTTTCCCTATTGGCTGCGGTGCCTGTCAGTGGTGGCGTGGGAGCGGGACGCGGGCCAATCGGAAGCAGGCGGGGCGGTGCAGCGCGGTGGGGTACGGGGCGGCGGCGGCGGGGTCGCGGAGCACGTGGACGGCCCGGCCCGGCCTGTCGGACAGGGTGAGTGGGGCGGCTGGGGGACGAGTCGAGCGGAGCGGGGAGCCGCGCCGCTCCCAGCCGGTCTCTGGCGAGTCCCGGGGCGCACCTGCTCCCCGCCGCTGCCCTGGGGCGGGGGGGGGGGGGGTGTCGGCTCCCCGCTGGTGACAGGTGTCCTGGGGAGCCTTTGGGTCCTGGCCTGCTGCCCGCTGCCCCACGGCGGATTCCCCAGGGCTGTCTCTCTGGGCATCTTTCCCGGGTCTCTGTGCAACGCAGGTGCGCTTTTGGTCGTTTGCAGACCGCTCTGTCTTCTATATATACACACATATATATCCGTGTGTATAAATTAAATATATAGTTGATTTATTGCTTTTGCTACTGGGCTCTGCAGCACTTTTCCTACTGTGGGGCGTTAGGTGGAAAAGGCTGGTGAAGAGCCCATCAGGCGAGTCTTCTCGGACACAGCGTGGGTTAAAATATCATCTACCTGTGTGTACCTGCTGCCCTGGCAGGAGCAAAGTCAGTTTGGAAAGGATTTTAACGGTTTAGAGTTGTTCACAAAGTGTTGTAGCTTTTTGTGGAAAAATGTGCTGTAGCCGGAGTTTGTGGGATGAACTGTCACTTTTTACTGAACATAGTGAATGCTAAGTTGCAGAAGTTGGTAATTCTACTGTTAATGAAGGGGCTGCCTACCTGTCATTTGACTACTGGACAGTCTGTCCTAAAAGCATGCTTTGAAAAGGTTTTTCATACAGGAAGTCTTCTGTGGAGGGCTGAATTGTTCCCACTTTAGTTTCAATCTGATTCTCTTGGGCTGGTTTCATTTTTTGTCTGTGACAGCTCCAAGCAGGCGGCTATTCTCAGTGCCTGGTGTGCTGCTGACTAGGAGATACGAAATGGTTTTGAAGGGACAGATGTTACAAGTCAGACTTAGTGCTGTGCTAAGGTGTTTATATAAAGGGTTAGACCAGCCCACAGAGACTGCATAAGACTGCAGAGAATTGATTTTGAATCCTTTTAGCTTGGATGCTTTCATTCTATAGCATATGTTGCTTTTTAAGTTTACTTGGTCTTCTAGGAGATAAGGCACAGGGCCTTACAGGGGCTACAGACTGGAAGCTAAAAATGCCCTACTGTCTGTGCAGTAGCCAACTTTTTGAAGGCAAGCACGTGGCTTATGACTCTGTAGTGGTAGATTGCCCTTGTCTATCAGGGTCTATATTTTCAGGTATGTTGGAGTGTTTGCGTGTGTCAGACTTCATCAAAGATACAAGGAATTTTCAGTAAAGGAAACTGAAACATTGTCATTGCAAAGAACTTCAAGATTTGAATGGGGCAAGCCTAATTCTTTTTACTAAAATCCCCGTGTTATTAGTTAAAGTACATATTGTTACCGAATTTTTGGTACTTAAGTTTCTCATTTTGTTCCTTTGTGCAATGCTTTTGATAAAGGGTTTTAAATAATTTGGTTGTTATAATTCACACTGTGATCTTGACTGTGCAACAGTTATGGTTGTTTTAGGTTAAAGTATGATTAATTTATTTTCTTTTGAAAGACAAACAAGTTAATTCACCTCAAGGGACATCTGGGCCATAGAAATAATTTATTGCTTGGTGATGAACAAGTAAAACCAAAGCCTGCTTTGTAATTTGCTCTTCTTCTTTGCCAGGTCACTGTTCCATGTAAGAAAAATTACAGACTACAAATATGGGAAAGAAACGCATAAAAAGCAAAACAGCACAGCCTGATGAGTCTCTGGATACACTGGGTATGTTTCCTCAGAGAAGTCTGTGGTCCTGATGTTTGTTTTAAGCTCAAAGAGGGTTTGTAAACTCATTAGTATTAGAAGGCCTTTGCACTAGTCACTGACTTTGAAGTCTCTTTGAAAAAATGTGGTTTTATATAATTGAAACTGAAGTCTACCACGAAACATTGGTGTTGCTACTTTCTGAATGTGCTAGAAAATAATAATCCTGTCTTGAAAATTGGGATTATTTTCTGTTTTTCAAGAAACTCGGACACCCAGACTTTTACGGACGTACAGGTCTTAGTGAATCATGTAAAATTCCTCAGAATATAAAGGCTTTGTAGAGTCAGCTGCTAAGCTTGTCATGATAGGTTTAAGTAGCATTTTCCTGTCAAAGATTTTCTTGTGGAAGATTCTCGCTTCAGATAAAAAGTTTGTGATTAAAATTTCTGGAAAACCATTTGTCTTTTACATTAGCAACTAACTTCGTACTGGCCCGGAACACCTCGGCTCCCTAGCCGTAGTGCTTTTTGGCTTAAAACCTCTTTCTCTTCCTCCCCTTCTGTTCCTAATAGTTCCCAATCCCAATCAGGTAATGTTATTCTTCTAGCTGTACTGGATCTCACCCCTGTGTTCAAAGTTTGTTACCTTGTTTACTTTTGTTATTCTAGCTCTTGTTTTCACTTGTGCTGCTCTTCTACCACCTTGTCTACCAGATCACAGGTTGTGAATTGTACATCTTTTTTTGTGGGTTTTTTTTT
The DNA here is from genome assembly GCA_025345505.1 of Todiramphus chloris collaris. Taxonomy (NCBI): domain Eukaryota; kingdom Metazoa; phylum Chordata; class Aves; order Coraciiformes; family Alcedinidae; genus Todiramphus; species Todiramphus chloris. Next base: position 12,186,829 of record JANVCC010000017.1, on the reverse strand, counting down.
TTTTTTTTTTGTTGATCCTGACTTGGAAACTTGGAAGTTGAGTTAATTTGACTGGGCGAGAGCACGTTTGGAGATTTAGCCATAAGGCTTGGCGTGATGACCTGTTTATTTTAAATTCAAGTCTAACCTGCTTTGGTTTCCTGGTTGTCCTGGTCTTGTGGTAGCTTCTGCCTCCTATGTCTTTCTATCTTCTTTTGTTTGGTGGTTTGTTGGTTTGGTTTGGTTTTTTGTCTCTGGAGTCAAGGTCATGTCTGCTGTCACTGTCCCTCATTTTTCTCCAGCAAAGAAATCAGTTATGGAGCAGTTGCTGATGGCATCTCACTTCGGTTAAAACCAGGCTAGCTTACCCCAACAAAGTCCTGTCAAGCTACAAAAGTAAACTAAGACTGATGGTTATGAATAACTCCATGGTAATAGTAGTGGCCAATATACATCAGGTTTGTTTAAAAAAGATAATTTTGAAGTTGTAGGTGAAGCTTGTGGTTTTTCAAAAAGGCTTAAAGAATGCGCCTAAATATCTGTATTTGGCTCTTACTGACTAGCATTTGTACTGTTGTAGAATCCTATAATGTCCAGAAACACAGCTCTAGGTACAAAACTTTTCACCGCTTCCAGCTCATACTAAAAAAAATTTGCTATCTCGAGGCTGTAATCTTGCATATGTTCCTCCGTAAAGATAGATTCAGAGCTGTTATACTGAGCAATAAAAATATACCTGTAGCAAAGGACGCAATAAGGTTGAATTATGCAAACTGCTATATAATTCTTCTTAGTTGTAGTTTCACAAAAATGTGATGTAATACTTTTTTTACATGTTAAGTAAAACAGAATTTTTATTTTTTTTTTGCATGGGTTTGTTTGCTCTTTTAGTTTTTACTCTGATACTGTCAAATATTTGACATTGTATTTGCAAATTTGGACAGCTGTAACAGCAAATAGTGAAGAATCATAGGGTGATGATACTAAAGGTCTTCAGAAACCTAGACCATTTAAAAAAAAAAAAAAAAAAGGAAAAATGCTAAAATATCTTTCTCTTTTTTTTATTTGGATCAACTTGAATCTGTTTCCTTATGCGTTGTTTGTCAATCACAGTTTCTCTGTGACTTAGGCTTACAGCTAGCTTCTCTTCATTTAAGTCACAGTGTAATCAACAACCTTGAAAACTAAGCAAAAAAAAAAAATTAAAATATAATTTAAACTCCTAGCAGTAGCTCTTATAAACAAATGCCTGTTCTCAGTGTAACCATTCTTAGCAGAATTTGGTTAAATAGATGGAGTTCAGACCAGGTCCAGAAGGTGCAGCTCCAAGTAGGGTGTAGTTTTGTAGTATGAAATGACAGTGGTATAGGTAGGATGACTCTACCATTTATTTGTTTGGGGTTTTTTTTTATGTAGTCTGTTGCATAATTTCACTGAGGCAGCTCAGCTGGAAGTGTAACCTCCATAATCTCCATTTTTATAGGCCAGCCAGGTGCTGCCTTGGTGACTGGGAACTGTGGCAGTGGGCTGTGGCTGCTCCCTGGGAGGTGCGGTAATCATAACGCCACAATAATAGAAGCCCACAGCCTGGCACAGTAGGTAGGTTTGTATCCAAAAGTTTTGTCAACTCCTATGACTAGATGTAGATTTAATACATTTTTTTTTCTTTTTAGTGATGAAGTAGTTTAGGATGCAGCAATAATATCCCTGGATTATGAGTGGGGGTGACAAAGCGTTTCTTTTTGGTACGTCTGCTAAATTGTCAATGTTTCTTTGACTCTAGAAAGGCTATCCTAGCTCCAGGATTCCTACCTGTGTCTCTGACATGTGCATTTGTTATGACACCTACGTCCTTCTTGTGCTTTTTGTTTTGTAGAACCTGTATGCAAGCATATTCGTAAAGGACTGGAGCAAGGTCAGCTGAAAAAGGCACTGCTGAACGTGGAATGGCATGTTTGCCAGGACTGCAAGGCAGACAATAAGACACAAGAGAAATCTGAGGAGGAGATTGATGAAAGCCCTTCAATATGGTTATGTCTAAAATGTGGACACAGGGTATCTCTTGTTTTGTTGTTAATTTGTCTTAATATCTTTCAGTGTCTCATAATATAGTGGAACAAGAGAGCTTCTAATTAAACTCTTGTATTATCTCTCTATATTTTAAAGGTGGTGCTATGTAAATGATCTTATATAATGTAGTATGGTTAAAAAATGTCTGCTCTGAATTGCAAATGAAGTACTTAGAAGCTTGGCACAAAGGCATTTCGCAGGCTTAAGGCTAAAACACCATCTGAGGACTTGTTTTCCTAGAAAGTCCAAATTATTTTGCTAAGAAAATTAAAATTTCTATTCATGCTCTGAATTAGTGAAATTTTTTTTTTTTTACAGTAAGATCTTATGCTCACATTAGTTTAATAAACTTAGAACTCTGCATGCTGAAGAGGTTTTTGTTGTCTCGCTCTTCAAGCTGTTCAAACTGCCGTCTGTAAATCAGATGTTCAGTCCCTGAGCAACTTCATAGTTATTCTGCTCCCAGTAAGTTACCTTTCTCTCTGCAGAATAAGTGTCTTGAAATAGACCCATCTGTTCATCCTAATTAGTTTAACATAATTAAACAGTTTTCATTGTAATACTGTGTTTATACTCTGATTTTATGTATGTTTCATTGTTAGTCAACTGGATTTTGTGACACTTCTGGTTATCAACATTATAGGGCTGTGGCAGAAATTCTCAAGAGCAGCACGCTTTAAAGCATTATACAACGCCAAGATCAGAGCCCCATTGTTTGGTTCTCAGTTTGGACAACTGGAGTGTGTGGTGAGTTTGTCAGGCAACAGTGATAAGATGTAGCTAGAGGGCAACAGAGGCTGGGATATAATTTGTGTTTGATTTTCTTTGTGAACCCTAGGATTTATCTCTAGACGTATATAAAGCAGTTCCACACACAAAAATCCCATCAGTCTTTTCTGAGATTTGCCAAGTAAATATTACTTTTTGGTAAAATTCTTAACTAGAAAATTCTCATAATTGACATTCAAATCAACCAACTAGTAAATGCTGTTGACTACTTATATTACTGCTTTTGCTTGGTCAGAATACTGACACCTGGAAACAAATGCTGATAGGTAGCTTGGGACAGCTCCTTTCTGATATGCACTTAGTGACAAATCTTATTACTCCTGTTTCTTAATTAATGTGACTTCTTAATGTTATATGTGCAGTTAAGAAGCACAACTGAAGAATTACAAGATGCTACTGGATCAATCAATACAAATTCCATCTCCCTTATAACATTTCCTTCTCTTAAATGGAATAGTATGTTACTATGTAAGCAGGAACCTTTATTTTCTAACCTGTGCTATACAGAAAAAGGGTGCCTGGTGTAAAGAGTTTTCATTTTGCTTAGTAAGCTGTTTTAAAACCTATTGGCATTTTTCATTTTATATACCATTATGTCTTTACTTGACCATATTTAGAACTTATGTGTGTGATAATGTGCATTTTTATTGAACTCCAGAATGGAAAGGGACATTATTAATAACATCTATTACTAATGAACTAGTGAACATTTTTTTTGTGAATTTAAATTGGTGTTAGAATTATGGTTTTGAAGTGCTTTGTTTTCTGTGTTCTAAGGTATATAATTTTAAAATCAAAGTACTTGTGAATAAGAGGAAGTTGTCTAAGCAAAATGTTTTGCTTCCTTCTAGAATTTCTTGATTGTGCAAACTTGAGTGATAAATTATTCAGAGATTGTTATATTGGGTATAAATTATTGTTATAAATCAAACCTACAGTCAAGAACTGTATTTCACAGTGGACCTAGTACATAAAAACTGCAAAAGCAGTTTTGATTACAGTTTATTAACATTATGAATGTATGAATAACTACCTTAAATACCTATGCCACTGAAATTAGATTTGAATAGTACCTGTAAACAGTTAAAAGAAATGTTTTGAAATTGGAGAGAAAGAGGGGAGTTGTCATTCTTCAAGTTCTGACATTTTGGGTTTACAACAAGCACTATGGTGTGCATTTTCAGTACTAGTAAGACATAGTAGTTGGATCTACTTATGTTTTTCCCTGACCGGTCAAACAACCATTGCTGCAAAAATTTTCCAGTCCCTTGATTCCCTCAAGGTTACTTACAAAATTTTTAAGGGGTGACAGGTTATGATAAAATTGGCCATGGAAGTAACTATTGTTTGTTATTCCAGGAGTGAGAATGTCTATTTTTATAATTAGACAGACAATAAATACATACTCAGGGATCTGAAAGTTGAGACAATCTTTTTTTCTTTTTTTTTTTAATGATATATGAAGAAATGGGAAAATTTTGGCTAATTCTAGGGGTACTAGAGATTTTGCTGCTGACTTCTGCTGTTTTTAACATCAGAGAATAGAGTCTGACTTATGGTAATGCTGAAATCTGCTAAATGCATTTGTGCCTAAGAACTGTAGTTGTTGTGCTTCAAAGTGCAGAAGTATTTGCGTTCTCTTCAATACCTTTTTTTCACCTCTTCAAAGAGCTGATTGGGCAGCACTACAAAATCGGTACATAGAACTCCCCTTCAGCTCTACATGTTCTGGCAGAATTTTACTCTTACTTGAGCCTTTATCACTGCAGTTTCTCTCCCAATTTTATTTAAAACATTAGTGGCCTAACCACATGCCTCTTTTCTCGTAGAGACAAATAGGTTTGTGTCAGCAACAGAAGAGCAAATAAAAGCGCCAGGAACAATGGAGGGTGCTGATTTATTTCTTATGCAGTTTAAATACAATGAACTAATTGTTTGGCTAGAATATTCAGAATATTTTTCCATGCTCTAACATTTGTAAGTTATTTCCTTTAGAGCCTAATATCTTAGTTTGTTGATTTTTGCCAAAATTTTCCCTGCACTTATTTTTTGTACAACAAGGTTTGTAAGCACATCTTTTAGGAGTCTATTTTAGATTTGTAAATTGTAACCTCCATTAACTGAAATAATTTAGTGAAGATAACTTTTCAACTCTTTATTTTCTTGATCAGAATTAGATTGAACTCTTCTCTAAGACTCAGGTTAAAATAAATCTTGTAGACTTTTAACTTTTGTTTAATGAATTGCATCAAACAAGCAAATAGTTTAGAAGTTTTAAACAATAGAAAAAATAAAAATAGGATTAATTGTTTTTTTGGGGGGCGGGTGGGGGCTGTGGTGGTTTGTGGAGACAGGTGCTACATATGCGATAATGAAGTTCCATATAACACTACAACCCGATTGGGCCAGACTGTGGATTATGTTAGAAAACAAGTTTGTGTTGACTCGTCACGTACAGGTAAGTAATTGCAGTACACATACAGTAAATAAGAAAGTCCCTTAAATGTAGGAGACAGTACTGTAGATCTAGAATGTACAGTAAATTTAGATTTTACTGTTGGAGCACCTTATAGTAAAGTAAAAAGTCTGATGGTGTAAGTGATGGCCTAGCCCATGGATCCAACTGGATCAGGGTTTTTCTTGGTATTCCATAAACTTTTACAGACCAAAAGAGGAGAAAAAAATACTATTTTATTGTGGCTTTTTAAAAATACCTGATGCTCAGTTCTGTGAGTAATTGATTTTCAGTACATAGAAGTGCTCTTGTTTATTCATCAGTATTGCTCAGTTTGTCTTCAGATCTGAAGGAAAATTGTCATTGCTTAGGGATAATTTGATTAGATGATTTTTTTTAAGTATTTTTATATGTATTTGTGAATGTAACAGCTGGAATGAGCAAACCCCCAGCTGTTGCAGCACAATTCCTACAAGAAGGTTTGTTTGCTGGGTCTGTACATTTAATATAGGTAGCTTCAGTGCATTCAGAACTCTGAAGCAGTGTGTTCAGCTTGCAGTTTATCTGCAAAATATGTTTGTTTCCACAATGGAAAAACTGGTTTTGTACAAGGCATTTTCATCAAAAAACTTGGAAGAATTTGTGTATCAAAGCTAATTCTGTACATCGTGTCTATCAAAAATTCCAACACCACCCTACTCTTGGGTGAAATTGTAGCCCCTTTGGGAAATAGATCATAACTATCCAGCAGTGCCTAGTGGCTGTCTCTAAATATTTGTTCAAGGAGCAATTGTGCTTTTTTCACAGGGACCGGTGTCCTTGAGTGTTCTAGGTCGGTCTTTCCCAGATACATAGTTTGTCTGCATGTAGTGTTTGAACTTTGTATTGGTTGCCAAAGTTTCCTTCTCAGGTTTGATCTGGAAAATGGACAAATACCTGGGTGCAGTTATTGTCTGTTTCACATGTTCCATCTGTTACTGTCCATCCATCTTTCTTGTCTGTCTACAAAGATTTTATTGTCTGGTTTTCTTGCTTTCTCTGAGCTGGCATTACTTTAAAATAAAGTTAATCTTCACTTATGGCCCTATTTATCAGAAACCTAATCAATAGTAGGCTGCCAAACTGGCAGAACCAGTGTGAGTGTTATTCTGAAAATTACCTAGAATTCCTTTATGGTTTTATTAAACAGATCATTGAAATTTTGAACTATACGCCAAAGTAATTTTGGGAAAAAAATTATTTAGCATGTCTTGAAGAATACAAAGCTTCCAGTTTCATCTGTGTAGGTTCATTAAATGAATATGAGAATGCTTTGACAGTGGGAGGCCTGTGCGTTTCATTTTGGACAATAGTGCCATGTCAAAAGGGATTTTGTCTAAGATGCCATCTTGTTGGATGTTGTATAAAGCCCTAACGTAGGCGATTTTGCAACAGGAATGAAATTTCAGCTATCACACACAGAGTTTCAGAGATTGTTGCCGTACGTGGCTTGTGGGCCAAGTGGCATGTTGAAATTGCATGCTGATCTGAAATGGCATTTCAGGGATTTCTTGATTTATGTATTCATTTTGTTTGATGGTTTGTTTTATTTATTTTTTTAACTCCTGTTACCTAGATGATTTAAGAACCTAAACCAGTAGTGTTACATTTATACAATTACAGAGTTAATTGTCATATGTTTTAAGTTTTAAACATCATAGATTGCTGCTGCTTAAAATAACAACTTTTGTCCTAGATCATTCCCCAGTACTGGGTTAATGTGTGATGTGTCTTTTATTATTTCAGTAGAAAAACAAGAGAACAAAGAATTTGAAAATAAAAAAGTAGAAAAAGACAGCAAAAATGAGCAAGAAAAAGAAGTCTCGCTTAAAGAAGAAAATTCTCATTCAAGTAGTAACTTGGAAGTGACTGTGAAAGGACTTAGTAACTTGGGGAATACATGTTTCTTTAATGCAGTGATGCAGGTACAGTAGTTATTGCTGCTCTTAAAAAAAATAAAATACCCAAACCAAAAACCCAGCCCACAGCAATCCTGCCCCCGGTATTTTACAATGACACGGTTAGAATGTGGTTTTTATCTGCCAAGGGTGATTGATGGAGTCTTTCTAAAAATAGTGTTGTCCTAGAGAAATACAAAGAAATGGAGCTTCATGTTCAGACTTGCTCTAAGGAAAAAATACATCAATCTGCCTTCTCTTTGAGGGACAGCATCTCTCACTGATGTCAATTAAGATGCCAACTTCCTAGTTTAGTAAAAAAAATGAAGTAGTCTGCCACATCACCCTTACTGACCTCTTAGAATCTGAGAGATGAGTATCCAAATACTGTGGGTGTTTACTGAAACAAATGTCTCTCTCAGCAACAGGAAGTTAAATAAAAGTAAATATTAGCAGGATGTGCATATTTCTATCTTGTGTCTTGCTTAGCAAAGAAGTGTTTGGATAGAATAAACTTGCTCTTTCATGTGTATTAAAGCTCACATGTAATTTTGTGCTCTTTGGCTCTTGCTACTGAAGTATTACTCAAACAAAAGTCCCACTGTACTTGTGGCTTTTCGTAAACTGATTTGGGTTTTTAAAAGTGTTTTAAAGAAGCAAATAAGCACAGTGCATCTTACCTTTTTGATTTTAGAAACAGACGCTAGTAAATAGACTGTGAAAAGGTGAGTCTGTAGAAGACTAGTACATTAAGGGTTTCTGTGATCTCATGTAATACATATAAAGGACCTTTGGAAGTCCAATTACCTGTATTGAATGTACTAACTGTTATGCACTGTTAAAATTTCCAGAGTGGTAGTGATTGCTCTAGTTCTATGTTTGGGAAAAATAAATTGCTGCTATTCTGTTTGTTACAAATTCCATGACCAGTGGAACTCAGCTGCCCTACCTCTTGTTCCCCAGCTACTGATCTTTTTCTTTTTCTCATGTTGTACAGAATTTATCACAGACTCCAGTCCTTAGGGAACTGCTTAAAGAAGCTAAAATGCCTGACACCACAGTTAAAATCGACTCACCCGAATTATCCATGGTATATATATGCTTTGATCTCCATAGTGTTTCTTCCCATCCTTCCAATCTGTAAAAGAAATAAGCAATACTCATCTCTGGATTTTAAAGCTGTTTAATCTAAATACTAACAAGATTAAGATGTAAAAATCAGTGGGAACATAATTATTGATTTCCATAAAGGTGCTTATGATGTCAGTGGAGGTCTTTCATTCCCAGTGAAAGACCAGTGATTCAATACTCTTAACTACTGCTTGTCATCAAAGAAGTACCTACATTATGGTTATTTAAAGGATGAAAATGTGTAACTTTTGCTGTAGTGCCACTTGTCTAAATGCAAAACAGGAAACTAGAGGATGTCTGCAGCACTGTCTGCATTGCTAACTTAAGTAATGCATTTGTCATTACAGTAAGGGATTTGGATGGGGAAGAAGGGTTGGATATTTTAAGAAATGGGGTTTTTTTCCTAGTAAAAGCAAGAAATCCAGAGTTGCAACTAAGCAATAAATAATAATTCATTGGCAGTTTCATCTCATGAGAAACTATGTGTTGACTGTATTTGTCAGGTTAACTTTTTGCCATTTTGGTATTTGATGTATTCTGTTTTGTAATGTTTTTAAGAACCAAAGCAATTAGATAAGGAAAAACTTAATCCAGAAGGATCTGACACTGAATTAAGGCAAAACAACTTTGTTGCTTTTGTTTAAAACAGGAGCCTCAGCTGATAAAACTAGATCAGCCGGGTCCTTTGACATTAGCCATGTATCAGTTTCTGACTGAAATGCAAGAGACAAAAAAAGGGGTAGTCACTCCTAAGGAACTTTTTGCTCAGGTTTGTAAAAAGTGAGTATCTATACAATTGCATGTCATAGTGAGTATGGAAAAAAAGAGTGTGTTAGTTGTTTTAAAAGAAGGTCAATTTTCTCCTTTTTTGTCCTTGAGCTCGCATCACAGCATATAAAATTTGTATGATATTTAACAGGTTTTGAAAGAAGAGCATAAAGAGCAAAATATAAATTAATAGAAGTAAAATGAAAGTTACTCAGTGGCATATTGTGATTAGCGTCATATTTTTAGAAAATACCATATGTAGACATTTATAGCTTTTTTATGCATACGTGCTTGAGACTCTCCTTTTGTGTCTGTTATGAATTGCTTTTTAATTTTTCTGTCTTTAACTTCTGTTATTCTTTATAATTATTGTTTAACAGAGCAGTACGATTTAAAGGTTATCAGCAGCAAGACAGCCATGAATTTCTTCGTTACTTACTTGATGGAATGAAAGCAGAAGAAATTCAAGTGAGTCCTCATCTCATAGTTGTGCTTACCTTTCTTCTTCGTACCCCAGACCAAGAGTTTGTCCTTGGCTGAGGGACGAACTTTCTTTCTATGTCAACTCCTGTAGAGTGGTTTGTGCTGTTCGTAGCTTGCACTTTGAAGCAGATTAGCAACAGAGCTGTAGAACTGGGCAGCCTGTAAGCAGTGGGGTTGTGAAGGAGCGACCATGGGTGTTTCTGTTTTCATTTAACAAAATTACTCAATGAAGTAAATTTGTAGTCTGTATCTCTTACATAGCACACATTGTTTAGGTTTGAAAGGTAATGATATTTTCTGCCATTTTGAAAAGCAGTGTGCTGGCTATTCTCCATTCTCTTCTAATAAATTCAAGTGGAAGGGTTCAGTTTTGTTTGCTCTAAAGGTCTTTGGTTAATTCAACACCTTCTGTTGTCCTTCAGAAACAGACTGACTGGTCCAAAACTTCTACGGAAGGAGTGGGTTTGGAGTATGTGCAGTCACCCTAAAGAATGTCTTTTTGTCTTAATTTCTGAAATGCCTTAAAGTTCACTTGTGGAAATTCCATGGGTTTTTTTTTTTTTTTTCCAGTCTAAATTTGGGAAAAGGTTTCATTTTCTTATGTACTAATTGCACCATTATGGTTGCAAGCTTGTTTCTCGGTTGATTATTTTTTCAATATCTGCAGGGACTATTTTCTGTCTCTACAGGCATTTAAATTGTTAGTATTGATTCTGTTAATTGGTGGCGATTAAATTCTTTCCTTCATCTGACACATTTTTGTAAAATTCACTAGTGAACTGAAATATTTTAGGAAATTTTACACTGTGTATTTGTTTTGAAAATTTCAGCAAATAAGCGCTGGAATACTGAAGGCATTGATGGACTCTAACAAACAAAATGAAGAAGAACTTAAAAAGAAAATTAAGGGTAAAATATAGTTACTGATGTTATGATCACTTAAGATAATGTTTCATTGAAGTACACGAAGTAACACTAATAGTGTCAACTAAAAGATACAATTTTAATTGGCCAGCCTTATGCCATGGCTTGAATATATATCTAGACTGTAAGGCTCAAGAGTGTGAGTCTATTTATTTAAATGTCTTACTGAACTTGGTGGGATTTCCTTAACAGTGTAAGAGTGAGTTGATTCTATAGACATCGTACATGACAATGTTTTGTGTAGTGTTTAACCATTCAAATATTATGTAAGAAGTTAAAATATTAGCACATAAATCTAAGCATTTATTCAGTCCTAATAGTCCATTATTACTTAACAGTGGTATAAAAGAAAAAAAAAATAGAAAAAACAAACCACTGAACAGAAGGATTTTTAAACTTTTCAGCATGACAGCTTAGAATATGAAGAACAAGTTTAAATTTAGTCTATGTGCTACACTGAAAATAGAACTTGGGGAAATTGGGTTTGTTAGTCAAGTACCTATACAGATAAAAGCTGATGCTTGTTTTTTTAGGTTCAGACAGTTGTTAAGTCCACAGAGAAAACAGGAATTCTTACTGGGATGCAGTACTTCTAAGAAAATAGGGAAATGTGTAGAGTTGAGAAAGTGGTAAAGGTGTTGGTTCAGTCAAGCTGTCTTCTGCAAATGTGTTTTTGCTCCCATTATTTTAATATGTGAAAATATCTTAATTTAAGAATCTTGCTGTACTTCCTGATGAAGCTAGAGCAGGCCAACGTGTTCCATCATGTATCTTGCATACTGTATTCTTTTTATTTAATTTGGTATGCCATAATTAAATTGGTTTGCGGTATGTTTTATATAATGCTGTTAACTTTGTCAATTCCCAGAATACGAAAAGAAAAAGGGAATACAAAGTTTTGTAGATCGAATCTTTGGTGGAGAATTAACCAGTACAATTATGTGCGAGGAATGCGGAACCGTAAGTAAACTGCCTGCTTTGAATACCCTAGAGGATAATTTTATGTAATTTGCAGGAGAACCTCAAAGCAACTAAATGTAGAAATGAGTGAAATTGGAGAGGTTTGCTTCAGTTAATACGCTTCCAAGAGTTGACTAGCTGCGTGCTTTTTGAAGAGGGACATGGTTTGACTGGAATCTTTCTTCCCTTATGTTCCAAAGCTACATTATATTTCAGTTCATTTCAAATGCCTTCCAGAAAAAGAGGTCAGGAACAACAAGCTGCCTCTGCCAGAAGAATTCGCTCTTGGGTTCCTGTAAATACCTTCCAGTGATACACATTGTGGAGTGAACTGTTCTGCTACCAGCAGTATACTGCCAGGGGTCCTTTCCTGTATTCATGAGATGATTAAGTCTTTCCCTTTCCCACACTGGAATGACCGTGGGATTGCCAAGAAAACAGTTAAGCAGGAAGGCACTATGGGGATAATGCATCCTGAGAATGAAGTAATTAAGGGTATTAGTGAGTGGGCTAGATGACTGTCGTGACAGAATGCATATATTAATCTCACGCACCCTAAATTGGGTTCTCAAACTCTAGGCCACTAAACTGAAATTTGTAAAAGCGTACCCTGCTTATTTCTGGGGTAATATGACTGCTAGAGCTTGGTCATGGATAGCTGTGGTTTACGTTTGTATGGACAAGTGAAAGCATGCATTGAATGCAAACAAGGCTTCATACAAATAAACCTATTGGCAGCAAGACAGACGCTTCCAAACAAAATGAAACTGACCTCTTGAATATTCATTTAAAGGTGTCCCTGGTCCATGAGTCTTTTCTTGATTTGTCACTTCCTGTACTGGATGATCAGGTAAGAAACTACATGTGCTTGCTGTTTGGCTTAGTTTTTGTTTGCTTATGTGAAAACACCTTTATTATATGAATTAATATATTTTTATATATAGTATGCATATATTATATAAATGAGTTTATGCATCTTTCTAAATGTCTCTTTCAAAAGTTAAAACCCGGAAAGACAGAATAAGATTGTCATGAGAGTCATTCCAGTAAATTATGACTCATAAACTGTCTCTGGAAAAATCACTGATAGGCTCTTGGTGATCTTAACGCTTATCAGTTAATGTTTCTAAATTTTAGAGAATTTAGGGAACAATCTGGTATATTCTAATGTTGTCTCACTATTGTAGAAGACTGAGTTGCAAAGAAAAATGCATCCCAATTTATATTTGGTGTTGTAAGGCTGGACTAAACTGCATGACAGTGATGGGTATCTAGTGGTTGCGTGAATACGTTTGTTTTGGGTTTTTTTTCTTCATCCATTCTTGTGCACTGAGTGCAAGAATACTTCTCTTAATACTCAGGTTATTGAATAAACTTAAGAAACATTGGGAGGATAGTATGTGAATACCTACTTGATCAATATTGATTTGATTGATCTCTAGACACTTGAAATACTTGATTGGCAGTGTGATTCATGTTGTTGATCTGTCTATGTAATATTTCAGATTTGTCAAGTAGCCCTGCTCACACAAAAACTGAGTAAATATTGAAATGAAACCCACTCGGCCAAAGGGATCATATGTCTTCTGCAACAAACAAATTTTATTTTAGCAGAAGCAACCAAGTTCTGTGGCAGGCCGTTCAGATGGAAACGTCTCTGCTCGTGTAAAATGTTACTCTTCAGTGCATTTAATGAGATTTACATCTGTTAGAGTCAAAGGTATTGTTGCCCCTTCTCAAGTTCAGGATTTGGCCCTTGATAGCCTTGCTTTTTCATGATGCTTCATTCTGCAAGTCACTGTTTCACATGAACTCCCTCGAGTGAGACACCTCTTTTGTAACATTAGGGTAGCATAAATAAGTTTGATCTAAATTTTTAAACCAAGATGTTTTATCTTGAACTGAAGACTTAGCATCTCATCCCTACAGTTTTCTTTTGACTATTATTTTGTTATTTGGGTCAGTAACAGCTCTTCTTCTGTGGATGTTTTGTGGCTTTTTTTTTCTTTTTTTTTTTTTTTTTTTTTTTTTTTTTTGTAGAAAGTAAAAACTACAAATGAGAGAAATATTAAGAAAAATAAAGGAAAGGAATCTGAAGATGAAGAGGATAAAAACAATGACTGTTATCTTAAGCAGAGAGATGAGCCCCCTGGTACAAGTAAGCACCTTCAGAAAAAAGCAAAGAAACAAGCCAAAAAACAAGCCAAGGTTGGTTTTGGTAACTATTTCACTTTTATTAATGAAGTGCTTTCAACTTCTGGTCAAACTTTCTTTTTTGCTTCTGCAGTTTAGATGGAGGAGAAGGAGAGAGCTTAGAACTCCTTACTCAAATGCACAGCTGAAAAGATGAATTGTATCTACATCTTTTCTATTAAGAAGTTACATGTTCTGTTAAAAGTTGTGGTGATAGGAGTAAGTTAGTATCCAGAGGAGCGTGGAATTGCCTGTGTGAAGTAGCATTAATTTCTATCAGGCAGTTTTTTTCCAGTCATTGCTTGCAAGAATATTCACAAAACTTCAGACTACAGACTTAAGAAAGTATCAGGAAGATATAGAGGGAATCAGAAGTTGTATTTTGAAGATACTGTGTAACAAGGAACAGTGGGAACTATATCTGAGTGAGGATAAAGTCAATATTGGTTGAATTGATCACTTCTGATCATTAAATCATATTCTCCCCCCTCCTGCCCATTGCATCTATGGCATGCTATGAAAAATTTTATTTAAAAAGAATCTAAGAAGTGCTAAATATCATTTAAACTTTCTCTGGTTTTTGTATTCCAATTGTATTATGTATTCTAATTTGCAGAGCCAGCGCCATCAGCAAAAACTTCAAGGAAAGGTGCTTCACTTAACAGATCTCTGTGCAACTGAACAGTCAGAAAAAGATGTTGAGTACCAAGAATCAGAGGCAGAAATGAATTCTGAAACTCCCAGTACAAAGCAAGAAGAGAAATCGTCAAATGATTGCAAGGGTCGCTGCTTAACTCAAGAAGACTTGAATATACAGGGAACTACTAGTGCAGAAGTTCAGAGCATGCATGAAAATACAGGAAAGACAGAACAAGAGTGTGTAGAAAATGAGTCTGTCGTGGATCTCCCTATGGAAGGCTTGGATTCTTCTACAAAGCTGGTCAATGGCCTTGACAACCTATCTTTGAAAGATGAGGGTGATGAAAATGAAGATGACGAAGAACTTGCTACTGACTTCTCAAAACTACACCTAGGTGGCAATGTTGAACCAGATACGAGTACCTTAGATGACCTTCAAACTGTTCCTGTCAAGACATGTGAAGTATCGACTGAAGGTCCAGAAACAGCATTTTGTACTCTTGCAAACAGGGAAGATTTGAACCCAGAAGAAGGTTCAATCTATCACTGTTTGTATCAATTTACCCGCAATGAAAAACTTACTGAGACCAATAAACTACTCTGTGATGTATGTACACAAAGACATTATGGACCAAAGAAGAATCTAAAAAGTATGACAAATTACCTTTTAAAAGAAAACTTTAAATATGTCCCTGTATGCTGCTTGGGTGGGTAAGGGGGGCAACATCCCTGAATCAGTATTTGTGTCACTTTAACACGGATCAGTTGAACTGGTGGGTAGGTTGTGAAAACCTCTTTCACATGATTAAGTTGTTAAGTTTCACATCATTACACTCTTAATTGAGAAGAATAGTGGGTTTACAAGCTTGGGTACTGTAAGACTGTAAAAGGAGAGAACAAAGTGAAGTGAGTTCGTGTTTGAGGGGTGTGAAAGGGCATTTTTGTCTAAAAGTTCATTGTGGATGAATGTAGGGAGTAGCTGTTTAGCAGGGCACTTTTCTGTTCTTTTCCTCAAATGTTAAAATTCTGTGGTGACAGTCACAGGGAAATCATGTTGGTGTTTCCTGGAAAGGCCAATAAAAGCCACATGGAATTTCTGATTATGAGAGTTGTAGAGAACAAGTGAGAATTCATCCTGCTTGAGCTGACACTGCTCAGACATGGTGTGAGCAGTTACTTCTGTGATATGGGGTCAGCAAGATGGCAGCTGTGGTACAGTTCATCATTTAACATGACGTTAAAAACGTCTGGTTTCTCAGTTGTTGTAGATGACATTGTAAGAGTCTAAATAGTGAAAATAAAGAAATTATTTCTGTAACATTTGTTTAAATGTTAATCATGGGTGTTTTTTTCTTTTTTGCAGGTGAAAATAAGTATGTTTATACTAATGCCAATAAGCAGATGTTGATCTCTCTTCCTCCTCCAATTTTAACTTTTCACTTAAAGAGGTTTCAACAGGTAAGTAGCAGGCTGATATTGCAAATATGTGTACGTATATGCTATCAGTTTAATATGTGTGTATATAGTAACAGCTTAACTTAAAAAATGCTAGCATGAGTTCTCATTTCCTATAAACCTGTTTTGGGCTGTGTTTTTTTCCAAGCTTTGGAATGCATTGATGCTCAGTGTTTGGTTTCTGTGGTCTTTGAGGAGTTGGGGTGTGTTTTTCTGAAAGAATATTCCATTAGTTAACTGGAAAACACTGTTTTGTGAGCTTTTTTGCAGTATGTTCCCTTACTACTGTTATTTCTCACTGTATTAAGCATTCCTTGTGTCCTGATACTACAGCAGTTATGGACTCTTACATTTCAGTAGAGATAGAATAGCATCTCTTACTACATTAATGTAACAAATAGGTCAGTAGAATTGGAAAAGAGAGGACTCTGAGCCTTACAGGGTGGGGGGGTGGCAGAACAAAGGGATGAATGGAAAGCAGTGCAACTGAAGTAATTTATAGACACTGAAGTGGCTTACTCTTTTCCAAGCTGTAGGAAAATTTTTAATTTAGGGCTTTAGGCTTTGAAAAAAGAAAAGGCAATGCTGTCTCCCATTCCTTTCCTTTTTCTAAGTTTTAAAGCTGTTCAGTATTTAGGGCAAAGTACTTAAATAAGGGAGGTGACTTTAAGCAGATGAAAAATAATTCCACAGAGAAAATGGAAATGTGTAGCCTATTCCAAGAGACTGTAATATGATTAAGGAAATAACATTTCTCGTCATCTCCTTTTGTTTTTCCAGTTTGATACTGGCAATTATTTGAATAAGGTGGGAGTAGAAGTTACATCAGTTTTGTACATTAGAGCTGATTGTTTTTCCACTTTTGCTATCATTAAGTTACAGTACAAGTGAGTTGAAGAGCTATCGTAACTTGTGCTCCAGTGTAGCATGTGGGGGCAAGGAGGTAATGCTGGAAAACCTTGGGCATGGGATAAGAAAACCAAAACAAACAAAAAAATCCCCACGGTGATACTTTTTCACATATTTCTGTAATGTGAAACTAATTCTGTATTATTGCAACTTTAACCTGAAACACTTACTAAGTGGGATTTTAACATGCTACATTTTAACGTCATGGAGTTTTCCTCTGCTTTGTCTGTTGAAGGCTGGATTTAATCTACGGAAGGTTAACAGGCATATCAAGTTTCCAGAAGTGTTAGACTTGGCTCCTTTCTGTACAGCTAAATGTAAAGTAAGTGGATGAACAATCATATTCTCCTGTCCTGTGTTCTGTGCTTCACAGTTAAGCTGCTTAGCAGAATCTGTATAGAACGCTTGTCAAGCTTCAGTTATTTTGTGTCATAACACAGTATAGCTTAGAAGTGCAACTTGTCCCCCAGGCAGTGTACTTCCACTGATCAGCTGTGGTGCTTGCACAAAGCTCTGATGGCCACCTTCCCTTTCATCAGCAACTAATCAAAGCAAGGTGAAGAGTTTTACATTCTAGCCTTGTTTAAAACCCAGTACCTGACTGACATATCTAAACTTTTGTCTTTGTAGAACGTGGGTGAAGGGAATACAAAAGTACTGTACTCTCTCTATGGAGTTGTTGAACATAGTGGAACAATGAGATCTGGACACTACACTGCTTATGCTAAAATGAGAAGTATGAACAGCCATCTCTCTGATTTTGTCCTTCGAGGACAATATCCTCAAGGTAAAAAACCAGGAATATTTTACTAATTTTTTTTCTTGCAGAACAGTGACAGAATCGATTGCTTCAATTAGGTTGTAATAACTTTTACTCCTTAATTCTTCCTTTCCCAGCTTTAGAAACTGAACCGGTAAAAGGGCAGTGGTTCCACATCAGTGATACCCACGTACAAGCTGTGTCTGCAGCAAAAGTGCTGAGCTCCCAAGCCTATCTCCTGTTCTATGAGCGACTGCTGTAACTCATCTGAGAAACCTTCTTGTATGTGCAGCCCTCTGAAAGAAGGCAAGAGACTTGCAAATCATGTTGTTAACAGGTTGGAGCCACTGTACACAACTGCAGGAATCTATGCTTCTTAGACACACTGACAAGTGGTTAACTTATACTGTTTTCCAGTGTTTTTCACTACTCTCAAATAAAAGGGTTTTTTTCAAAATTACAGATTTGAGGTTCTATTGAGTAATTTGTGCAGTGGTGCAGACAAACAACCGCTACTTTTAGTTTCCTGCAAGTGCTGTACATCTTAGTCAGCAGCTCTTTCACTTTAAAGAGACCAGGCATAATTCTGAACTGTAGATATCTTGTCTGTCATCTCTTCCATGTGTATTTTAGAACTGGGTTCCAAGCATAAGAAGTTGTTCCTTCCTATGCATCTTAGAGCTGGGACACATTCAGCATCAGCTCTCTTTCCCCTGTTGGTTTAGGGCCAGGAGAGGAGACCTCAGTTTGCAAACTCTCTAGGAATTCTGCACAGGAACCTTATTGTGGTACTTTAGAAAGGCTGAGAGTTCAGATCTGTCTCCCTTTTACTACGCACACTTGAGTGTAGCCTTTTTGCCCTGCAGGGGTAATAAAATTAGTCCCAGAGTGATGTGTAATTAAAAGTTCTCTTCTCCCCAGGCTAGGCTTCACAGGGGCTTTCACATGAATAAAAATCTTGGCTCTGCCCTGATGGAGCAGCAGCTGCTTACATTCAGTGCATTTTTCACAACAACCTTGCTAAGAAAATGTGCAGTCCTGTGTGTTCTTGCTGCCCTTACAGTCAGCAGCAGTAGCGCTGGTGCAGCTGACTATATCAGTATGCCAATCCTTCTGAAAACTTGCTGAGTTTATTTTTCAGCCACACCAGCAACTGACCATAAAGCGAGTATTAGTGTAGCTGTTGCATGGCAGCCTTTTTTAGGCATAAGATAGTTCCAGCTTGATTTAGCCTTCCACTCCCTTCTGGCTGTGAAATGCACTGGCAAGAGTAATAAATGGATTAATTATTGGCATGGCTTGAATTTCTAGTGCCGTTCTCCTTTCAAGCTACTCAGAGATACACAAGCTGTTTACTTTCCAAGAAGAATCTTAACAGTGGCCTTCAGCTGAAAAGATTCCAGCGCTCTGCATCATGCTAGCTCTTGCTACTCGGTGTTTATTTTTAAGGCCATGAGAATGAGATGCAGTTCAGTGCTGTCAGGCTGCCATTTTGAGGGTGTGGAGCCTCTTAAAGGCTGAGGATGAAAGAGATGCGTGTAAGCAAAAGGAACATAGGCATGGACCACAGACCTGCTGCTATACTTATTTTCCTACTTCATTTCACTTTTTACACTCAATTATGGGGTAAGGTGCACAATTAAGAACACAAAGAGCTGCAACGATTATCAGTTATGCTTTCCTGAAGTTAAGAGTTTCCCTTAGCAAGCTCATGGTCAGTGGGAGGCACCCAGGCTCTGGCAGGGGGCTGGACACAGCTGGTTCCAGCCAACTCCCTGCAGGGAATGGCTGAGTCCTGCAGCCACAAGGGCAGTGCCTCAGGGAAAGCCAGGGTAAGAAAGGGCAAAATGCTGCCCAGCAGCTAGGGAAAGAGTATGAGAAACAGCCCTGCCACCATCAAGAAGCTCCAGGCACCCAAGCAGAGATGACTTGAGAGACCATCCTAGAGCAAGTTCTAACCCTGCAGTTCAGGGAGAGGACTACGTTAGACCTCTGCACTGCAGCTGTGGCAGCCTCCAGGCCCTGGCAGGTGGATGTGTGCCCAAGGCTGGAGCAAGTTTCCCAGCCAGAAATTGCATCCCACAGAGGCCTGCGTGGTAGCAGTTGTTCCTGATAGACTGTAACCTATAGAGAGGATCCCTGCGCTGAAGCGGCTCCTGAGAAGCTGTTACAGATGGATTACAACCCCCATTCACTCCTCAGGGAGAGGAGGCAGGACTGAAGGGAGTACAGGTAGGGTGGCAATGGGTAGAAGGTAGTTAGTTTTTGTTCTTGTTCTTCAGCCTTCAACTCTATTTTTATATGGTAATAAATTAATTTTACACATGTTGAGACAGTAATGGGTAAGTGATCTCCTTGTCTTTATCTAAGCCCATGAGCTTTTTCTACTTACTTTCCCCCGCTGTCCAGGTAAGGAAGGAGCACACCCCCCCACACCCAGTCATCCCCACACATACACCTGCATATTCACATACTGGGAGCAACCCTGTCATGCTAAGTCTAAATAAGATGACAGATAACATTTTAATAGTGAGTACTTTTATTGAAGTGTTTGAAGTTCTGTACTCCATGGGACACAGTTCATAACTTAAAGGCAACAGAGCAAAACACCATGACAGGCTCCAACTGGAATATTAAAAAACTCACATAATCATGTCACTTAAAAAGGACAGTCAAATTCAATCATTTTGGTCTTCATCCCAGTCTTTCTTTCCTGATGGAGGTTTAGGGCCACCAGCTGGTTTTGCCATAATGATCTTGAAGATAATAGGGAAGTAAAGAAAGACAAGGTTAGAATGAGACTCTTACTGTGCTCTTTCTTACAGCCAGATGAGGCTGACTGCCAGCATTCACTAAATTCATGCAGTGTCCCTACTCTGAACCTAAGCCAGTGAGTATTACCCATCTAGTTCAGATATGCACAAATTAGTACTTTTTTTCTTTAAGATGGCAGAAGCTGAGCCCTGATAAACAAAAAAAGGGCTTTTACCTCATTTTTGCATGCAAATGGAAGACTTCATTCAGTTAGTCTACAGAAAGCAAGTGCTTAAATACTGTAACAAGTGACTAGTTTACAGGATGCACACTACAGAAAGCAGAAAAGTTATCAGAGCTGTTCTGAATATTCAGTCTAAACACTTAAAAAAAAAAATCATGAAGTCCACCAGATCTACCATGTTAAAGGCTTATTTTCTGCACTTGCTACAGTGACGAGTAAGGTAAAACCAAAACTACACTTGTCAGCTCTACAATGAAAATTTAGTTTTAGGAGTAACATTCATTTGCAAAGGCACAAATACAAAACGTAGCCATCAGCACACATAAGAGAGCAGTGTTAGGTGTCCTTAGGAAAGGTGTCATCTGCCATGTGCTTGTCAATATACTTGTGCATGCGCTCTCACACACAAGTACCTCTCTGCTAGAGAAACAGAGCTTACTGCACACTATTTTTCAGGCTCATCTTTCCAGTCATCTTTATCCCAATGTCCTTGTTGCTTTGGGGCTTTTGGACCGCCTGCTGTTTTTGCCATAATAATCTACAGAAATTTTACATGCAAATACATTTTTGCTAAAGTTCCACAGAATAAATAAAGTGAAGATTTTTTTTTTGTCATTAAGATTATAACCTCCATTTTTCCTAAAAGTTGGATTTTCATGTAAAAATATAAGAGAGAAGGTTTATTCTGCTAAATCTTGTTCCTACAGAAGTTAGGTTACATTTCTGGATACAAGTATCCACTGTTAAATCATAAAAATAAAAAACAAACCACAAAAGAAACCTTAATAGCACACCTATGGAAGCAGCAACATTGCAACATTCCAAATTACAAGCTTTTGAACAAACCACTTCGTGGTTGTCAGAAATAAACAGGCCACTTTTTCAAGTATCTTACTTTTATGCCTCACATTCCCAGAAGACTCACAGATTTTGCATTAGTGCCCTGCACACTGGGGTAAAGGTTTCAGTTCAGCTGCTCTATTATTTGTAAGCTTACCTGATCTACCCTTAGGACAGTCACTGCTGCATTTGTAGCTAGCTTGATCCCCCAGGATTTTCCAAGGTATGTGTCTAATACACCAGCTTTCAACATATCCTTCACAGCAGCAGCTTCAGCCTATCAGACAGGGGGGAAAAAATCAGTATTCAAAACTCTCTCAGGCTTTACCTAGCAGGCTATCAGGTTTTCAAGGTTACGTGTTTAGGACAAATTACCACTTTTCTCATCTCTCTTCAGAAAACCTTCACACCTTATCCTTTAGCAGGAAAACAAAATAACTAATTACTAAAGACTTATTCTCCATCACATTAGCCTTACTTTACATAAGGCTGCTACACTACATTGAATTTAACTGCTTGCTGATGAAAAAAACACGAACACTTCAGTATAAAAGTTCTAAGAAGTTATTCTTCTAGACTGTGCAACACAGAGCTTCAATGACTTATATTAATCTATAAATACTTCATACTGATAAAAGTACATTTAAATATAACCCTGTAATGCAGAGCACCAAGTAACATGAGAGACTATTTACCTCAATATCAAATCCAACATTTTTGTTCCCTTCCTGATGCACAGCATAAAGTTTAGAGATGACCTCATTAGCCTTTACACCAGAGTTTTCTGCCAGTGCTCGAGGAATGGCTTCAAATGCCTCAGCAAACTTTTTGATGGCGTACTGGTCAAGCCCAGGACAAGTCTAAAGCGAAGGTGAAAAGCACATCAGCGCTTCAAAAAACGTAAGATAGGGTGGTATTTTCCACCACATTTTTAAATGATTTATATGTGTTAATATACAAAAATATATACATACTATTTTATACCAAGACACATATATGTAAGTTACATAGATATTTATGAACATATATGTATGTGTGTCTATGCAGAAAGTCAATACACCCATCTGCTGTACCTCTCCGTAAGACGTGATCTGCTTGGCTAATTCAATCTCTGTTGCACCACCTCCAGGAACAAGACGTTTATCCTGTGAACAGACCATCCCAAAATGCAACATTTTGCTTAAAGACTCAATTTTTACTTTTTAGAATTTATATACTCTGTCAAGAAGAATGCAGTAGAACTTTATCAGACACAGACTTACTAAGAATCCACTTCAGAACAAACATGCATTATAGGAGAAATTTATCAGAATTTACTCATTCATTCCAAAGGTCTTTGATGAAAAATAGCTAGTTTTGTGAAAACATAATGCAGCGAGTTTTATATCTGGGTTTTTTTTCACGGTTGGTTTGTTTTAAAAAAGCAACTTCAAGTCTTTGCTTACTAATAAAAGTACTCCTAGATTTTCTCATCTTTTCTGTTAACTTCTTGGGAAGTATCATGTAGGAAATCAATCTACTGTACACACTAATATATGTCAAAAGGTATCACAAGAGGTTAAATGGTTTTGGTTTGTTTGTTTTTTAAATTAAGCATTTTGTGTATCCTTTGACAAACCAGCATCCACTTAATAACTCC
Source organism: Todiramphus chloris collaris (assembly GCA_025345505.1). NCBI lineage: Eukaryota > Metazoa > Chordata > Aves > Coraciiformes > Alcedinidae > Todiramphus > Todiramphus chloris. Next base: position 12,163,900 of record JANVCC010000017.1, on the reverse strand, counting down.
CGGTCTTTTAAACAGAAAAGCAATCATAAATCGTAAGTTAGGACAGCTCCTGGAGACAATCATGACTGCAGTCTATGGCTGTTTCTGTACTATAAATCAATGTGCATATGTTGATATGTACAGAACATTAAGGGTCAAAAAACACGTTTAACATTTTTTGCATGCCGCCTTCAGAGTAAATACACAAGCATTTTCTTTTACATTGGGGGGGCCAGGAAGGAAAGAGAAATACTCAAATCTGCAAAAGCTGCTCAGAAAAAAACTTTGAAGAACTGAGTTCTTCCATCTATGAAGCATATCTGCAGTATGTGGAGGAAGGATGTCTTTTCACCAATGAACTAGAAATTTAGTCTGTAACCAGTCAGTGCCTCCTGATCCCCAGAAAAGCTATCTAAGGTTTTCTTACATGCCTTGTTTCCAAGGAACATTACAAAATGTTCAGAGAAATAGTCAAGAGAAAGCTGACTGTCATTAGAAAATGGAGAAAATGGTAAAACTAATCTATCTCAAAATCTCTCTCATTACAAAAGAACTGAGGGCAATACATGCTGAACAGTCTTTTTTGCACCCTGTATTTGCAAGGATGTTGGCAGTAATCTTCTTGACACCTCAATACTACACAGCCTTCTCTACACCTCAAGAAGGCTGCTCAGCTGACAATGTATATTATCTGCTACAGGCTCTGTAGCAAACATGCACAAAGCAAGCACAAGCCTTGCCTCAAACTGATCCACAGCTGTTTTCGGTGTTTCAGTTACTCACCCTTGTGAGTACTTTGAAAGTATTTACTCCATCATCCACTGCTCTCTCTATGTCATCCATCAGATTGTCTGTAGATCCACGAATGAGTATAGTAGAAATGGCACCGTCCTCCCTTTCTGTTCAGACATGTGCATTAATGAATTGTTAGAATTAAAACATGTATGAACATCACTACTTTTAGAACAGTAACATTAGGAGTTCTACAGAACATACACACCATGTTTAAACACAACAACTTGTGTATCCCCAACCTCTGATAAATACACGCTATCGCAGTGACCCATTTCTTCTAGAGTAGGGGGAGTCTGGAAAACAAAAGAGGATTGAAGAGGTGAACCCGCTCGTCAGTTCTCTCCCTTCTGGCACTCATTTTAAAAGTCCATACCAGTCTGGGTAGGGCTGTTGCACCAACAGTTTTGCACAGTCTTCTCAGATCCCACTTTGAGTTCAACCTTTAAAGACAAAAACAGACTTCCTAGTAACAAGGTTTCAGAACAAATGTCAACACAGATGAGTAAGTATTCTCTTAACTTGGCAGCATTTTGTAAACTAATGACACCTATCAAAATTTATTGTATCAAGTTATAAAATCTGCTCATCTATTTTTTTTTTCATTTATAATTATCTATTTTCAGGGATGCTATGCTATTTTCTAAGATTTTAAGAACAAGTAGTTCAAATACATGGAAATTACCACACTTCATCTTCTAGTAGAGAAGACTTGAATTATCTGTACCACACCTCTACAATAATCCTTCTTTGTTATGCAAGAGATTACGGTATCATGCTCCATTTCTAGAAGTTCTAACTTTTTGGACAGCACCAATAAAATCACAGCTTTCAATGAAGTAAACATTTCAGAACATTTTTCAAGGACATACCAACACGCTTTATTTACAGAGAAGATTCAAGGCCCATAAAAATGACAGAAGTACTAAGAAATAGTTCTTCTACCCATCAATACATTAATAACGCACTGAGGCGTATCTCATCATTGCTAAAGCATCACATGAGGACTGTGATGAGGAGGAACCTTTATGGTATAGTCTGACATGCCTTTGAGGCCACACCTCTCTTTACTAGATCCACAGACTTTTACATTCTTGATTTCAGTTGTGCTATAAAGGGCACTTAAACTAGAATAACAGTACCATATACACAAGTTAGCTGTCATACAGAGGTGAAATACTACCAAGAAACATAAGCTATGAAGCAACCAAACTGCAACTCAAGCTTTGATCCACTGGAAAACCAAGTAGTTTGCAGTATTTTGCTTCTAATTCATTTGCGAGGCAAGAGACAGTATGGCAAGTACATTTCATAAACATTGTAGATCAAATGTTTTCATGCTCTTCCAGCACTTACCTGACTAACATAAGATTGTATTTGTTGGCATAATGAAGTGCCATATCTGCCACTTTGCCACCTGTTACTACTACATTTGCACCACTATCAGCAATAGCTTTGACTTGCATATCCATTAGATTTTCTTCTCCCTTACTGAAATTCATCAGTTCTTCAGCATTCTTTATAAGTACGGTGCCCTAGTAAAACACATGCACTGTTATCAGTTCAGTGTTAATTGACTGCCTAAAAGTTTTTGACAAAGCATTTTTTCACACAAACTACCCACAAACCTCAAGTCATTCTACTTTATAACACTGCCACCCTTCCCATACAATGGGGTAAATTAAAACAAGTGAAAAAAAGGGGCAATTCTGGCATTTCTATACAACTCTGGCATTGAAACATTTTAGCACATAGTTTGGCTCAAACAAAACCAACAGTTCCCCAACCCCAAAAACCCTGTAAAGCAAAAGTAGGTTCAGACGTTTTCTATGAACTTTTTTAAACGAATGAACTCGATATTAACAAAAATATCTCAATCACCAAGTGTCAAGAATATTTATAGTTAAGTCTAAAAATAAGAGTACATGAGCATAAATAGATATCTAACTTATTTTTGAGCTTCTACATACCTTAGTTTCAGTTATCATACCATCAAAAGGGCAGGAATACACAGCTATTTTTGCATCTTTGACAGAAGTAACATCTCCTTCAGTTTCTTTTTTAAAAACCATGCCATGCAATACTGAGGAAGCAGAGATGCCAGCACCCTGAAAGGAAAGAAATGGAATGGGGAAAGTCATACTATTGATCATTTACCATCAGAAAGCTGCACTACCCTTTATGAAAAGCACTGCTTACATTCATTTGAATAGAGCAACCTATGTTTTCATTACAGCACAAAGAATTAAGACTTAAGCTGATTTAGCAACACGAAATGTTGACTTTCGGGTTCCCCTTTTAAGGTGAGTTGGTGGTCTAGGTTAAGGCCTGTGACATTCATTTTCTCTGCTTATCTCATTATGTGTTACTGCTAGGGAAAAAATACAGGGGACAATTCATATTAAACAGAAACTTGTTCTAATCCCACATACAATACCGAGGCCTGGCAAAAAGAATGCAAGATTAGACTGCTACACTTCCGTCAGCCTGCACCTTAGCCTAATCTTGGGCCTGCTTCTACAACAAAAATGCAATCAAATATCCCTGTGTGTAAGTTATTGAATCTGATTTAGCATAAACTTTCAATATTAATGATTTTTAGTTCTGAAAACTGCTACTGGGCACTAAAAAAGGAACATATAGATCCACTTCCAAAACTTATCATGCATGCCACAACACAACAGAGATTAGAATAGAAAAGGCACTTTCAAAGTTCAAAGGTCTAAAAATTAACTTTCATGAAACTGTTTACCTCAATAATATGGTAAAGCTAGCTACTTCCAACTTACCACAATTTTGCACACTCTGACATTATCAACATTGAAATGACCAGAATCGGGAAGAATAGAAACTGTTTGGCAGAAAAAAAAAATATATATATATATTATTGCTTATGGAATAAATTATAACAATGACACCATAAATAATGCCTGAAGTTTTTCTGAAGCACCAAAATTCAATGGTTTGACATGCTCACCTAAATTTAATGCAATTACAATCTGCTAATATCCTGCATCAAGAGAAACAGAAAATTTGTTTCACAGTGTAGAAATCAGAAAGCAACATCTCTTCAGGCTGCTCAGTTAATTCAGTCTGAATAGTCATTTGCATTCAAGAGTACATTCAAGAGTGAAGTCTAACCAAGAATATTTTGAGAAAACACTTAAAACTAGACATGAAGTTGTTTTTTTTTTCTTGGAAATCTAAAGGGAGAAAACAACTCAACACAACTACAGTCTTGCTTCTATTGTTCTGTGGCTGAGGCTAGGAACAGCTTATCTCAAGTGTAACACCTCTTCCTGATGACAACAAAAAGAGGAAGCAAGATGGGTTACTGCTTTAAAAAGACTAGAAAGCCATTTCTGTAAATGTGTAGTAAAACACACAGACCTCATCTGAGCCACAATGGCAATGAAGAGTTCAACATGAGAAAGGTTATACTCACGTCAGAGGCTGAAGCATTCCATTCAACTCAACCTCATTGACTAACCATACCTTTTATCTTACGTTCAGAGATGAGTAATGATCATAATCAAACCTACTCAGTTTTTTAGATGCATGCACACATCTGTTCTTGTCCACTTACCACAGGCCTGAGCAATAAGCTTTGACAAAAACTGTTCATTGCCATATTGTTTGCTCATCACTGAAGTGTGTAACAAAGATGCCACTTCTTCAACATCTCGAAGGTTCTTCGCAGAACAGCACACCAAGTCTGGAAGAATTTCTAGGGCTTTCTTGGAAGCCTTTTCATATCCTTCAATCACCTGTGCAGCAAACAACAAATATTCACTATGCCATCTTTCACTAGGCATTCATACTGGTCCTCTCTCCTTTTCAAATGAAATGTCATAAAATATTAATAAATGCAAAAGCTTACAAGGGATGCAAGCAATTATAAGCAGCAAAACATCTATTGCTCTTCTTCATACACCTCTATCTAAAAAATTAACTCAAAAGGAAGCAGACAATTCACATTATTATGATCCAAGAATACTGAGCAACAGCAATCTGAATTGAAGATATGTGAACTATAATAACACTGTAACTTGCCTCTGAAACTGATAACCCCATTCTCAGAAGGTCTTCTGCTAACTCCAGAAGAACTCCAGCAAAAACAAGGACAAAGTTTGTTCCATCTCCAACTTCTTGTTCTTGCATGTGAGAAGCCATCACAAGCATTTTTGCAGCAGGATGCTGAACCTTTAAAAGAAGTTGCACAACTTAAGTTACTGGCAACCCACACAGATTACAGCTCCAGGTTTTTCTGTGCATCCAGTATAAGCTCTCTGATTTCAAATTTTATCTAAAGATACTAGGAATGCAGAAAACTGGAAAAGCAAGCAGAACAGATTATCTTAATTGGCTAACTTCCCTAATAAGCAAAAGTACAAACAAATATTAAAATAAAAAAAATCAGTGAGCATTCCCTATACAACATGAATTTGACATCCTTGATACTGGTTCTGTGCTATTTTTACAGGATGCAGTGGCTTCACAGCCAAGCTCTGCAACAGGAAACAGCCTGATGGTTAGATCTTCAAGCTGAATTCATATGTGTAACATGCAAAGTAGATATCTGAATTACATTAGACATCTATTGAATTAATTCTACTTAACTGAATTCTTTATATTCAATTAAAGATTATGCTGCTTTCCTTTTCTTTCAAAGAAAAGGCAAGAAAAGCACAGTATTGTTGAATATCATTACAGCAGCTGTTATTTTATCCCAGGAAGTAACATGCAAGACTCATTAGATTTAAGTACCTAGTCTGCAGATTATTTTTTAAAAACAGAACTGATACTTTTACAGTTATTCTACTTATGCCAAACACTAACACAATGAATTAAGGAAATACTTAACACTTACACTATTTCTACCACTAAGTACAGAATTCAGTAAAATACTGTGCTGTGATACAAATATAAATTTGATAGTAAGAGAAAAAGTTAGGACAGGTCGGTCTTTCCACACTTTTACTGAATTCACAGTATGCTGCTGCTATATTCTCAGCTTCTTAAATAAAACTAATGTATTCTAAGCAGACAGGAGAACATGGCAAACACCAACACTGGGAGATTAACACAACAGCTATTTCATTCACAGTTTTCCAAACACTGTATTGTCTAGACATACCCTCTTCTAAATCTACTGTTTTGGGAGAAAAGTAAGAAATTATGGCAATCTCCTGAGACTACTTGATACTTCTTTACAAAACAATTCTATTCCTCACTGTGGATATAGCCCATTGACTTTACTCAAATCCTGTGAAAAATGTAAACGATTTACAAACTGACACGTGTAAATAATGTGGCGGGGTGACATGTATTTCCTTATTAACATTCAGAACCACAGAAGCCCATGAACAGAAACACTAGTTCACAACCTTCTTCTGAAGGAAGAAAACTTACCTCCAGCTCTCTCAAGATAGTAGCAGCATCATTTGTAACAAAAAGCTTCTCCAGATGATTGATAACCATTTTGTTCATTCCTAATGGAGAGAAAAAAAGAATTAAAAATCATTCATTAGACAAACATAATTTTGTACTCACATACTATTTAGGAACTTTCAAGTACATCTTACACATTTAAACATTAGCTCTATTTATCATTTAATGACCTAGAAGATTTTTGTAAAGTAACGTTTCAGAATGCGTTATATTAAGGAGAAAACAGAATTTCTGAATAAGCAGTTTTTCTTCAGAAATAGTAGTACATTATTTAATTAATCAATACTGCAGAACACCTTTTGGTTTAGTATATCTGACTAGACATGGTATGGTTACATTCATTATGACAATCTACCAAGTTATTGGCCTTTCTTTAATTGTTGTAGATTCCCATATAGCAGTAAGAGAGAAATGAGAACACAGTAACTGGTACAAAAAGCTGGCAAACTCAGGCACATTGTGCATAACTCAAGAGCTAACCAAAGTCTGATCTATGTACAGCCACAAAGATTATATTTAGAGTTCTAGAGCCAAGTCCAGTATGTTTCCTCAAGAAACAAACATGTGCTGCTTTGTCAAGGTAGCCTCGAAACATGACATTTTGCTCAAAAACACTACAATAATTTTATTATTTATTTACCATTTGGTCCGTAAGCTGTACGGGTGGTTTGAGCAAGTTCTTTGCATGCCTGGATGTTCCTGTAGACAGCTTCTTCTAATCCTGAAAAATGCTAAAAGGAAAAATGTTCTGCTCAGAATTAGATTTTCTAACAAAAAAGAAAGGGATGAACTAGTCATTTCTCATCAAAGCAGTAATAATCTACTGAAAGTTTTTGATTAGATTTGGTATTTTACTTAAGCAGAAACCAAACCTTACCCAAAGACAGTAAGAACTACTGTGTAATCCTCAACTAGGCAGCTCAGCAGGCACAATAAGCTTCTGAACAGAATATCTGAACAGTGACTCAATTCTCAATACAGTTTACATATCTCAAGTCTTCCAAAAAAGTTAGTGACATGCCAAAGAGAAATCGAAAAAAAAACAATACCAGAATGGAGATGGGCAAGGGTTTTATAAGGCTATGCTTTTATACATGCTTCTTAACTCACAACTCTGTATGAAAAAAAAAAAACAAAATTTAAGTTCGATATTCAAACGTGTAGTTTGAAAATCCAGAAGCCAAATGATTCACACAATATCTGCGTTTGAGAAGCTGAACAGCCTGGCTTCAGTTTGGAAGCCTTACGAAAAGAAAGGGAGCTGGGTAAAACATCCAGTGCAGCCCATAGGGAGAAAAGGTACCATCTAATAATATTTACTTCCTAAATACAAACCAAACATCTCAGAATGACAGCTGCCTCCTTGTTTTGTAAAAGACAGCTATTGATATTCTGACCTTGAATTACCTATTAGAGAACTAGGATATAGGCCACTCTATTTCCCTGCTCTCTCCCTACCCTTGACAGAGAGCCCCCAGAGCTGGGGCTCTTTAGCCTGGAGAACACTGAGAGGTGGATCTTATCACTAAAAAGTGGGTGTCAAGAGGATGGGGACAGATTCTTTTCAGTGGTGCCCAGCAACAGGATAAGAGGCAATGGGCACAAGTTGGAACATAGGAAGCTCCATCTGAACATGGGGAAAATCTTCTTCACTGTGAGGGTGACAAAGCACTGGAACAGGCTGCCCAAAGAGGCTGTGGAGTCTCCTTCTGTGGAGACTGTCAAAAACTGCCTGGATGTAGTCCTGGGCAACCTGCCCTAGGTGATCCTGCGTTAGCAGCAGGGTTAGACTATATGATCTCTGGAGGACCATTCTGCAGTTCTGTGATACACCATTCTTTGTCTCCAAGGAAGGTTCCCAAGAGACAAACAGAGGGTTTTCTGAGTTGCTAACTTCACTTTCATTTCTATTAAGTAGCAGCAAACAGAAATTTTATTTTCCCCTGTAATAAAAAACCCTGCTTGCTCTTGACTAGCCAAAACCTACATTGTTAACATTAAACACAATGAAAATGGACATATGGAAAGGGAATAAATGGAAAATACTATGACACAACACTCTTGCCACAAGAAAGGTACGTGCTGCTTTCTTCTCACAAGTAATTAAGTGATGGAACAAGAGGGAACAGCCTCAAGCTGCACCACGGGAGGTTTAAACTGGGCATTAGGAATAATTTTTTCACTGGAAGGGTTGTCAGGCATTGGAATAGGCTGCCCAGGGAGGTGGTCATCCCTGGATGTGTTTTAGAGCCATACAGATGTGGTGCTTGGGGAGACGGCTTAGCGGTGGACTTGCTACAGTACAGTTAACAGTTGGACTCGGTGCTCTTAAAGGTCTTTTCCAACCTAGATGATTTTGTGATTCTACTTGAAAAGCTACTTTTCTCACGGGCAAAGTAATGGAAAATAGAGAGTCTCGGAATGCACAGAACAACCAGATCACTTCTGAACAACTAAATCCATAGGGCCCAGGGAAATTTTGCCGGCCACCGCCTATGAAAGCTCTCCGAACAAAGCGCCTTCCTCCCAGGGACTCCAGAGCGGAGGCAGGAGTCAGACGCACAGCACGGGAGAGCTCCGGCACGCCGGCCGAAGCGAAGCGGCGAGTCCCCTCGGAGCGTCCCCGAGGCGGCGAGCAGCAGAAGCGGCGGCGCGGGCGGTGGGAGAACAGGCGGCAGAGGGGAGAAGGGCCCCGGCAGAGCTTTCTCGAACGCCGCGTGCGCCAGGCACCGCCCCGTGCCCGCGCGTGGAGCGGCGGCGCGGGGCAGTCCCCGCCCTCAGCCAGCAACGGCCGCCGAGGGGACCAAAGCCAGCGGGCGGAAAGCGCAAGGCGCCGCACCCACCCAACCCCCCAACCCCAGGGCCTCCGCCCACGTTAAACGCGGGGAGACGCCGAGCCCCACCGGCCTTCCAGAACCTTCCTGGCGCCGCCACGCTGAGACCTCGCCTCGCCCCCCTTCCCCTTCGCCCCCGATCCTCCTGAGGGAAAAGCACCTTCCCGGCACCGCTCTCACCTTCGCTCCCTCCTTCAGCATCTGGGCAAAGCCCGGGGCCTTGGGAACGTGCAGCGCCATCTCCGCTCCTTGCCTGACACCGCTGCGCGCCGGGGACGATGGGAGCGAGCGGGAGCGAGCGTGCGCAGGCGCGATAGGGCAGTCCGGCTGCCCGCAGGCAGGACGAGTTGCGCCCAGGGAAGGTCGATGGCGGAGGGGAGCAGGGCGGGGCGGAGGGGAGCAGGGCGGGGCGGAGGGAGCCGTTGGGCGGCCTCAGGGCCCCGCGCGGTGCCCAGGGTGCGTTTGCGGCTTTCCCTCTGGAGTGGCGGTGGGTGGCGCTCAGGCCTCGGCTTTCAGCGCCGGCAGAGCCTTCGCTCCCAAGCCGGAAGAGTTTCCTGAAAGGCGGGGGGACCCGGTAAAGCACCGTCTGGCCTGAGATCTTTCTGGCCTCGCCGTCCCGTCTGAGCCCGCCTAGCTCACAGCCGTGGCCGCCGGATAAAGGGCTCTGGAGTGGCTGAAGGAGAGCGAGGATAGATACGATGGGTGGTGTTCAGAGACTGACATCGATGGTTGATGTTGATGATTGACTGTGATTGATGACTGGCTTGTTCTGTCAGTTTTGCTTTAGGTAAATGGAACCAACCCAAGTCTACAGTTCATCTATCTCACTTTTACACCATCTACGTAATATTTATGTCACTTACTTGAAAAGAGCCCAGTTCACATTTTTCAGAAGTAGTTAAAATAATGTTGTCCAATTCGTTGTATTAGTTGCAACTCTGCCTCTTTTTGTCAGGTGCCAAGTTACGGTGTTCTTTCCTAGGAATTATTGTCCATGTAGTAAAGTGATGTGCAGTGTTATGGCTGTGGCTAATGTTGGCTCTTTCAGAATACTTCTTTCACTGTCAAGCTCAGCATTTTTCTGAGCACATTTAGTGATACGTGTCCAAGAAACAGTCAAGAGCCTTCACTACCACCAATGGCAAAAACTGGTCATAAAACTTTGCAGACGAGTCAAGTATTTCACTACTAAGCAAAGTACATACCTGACTTGTTCAAATGGAACCAAAATGTACTGATAGAAAAACTAAGTAGAATCCAGTGCTTGTTACCCAGGGTAATACCAAGTAATATGTGTGCTACAGAACACATTGAAGAGTACTTTGGAGACACACCTTGACATGTCTACCAGTAGGTGATATCCATCTAGGAGGCAGTGGAGCTGCTTCTATATGGAGCTGCTTTAGGTTTGATAAGTTTTATTAACTTTGCTTCTGTGCCACACAAAATCAAATGTAGTTTCAGAGGGTGATGAGGCACTGGAACAAGTTGCCCAGGAAAGTTGTTGATGCTCCATCACCTGATCTAGTGAGAGGTGTCCGTCACGGCAGGGGGGTTGGAATTAGATGATCTTTAAGGTCCTGTCCAACCCAAACCATTCTATGAGATCTTAAAGACCATAGAAATAATACTGCTAGGTTTAGGCCACACAGCATCTGAGCCTGTAACCCAACAGAGACTGAGTTGCTCCACCTCTGCAGCACAGATAAGCTGCTGCAAGGTTAGTTGAAACACTTGGTAAGTGTTGCTTAGGCAGCCTCAAGTGGATACACTTGGTTTAGTTTTACCATCCTATAGTTCTTAATACAATTTTAACCTGTAACACATCATGTCAGTGTAAAATAGAGTGGTGACAGAAAGCAAAACTACGTAAAGCATGAATGAACTTTAAAAAAAGTGGTAAGCAGTTTTGCTAGAAGTACTTAGAGGCAGATGCTACTTGAAGGAGAAGAGGCAACCTACTCAGCCCTGACTATCATTACCAAGGAGGGTGGGCACTTCCAAAAGGAAGGCTGGGGTTTGTCACAGGAGGCATAACGGCATTTATCCCTCTCTTCTATCTTCCAATGTATCTGCTCCACAGTGCAGCTAGGAAAGAAAGAAATGGCCATCCTGTTTTACAGTCAAGATATCAGAAACTGTATTTTATAAAGCAGCCTCTGTGATCTATTGTTAGCCATGGAGATCAGAGAAGGCACTTAACAGGACAATGCAGAAGACTTTTCCTAGTCATGGGCGTTATATTAATAGCTGAATGCATTCTAGTCAGCAACATTGATTTTAAGGCAGAGAGGAAAGATGGTTCAAATGGTCAGACTGCTGATCAGTCACTGCAGCCTGTGTTTCAGCTGTGACTAATGCCCTGCATGACCTCAGGCAAGTCTTTAGTAATTCATCAACACTTCAAAGTTTTTGCATTCTTTTACTGTGTAGTTTACATTCTTGATACTGTCATCTGGATATAGCTACCTCATTGTTGCAGGACTTAACATGAATACATTATGTTCCAGATAGGAAATAGAAGGGGTAAATGATGAAATGACTTCCTGGAAATTTTGCAGTCTTCAGACAGGAAGTCCATGGCTCTTTTTCTGTAGGATCCTATCACTTCCATAGGTGGACTGCCAACCTGAGCTTAAATTATGATGCCACAAACAGTACTGATTTGTATTAAAAAATGTTTCTGAGCTCATTGGTATACATTGGTATTATTCTTCTTTGTTTTTCACCAAGACAAATAACAGAAGACTCAAGGCAACAGTATGTAGGATGCTGAAGAATCAGGATTTTACTATTAAAAAACACTTCTTAAGTTTACATTCATTTTAAGCTTTCCATAAGAATAAAGGCTGAAAATCTGTCTTTTCATAATTTCTGAACTCTGTTCCTTGGTTTTAATAGGCACGGCCTCTCAAAAGCACTCACTTCATCAGAACCTTAGTAAATGTTAGCTCAAGAATTAAATCAAGGGTTATTATTGCCTGGCAATGTGGCATGTTAACCTTGTGAGCGTTCATCCTTCTAAGAAGGTGACATTCCCTTTCTGAGTCTTCAATAATTAAAATGCTGCTATTTAATTAGTCGCTCAAGTGATTCTATATGGGAAATGTAGCTTGCATAATGTTGGAGCTACAGCAAAAAGCAAAGTCAGCTCACATAGGCCAACAGTAACCATCACAGCATTGCATGGCATTTCTTAAGTCACCTTTTCTTGGGTAAAATGAGCAACTGGGGGGTGAAAGACTGAGCTTTTCTTATTCAGCACTTCATCTGTCCAGTTCGCTACAGTTTAGACTTCTTCATAAGTGTTGCTTTTGCTAGGAGAAGTAAATTTACCCATCTTTGTTTCTACTCATAATATTGCAGAGTCATAAAGTCAGTGTTACTCAACGATTCCACACAAGAGGTCCAGTGTTTGAAGCAAGGACAGTGGCCATAAGGGTAATTCTATGTCTGCTTATTTCACCTCTGCAGTTTCCTTCCCCTTCTCTCAAATCCTCTCTTTTGCCAAATATTTGTGCCCCCATATGATGAACCAGATTATGGAACTTGATCTGCATTAAGACTAACCCAAAAGAAGCCTGCCCAGCTTTCAGCTTTCCTGCTTAGCTGTGCAAAAGCTTGTGTTGGCACAAGGAGAGATGGAGACAGGTCAGCGGTCTCTGTAACAGTGCTGCCTTTTGATATCTTTAAATATTTTTGGAACTGCTCTGTTTGTACAGTGCTTTTATTAAAGCTTATGTTAGCTGCACTTTTTAAAGGAAGAAAGATGAAGTAGATATGTATGTTCATCATTATTAATATATACAGTATATATACATATTCATTTGTATTAACCCATCACGAAAACATCTCTTTCTGTTATAATCAGGAGTTACTTGGGACTTGCTGTCTAATCATGACTTTGACTTGGCCTTGATCTTTTTTTAGCTACTCATCTACACCATTTATATTCTGCACAGACATTGCCAGGCTAAAAGACCATCCAAAGGTCAGAGGGTTGGCTATTGGCAGTTGGCTGCCCTTTCACCAGACAAAATCTATTACTGTACACGTGGAAATCCCCAGCTTATCTGTAGGCACACATTTGTCAAATTCTAGGTTGGTAAAAATTTAACTTGGGAAGTTCATAAAAAGGACAGAATGTTAATTTCTGTTTGTTTATTCAGCAGTGGGAGTCTAAGCAATTGGAAAACAAGAGATAGAAAAGTATCTGTTGAAGTTGTGTGTATAACATCTGACTGTGTTTGTCCAGCAACACTGACATCTGGCCAATGATAAAACATGAGTGGCGTCTTGAAGAAAGCTTGAGAACTACGCCTGGTTTGCAGAGAATCATGCCAATACCTGAAACAGAGAATTGTCAACCACATAGAGCTGAACATTCAGGGTAAACATAACTCTCTTAGTAAAGCAGTAGCAGTTACATCAGCTTTTCCCAGATTGTGTTTATCTCACTTGTGACATATTGAGAAGGAGCACTCTAATCAACTAGAGTACTTCTAATCATCTAAGTACTTCTTAAGTCATTGGTCCACAGCTCCTGGGTTAAATGCTATCCTCATCCTGGGCTTATCTTTCTTGCTGGTGCAGAGGATTGCAAGCTAGACAGGAAAGCAAGATTTCCTTACATTTTGTGTATTCTTACTTCAGTGTATGTGCTTTCTGCTATAGCTAATCCAGTTAGCTTGAGTCACTGGAAAGCACTTCTGGGGATTTTAGAGTATTGCCTTTGCATGGGATCAGTAGATTAAATTGTTTTAAAATGTTGACATATTAAAATAGCGATGACAGTCCCCAGCTGAGTTAATGATCCAGTGTATTTGATTCTACCTGCACAAGTGTCAAGAATTCAGAGGTTCCTCAAAAAAAAAAAGAGATTGGGATTGATGGTAGTCTCAGAAAGGAATTGATGCTGTTTGTATTGATTTTATATTGCAGGTACAATCAAGATATAAAATCATGCTGTGACACTGGTAACAGTACACACCGAAATACAATTCAAGAGCCTCTGCTTCATGAGAGAAAACAAAATTGTTGAGGTATTTCTGGGTTTGATGTCATAAGAAAGAAAGCACAACTGGACAAAAATTATGTGTCTTCTAGGCGGTTATCAGATAAGGGCTAGAGAAACATCTCCAGTTTTTAAAATAGTCATATGGGAATGCTTTTTCCAGGGGAGTGCACAGGAGTCTGGAAATACAAGCCAAGTGATATTGACAGCTTGTTTGTTCTTGTTGGAATGGGAAGAATTTATCAGTGTACATGTGGATGTGGAAACTTGGAGAATATCAGACTGAGGAGTTAGGGAAATAGGAATTTTAGGCTGTAATTAGAAAAATTAGGAAATCGTGGAAGAAGATGATGGGCTCAGCATTGAGTGGATGAAGACTGCTGCAGAAATAGCACACAAATGAAGTCATAAAAGAGTAAAATAAATAACGACTGTCTTCAGACTCCTGGAAACAAGCTACTACCACACCTGATTTGCATTTCATTCAGCTCTGCAGACACTAAACATATAAAAATGTAGCTAAAAGGTAGGATTCTGAGATCAAAACCACAGCTTATGCTGATTTGCACCTAGGCCACAGAGCTCTGTGGTCTGCCTTCTTCACAGTGTCATGCCTTGACTTGGATGCCCAATCTGGAATTTTTATGGGTGGTCTAAAGCAGTACTAGATCTTCAAGACAGAGAGGTTTTTCCAATTTTTAATACTTTGTTTCTCTACCCAAATAATTTTAAAGACCTTGTACAAGTAACTACAAATTTTGTTTCTCATCCTCATTTTTATTTGAGGGTTGCTTTTAGGGTTCTTAATCATGTGTCAGCTGAATATACCTGTTGAAGAATTAATTAATTCTTTAGAACTCAAGTCCGTGGGAGTCTCCTGAATCAGGCTCAGGGTCTGCAGAGCACTCTTCTTGCTGCCAGCATAGACTGTAACCTACCAGCATGACCTGGGGGACTTCTGTGTGTCCCTTTGTTTCCTGGCTATGCTGTCAGCTCCATATATCTGCCAGCAGCTCAGAAATTTGCCTAAATCCATGCTTGGTGGTGAATTAAAAGAATTCCAAAGACACCTTTGCAGCCCTCATTTCTGCACTGCATAACCTTCGTAGCTGTAACTAAGAATCATGTCTCACTCATGAAAGCATAGTCTTTCCTACGTGATTCTGGAAGTGTTCAAAGAAATGGTAATGAATAAATCCTGTGCACTTCTGCAAAGCAGGAGATGCTATAGCAGCTTATACAAATAAGGGAATCATGCCATAGGGCCAAAGGCCATGGAATGGATTCATGCCACATGCTGGGACTATCACATGGGACTTGTTCCCAGTATTGCATACTAAATCCCCAAAGAGTGATCTTGTATCTGAACAGTAGATATAATGCCTGCTGCCTGAAAGATCTGTTAAATTGAGACTATACCATTGCTATTTAAGCTCCACAATAGAGAAAAATAAAGTAGCGTATATATGAAAAATAAAACTATGGATAGTTACCAAAATATCTTTTAAGCAGTGCAACACAGTTTACATGTAAATAATAAGGAGACAACATTTTCTAATAAACAACTTCAAAACAGGTAACTGTGAATATAATGATGTTGCAATATGTACAACAATAGAACAGCTAATGTTCCGTAAGTTTATTTAATAATAAAATCACCCTAATGTACATCTAATCAGCAGGAACTGATGTTTTTACTGTGCTATGATGGTATGTAAAGCTACAGAACTAATGCATTACTTTGTTCACTCACATTTGCATGTATTTGCTAAGTATTTGATCTCCAGATGTTTTGCATACTACACAATGAATGGGAGGAATGAGAATGAGAACTAGACTGGGGAAAGCAAAAGGATATTACCAGACATTGAGGCTCCAAGCTGAAGGTGGCAACACCACATCCCTGACTCAGCAGTATCACTAGTTTTCCTTGTTGGCTATCAGCCAGACTTAATTCCTTACCCTGTATTGGTGGTAAGATCCTTGAAATAGTAATCAAGTGATAAAGAAATCTTTGCCTTTTTTGCTTTTGAAGGATAATTGTCCCAACCATTTTTCACCGTCAATATTGCATCTCTTGCTGACTTTGCAGGCTAGGTACTCATTGCTTAGCAAAGAATAGATTTTATCTGTGATGCATTTCAGCTACTTCATTTCTATTTATTTTTATAAACATTTTTTCAGTGAAGTGAATGTCTAAATGTCTGTTATGCATCTTTATGGTCCAGGTTCTGAGATCTATTGACAAAAATATAACCATCAGTAAGCCATGTTTGATATTCATGACAGGTTCTCTGCTTAATCGTTCGCTTCAATGAAAATGGTCCAAAATGTGTTGTACCTCATCACATCAGTTATTTTGATCCACTAACAGATGTTCATGTTGTCAGTCAGCTGTTGAAGAGACAGCAGAAGACATTTAACCAGTGCTTGAAGTGGGACAATATATGGCAGCAAGCCGTACCACCCCTCTCTTTCTTTGAACATCAGCATGTTGTGGGTTTAGGAGGGAGTCATCTGTGTTCACAGTACCTGCAGAAGCTCCGAGAGAACAATTGTCTTGTTTGATCACTTTACAAAGACTTTGGATAGGCTGGCCCAGAAGACACCACCTTTGCAGAAAGGAGTGGTGGAAGGCAGAGCATACAGGATTCCAAACCATACTGCTTTTTTTTTTTTTTTTTTTGCTTCAGCTGAACTTAGTTTGCTTTATTAATAAAAGAAGACATTTGACAATTAGACTTGCTTTGTGTGTGAACTCAGCAAAATACAGTGGAGTAGTGTTCACAAAGATATCTTGGAAAGATGGGAAACCCAAAGCAGTCATTCTGAACCGTGTGATTCCGTACATGATGCCTTTGAAAATACAAGTGTAAAACTCCCTTTGTCTCATCACCAGTTTGATTCCTGCTTTTCAATCCTTCAGAGTCCCTAAAGGTTGAACTCTCACAGCTAGTGAGGTACTTCATTGTGCCTCCATGCTTCCAGCCCTCTACAATACAGTCTAACCAGCAATTTGTCTTTGATCCTGAATTTCTGTTCCTGCTGGCATGTACAGGAGAAGTACAGAAGAAAATGCTGTGTTTTGATGAGACTTATAAAGGATTATGATTTTGAGAGCTAGTAATGGATTTTACATACTAGAATCGCAGTCCAAGTAGAAACAGTGAAATACAGAGCGTATGCTTTTAAGGGTGCCGTGTACAATATTTTTGCTGTAAAAAACCCTTATGATTTTACCCATGGATGATGTAGGTTAAGTTAGTAGAAATGGTGTCGCTTGTTCATTTAATGTATAGTTAGACTTAGTAATTATAACAAATTATCCCAGGACCATCAACAGGGTGAAACTAAGGGAACTCTTAGAACAAGTGGGATTACAAGTTTTTTCCTATTGTATGATATGTGGTTCCAAAATGTTCAAAATGCCCCAGGAGCCCTTCTTCAGACTTCTCAGCAGCTCTAAAAAATGGAGGTTTTTTTCCAGTTGTGCAGCTGTGAGATTTGCCTGTGTTAAAGGATTCCAGCTATGTGCTTACAGTGCTTCTCCCTGAAATCTTGGAGGAAAGATTGAGTCTTACAGTCTCATAGGAACTTACTGCTTTAACTTTTTGTGTCTGTTTCTTGGGTTTAGGAGGCTTAGTAGAGGTTATGGTGAAATCTTTAAGTGGTAGCAGGAAGATGAATAGCAAAAACCTCATAATATTTGGATATTTAAAACTTTAAAATACGGGGGTTTCATCAGCAAGTGAAATTAGACTACATATCTCAATTTATTTTGTAATCGCAGCAAATTTTGGCTTGTAAAAAAAAAAGGTTCTAAGAGAATGTATACTTGAAACAGTTTTCTTTTTCTTACTTTTTTTTTTCCATTTTTTAAATTCAAAAACAATCTGTCACATCTATATGACATGGGGAATTTTTAACTTTTTTAAAGCAATGCTTTAAATTGGACATAAACTGCTATACTGTAGTAGTACAAACTATCCAGTTCTATTACACAGCACATTATTACTGGATTTAATATTTCAAGAACTGTGGCCTTTATTAATAGCTAGGTTTTTGTGTGGATTTTTTTCATTTTAAACCACTGTCATTTTATTTATGTCTGTAAAACTGTAGAAACTAAGTGAACGGAATGGAAGTAATTTTCCTTCTAGGTATTTCAATAGTAATACTCTAATTTGCACGGTGTTTGAAGACTCAAGTGACAGACAAGTTGGTGGCCTAAACAGTAACTTGGAACATAACATTTTCCCCAAAGAATGTGTGTGCTACCCTACATATCTTACAGCTTTTCTCATGATGCCATTGATGTCTGCTTGAGACTGCAGTCATGTGTTTCATAAGGTTTCATCTGAAATGGACAGATACCAGACATTAAGATCTAACTGCTCATCTAAAGGAAAGGCATTCAAGGTATGGTGGAGCTTCACACATAGGTAGAGATGTTGTATTTTGCAAGATGAGAATCTTAATCATTTTTATCAGGAGCCTGTAATTCAAATAATTTAAAGATCAGTTGCCCTTCTCTGAAGGTGGCATTCTTTGTGACTCTCCCAGAATCAGCATTTAGAGAGTTCAAGCAGATGCTATAACAGCCTACATATAGTTTCTGATGTTAAAACAATTAGTTGGTTTTGCCAACAGAGCTTTTTAGGAAATTCAAATCAATATCAAAAAAAAAAAAAAGAGAAAGAGAAAGAAGAAGAGAAAGGAAAAGGAAAAAAAGGAAAAAAGAAAAATGAAAAGATAAAGAAGAAAATACAAAATATTCGGTACAGGTTTAGTTTGAAAATTTCATTTTGTTCTTGGATTATTTTGGAATCAAGATTGGTTTTTGACAAAAATTGCTGTAGCAAAGGCAATTTCTTGAAGTGATTAGGGAGTTTTACATTAATATGCCATACTGGTGGGCAGGCAATATCAAAGTAGCACAATAGATTTCAAATGGTGTGACATTATACTGTCCGGATCAAGTTCTTGTGTTGTCTTCAAATGCTCTTTGACCTGAGAGGGATGAATTTCTCGAATGTGTCCTCTAAGGGGCAGCATTGAAGAGCAGGTCTCTGTGAACGGCTGCTTCTATTCATAATATGGAGTAAGTAACATATTCATATTATGGAGTAACTAAATGACAAATTAGTACTTATTCTCTGCTGTCTGAAATTACATGTTTTCAAAGGTAACCAACATGTTTGAGAGTCATTACTGACAATCTGTCAAAAATCTACTAGACATGCTTCTGTTTAAGTGATAAAGCCATTGGAAGTCTCCCCTGTGGAGTACTCAAAATCGTACAAAAAAGCTGGGTAGTTTGTTTTAGTTTGTTTTGGTTTGTTGTTTTTTGCTGTGATTTTTTTGTGTGGTTTTTTTTTGTTATTTTGTGGGAAACTGGTGGCAGAGCCTATTTCCATTTCTTTCTTGTAAGAAATATCAATATTATGTCATTTCAAGAAGCAACATGTCATCTTAAATAATGCTAATTAGATAATGTCAAGTCTTTCCTGTCAGTATTGCACTTAAACAGTATTGTGTGGGAGGCTTAATATGGGAAAATTCTGGAGTATTACTATCACTGGCTTAGTCCTGTACATTAGATCACAAGAATATCTGCTTCTTCCTTATTAAAGTCCTGTGATAAGAGGAAAAGCATGCCATTAATAATGAAAAAATGGTAGTATTTGGTCCTTCACTTGCAGTCAGTCTCAGGGACATGGGTAATCATTCAGGAAGAAGTTCAAGCACTCTTTTCCTCCTCTGAAATAGAAGCAGTTTACTGTTCTTACCCAACATCTTGTCAGTGTGATAATAGAGAATTGGGTTGAGTCTTGTTTTCTGGGCAGGAGCTGTCCTTGGGTAAGACGGCATTTGGAATTGTCTTGTATAATTTTATCCACCCGAGAGGTGTTTTTGTTTTGGTTTGTTGTTTTGTTTGTTTTGGGATTATGTTTGTTTGTTTGTTTACTTTTGTTTTGCTTTTTTCCCTGGTGTGCCTTTATACAAAGATAATAACTTTGGGTTTATAAAAATATAATATCTTTCGCTGGAATTTTGGCTGAATTTGGTTCCTGGGGGAAAGTAACATGAACATCCATCATTAAAGACCGTATGTATCAGAGATGCACAAGGATTCCAAACCAACTATGTACAGGCAGCCAGCTCCTAAGTCTGACAGTTTTTGACTTTATAGCCATAATGATTTCTTGTTTAATGTAGTTCATTTTTCAGAACAAGATAAATTCATGTACACACATAGTGTCACTGTGTGATAGTCACTTGCCTAATACACTGCTCTTGATGGTTATATCATACCTTTTCAGTGAAGAAGGGAAGATAAATATCTAGAGGAGATGTGAGGACTTCATGGACTATTATAAGCTGCATTTACTAATAACATTTTTTTTTGCTAATAAAAATCCTAACATTTATTGTTTCTAAACTTCTCTATGTTTGCAGCTGTCACTATTAACTAGTGCAGTTTTGGTGCTGAATCAGCAGTGAGGTTTCAAGTATGGGCAGAATATCAGCTGCTGTAAGGTAAGGTAAGGATTCACTTAAGGAATGGCAAGTCCAGTGGAAATTGAGTGGTTATTCTGCTTTTACATGGGTATGAGAGAATTATACTTTTGTCCTAAGATGGCTGGATCTCATTTAGTGGTACACCTAGAAAGTAAAATCAATGCATCTGTGGTTAAGTGCATGCAAAAAAGTGCTGGTGTTTCCAGTTAGCCAGTACTAGCTAATGCTAGCTTTGAACATTTGGCTGCCAATCTCCCAGTGAATGGCTGCACGCTATCTATCCATACCCTCCTTCAGCAATCCCTGTTGAGATGACCCACCATCATTCTTCCCATAATTAGTTTCTAAAGGTTATTTCCATCTCTATACTGATGTGAGTGAAGCATGTAAGTTTTCACACTTTGATTTTTAACAATAGTGAGACTTCTCCAGTAATAATTTGAACTCAGCTTTCATCTTATTTAACCTGCAAGAGATACACAAGGATCTTTGGCAGCAGCATATCTTAAAGGCTTCAGTTTTCTTCATCTCTGAGGAATTAGCTTCCCACAACTTCTGTCTACAGTTTGCTGTGGAAGCAATGATGTTTTTCACCAATCAGATTTTCAAATGAGCCAAGGTGCAGTTATTTCCAGATGGTCTTAAGGCAGGTGAAAAAAATTGTTGAGTCAACTCCTGTAAATCCACATTACCTTGATTGAGCCAATTTTTTTATTTCTCTGCAAAATGTCCTTCATTAGATTGGAGTAAGTGAATTAGATCTGTATATAAACAATTTCATCTATTGCATATCAATTTGCCATGAATTATAAAGTTTCTTAGGTGCTATTTTTTAAGTCAGTGCTCAATGTATGTTGCATGCTGGTTTTAGTGACTTAATCTGATAGGGTTCAGCCATTTATGAGTCTAGATCTTGGAGGACAGTACATTATTTTAGCTGTGTTAAAGTACTACTTAGGCAAGGGGACCAGAGGTAGTATCTAAGAACAGTAGTGAAGTGCTCTGTTGGCTGTTCTGATTTTCAGGACTTGTGATGTTATGTTGTGAGCGAGATGCAACAAGACTAATGTGTATTTATCTATACCTTTCCATTATCTGAATGACAAGAAGAAGTATTCTTCCGTGGTTCTGAATTTCTGTCTGGAAAAATTGTGATTTGATTACATCATATTGGCTGTTCTGTTCTTCCCTAACTGCTGCTGTAGTAAAACCCACTTACCTACTCAGTTCCATGCAGACTTGAAATGGTTCTCCTAATGGACTGCAATAGGAGATCAGGTCAACAAAGAAATTCTGGTTTTGTGTCTGGTTTAAGGGCACTTATTCAATTACCAGGGCAGGCAAATGGAATATACCATCTAGCTTTTAATATTTGACAAATTCTGAGCCATGCAATCCAAGTGGTATTGGAAATTCTACAGGTAACATGCTATTAAAAGACGTGACTCAGCAATATTTATGCTTTCAAAATCAACTCTCTAGCACAGAGCAACTTCACCCTGATCTACCCCAATGTCAGTAAAGGACACCAAAATCTTTCCACAGTTGCATTTATAACAAATATTGCTGCAGAAATCAGTTCATCAGAAATTGTCAAAAATGAGATTCTGTTTGTACTCAGAGGAATCTATAAAATGAACACTTTGCTCCATAGGCAACTTTAGGCAAACCATCTTTATTTTTTAAAAATTTCTTCTTGGAACATGTTCCATATACTGGAATATTTAAACTGTATTTTTAAATAGGGACTGGCAATCTATGAAACACCATTTTAGCATGAATGAGATCATATGCTACTAAAATACTACTTCTATGAGGAAACTGAGATGAATTGAAAGTAGCACAGCTAAAAAAGGGAAGGCAACAGGTGTTTTATTAGATAGCAGATATTGGCTTTTTTTTATGCCTGTAGAACAACTGATACTTCTTCCTAAAAATTGTTACAAATTTGCAGGTTTCTGCTACTGAATATAAGTAAGTCCCAGTGTTCCTAATTTAGAGTATGTTATTTTAAGGTGTTTTTGATGAATAAAGAATAATATCCTCTTGTAGCACATCACCAGTTTCATAATGTGATACAGGATTGAAAGAATTTTGCTTGGGTACCAGGCATCTGATGACTAAGAGTATGCTAGAAAGGAAGCAGGGCAGGATGTGCTCCTTCATAAAAACCCTGGAGTTATCAACACTCTTTAATTTTCACAGAGATGACTGTAAGGTTTGTGTGCAGCCTGTTCTAAATAAGTACTTTTTTGTGTTGAAGGAAACGGGAGAGAAATGTTCTTAGATGCACAGATTTTAGTCGCGTACTTAGTGAATAAGACAATTGGGATTTATATCAATCCAAAATTTACAGTGCCTTTAACTATTAATTTGAACAAGTCACAGAAGTGAAGCACCCTGCACTTCAATTTCCACCTTGTTTAGAGTTGAGAACTTCCCTAGTTTATTGTTATAAATTAAATTTTAAAAACTTTCAAAATGTGATGTTTGAATCCATATTATTGGGGATTTTAGCACTATAGCCCCAACAAATAGATGATAAAATGGTTGCAGTTAAATCATTCATCTTGATGCTTCATATTAAATGTTCTATAGAGAACATTCTGTATACAGAATGGTATGATTTTCCCACATCTTGAAAATACATTCCCTTCCATAAAGTAGTAGTTTCAGGTGACTAATTATTGTGCAAAGCACAGAACTGATGTTTAAACGCAAATCAGGGGCCTTTTCATTTTTGGAGTTTTGGTATCTTATCACATGATTCATAACTTTTGGAATCAGCCCACCCCTTAGAAGAGGAGTGTGCATAGTAAGTGAAGTACCAGTGATTTCACCTTCTTTTGTGAAGTGGGCATAATAATACAGATTTAACTGGAAACACTTGCATTTAAAAAGCCTGTACACAATGGATACAAGACATAAAATTTTTATGAACGCAATTTGCAAATGTATATACTGTTTAAACTGTGTACAGCTTGAGTGACAGTCTGGAAATGTGGAGTGTCAGAGCCATCCAGAAAAATCACCCCTGGGCAATTCAGCTATCATTTCTGCCCAAGACCTTTGCTGTCATGTCTATTGAAGATTTTCCATGTCTTAAGATTTTACATAGAGAGGCTTTTTTATACTTTACTGTAATCACATGTAATGAAGGCACTCATTCCATCTAAATACCACCCATCCATGCAAAGAAGAGGATCTTAACGGTTTGGGGGAAATGCTGGCTCCACTGGAACTGAAGCAGAATATTTTTAATATCTTCACTGGAACCAGGATTTTCTGTATCTTCAAACAAATACTTTCACAGTAATTGGACCTGGAGATCAGTATCAATTACTGATGGTATTGAGCTGTAGAATGTTATTTGCAATAATGGTTGTGATCAGAGACGGATTGCTCTCCCTCCCCTTCCAAAGGAGACATATAATGAGGAACCCTCAGTCCTTTCAGAAACACATCAGGAGAAGAGTAAAAGGTCAGCATTGTCAGGGGGGGCACTCCTGCTTTTCACTGACTTTGTGCCAGGGACCATAGCCTGCTCTGAAATCACACTGCAGTTAATTGAAGCAGTTAAAAAGATGGCCTCACCAGATACCTAACTAATGCTGTAGCTGTCTGATACACTCCTGGGTCATTGCTGGGGAGATGCAGTGTGGGTAGAATATCTTTGCAGTTTAGTCATTTTGAAGTGTGGAAAAGATTTTTTTGAGGCCACAAGGGCAACTATTGGCTTCCTGAGATTTGCACTGATTAGACCAAGGCCGGACTAGGGCCAGAAGATAAGAGGGTGAGGAAGGATGAAAATTTTACTTCAGATCTTCATGTCTCTGTCCTGAAAACACTCTGTATCTCATGTGAGCCAGGAGAATCTAGCAATGTACCTATACAAGACATGTGGATTAGATAAACGTTTTCCATTTAGAATTTTAAAATGTAAAGTATACCTTCACAATATAAAAGGAGAACCCCCTTTTCAAGCACAGAACAATAAATATATATTCTATATAATCATTCTGTAACTGTTCTCCGTTTTATTCTGTTTATTCTAATGACTGTGATAGCAGCCAATCAAAGAAGTTATGTAGGCAGTACACGTGCATGACACAGCTAGAAAATACAAGTTCAAGCTGAAAAAATTAATCTCTCATCACATTGAAGATTTACCTATTAATTGCTTGCCTGTGGTTTCAAAACTGACAAAAGCTATCTGAAGTCGCAGTAGGAAATCCTCTAAGTTTAGTCAACTCTCTGATTTAGTCAGCTCGAGCTATCACTGCCATCACCAGTTCATCTATAAATACATCTGCTTTCACAGCGTACACATTCTGAAATTTGCTCATTGCCTCCTCAGAAGCGCAGGGCTATTGTCCCCTATTAGACAAGCGCAGCTTGAACAAAGCCAGCATGAACCCAGCCTAACACGCCAAGCCCATCCCTTGTTGTTAGCTTTGATAGTCGCTGCTATCATTTGATAGTTCGCTTGTAGCCAGTCCAAGTTGGCAGTGTCAGCCCAAGCTGATTGGAGCTGCAGACATTTTTGCTGACTGGAGTCATGCTATCTTTGCCAGTTTGCTGGAATAGACACAGACACTGATTGGGTCATGCTGAAAACATTCCTGTCCTATGAAGCAAGTCTGTTTGTATTTTAGGTTTGCCAGGACTAATGAATTAAAAATTTTGGGCTCGCCACAGTTTGCTGCTTAATAATGCCTGTGACAGAAGGATTTTTTCCTCCCTGAAGTGTCACAGCATCATAATCTCTCGTCACTGGCAAGGAGAGGAAGGAAAAGTGGAATTGTGGAGAAAAGCGGAAAAGGGTGATCTTTTGGGACAGCAAAGCCTAAGGGAAGTGCAGGTAGCAGCATGTTGCCCTGACAGCTGTCTCAGCTTCTCAGACCGTGTCAGTTTGTTGCTATGCAGCAGGTGCAGCCTTTTCTTTTATTGAAGCTTTACTCCATAAAGGCAACGACAAGCCAAGGCAGTGGCTGGCCCTGGATTATACAAGTGCAGACACTCCGCTAAGTGAGGTAAGGCAACAGGTGTGAAAACTGAACTAAATTGATAGATCTATACCAGCACTTAATCTGAGTTCTGCTGCAGATTTTTTAATGGAACAACAGCAGCCGGTTCTGTAGGCAATTGTTGTGAAGAAGGGAACCGCTCGTTAAATCTCGTTAAATTCCAGGTTGCCCACTCAGGGGTTGGTCTCTGTCTACAGAGATATTGTTCTTTATGCATGGAGAAAGCAGGTGGGGTATTGGGGGCAGTCGGGCTGCGTGTTTCCTGTATCTCTTCGTTTACACACAGGTTACTTACATCCTTCCCTGTTCCTTTTGATTGCTTTTTGTGATGAAGAGCTCGAGGATTCCACACAAAAGGGAGTGAAGGGATAAATGCAATATATTAAAAAAAAAAAAAAAAAAGAATAGCAGGGTAATTGCTGATTTCTTTTTGTGGATTGGAATAAAATGAAAACACTCTTCTGTGTTATGGTAGAATTCACCATTGCTTATCAAAGGGATATTGATTTTTGTCTTCACATAGTAGGTTGTTAAAAGAGCTAATTTAAAGGCATTGCAGACCACAGAGTATGTGACTGGGATAAGACAACAGATTGACTCCCACCATTTATTGTTATGGGAACTTTAATACCTCTAGCAGAATTCATCATTTTAATTTCTTAGGATATGATACAAAATGTTAAGTATACTATTATGTGGAAGAACTCTTGAGATAAAAAGCAGATGTCAGGGGAATGTGGACCACCAACATGAAATGATGAACAGCCTTATTTCAAGGATATGCTTATCACTTATTTTTAAATTTGTTTGTTTGTTTCACTTTGCCTTGTATGGGGAGGTATAGAAGGAAAATATGATAAAGAATTTTGGAGTAGTAGTTCTGTTGTTTTTAGAAAACAATAACATGTCTCAGAAGTGAGTGTCTGGGGAAAAAAATAGAAATCAATAATTCTTGGAAGGTAAAAATTGTTTAGTCTAATGCTATGCACTTCCACATAGAATACTTCAGGTGACTCCAAGGATCTTTTCCTGAGACCAGAAAAGTACACTGCCACAGTTTAATTGACTTTTTTTTTTGTCTCTGCCCAATAGATATCAGTTCAATTTTCATGCATCTTAATTATTAGTAATGGTAAATAAAGAATGACTGCTGATATCCTTCATGTATTAGTAGAAAAAGACACTCTCAGCTCCAAATAAAATGCATTAAAAGTCATAATTTTGGAATATTTCTTGTTCTTTTAAGAAAAGATTATGCACTTCAAATAACAGTTTCTAATGTAGCATTGCTACAGAGTAGCCATATCTCTTCTAGATAAATATTAAGGCAGACAAACCAAATAAAAAAGAAATGCTGAAATTAATGGGCCAAATGCAAATTTGATGCTCTTCCACTGATTGTAAGGCAGTGATACTAGGGAAGTGTTTGATTCACTTGTGCATCACCACGTAAGATTATAATCCTGAAATATTGTTCTGTTCTATTTACTTTCTGAGACCGCCAAAAAATTAAGTGTAAATTAGAAAGAGTTGTTGGGATTTCCATGCAATACAATAGCTACTTTACAGAAAAAAATGCCAGACTATTGAATTAGGAAACTGCCTTTTGTTTTCACTAGCTAAATGCTGTGTTGTCTGCTGCCATGTGGTACAGCTTTTATCAAATTCATTTTATTTTCCCAAAGAATTTAGTTTCTAATTGACCGAGGAATTCTTATGGTAATTTTAAAAGCTCCTCTCATAATTGTGCACATAGTTGGTATGGATACAATGCGCTCTGGTAGCATAGTCTTCAGTCCTAAAATAATTTCTTTATAGGCAGATCTTTTACATGCATGAAGTCCCACTGACTTAATTTTCTCCACACATGGAGCTAATCAGAAGATTTATATCTGTGAATTTTAGCAGCTTTGTGTTGGGTATACAAGGAGATTAAGTTTGCATTCAGTCATTTAATAGAGTTTAACCAAAACCGTTAATTCAAAAGCTTAGTAGAGTTCTGAGTACAACTTTTGAGTGTTCAGAAATGCTTCAGTTATACCATTACAGATCAGCAGTAGTTAATGCTTTTGTTGCTCAACAATTCGTTAGTGCCCTGATTGAAGTGAACCGGCAGTTTTCTTAATGGACAGGGTTTCATCTCAGTAAAACCACTTTTTGGAGTTGGTGGTCTCAGAAGAAAGACCGAGGGCTGACTAAGGTCCTGATCCAGGAGTCAAACCCATGCAGACAGACCCCTACACCTGCACAGAGTTCCACTGAAGAATCACCACCAAGGTTTGGAGACCTAGTAACTTTTTGACCATTAAGTGTGTAACTATCAGGCACAGTTTGACTTGGGGAGTATGGGTGGAAGGCAGGAGGATGGGTGTCTCCTCATTGACACCATGTGGAGTGGTGTGCACGTTTCCAATCACATGGCAAGCTTGGGGTCATGTTACTCTCAACTCCCCACCCCTTCTTCCTTCTTCACCTTCAGAACCAGGCAGCATTGCCACGAGTCAAGGCTTGCTGAAGGGGCAATGGCGGGGAGCAAGCAGGTGAGGAGAGGGGAAGCTTCCTTTGCCATCGTTCTTTCTAATCTGTAAATAGCAAAAGAAAGGCAGCCTTTGCACTGAATTTCACTTAAATCCTTTATAAGTGGAAAAGTGAAATGGCGCTCCCTTGACTTTGATTCTAAACGATGCTTAGCTAGCATGAGAATGATAGCTGTGAATGCATGAAAAGCATTAGAATTCATTTGTTGAATTGTGTCACATGCTCTGTAATAAATATATTATTTGTATTATTGCAGCTGGAACAAACAAATAAAAGCATTGACTCAAGTGCCCACATGATCACCACCGCCAGGGTACCTGCTGATAAGCCAGTGCGAATTGCCTTCAGCCTGAATGAGTCCCCAGGTACAGTTTAATTTATGGAGTAAACCACAATGAAATAATTGCTTTTAAATTTACATGTTCTTACCAGTGTTTACAATACCAAATGAAGTCTGGTTTTATGGGTGGATTTTTTTCCTGAGTGATAGCGTGTGATCAGTTTTCCTGTCTAATTACTTTTAATGTTTCCATTAACAATTTCATCAGACTAAATCCACTAGACTGACAGTTTAGAACTTAGTTTTCTTTCACCGGTTTGTGGAATATACTTAGGACTCTAATTAAGTATTGAATTTACCTGCATAGGCAGCATGTCTGATTTTACGGAATTTTAAAACAAGAAAAGTAAAAGGACATTTTGTACTGAGGATGAGGCTAGAGCAGGAAGAGACTTTGCCTTCAGCAGGAAGGTTGAAAAGTGCCACATGTACCCAGCTTGGTGAAAGGTTTCAGGAAACGGATGCCCCACATGGCATGTTCCCTGAGAAAGCAGCAGAAATTTCATTGACGTTTATCCTGTCAGCTAGTGCTGATTGAGCATTAATTTCCCCAAACATACCCTGTATTATACATGGACCCTTCGGCCTTTGGAATAGATTAATATTATTAGTTTGCACTTTAAATCAGGTCTAGAGAGCTGTTGCCAAACTGTAGAAGTCAGAATGAAATAAAGTAAATCGGAAGCTGGAAAGCATCCCAAAATAAGTTGGCTGTGCTGTTGCTAAAGGTGAGTGCCTGGAGTCAGGGCTGAGATGTGTTTATGGCATGAAATACAAGGATCTCTGATAACTGAAACCCACTGCTGATGAGTGCTTTACAGGATGGTATGCATTGTAGAATAATGCTTGAGGCCGCTTCCTGAGATTTGTGTGAATAAAGTCTCAGCTTGAATATGATTTTCTCATTTAAAAAATATTTTAGAATATGCATTATATTTCTCAGCTAATTGTTGTGTAATATTATTTTGCAGCTACAAGTCTGAAATAGAATCTCATTCCCTGAGCAAGGGAATACATTATTGCACATACCTTCCAGCTCTTAAAGATGAGTGACGCAGAAATATTAGGACAAGGCATATAAAGAAGCACATGTGCCTGTCTATGCGCCCATTTTTCATAAATCAGAATAATCTGGTAATTACAGTTTTATTACAGAAAGTAATAAGGAATCACGCTCATCTCTCAAGATATAGTAACGTGGTAAATTTCTTACAGGAATTATGGTAAGCATAGGTCTTGAAGACAGACGTAAAAGAAAGGCGAGTGAGCGTGCTTACAACTTATGGAAAAAGGATGCTTATGTGAGACACTGAAAACAAGTCAGGGAAAGCTGAGACCATGGGAAAATCAAAGCGGGTAGAGTGGTTTGCGACAAGAGACGGCAGTAGGAAATTACAAGGTTGTGAATAGCTTGGAAGAAGAGGACATGAAAGGCAGGAAGCCTAGCTTCCTTAACATTGCATCATATTTTATTTTAGCTTTTCTATCCTGCTAATAATTCCAGCCTCTCAACATTCAGAGACATAAGCTCAATTGCAGAAAGTTAATATTTTTCTGCTACATTTTCTTAAACTTTTCCATAATATGAAGCCCTTTATTGTATATATATGAGTGTTCCTGCAATATACAATCCAGAATCAATGTGAGTACTGATAAAACTAAACAGCAACCAGTAAAGTGAGTGTGAGATTTTCCTCTGCATTGCGTCCCCTTTGGGCTACCAGGAGGTCTAAATCAGCATACTATTTTACCACATTGCAGGAGTTCTGCTCTTGCTCTTAGTGGTAAGCTTGAACATGATTATTATATTTGATACATTTAAAGAAGGCAAAAGAATACAACTTATCAGGTTTGAAAAATTCCAGTAAACCACAGTTGAATCAAGAGAGAACAAATCATTTTTAACTTTTTTGGTTTTTTTTTTTTTTTGGTTGGCTTTTAAAAGATTATAAGGGTTAAACCTTAATTTTCCCTTCTTTGGTTTTTTTTTTTTTTTCTTTTTTTTTTTTTTTTTAATGTTTCTGTAATCTTTTTTTTTTTTTCCTCTTTGACAGGGATATTTGTTTTCGGTTCAAACAGGAGTTTGTAAGTGTGATAGTAAAGCATCAGGTGAGGCTCAGGTACTGCTAGGGTATATAAGAAAGTTCTTCACCTGGGCTAGGTGGTGAAGGAATGTCTGTCTGAATTTTACCTCACTTGAAAGACACAGTGACAGATTTCACCAAGAAAGGCTGCATTCTCCTTCTGGGGGCTGTACAACGGATTACTAGGAGGAACTGGCAGCATAACTAGATATAAAAAGGGGAAATGGAATGTTTCTTCTGGGTGGTGATTATCTCACTGGCTAAGATTGTAACCAAGCACTGGGTGTGAGGAGCAGCGAAAGGAGAAACTGCTCTCAACTCATGAGAAGAGATTACTTTGTGTTAACTGACCTACAAGACTGGAGCTGGCTTGTCCTGAGTGTACAAGAAATAATTTAATTGTGTTATATTGTCAGTCAACACCTAATGACTGAAATCCTGGACAGCTTTGTGCAGTATTTTTAATATGAAAGTCAGCTAACCAGTTCCTTAAAAGTCTCAGTAGCAGCCCATCAGCGGGTGCTATATAAGAAGACAGTTTTATTGTGTATCTCTTATTCCTGTATATATAGATATCTATGTTTGGTTCTTTTACTCAAGTTCACTAAGCTGGCATCAAACATAGGTTTCACAGAGTGTGTCTGCACACTGGTTTTCACCAATTTGGTTTAAGTTTCTGTTTTAAATTAATGAATTTAAAACATATTATTTCTGCCTATGTTGTATCACTAGGTAACTAACACAAGTTAAACTGAATATGATGTTCCAAAATTTAAATAAGTGTTCCCAAAGAAAAGGTTAATTGTAGTTTATCATCATGAATGTAATTAAACTGATGAAATTCAGTATGTCCTAAATTATATCACTAACTTTACTAAATATATTGATATACAATGCTTATAACAGGAGCTTTATTAAATTTAGACAAGTAGATTTGTTTTGTGCAATACTTCTAAGGGATCATTTTAAGTAAACATCTCTTCACCTTCCCTCCCAGAATAAAAGGTTGAATCTATCTGAAAAGTTCTGCTAGTGGCATGTGATGGTAAATGATGGGGTTTAAAATTATTAGTAATTTCTTTTGTTTGAAATTAGTCTACCTCTATGATAGCTCTCTCCAGAAAAATCTCTGATAACAAAGGCAAAACATACATCTTCTAATGAAACTGACAGACAGTGGAACACTGTAATATTTTGGCAAGCATAGCAAATGACTCATTTTACTCCTCTTTATGCCTTTGTTGTCATAGTGACCATAAAGAGCTTTTTGCTTTTATAGTTGATCACACAAGACTGTTTTGCAACGGTTGCTTCTTCAATAGCAACTTTGAAATCCCTACTCCATCCTCATTTTGGTTGCAATGGAAACAGAGGCTTTCCAACGGATAATGTATTGGCTGAAATCCAGTGGGGATTGCTAAAATATATGGCTAAAATGTACAAAGCTAGTTTCCTAAAACTGTGCCCAACCTACAAGCAAGTGGCCTAATCTTTGGGAAATTAGACAGGAGCTTAGGTGAGATACCCTTAAGGGATAGTGGCTGTGCAATCACTGAAGGATGCTTTAGACTTAGGTGAAACTATGTGGTGTAGAAGGGCTTTGCTCCTCTCTTCTGTTATGGGCCATTTCTATTTTTGGGAGGTCCACAACTCTTATTATTGAGCAATCCTTCATAGACTATTCCTGGGTCAGGCAGTGACCATTCCCCACTATTTGACGAGTGAGGTAACTGTGAGGTTGTATAAGGTCACGTCAGGCAGGGCTGTGAATAGAAGCCCAGGAGCTTCATGCAGCAGTGCCAAGTCGCAGTCACTTAGCCACACAGCCTTCCAGGACAAATTCGATGAGTCTATACTTGTCTGTCAATAACCGGGGCCGGGGCTCTTGGATCTCACTTCTCTCTTCAGGCCGCGACTGGACCCCAATACACAGACTGCCAGTGTTGTCCCACTGCAAGCTGCAGTGCTTGCAGTTGAGTTTGAGCACTTTTCCTGTGTGAGGGCTGATCCATTTACAGGATAACAGCCTACTTATGTTACCAATTTAATTCTTTAGTTTAGGAGGAAGAGATCTGAATGCACTTGCCCACGCATGTAGGAGAAAAAAATAGTACCTGATTGTATAATTAAAGACTGTATCATAACTCAGTTACTCAAGGAAGCAGAGCTGTGATTGGCATTTCCTAAATTTTGAGTGCTTGATTTAGCAACCTTAATGTGCTCTCAACACATTTACATTTTTGTGTTCTATTTCTATCTACCTTTGTGAAGATCCTAGAGAAACTGTAATTTATGAGTTTATACTGAAATCCAATCAGATGTCATTTTAAAAGTATTTATTCATTAACTGTTGCCACTGTCTCCCAGTTCAGCTAAATGGAGCAGCCATATAGGAAGAGATTGGAGTATTACACTTTATCATACCAGACATCGTGTCAGACAGTGAAGTGTGAGGGATTTTACTTCTTCAGTGACACTGGAATCTCCAGAAAGCCAGAAAATTATTAAATAAGGGATACTTTCCAGAAAGCACAATTCATTCTCAAATGTGCAACATTAGCATATATCAGAGGACCGAATGCATCAAGACATCACTGATGAGTAGTAAGCCTTTTGTATGAAGATAGTCAGTCTTACTACAGTTCAGCCTTCTAATCCAGATGGCTTGGGTCTCTGTACCACGTATTAGAAGCCCATTTCACATTTGTGTTAATAGGTGTTATCAGCAGAATTAGAAGACCTCACCTGGGCAGTGAAGGTTGAGCAGCTTAGCTTTGCTGTCCTTACACAAAGCTACCCACCACACCATTTCAGCATGAAGGTGCGTTGGCTTTGCAGCACAATTCGGGAACTTGTTCTTTTTTTATGTTGTTAGTTTTGCTGTAGTAATGGTCACAGAGCTGGATCTGACATAGAAGGGTACTTTGTCTTAGCCCAACTGATGAAAAGCAGAAGGATGAAGTGATTTCCCCAGAGATCCTCCCTCAGATGATCTCTGTTATAATGACACTTTTCAGCAATAAGCCAAGTGAATGTATGAACCTGATGAAACGAACACAAAAGTCAAACTATTCCATACACATGAACCAAGTCTTTGGTTAGGAAGCCATCATCTGTATGTGCAGAGAGTTCGTCTTGTAATCAGGGTACAACTCTTTACTTTTAATGCCCTTTTAAATATAGACCTTCAGTAATAGTTTTGGATCTATGGGAAATCAGCTTCCTGATGATACTCTTTTAGAAATCCTGCAACAGATACTTTAACTTAGGTGCCTGTGATAAAGTCCTTGATCTGACTCACATCACAGGTTAGTGCTGTGAAGTTTGCTGGGCTGGACATAATGTTCACATGGGGCTGGACATAATGTTCACATGTATGCTTTTAATCCTTTCTTGTTTTCTTTTGACCAGAATTTTGAGTCATTTGCAGGTGGAGCAAGTTGCAGTCTCTGATTTATTATTGTATTTTATTTATTTATTTTTAACCAAAATACGTTTTCAACAACCACCTTGAATTATGAATCCTTTTTCCTTTATGACTGACAGGGAAGGGAGCAGTAAAAGAGTGAGCACAGGGGTGAGATGCTGTTTATATCTGGTGAGGAATCAGCCTTGTTATTTTCAGGGGTTTGTGGTACAGAAAAGCCACTAACTTTGGTATAAAGAGGATCCTTGATTATGCCAGTGATTCCTTATAACAATCTAGGTACTCATTAAATATTGATAATAAATCGAGAAAAGGAAAAGAAGAAATATGTCTGAATTCTGTTGTCTAATTAAGGAAATGTAGAATAGAAAACAGCAAATACAGACAAATAAGTTGATATGAGTTTTGATCTTCAGAGTATTTTCTTTGACATTTCAGACATTTTCAGTTTTTCTGATTTTCAGAGTCATAGGTTTTTAAGGGTAGAAGCCAATGTAATTTTGTCCATTTTCCTGTGTAACACCCAGTATTAAAGCCTGTAAGGGAAATAGTGATTTTTTTGGAAGAAAATGTAGGAGTTTATATCTTTCCTCCCGATTTTCTGAAAAAAATCCTCAAAAATGTTTTAGGGCCTGAATGATAATGCTGTCATTTGCTTTCCCCTTGTGTAAAATATAAACCTGCTTATTTTTTACAAAGTGATTTCTTTTGTTATTGTTGTGGTTGTTACTTAGACAACAGTGAAATACAGACTGACCTGATGCAGTCATTTATTTCACTGGAAGCTGTGGGGAAATTTTTTTGTTATTCTTATTGTGGAAAACAAGATTGCATTTAGCTGTGAGGATTTCTGTTGATTTTTGTAAACTAAATGTCAGCTGAAAATTTCAGAGGAGCCTAAGAGAAATAGGAACTCAGAAAAATTTCAGATCACTGAAGTCCCCAACTTTTGTCGATGATGTTTGCACATCAGATGATGATTTAAACAAGTCTTAAACTAGCATAACTAAAAAAAACCTTAGCAGCTGTTCAATAGATGCTAGGGCAGGCCCATTATAAAATGTACTATGGTATGCCATAATGGTTAGGATACCAATATGTTCTATTTTTAGTACCATTGACTCAGTCACTTATGTTCAGAAAAGAAGCTGGGAACATCTGTTTATTGAAAGGATTTCCTCTGTAGTAATTTCTCTCCCATCATTTTAAAGGATTTCCAAAATTTTTTTTACTGTTTTTTTTCTGAAGATAATACAATATATTCTAATATTCTGCCGCTGCTTTAATGTTGGTTTTTTATTAATGGCCAATGCAGTGAAAAAGTAATTATTAGCTAATGTTCCTTTAAATTTCTTGGCATTGCTTTTGCTTTGTTTTTCTTAAGTTAAAAATGTTTGAGGTCCCTCCTTAAAGCTACTGTACCAAAGATTGTACTGCGGGAATTGTCAAACAAATAGCAGCTTAACTGCTGTCCACGACTCTGGTCCAATATCTCTGTCAGAATATTTAACAGCTATTCAGCCAAATATTTGTAGAGCAGCTGTACCCCTAGTCGGACTGAGTCCTATTCCGTCCTTCCTTTTAGCCTTGCCATATGATTCATCTTTCTTCTTTTAGAATATTAGTCTATTTTTAAATATTGTACATGAAAGCAACAGCAAATTAAAGGTAAACACTTTCATATCAGCATGATAAAATTCTACACAATTAAAAGAATTGAAGTATTTTCCAGAATTGATATGTTTGGGACCTGGTGTGAAAAATGAAGTTGGGGAGGGGGATAGGTATGATTTTTTTTATAATACTAGCAAGACCCTTACCTCATGAAAATTCTGAACTCTGTTTCCTAAGGAAGTTCAAAAGCTTTTGCTTTTGCCTTCTGTATCACAGTATTTACTTTTTCTTCTCTAGGCATACTTTCCTAGAGGTTCCCAGCTCTAGCTATGTTAGTTTAAAAAAGGCTTTGACTGAATGTTAGTCTGTATGTTTATTCTTCATAGGACGAGGTGATTTATTTAACTTTTTCTCACTAACCTACTTTTCTGTATGACCACTGAGGGCAGGATAATTATTTGACAAATAATTTAAATCCTAGCCTGTACTCCAAGAATATTCTGAATCCTGCTTTGAAACATGTCCCTCTTAATCTTGTTTGGGGTTTTGTTGTAGTGTACAAGTCTACCAGCGATAGCAGGTTGCAGGGTCTGACCTATGTTAGCCACTTTCTCCTATGCAAACTATCCTTGTTTAATTTTGACACATTACAAATAACTGACTCTGTAAGCTAGCTAGTAGTAACCTTCTGTTCACCTCCCGTAACCTGGAGTATGATGCATAAACAGTCATCACAATCCAGTGCAAAACTGATAGTGTGAAAGTCACTGTGAAAGAAATATTGCAGTGGCTAGATGTGACGCTACCAAGTATGATTCATATTTCTGATCTCAGTCCAGCTACTAGTGGGCAGGTGTCCACATCATAACACTGACGTAACTAGCACAGTCTGTCCCACCTTTGCTAGAAGCCTGTACTAAAAATAAAGAAATAAATAAAAACACAGTTTGCCTGGTTGTCATGAATGAACTGGCTCTAGCCCATAGGAGTTGTTATCTACAGGTTAGAGCAAAGACATTTCTTTATAGTATGGAAAAAATTGTGGTGCTTTCCCCATTCTAATCACATCTGTGTACAGTCTTCTAGTTGCAGGGCAGCCAAGCTGCTTTGTGTGTTCTTGTGGTTGCCTTTGGGCAGTGGGAGAAAAGGTTTCTATTATTGTTGGTTTCACTCTGGTAACTCATTATATTGTGACGGAAAGATACCTTTCTCTTCATTCAAGTAACTAACTCTTAGGTAGTAAGGATGCTGTCCTTGCAAGGTTCTTTACTTTGCAGTGTAATGGAGAGCTCAGAAAGAAGGATTGTTTGTATTTTTTTTTTCTCAAAGTATCACATGTTCTACTGTGCTAACTGGCTTTGTTTTGTTTCTTAATCACTGCAATAGAAAGTACACTTTCTGTCTTTACAGCTCCTCAACATTTTCTTATTTCCAACCCACTAGTACTTTCAAGGAGTCTATTAAGGTATCTGAAGTGTAGAAATATAAGCAGATGTGAAGGTGTTTGCAGAATCCTGATATTATTGTGAAAAAAAAAAATTATATATATATGCAATATAGAACTACATTAAACAGACCATTTGAAAAACCCTTTTTGGTAGACATTGACTTTTAACATCATTTTTACCTTTTAGATGATGCTTCCTCTGAAAACTTCCCTTTGGCATTTCCAGAACTAGATCAGCAGCTGCAGGTAGACTTTTTTATTTTTTTTTTTTTAATTACAGTTCTATTTCATGTTCACTGTATTTGTTATGACAAGAAAAATCTCTGGTTGTTACACTAAGGTGTAAGTTTTCAGTGGTGCTTTACTAACCTTTTAACATTTAATAAGACTGTATATTTCTGCAGAAGAAAACACTGGCTTTTCAATATATGCAGAAAAATTGATTTGACATTTTTAATCCAATTGCAAGGAAATTGCTATTTTAACAATCTCACCCCCCTTCTTAATTAATTTTTTTTTAAATTCTGGTGCAGAACACAGCATGTACTGCTGCACTGCAATGAAGAGAGTTCTTGTGGTTTTGGTGGGAGAAGGAATGAGACAGATATTATAATCTCATAACTACAGGTTGTACTAAGACCAGTATGTTCAGCTTTCTCTGAAGCATTCCGGGAAAATACAAAAGTCTATCTTGTAGTACCATCTTATGTCTAATCTTGGGTAACTAAAGCCAGTCATCAGGACTGATGAAAGCATCCTCAAAATTACTCTAGTTCATGCTGAATAGCCAGCAAACCTAATAGTTGCCCTAGCAGGTGACTGCAGGCAGCATGGGATAAAATAGCAAATCCTTTTGTGACTGGTCTGATTTGTCAGCGGAGCATAATGGAGCCTCAATATACTGGACAATCCAGACAGCAGTTGATGGCACCTCCATGGTTCACCAGGCACAGAGCCAGTTCTGTATCCAGGGATTATTTCCCTTTCCTCTGTGGCAGTTCTGGAGTGTTTGTTGGCTTTTGTAAACTACTTCAGATCATCTGTTTCCCAGGAGCATTTAGACTTCCTCTGATATTTCAATATGAAGGCAGTTGTTTCCTGAGTGTAAACTGAGAAAGGCATTAGCAAGCCGTGTTGTCCAATGATGTCATCCTTCCTGTCCACATCAACTAGTGAGACAACACTGAAGGGCTGCTGACTTAAAGGACTGTCTTTTCTCTCCTGCTGCTCTCATCAAAAGGGGGACTAAGGAGGAACAGAGGATGAGAGACTCTTCTTGCTCTATGACTTTAATCCTGAGAACAGGGGCATGTTCCTCGGAATCCTGGGGCATTCTTCCTAGGGAAGATTGAAGGAACAAATAGCAACATAAGATTTGGGCTGAAAGGAACAGGGTAGTACTTTGGCATCTTTATTTCACTGATCTTCTAGTGCAGCAAAAATGATTGATATTTTTTTTCCTCAGAAGAATTCAATTTGAGAAAAGCAATATTGTTTCATGGCTGAAGCACTGAATCTGAAATAACCTGCAGTCTGTTTCCAGCTCTGTCAGTGATACATTATGTGATCCTGGAGGAGTTGCTTCATCCCTCTACTCATTTCTGAAAAGAGGTTAATAATTTTGACCTTTTTTGTTAAAGAGCATTGAGATCAGTGGTGAACACTGCTCTAAAAGAGCAAACTATGATTATCATTACTGCTATTGGTACATATAAACAAAATTGCTAATGTTAGATGTAGGTACTTCACAGGCCAAGGAGTGATTTTTTTATTAGGACTTTTATGACCCATTTCTGGAACATATAATGTACTCTAAATGTGTAATTTCATGATAGACTGAAATTGCTCCTCTGGAAGCGCTCATGTCTGCTGGATAAATAATAGCCCTTCAGTAAAAGTTTTTTAAGTAGACACTAGAGCAATTCCACTAAGTGTACCCTCTTGGTCTGTTAAGTACCTGACATTTTTTTCAAGAGAGCTTCCTCTAGTCTCATGATCTCAATATGATAACAAATTCAAAGAAACAATCAAAGTCTTTCATTCAGATAATGTTCTTTTTATTATCCTTCAGGAACTTTTTTGGGTAATATTGAGGCAGATGAAAGGATAACTTATGAGGGCTATCTGGCTGACTCAACCACTCAGAAATATAAAGTTAGTGGTAGTGCTTCATCCTTTAGCTTTTCAAGCTTATGTGCATATTTCTGTTTAGACGTCTTTATGTTCAACCAGAAGCAGTTAAGTCAACTTAGGATTCTGAGCTGATACATTTAGTTTTAGCAATGAAAAATTGTTTTTCCTTGCTTTTGTCAATCTGGATCACAGCCTAAAGTTATAACTATTTCATGTAATTAGATTATGTTTATACAACTTCAAAATTTCAAAGAAGCAATGACTGTAACAAAGTTATAATTTACCTCATTACATTTTCTTATTAATTACTTTTCTAAATTACTATAATACAAACTGCGAGGAATGTGTCAGCCCCTGTACAGCACATGGTTTCAATTTATGTTAACATAACCATACCAGCTTTGAAACAGGTAGTTCCTATATAACAGAAGCAAACTACAACACAGGCTTTACCAGGACCTGCAGAAGTACTGAATGGTGGTATCTCTTGTCATTCCACCCATGCTTTTCTCTATCCCATCATTAGCTAATATAAAGCAGCACACATGAAGTGTCATGTAAATAAACCCTTTAATCAACAGTGGCATAGAAGCCTGAAATGCCTGAATTTATAAGAATGCTGGTATATATTTTTGTAATTGAAGTATCATATCTAGATTTTCATCACCATGACATAAATAGTCAAAAGCATTTGTATATTATTTAAAGAAGTGGACTATAAATACAGGGTAGGTGGCTGATAATAATAGGCACTCATAAAAAGAAAAAAAGAATGCCACACACAAAACCAAAAACCAACCAACCAACCCAACTTCCCAGGCTGGAAACATACGAAGCAAGATTTTAAGACCTGTTTTAAAAACGAAACAAAAGATTAAATTAGCTGATCTTTGGGTTGGGTTTTGCAAGCAGCTTGAAAGCTATTCAAGTTCATTGAGTGACTTCGGAAATCAGAGCCTTAAAATTTTATTCATGCAGGCAGCAGACCACAGCCCGAGTACCAAGCAATTTGCACCTCTGTTTTAAGCTT
The DNA here is from genome assembly GCA_025345505.1 of Todiramphus chloris collaris. NCBI lineage: Eukaryota > Metazoa > Chordata > Aves > Coraciiformes > Alcedinidae > Todiramphus > Todiramphus chloris. Next base: position 12,123,668 of record JANVCC010000017.1, on the reverse strand, counting down.
CAAGCCCTTGTCATTCTATGTTAGGCCCTGGCAGACTACTTGGCTGTTTAAGCAGAAATACCTAGTGTTCCCACTTTTCCTACCACAATCCTACCATACCTACTCCCTGGACTCTGGTATCCGATGGCAGGGCAAAGTTCAGTGCAGCCTTCCCTTGACAGGGTGGTAAACCCTGCTGTCCGAGCACCAGCACAGATTCTACAGAGACAGAGGTAGGATTGGCTGGAGAAAACGTATTTCTAGGAGACTAACTGTAAATAGCTAATACTTTAGAAGGACTTTTACTAGAGGACATTCCTAGTTGAATGTTACGTCTTCTTTCTAAAGAATAAAAGTGACCAGTCTAGTGTTCTGATCTACTAACTAGTTCAGAGCAAAAATGTTGTCTTTTCCAATTACCTTTTTGAACGTTATGTTTTTCCAGTTACCTTTTTGAATGTTACATTCTTCTGCTGCTCTGAGGGGAAGAAATTCCAAGAAGAAATTTGTAAGAAAATAATACCTATTCTCTAACTCAAAAGTTTGCTCTTTTTCCTTTATTTTTACTTAAAAAAAAAAAAAAAAAATTATTTATGGTCAACCAGACACAAAAGTCCTACCTATGAGAACGGAGCAGTTTAAGCTATGTGCAGGAAAAGCCTGGTCTCTTTTGAAGCTTTATTATTACAAAAAAATTGCAAAGAAATTCCAGATAAGCTACCAGTGATGCAAAGCTAGTATTAATAAACTTCTTGCTCTCAATTCCTTTTGTTTGCAGTATTGGAAATTATTCTCTTCCCACTGACAAGCAACACTTTGAATGAGGATAAAGCACTCACTTATGTGGGCTTCAGTGTCATTTCCCTCCTGCCCTTGTGTGAGCCATGTGGTGGGTAGTGTAGCAAGGGTAGGCTTGCTACATTTGTCAGTTTGTTATTAGGAAACATTAACCTCCTTGCCTGGTATAAAGGATGGACTGGCCCTTGGAAGGCGTTTCCTTGATTAGCTACATAGTAGGTGGTGGCCCTTCTGACAGATACTCTACTAGGGGTTATCTGCTATATTTAGGCACCTACATCAGCATCGAAGGCCTTGTTGTTTAGGTCACTGAATACAGAGGAAGGTATCTAGTGTTAAGTACCCACATTACTATGCCCTGTGTGCTGTCTGTCCTGTTCCAGTGTTTCCTGTGATCTGTTCCATTCGTCTCCCTCTTCTCTGTTCAAGTCTTTATTCCAGCTGGGAGTTTGATCCTGAAGAGAGAAGAACACAAGTCACATACAGATGCGCAGGGTGTTCTGTAATTCTTTATCATCTCTTCTTATGAAATCATGAGCTTGAGAGAGTCATTTATGTCATGTTTTGTATTCTGGATCTGTTGCGATCAATGGAGTTAGATGACTGTAAAATTGCTACAACAGAGAAAAGGTTCCAACCACTTATAATATCAGTTTGTTAAGTCAAAAGGTAGTTTTTCATGTTTTAGTGGGAAATGTCTATACAAAAGAATCAATTAAAGTACTATGAAATGGACACTTTATTGTGTGTGATATGAGCATTTAACAGAAGCCTTGTTTCCTTTGGAACTTCAGTAATGGAACTATTGCTTCTTCTAATTGCCAAGACTCTTGTTAGATGTATACAAATTATTTAGGGAAGTTTAAAAGTATACTGTGTTTTTATAGGTTATGTTGTAATTTTTTTAATATATATCAATCCCAAGTGAATTCTTAGAGTACAGTGGTACTCTATAATTAGATTTGATTATGAACTTCTGTAATACTGCTGTGATAACTATGATCTTAGATTATGTAAGACACGAATGTTTACTAATTCAGAGCATCATACTAAGGTTAGAAAAGCATGGAAAAATCTCTCAGGAAAGGAGAGCAAAACTCTCAGTTGCTTTCGTACAGTTAACTTCAATTGTTTGGTAGAAAGAGAATTGCCTCACTTTCATAGTATGATTATCCTAGACTAGATACCTGAAACTGGTTGAAGAGTTCCAGTTGCACAACAAAAAGTGTAACTATCACTTTTACTTGGAATAATGTGGTTTATTGCCATGTGCATAATATTGGCACTGGACTTTCTGGTTTTACAGAATGGTTTAACTGAAAATTACCAAATTTGCAAAAAGTGAGACACCACTCTTTAATTAGACTGTTTTGGGTTTTTAGTTTTTTTTTTTTCTTTTCTCAGTAGAACCAAAAAGTAAATGCAAACAAGGTGAATTTAAAAATAAACTGTTTTGAACATTTTGAACACTCAGGTGACACTATCAACTATACAGCTTTTGTTGATAGGGAATGCTGATAAGGCAAAACACACTTTGTCATGTGAGTGAAGCTGAATTACTGAAAACTGTCCTTTTGTGTCCCCCAGCAAAGATTTTAATTAGAACAGCTCCTTCAACCTTTCTTAAAAATCGGGCAAAACCACCCAGGCTCTTCCTGTTTCTTCATGAATACTCTTTGCATATCACCTTCCAACATCTTTCATATCTGAATTCCGAACAGAAAACTTAATAAACAGTGCATATGTCTTGTAAAGATGTGCATACAGTTACAGAATAGACTATAACAGGATCTCTTCATGTCTACTTGCTGGATTCTGTGGAAAGGTTATCAGTGTCACAATGTGTTATTCAACAAAATACAAGGAAAAATCAGACTTCACTGTAAATCGGGTGTAGTAGGATAGGCCACTCGTAAAACTGAAAGCTGTAGCTTTTGTACTGTCTTTGTGAAGAAAATCAGAGATGCGCTGTGTGCATATTTTGTCAGCACAGGAAAATGAGGGTGGATGACACTGAAGCTTGAAATAAACAGGATTAAAAGTGGCAACTGTTGCCATTAAATATAACTTTCTTTGGCAGGAGTGTTTTTTGCTTATGTAGCAGGTACACTTTTATATATATTAATTTATGGAATGGCAAGATGCTTCATGAAGTAACAAGCTCAGGCTGTCCTAAAGAGAAATTAAAAGTATGACTGTTGGCTTGTGAGTGAAAAAAATATATACTGCTAACTGAACTTTATTAAGGCCTGTTGTTATTAGTTGCCTGGGTAAACTAGCAAGCTCTTATCCAAAAATAGTATGCAGACTTCATGGATGAAAAGCTCTTTCTGTTAGGAATTCCAGTCCTTTTCCTCTGCCACAGGAATGCCATCAGCGTAGCATCTGCAGCACCTCCCATGGCCTGACCCCAGGCATTCAAAAAAGTCATTCTGGGTGGAATGTGGAGAAGACTGTTTGGATAAACTGGGGGAAATGGAAATTTCATCTAGGATGATTTAGAGGAATGCAGCTTTACTGAGACATAGCTCTCAGAAAGTACATGAGAGCCGTCTGTAAGTACATCTGAGGGGTAAAACAGGTAGGACAGAGAGCCACCATTTGAATGAAAGATAGTGCTGGCACAATAAAAGATGCTACAAACCTGTCTTCAACAAAATCAAACTGGAAATTAGAAAAAAGTTTCTAATCCTTGGTGAGGCTCTGGTCCAGTCTTACAACTGAGTCAGGGAACAGAACTGGGCAAGACTGAATTGTAGGATATGCTTCTGATAATGATGGACAGGACTCACTGATTTTTCAGATTCCTCCCTTTCCTAGTTAGATGAGTATGGACTAATCCAGTAACTGTTACTATTCTACTGCTGTTTTCTGGGGAAATATGTTACTATTGAAATGTCTGCTGGCTAACTGGAGTTACCTCTTTGGAACAAGAAAGTTTTGTCTCTGTTTCTGCATTTCTTTTTCAGGAGATTGCCTTGCCATCTTCCGAAAACACTTGTCTTTGTGGGAACAGTTATATCATTAATTCCTTGCACTCTTTCTTTATGTCAAAATGGGTAAAATAATTTCTCCATGCTTTTGTGTTGGCTTGGATTTTCTGTTGGGCAACAAAGAACTGACTAGACTTGTATCTCTCAACTTTTTACTGTGATTGCAGTAGAGGTGTTTGTTAAATAATGGTTGCATAAGCCTGTTTTGTGTCCTACTGACCAGAAATTATTCGTGGACACTGTAGATACTATCTCCAAAGCCTTTATTAGAAATGTCAAAATTACAAAAGAGCAAACCAAATTATCCAGTCATCTAGTCGTATAAAAACATTAGCAAATTTACATTTTAAAGTAATAATGCACTCAAAATTTTAAGTTTTTGACATAGTGCTTAATAGCATCAGATAAGATTGAGAAGTATTGTATGAACTGAATATTAGTAAACCCGTTGTATCTTTTGTTGTCCGTTCATTTTGAGTGATAAAATATCAATGTAAGAAAAAAATAACACTGAAGAGGAAACAATGATAGGAAGGGGTTTGAAAGTCAGCAACTGGTTCTAAGTGGGAATTAGATACTAAGTCTCAGCATGACTAGATAATTTTTAGCTCTCTATATATATCTTTTGAGTGGGAAGCTGGAATATAGAAACTGAATGCTGTTTTAATTTTTAAACTGGTTTAAACTAGCTAAATTTGTGGAAACTAAGTTGGAAGCAAAAGCAAGGGTTGGGTTTTTTTGTCTTTTGAAGTGTCACTGTTTGGGGACTTTCCCTGGGTACTGTTCAAAATTGTTTTATTGTGATTCATTTGTTGTTTGCTGATCTCTGGTAGATACCAGAGATGCTACTTTGGCTCACCCTTGCATTCTTGGATTAGATCACTGAGACTTCTATATTCTGTCTTGTTAAATTTATGCTTATTATTTGGGTGGCTATATGAATGGTGCTATTGCTCATCCACACTGAAATGCAATTAAAAGCCCTTTCCTAGGGACCAGATTCATCAAGTCCTTTGGTTCTCAGATTCTTCAAGCTCAGAAAGAATGAAACCATGTGCTCTGAAACATTTATGCCACAGCATTTTTACATTTAGAAACATACATTTAGATATTTAGAACACCACATACCATCTACATGTACTTGCAAGGTACATATATTAGTTACTTCAGTGCATTGGGGTACATATGATGCCAACTTACACTGCCTCCTGGATAAAAATATATTTTATCTCTGTTTCTGAATATGTAAAATTTTAAATACCTAAATCAGCTAAACAAAGGGTTACAAGATAAATAGGAAAAACCTGGAGAGTTGTGCTTTTCCTAACAATGCCACTGAAGTAATATTATACTAGAGAAGAGTCAAAGTAGGACAACAAGAAATAAAAAATAATCTGGTTCTATTGTGAAAGGCAATTGGATGTTCTTTAACTGAACAGTAAAGAAACTATTTTAAGTGCTTCCTTTTGCTTCAGACAGGTGGCTCAAGCATGCTATTTGGAGTTCATTTACAGTCAATTGATTCATGGCTAATAACTTAAAAATACTACACTTCCTGAAAGTGTTATAGCCAAAATGTGACAGTCAAGCCTGAAGACCGAATTAAGTTGCATTGTTTTTAAGAAACGAAAAGCACTGACATTTAACCAAACTATTTTTTTCAAAATATTGGTTGAAAGTAATATGAGGAGTCCCAGGATAGAGGGGGTTTATTTACCATATTTAATATTCCACTGTGCATTTAAAAAAAAAAAAAAAAAATCTTGCTGCAGTAATGTTGGTATTCAGATTAATGGGTACAGTGCTTTTGCTTTCACTGTGTCTTTTTTATGGTATTTTTTTTTATTGCTGTCATCCTTCTACTCTTAATCTCACCTGCACTTCTCATGGAAATTTAAAACGCTTTGCAAATATAGCTGGTTTAACTCTTGTAACATGTCTGCTAACTGCATATATCCCCTTCTTCTACAGGAAATAGAGATGCAGAGAAACTGGGTATGATCTTGAGCAAACTACTTGCATCTTGAGGCATTGCTGGGATAGAAAAATCTTGGCTGCACTGGAGTCAGCAGTATAACTCCTGTTGAGCCCAGCAGAATCAGCCCTAGTGTCCCAATTCACAGTCCTGTCCCATTTAGTAATAAACTGGAAGAAGCATTGCATCTATAAAAAAAAAAAAAAAATGTTAAGTGAATAACTTTTCATGTCTTTTCTTCTCATCTGGCAGAATTAGAGAGTAAGAGCTTGTTTGCACTCAGATTACCCTTCTGCCCATTGTTCCATTTCTGCAGTGAAAACAAGCTTATCTGTTTTATGTGTCTGACCAACTTTAACATTCTTATAACACTGTAACTGAAAAGAGGGGCATAAGGGAGAAATCTTTCTTTGAACAGTCTTCAGGGATACTTTGTATAGCTGACAAGGAAACTTCTAAAAATCCTTACAAAGTTTGAAGGTTTATGAACATTCTTATGCAAGGAAGTGTTTTTTCTCTTCCATGAAAGGCCATCACTAGGAATATTTGTCCGTATCCTGCAGTAGATTGGGGAAAAAACATCTTTAACTGTTCTCACAGCAATTAAAATAGATATTTTATCTTTCAAAGTATGTGGGTTTTCCTAGTGTTTCATTCAAAAGCAGTATATATATTTTTTTCTTCTTCTTTCTTAAAGCCACTGCCTCCTTGTCATGACTCTAAGGAATCTATGCAGGTGTACAAACAGCACTGCAAAATAGCAGAAGAGTACCATGAGGTCAAGAAAGAAATCGCACTTCTGGAAGAAAGAAAGTGAGTAACTTTCCTAAAGTATTTACTCTTGTATATTCTCTTTGTAAAATCCTGCTTTAAACATGAGAGTGTCACATGATACTTTCTGACCTTATTCCTCTGCCTGATGGAAACAGTACAGCACAACAGTTAGGTCACTGGCCCACAGGATCAACTGAGGCTACTAAGGACATAAAGTTGTCATAGGTCAGGGCCCTCGGTTATACAGATGACCCTTAAAACCTTAATTGACAGCCTCCAGGTCACATAATAATTTTGTTCAGCTGGTGCCAGTCCTCTTTTTAGTTTTAGGGAAATGTTTTTCAGTTTAACTTTACACATTTTAATGACAAACATAATGGATTGTCAGTTAGGTTTACAGTACTTGACATATTAGTAAACATTTTTCTGTGAGGTGAATCTCTATGTACATTGACATTGTAGGTGTTCATATCCAAAATGCATAACCTGGAGACTTTTTCTCTTCTGTGGCCTGCATTCATACCCCTGTCATCTTTGCATGACTATTAAATGTCAAAGAGCACTCTGTGACTCTTGGTCCCTTTCCACAAGAAACCTGAAAAAGAAATGCAGAGAGAGGAAAGAGGGTGAGTAGTCAAAATTTTTAACAGACAACCAACCTCAAAGAACAGTTACTGCTGAGTAAACTTTCTCTTTAAAATCCTTTTTTATTCTTACATTTACACTGAAGGTGAGTTCAAGCAGTGTTGCCTTCCTCAGGGAGAGTCACCCCAGTATCGATCTCTGAGACTTCTTATGAAAATTAAGACCACACCATGATTTTTCCAAATGCTGCTTGAACAGAAATGTTTGTAATATAGAAATGAGAGTCAAAAGAACTCTGTTGAAGAGTGGGCTTTGAGTAGAAGGTGGACCGCTGTATCTTTTTCATAGAAATCTTTGCACAGCTGACCATGTAGTTCAGATAAGTTTGCATCTGTGGGAGCCTTCAGCTGCAGAAGCAAGCTGATGGGAGGTAAACTGGTCAAATCCTGTAGTCTTACACATAAGATAGCCAAAGATCTCCCTGAATCCCAACTATGCAGGGTAAGAAAATGAGACTGGTCTTTATTGGGGCTGATGGCTACAGGCACAGTATAGTTGTTGCCTAAAATGCCAGAACTAGTTGAGGTTTCCCACTACAAATCCACTTCCACTGTAGGAGCTGCATGGCACTCAGTTGCTGACAGACTGTCACAAAAGTTAAAATGAAGAAAAAATAACCAGAAGACATTAACATTAAATTATCCCAATATTTGCATTTGATTTATCATTAATTAAACTTGGACAATCAAAAGTAACTGGTGATTTTAAAATGATGTAGACAAGTTAATTAATTCAAATAATTTTGCAACGTTTTGTCAAATTTGATTGTCTAATATAAGCTGCTTACATGTGTATTTAGCAAGCAGGTGAACTCAGTGAAAACCAAGTGTATTTGTCTTCTCTGAAAATCCAAGCAGATTATAAAATATTAAATGATTGTTTAAGTGCCTGACTTTAGATGTATAAACTCAAAAGGTCACCTTAGATTATTTGGTATTTAGATTCTACTAATGTAAATGCATTATTATTACTGACACATCTCATAATTAGTTATGAACATTTATGAAGTATGCTTGGAGCCTCTGAAAATGACTCACATATATATTTTTGCATTTACTAGAATGATTAAAAAAAACCCCAAGCATTTGAATGCATTTTTATTTATCTATGCAGTCTGTGGTACTAGCTGAATTACAAAAATGCTGTTCCTTGGCAATGGCAGATACATACCCAAAATTGTGTACCTGAGCTCAAAATGATGAGTCAGCCTCTCAACGGTGGTTATCTTGGGTGAATTAAGGGGCTTTAGGCTGGCATTTTTCTTCATACCATTGGTGGATGTCAACAGTGGAATAATGTAAGTAAGGTTCCACCACTGCTACTGTGGGTAGAAGATTTCATGCCCCAGTAAACATAAATTAAAACAAAAGTGACTGAATAAGGCAGCAAATAGAATTATATTATTGTGATTCTTATGTGCCTTCTAATTACATATTTGTGGCCTAGATATTCACATGCTGTGTAGCTGTGAAATGCCTAAACATGGCAAATACCAGTGCAGCACCTTTCACCACCTTCCAAATCTCTTAATCTGAAGAAGTGGTTCTACAAGCACTGGGATTGAAGATGCTTAATTTCCTACAGGTTGGTGCACTGTGGTTATTTGATTTTAAGGTTTAAAAAGCTGCAAGTGCCAACTGAAGCTTTTTTTTTTTTTCTACAAATGGGAACTATTTAGGACTTATCCCTCCAGGTAGATTGTCCATTTTGTAGTTTTGGAGGAGATCTCATGATACTGCCTTTCTCCTTTGGGGTCTTCCCTTTCTGTAGCCGTCTGATTTTATAAAACCTTCCAGAAACTATTTGTGACCACTTCACCACATGAAGTTTGGTTGAAATTGGAAGGTGGATTAAAAAGTTACTAGGACACACTTACCTTTACACACATGTAAGCATACACAGCTTGAACACATTAACCTTAATTGTTATATAAATCTAGATAGAAAGGGAGTATAAGTATGGAGGTGAAGGAGTAAGCAAGAAGTAAAAGAGACTTTTGGTCTAGTGATCACTAATTGACATCTAAAAATGCTCTCAACAGTTACAGTTTTAAAGTAGCATATGCTGAATGAAGGGAAGACTGTATTACAACATCTGGAGTGGTATTGAATATTCCGTTCTCAGAAGGGAAGGATGCTTTGACTTTTCTAAGAATTCTGATGAGATGCACAAGGTTTAGCCTCAAACCCAGTTATAATCCAATTGAAAAGATGGGGTTCACAGCTTTCTGAAATTTGCCTCTTGCAGAAGTCTTTATCTTCCTCTACATTTGAATTTTAAAAAATATCAATGGACAAAGATAAAGTTTCACCCCTTGTAATAGAAACAAACAATTTGTGCAGTGTTCTTCACCATACGTTTTTGATGAAGACAAACAGAAATTCTGTTGGATGGTACCCCTGACAGTCCTCAGAACTTCCTCTATAGAGATCAACTCACCTGTGGAATTGAAATGTCAAGTCCCACCTGGCAGTGTCTGCATCTGTGGTGCCTACTGATAGTACACTGTGTACACAGAATACTAAGGACAGTGATTGTCAGGAAAAGGGCAGAAATGGATTGAGCAAACATTTTTGATTTGTTGGCTAGGAGGAAGAAAAAATGTTGTTAACCTAACATGAAAGTCCATAGAAGTATTGGAGCTTTTCAGTAAAACCAGAAATGAAGTATCATTCATTCTACTTTAAACAAGCTTTGTTCCACCCTCCAAAGTTCACTGTAACGTTGTAGGAATGAAATAGTGCATGTAGATATATTTCTAAAGGAGGCATCTTTAAGAAATGGGAATTTGAATAACATTAACATAGTCAAAGACATTTACTCTTTTGAATCTTTTCATAGGCTTTTAATTCTGCTTAGCTTGACTTTTACTGTAGTGTGAAGATCAAGTATGGCTAAGTTTGGAAAGGCAGTGGTTTGAAATGACACGGGTTGCTTTTCATCAAGGCCAGAACAGAGCTTATTTGCCCCTTTCGCTTGTATGCAATGTAGATGGCAAGAGAATGTACTAGTCTGGGAATGGGAGAGAAGACAACTATTTCACAGGAAAATGGGGAATGTGTGAGAGAAAAGGAGATTGCAGGTTCAAACAAAGGAAAATCAAAGGACAAAGCAAATAAGAAGGGGAAAATAATTTACTTAGGAAAAAGATGAACAAAGGGAAGCAAGAAATTGAAAGAATTTAAAAGAACATTGGGTAAAGTTTTTTCTAATGTAAATAATCATAGCTTTGCTTGCTGATTTTGCACAAACTCTTCCCATTTAGGCCAGCAATATGTAGTACAAGGGAAAAAATCCCTCTGGAATGGAAGACATCATCAAAAAGAAAGAAAAGGGTGTGGAAGTGAGAACACACCACATTTAGGTCACAGAATGCAATTTAATTTATGTTCCAGAAACACATACATATTTCCATAACAGATGGTTTTGGCTATCTAAGTTTGGGTGAAAGGGATGCGATGGCTGGTTATTTTGAGCACTTGTTATATTGCTATTACTAGATAATGACCCTGGATTACGTAGTTAAATATTAGAGTTGCCATGGTTGCTAGCTATATCTTATATTCTTAGAACTGGCTGGTTTTCTCTTTTTCCTCCCCCAGACAATTCTAATATAACCCTCTAGAAAATATTATTTGATCACCACCTGGTTTAGGATCACTCCTTTTCTTTGCAATGGATATGATTTCTTTTCCTTCTTTTACACGTTACAGTAGACACGCAGTGGGGATGTCTGCTTAAATTTGAGGGATCCTTCTGTATGCTTAGCATGCTGTCATGATCATAGGACTGTTTCTAAGGTCTCAAGCCCAGGTGGTTTCTAGGACTGTTTTGAAGGTCTCAAGTCCAGGTATGTACACTATTTCTGGAGTGTCTTTCCCAACACTGTTAAGACAAGTAGACTTCAGACTTTTAAATACTGCAGAAAAAGATTGGTGTAAATCACAAAGGCAACCATGTATCTTAAGAATTTTCTCATTCTAGACCTGATTTTTCATCATCTTGCATGTATCCAAAATACATGTTACTTGACAAATAGTGGAAATAAGACCTTTACTAATACAAAGAGAAATGTCAACTTGCCCTATTACAGTGATGAATGCTTAGGGACCTTTTATGTGCTGGCACCTGAGACGTATTTGCATTTACATTAAAACAGGCTGCCTCACTGTTTTAGAAATTAATTAGTAGACTTTGAACACACAAGAGCCCTCTTCTCAGACAGCAGTTACCTTACAGGGTTTCATGATTCCGCCTGATATGAAAGCCAGGTCAGTTATAGGAGGAGTAAATGATCTTATGGACACCAGAACACACAGACAAGTGTTAGATGGGAAGAAATGTCTAGTACCACAGATATATAATCCTGTATACATTGTTCACAACAGGAGGAAGACAAGTCTTCCTCTTTGCATTATGGAAAGTATTTTCCTTGAGTCCAGTCCATTTTCAAATACACTTACCTCCAGATTAATCTATCTGCTTTCTCTGTCACTTTTCTTGGTATTTATTCATAGAATCATAGAATTGTTTAGGTTGGAAAAGACCTTTAAGATTGAGTCCAACCATTGTTGACTACTACTGTAAAGGAACTCTGTTCTCTGCATGGTCAGTCATTAAGGCCAGGACAAGAGAAATAATTTCCCTAAAACCATGCTGGGTATATCTCTTGCCTCTGGCATGGCTTGTGGTTTATTGGTTTATGATGTAAATCACACTTGTCTTCCCCTCCCACCCAAACTCCTCCCTGAAAAAGAACACTTAAAGCATACATCACAGGTTGCCTCAAAGCTTCAAGTACCTCAGCACCGTTTTAGAAAATACCTTATCAATGCTGTTAGTATTTAAACTCAGGGTAACCATTAACAGAAAACACAGATTACACAGTGCTAGATCTATTTATCAAGCATCTATAACAAAAACTAGCTGGTGCAAGACCTTAGTATGGTGTTCTTTTAACCTCTGGAAGCTAAGTTCAAATCCTGGATTAGATCAGAAGCAAATGTTGGTTACTGTCCTCATCCTTTTATGAGCTTCGTAAACCACACCATTCATAACATTTAGCAATTCCCTGGTACTCTAATTTTAGATGTCTGTGGCAGTCTGGCAGTATTTGCTTGAAACATCACCCTACCCTGTAAACAGGTGTTGATCCTGATGGGAAGGGAATAAGTAGGTTCTGCTGACTCAGAAGTGGGCAATTTTACTACCTCAGTGAAAGCAAACTGTTTTCTGCGAGGGAGGTCCTAGAGTGGGGACTACAGCATTAAGTATATTTTGGTTTAAATGCATTTATATTTTGTTTAGTAGCAAAGCTATATCCCGGGGGGGGGGAAAAGTTATCTGTGCTGCTTGAGTATTACTGGAGAGCAGCACGAAAGCTATGCCAGCACATAGCCTCGTCTTATCAAAGCAGAACTGACATTCATTAATAGAGCTGTCTGAGTCTGCACACTGTCTGTCTGTGCCACTCCTGGCTCAAGTCCAAATAGAGTAGTTAGTACCTTTCTTTTACACGTACTAAAAGTCCCCATGGAAAAGGTTTACCTGTTTTTAAGATTCTGATTACCTATTAGTGTGTTCACTGCAAATCCCTTTAAAAACCATGTAAGTGTAAGGAAGGTTAGAAAGAATGATTCTGAATTAATTTGTTTGGAACAATTCTGAGTCAAGAGTCTGTAATTGGAAAGAGCTTAATTTAATCCTTCACTCCAGCATTGCATCAGTAGAATAATTGTAAAGAAATATTGCTGAAGCTCTCTTTCGGTCTCAAGAGACAAAAGTCTTCTAGAGGAAGCCCTAGGAGACTGAAGTGATTAAAGCTGCTGGACTTGTAAAATCTTATTGCTTATAAATGCATTTCTCACTCTCTAAAACATACATGCAATTATTCCTTCGCAGCCCATTAAAAGGAGCTGGAATATTGAACCGTCTAGAAAGATCAGTTCGTCTTGGCCAATTTAAAAACTGGTTGATCTACCATGGCCCAAACAAAGAGAAATTAATCTGTTATTGGCTTGCTGCTTAAAAAAAAAAACAAAACCAACAACTCTATTATGACAATTATTAATAGAAGTCTGCTGAACAAAAATATGCTCTTGATATTTTTTCTTGAAGACCTGATTGAATATACTGTATATTCCTGGTGGAAGGAAAGAGAGGAGGCTTTGCTTCAGCATAGCTTCTCTGTATTACCTCAGTGATACAAAACAAAGCCAACATATTTATCTTTACAGGATTTCTATATGCTGCAATTATTGGCTGATTTAAAACTGCTGTAATGGCTACTAACTCTTCCCTTTGGTTTGGTTTTTGGTTTGGGATTTTTTTTCTGGTATGAGGAACACAGCTGGGAGGAATGAGCAGTCCAGGGGTCTTCTTATTTGTGAGTCCTTGAACTGCAGTAATTGTGACTGTAAACAGACAGCTAAACCATGAGCAAACTGTGCTATCACTGAAAGCCGTAGTAAAGACAGATGAAGATCAAACCAATCCTAAAAGAAAGCCATATAGGAGTGTTTTTCAGAACCCACATTCTTGCAGTTTTGCTGCTGTAACAGGTAGTTTTGCAGCTATAAGTAATCTAAGTGATCAGCAAATACTGAAATGTTATCATTTCATGAACACTCTGACCTGTGGCAATAGAATTACTGATCTGTAGGAATTTCCTATCTGGAAACACTGGTCTAACTCAACAAGAGGGCTCCTTTAAAGACTGCTGCAAAAGCTATCCACTTTGAAGGCATTACATCTTCCCACTGATGATCTACAAGCATTGTTTTGACATGACTGAGAAATAAAGTCACAGGGGTATGAACAGTTAAAGATTAACTAATCTCTGAGATAGAATGATCAAAAGAACTAAGAACCTTTTAGAAGAGACTTCCTGTAGCAAGGGTGAATAAATGATTTGACTTAAAGGGGAAAAAAAGCAGAGGCCATGCTAGCCTTCTGGGTAACTAAGTGGAGAGCGATTAGATACCCCATGAGTTACTCATGCCTTTAGTGTGTTTTGTTTTCAGGCCTTTTTTATCTCAACTTGTGCTGAGGCAATTTCAGTTGATACTATACAGGAGACTCCAGCTCCTGACTAGCTCTGGGAATACAGGGAACTGTGTGACTGTCCAGAAAGAAGCAACAGAATCCCCTTCTCTGTCTGCTCTTAAAAAGCCCAGGAGGGGTAAATTTTGCAGCTCTGTCACTCTTCCTTTTCAGCAGGGCTAACGTATAAGCATAAACACATTATAGAAACAATATGTGTAGTTTGAATTCACATACCTAGTATTTATTAGAATAATATTTTTTGTATCAGAGAAAAAGAAATCAGGCGTACTTCACAAAACTTGCTGATAAAGCTAACCAAATTAAAAAAAAAAAAAAACCAACAACACATCACTCTTTTTCAAATATGTTTGGTATTGAGAGAAAAAAATTGTTTCTCTTTAGGCAAAATATTATCATGCAGTCCCCAGGAACTCGATTCTCACCCGTGAACTGCATGTCCAGCTTTTACTGAAGTTAGAAATACTTGAAAGTCCTCAGCATTTTGCAGGTTTGATTGCTGAACGGCAAACCTGTCAGAGATTTTGGCAGCTTCATATTTTAAAGGGGAAAGGAGGACTCTAACAAATAATTTTCTAGGTCTTTGTTTCACAAGAGCTCAGGTAAATACCATGTTAACCACCTATAGTCCAGCTTTAACCTAACACATGATGACAAATTTTTGCATACTGACATTTTTAATCTTTGGATTTTTTCATATTCATCAGAAAGGAGCTGATTGCCAGGCTGGAAGAAGTGGAAAAAGAAAGCATGGATGCTGCTCAGCTGGCTAAGGAGTATGCAGAACTGACAGAGGAGAACCGAACACTGAAGCTGGCCCAGACACAGTGTGTAGAGCAACTGGAAAAGCTCAGAATACAGTACCAAAAAAGACAGGGGTCCTCATAACTCTCAACTAGCTTATATGAGGCAGTTTATACAGGATTCGTCCTGTCCTGGAAAGAGATTTTAAAATAAAGGTCTGTTTAATATGTTATAATACTTTACTACAGATACAGAGTATGTAGAAGTCTATATTTGATTTAATGCTTGCCAGCCAGTAGCTTAATATAATGGATATTTCATCCATTATATAATGGATATTTTATTTCAAGTAACATAATTGAAGTTAATCTATCCCCATTATATGTTCTACTAGATCAGGTTTCTCTTCTAAACATATTTCTTCCAATTTAAGAAGATATGGACACACTAGAAAATGATATAAATAGTCTCTGTGTTGGGAATTTGGACCATACTAAGGCATACAGCAGGGACAATGTTAATATATGGAATACATGTATGTTAATTTTAGTTTGGTGAAGATTTTTTTAATTATTTTCCTCATGCCTAAAGTGTTTGAAAGTTATCTTAAAACAGATCTCCTCACTGGTAAAAACTGTATTTCATTATCCCTTCTCAACTTTACATTGTTGTATAAAATCTGAGAAATTGCACGTTAAAAGTTGAAAAACCATAATTATTTTTTATCAAACAAATGTACTGCCAGTAATAATTTGCAAGTTATGAAATTAAAAGGAAACAGATGAGATCAAACTTTATTTCCTCAAGCATAAATATAGCTTGAGAATCTTTTTATTGTACCTTTGGCATGCAAGAAATGAAAAATTAATATATGAAAACTACCATCATAGTTTCAACTGAGAATATGTCACTAGAAGTACTGTGAGGATATTTTGTTCTTATTTTCTGGTCTGTTTTGAAACCTAAGTGGCTTAATTAGGGACAGGAGTTCCATGATATACAAATAACCTGGAAGTAAAATGTTAGTTTTACTTGCTCTATTTATCCCTGTATTTTCCTAGATCAACTAAAAATTCTTTGTTATACTTCCGTTTCTATTCATACAGTATTTTTTTCATTAAAAGTGGATACAGAAAAGCCATTTTATGTTCTGGATGTTCTTAAATCACCCTGTATTTTTAACTCTGCTTGACAGATGCAGCTTGTTACATCTTTATGAGGCTGGAATTCAACTTGATGTGTCATTAGTACTGAAATGTGTCTTAGTAATCGGAAACTATGAACTTAAGTCTTCTACCAGAACTTTAGCTTTTATTATTATCACTGATCTATTATAAAAATGGGATTTTATGTTAATCAAAACAATTCCTGGGGATATCTTCTGGCACAAAAATGTTCCCCAGTAATTCCATCTGCAAAGGGCACAAAACAAATACAAGCTGCCCTTTATTTCTCTGTTCTACCTACCTACAGTATTCTCAGTGTGAAAGCAGGCTCTGTGTTACTACAAGCACCTGACAGTGCAGTAGGAGAGTATGAGGAGGTAGCAGGAGAGGACACCCTTGCGTCCACTTCTCCTGAGCTGCAGGGGCAGGGGCAGCGTTGTTGGCTGGCACTGCTGAGGCACAATGCTCTGCAGGCAGTATAACACTTCATTTATTGCTCTTACATTGTTATCTGAGGGTCCAATTTTCACTATTATCTTGTGAAAGATGAAGAGAAGAACCCTGTAATTAACAAAAAACCACTTGGAATGTCAAGCCCAAGAACACTGGAAAGCCTTGTATGAGTTTTGCGCTGAAGGGAAACATACCCTGTACAAACTTCAGGGTTTTGCTTTGAGCACAGGATGCTACGTAATCTGGGATATATTATTTTTATCTGTATTTATGTGTTTTGAACAACAGAATTGTCATTTTCAAAATTAATTTGTTGATTTAGACACAGATTTTTTTAGCTAGCTTTGCAAATGTCAGCTAGTCTGGTGATTCCAGTGTATTCACTGGAAACTGCACAAAGTACATAAAATTATTTCAATAGCAGACTGGCTTTGAATGCAGATGGATCAGACAGCAGAAATTTACTTACAGATAATTTTGCTTACCTTGAAATTTTCTATTTAAGTGCAGCCATTATTTTTTAGATGTCAGATTAATATCAGATAGTACTCTTTGAGAAAAACCTGAGGGAGAATCTAAGTTGTGTAAAAAAGAAAAGCTGTGCATCATCTGTGACACACGACAATTTGAGAGTAGCCAGCTTTTCTAACCTATGGACACTGACCACTATGGAATTCTTCAGCAAACACTTCTACAGGTGTAGAGATGCCAGTCTGGGGTGTGGTCCAAAGAACAGCCTGGCTAAATATGGAACTTTTAAAACATGCAAAACTAATTGAAGTCAGAGATCTGAACTGTGGCTATTTGCAATCAAATTTTCTTCCTAATTTCCTTCATCGTTAAAGTATAAACTAACTGCTTTGTATCAATATATTTGCCTGTCATCATGGCTGTTCATGTGCCTGAGAATAGTGACTCAGAGAAATTGCATCACAATACAAATGAGTAAAACTGAAATAGAAGTACCAAGGAGCAAAAAATGAAGTATCTCATGAAAGCAAATCTTTAAAGAAAAAAATAGCAGTGAAATGGGATTCAAAGACAGAAGGATAGATAAATGGAATTCTCCAAAAATATTCATAGCAAGTAAAATTAAAATGCAGAAAATCATTCAAGTGTTGCAAAGAGTAAAAGTGTCTAGAACAGCCATCTGAGAGGTAGCTGCTGTATCTATCATCCATCTCTTGATTATTTTTTATCAAGAGCATAATAATAAACATTTTCATATACAATCTTCAGTTCTGACATGCTGAATTTTTCTTTAGATACTACTTTGAACTGCTTCAAACTCAGTAGCTGAAATTAAGTTTTTTAAGAAACATTTTTTTCTCGTATTTATGCTGTATTTTCCAAATAGACAATATGATTTGAGTCCTTTGGGTATTTAAGGGAAGACCTGAAGGTGGTCTGCCAGCCAAGTACATTGTAAGTATAGCACTGTAAAGAAGAGTTTTATATAATTATTTCAAGTATGTTTTTACAGTGTATTTCACCCAAGAACTTAGAAGCCAGTTTCAGCTTTTGAGTTCAGGTGCCAGCACAACATTCAGTTTTGTAACTTGTGACTACAGCCTGTGACAACTGCAGCAGTATTCAGCAAAACAACTCTGCAGCCTGAGGCTCCTGCAGGCAATTCACCAGTGGTCAGAAGGCAAGGAAAAAGACACGTTGAAAGGTTCGGAAGACAAAAGAAGTTTCTAAATGCATGCAGCTACATAGGTACAGTCTGCTACACAGGTAAAATGTATTTCTTGCAATCATTCAAGTTATTCAGGTTAGCAAAAGTAAGCATGCCACCGTGGTGACAAACACATTTGCTGCAGACCACTTCAGAAAACAGTGAAGTACATGGGTTTAAAAAAACAAGACCTGTGCTTTCCATTTCCTATTATTACTAAGTAACTTCCTTCCATCGTAACAAATGCTGAACAAGCTCAATTTAAGTATTCCAGTTAGCAAGGATATGACTCATGCGGTCTTGAAACAGCCAGAGGCTAGGGCGATTTTACACTTGAAAACTCTGCATGCAATATAAGGACCTGCAGGTTTGTGTTCTGTGGCTTTTGTTTAATGTTTCCCTTTCCAGGATTGTCTTTATTCTGTCTGGCTTTGTGAATTAATGATTTTTGGAAGTGTGTCATACCTTCCCCCCCTTCCGAGGCTTTATTGCCATCTAAGCTTTTGTAAGCCTTACGTGTTGTTCATAGTGGATACAAATACACAAGGGTATGACGCAGAGGTGTTCTCAGCCTTTCTTTGGGCTATGTGGTTGGGGAGCTCTGGCACATGTCCATTTGCTGTTCAAACTCCAGTCACAGACCAGCTTGCAGAAAAAAGCTGGTTGCAGTCTTAGTCATTGAATCACTTGGTGTTTTTCCTACGTAAAATTCTTTGCTTGTTAAATGAACAAGATAGAAGTGTCTAAAGGAGCAGGGGAGACTGTTGTCTAGAGGAGCCTTGCCTCTCTTCTTGTAAAGGATGTAAGATGTGCAATGAGTGATGAAGAGGGTTCCAGAGAAGTGTAGTTTGATCCAGGCAGTAATGTAGCAGGAGGAGTGGTGACCTTGACCGGAAGTATTGTGAGGAGAGTTGACAAAACCTGGGTGCTAGCATGACTTTTCTCTCCCATGCACATAGTTTCACAGACATACATGAGCACCCACAGCCTTGAGAGTCTTCTCACTCCTGTGAGGGTGTACTGGCATGTATATGCATGGATAATATCATGATGAACATCCTTTGAAAATCCACGATGACACTATCAATTATCTTCTTGACAGACCTGGAAAGTGTGCAGCAATGAAGGCCTAGGGCTATTACTGAACAAGTACTGGAAAGATAAATGGCCCTCGTTATCCACCCTGCTGGGCTTCTCCGGGACAAGACCAAACATTGTGACTGCACAACTGTACCACAGCGTGCATTAAGGAGGGAGGAGTTAGATGGGCAGCCTCAACCTTACCCTTTCCTCTACAGAATCCCTTGGTTTTGCAAGGTTAAACTGGGAGTTATTGAGATGGTCCTTCAGATGCACACCAATACTGTGTGACAAACAATTTAAATTCAAAGAAGACAATTATTTTACAAGAATGAAAAAAAAAATCTACCTTGCTTGGGACAGTGCCAGTCACCTCTGTGTTCTACAGTGTTCCTTACAAGGAATGTCATGTGTTACTCATAGCCATATGAATGAAAGATGACAATCATTCACAAATTACTGTTAACCTCGACCCAGGCTCTCTAGACTGCATGGTCCAATGGTTTACACTGTAGAAAGCACAAGATTTTGCATATGAGTCATGCAGTTTTTCTACACACCAATCATCAGTTCCCACTTCTAAACCTCTGTTCCTTTAATTTCCCCCTGACCACAACTCATGCATCTGTACCCCCTACTGAGTAAACAGTGTCAGTCTAGAGCTCAGATCCCGTTGACTGGTGATCTCATGATGTGGTCTGATGATCACCATGTGCTTGAGATGGTTTCTAAATGTTACAGTCATACAATGTTTTGTGATTTGGTGCTGGTACATGGCAGCAAGGCACTCTACCAACCTGCAGGTGCCTGCTGTGAGTTACGTTTGCTTTCTTTGAACTGGTTAGAAAACTATCAGAGCAGGTGGCCGGTGGATTCAGTTATTTGTCTGAATTTTGTGTTACATTTTAATACAGGAATTAGGGAAACGAAATGAGGATGTGTGTGTTGATGTAACAAATGCGCAGCCAGATGCCAGGCTCTGCCTTGGGTGCTCAGAATGAGTAAAACGATACGAGAACTGTAAGTGACAGAAAGGAACTAGTTACATCTAGGAAGAGGAACTAACTGATGAGTGAGCTGCGTGCCTTAGCTGCTTGATTTTTTGATTTTTATTACTTGCGCTAGTGGGAGGTATAGTCTGTTGTCCTTAGCTCAGTATTAAGAAGCTTTGTTTGGATGTTTTCCAAAGCTTTTCCAAGCCTAGTCTACACAAACATTTTATACTGGAATAGTTACTTCATTAAGGTTATGTTTTTGTCTAATATATCTAGCCTCAACAGGGCTATACTGTGATAAACATGCTCACAGCATTGCAGATGGTTGCATATACTGGTAACAAGTACCAGGATACGACTTTGTTCTGCAAATCACAGAATCATAAAATATCTCAAGTTGTAAGGGACCCATAAGAATCATTGAGCCGAACACCATACCAATCACTGTATTTGCTTTAAAAAGAAATAAATGACATCCTTGATAATTAGCCTGTTTGTGTACAGCAAAAACTACACTGAAGCTAGAGCACTTCACTACTGAAGTAAATGCATCACCACTAATGGGCTTTTGTTGCTTTCATTGCACATGTAGTTTGGTGTTTTTATTAACTAGATCCCCAGTTACCCACATGAAGGGATAGTGATGTGATGTTCTGCGATCAGAAAACTTCTACCTCTGTATTGTAACATTCCTACAAGCATATGACACATCTCAGTGCACAGCTCAGATTACCCTGTGCTTACAGGCTTTCTTTGCAGCTATTTCATCACAGTGCTCTCCCCAGCTTGTTAATTTGAGTTTTTCCTCTGCTGTGCTTGGATAGCTGAAATAAATCAACCACTCGAGTTTTTAAGAGTAGTCAGAAGCAAATGCATCATTGAAAAACATTACCTGCTGAAAACCTTCACTGTCTTGTGGTCAGACTCTTTTGTATTTGTATTCTGCAAGTACATCGGTATATAGCTTTACTGATAAGATGTTAGTACAAAAAAAAAAATATGAGGCAAGTGTTAATATTCATGGTAGACAGAGGAAAATTCAAATGTACTCCTGTAAATACTGTTCTAAATATTGCAGTTATTCGGGGAGCTCACTTCCTGGTTGTGTGTCTAATCAGAAAAAAATCCCACTACTCAGATATGAAATAGTACCTCCCGATGAAGTTGTCTGCACCAAGAAGATTGTGAACAGTTATTTTTTAATTTCAAAAAGTATTCTCTCAAGAAAAAAAAAAAACAAACACGTTACAGTTTCCAGATAATATAAATTACACCCAGCTATTCAATACCTGCTAAAAACGTGCTTAAATCCATTTATAACCCTTGAAATAGCTCTCGTTAGTTTACATCTGTAAAAGATACCCTTACATTTGACAGTATTGGCTCCCTCTGGCGGGTAATGTGACATCTACCACTACGATTACTAATCAGAGATACCTCAGTAAATATTTTGGGTACATAGTCACGTTTGTTGAAGTGGAGTTTTGTTTATTTAAGTGTTTATAGCTACTAATTGTGTATATATCTAGGCATAGGACAGTATACTCATTTCTTACCATCTGATCACATCTGAAACTAGCAGAAGAGTAATATCCAATGTTTTTAATATACTAGAGATACTTGCACAAATGTGTTGAAGTTGACAACACATTGAAAACCAGTTACCATGAGCACCCACATGGAATGAGTTCTGGAATCCTAGAGAAGTTGAAATAATATTTACAAATTATATCATACTATCTTTATTTGTCCAAAGCATTTTTGTTGAGTTCTGTTAGATATATGTGCCTAGAAGTCTGGCCTATACAGCTTTACTTTTTCAAGGTACTAGATAGTATTAACTAATTAAAGATACTTTATGTAAAAAGTATTTATTTAATAGTACAAAAACTAAGAACTAAATATGCTTTAAATAACACAGTACAGAACAGCTAACTAATGTAACTCTTTTTTTCTTTCTTTCCTGGCAAGTCTTAATATGTCTTAAATCTTTATACAGCCTGGTATTCATCTGTTATACTTTTCTAAAAGAGAACACAAGTGTTATCTTCCTATTTTGGTCTTTGTGTTTAAGTTAAGTAATCTGAACACAGGAAGTGTTAGACTTAGGAAGAGTACCTTAATGCATGGGCAATATTCCAGCCACAGTTCAAATTTCAATGACACAAAGTGGTTTTGATGGAATATTAGGAATGTTTTACCAGCAATGAATATTGGTGGCTCTTGCACACCCCACAGTTTATTTGAATGATCACATTTTTTGAAAATTTGTGGTCCTAGAATGTTTCGGAAGGAAAAGAGCAGAAAAAGAATGCTAATAATTTTGCTTTTCTACTTTAGCTGTTTCAGATTCCCTTTTAATTAATAAAAAGAGATTTATGTTTTGTCACTTGGCTGAACCCTGGCAAGTGACCAAGTTCTAGTTACATTTTATTTAAAGGTGAGGCATGAAGATGAAAGGAAACACAACCAGGATTTTCCCAAAGGCAGTGGACAACGTTTTTCCTAGCAGTTTTTGATAGCTGTTTTTCTCCTGAGTATGACTGTATGTGTTTTCAGATGTTTATGATATTCTCCTAATCTTGTCATTTCGACTTCAGAGACCTGTAATTCGCAGTTTGACTTATGGAGTGCTCTGATGTAAATCTACCACTACATGACTGTCCTAAAGGGAATTGCCACTGAATGTTTAGCATGAGAAACTGTCATCTAGAAGTGCTTCACGTTGCTTCGGAAATGAGGGTGTCCACATCTAAGTGGGCAAGGCTGCCTGGAGGTAGTCAGCAACACCAAGAAGGCACCACATGGTAAACTGGATTTAAGCCCTGGTTCAACACAGCACTTACCATGAGTCACTGTGGCCACATCAAACAAATCTCTTGAACACATACCTATCTTTAAGCAATGAGCAGTTCCCACTGATTGGCCAATAGGACTATTCACTGTGCTAAAGTTTTATTCATGCACTGAAGTATTTTGCTGGATTGAGGCCAGAGAGACCAGCACCTCGGTCTGAAACTTGACTGTTAAAAGTTGATTGGAATTTAATTATGTGCTTGGAATGTTTAAACATTCTGTTGAGACGGGGCCTTTCTGTTGAGCCGTCTGTCAACAGTCAGAGCTAAAACAGGTCCTCACATCATCTAACAGCAGGCAGGACCTTTGTGCTGTGAGGTGTGTACACAACATGGGCATTCTGCTCCTGTGCCTTGAGCTGTGTCTAGGTCCAGCTGCAGCTGCCAAACAAGACAGATGCTGGCATAAGATGTCAAAAGTAATGAAGAAAACATTCTCTTTTGTCATTCCTGGTAAGCACAGTTGTTCCCACTTGCACAACTGCAGCCATGCCAACCCTTATTAAGTGGCTCTGTAGGGTCATTATATGGAACTATATGAGTTTATAAAAAAAAAGCAAGTAAACACGAAAGAAATGTCAAATATTTACAAAGCACTATAAAGCACATCTAGAAATGGCTCCTAACTAGAAGAGTAACAGCATAATACTATTAAGTAATTTTAGAAATTACCCTCTTGCTTCGCTTTTCCTTAAAAAAAAAATTAGCAAAAATAGTGAACTACGATGAATATGCCATAGGTGTCTCTATCAGATAGGTCCCCATTCTCCTCTCCTCTCTCTTCACAGAACCCTTCTTCTTCTTCCAATAAGAAGAATAAGCTGCTTCAAAGATAAGATAGAAAAATAAAATGTTTCTCAGAGTCGCAGTTGTAGCACCCTTTTCTTGGAGAAACTCCCCTCTGCTTTTCATGTAGGAACTGGGCAGAGGAGGAATGCCTGCATTAAAGATGTGTTCTCTGCCCTCCACATGAATTCCTGCTCAAATTTGGATGTGTAATAAGCACAGGAAATTGCCAGTTTGCAAGTGGTAAGTGGAGACTTAGAGCTATAATATTTCCTAGTTGAACTTTCCTAGTTGAACTCCGTAACTCAAGAGCTTCAATGCATTGGTGACTTTTCAGCACACAGATTGCTTTCCACTGCAAATGCATACTTCAGATGGACATGTATCACCACACACAGTTTTGCTTATGATTTCATCTTGCAGTTTGATTCTCCTGTGCTGTCAATAGCCTTCCTTTGGTTATTGTAAATTGTGAAGGAGGAAAATGTCATGTTCAAGCACAAAATGATCGAACACCTGAACTCAAGAAGGAAGAAGACTCTTGAAATTTAGCTAGAACCCACTGCTGCTTTTCTGATTGGCTTTACCATCACTAATCACTACTAATCAAAACCAAAGCTTTTCTTTCTTTGTCTTTCTCTTTTCCTTTTCCCTTTGCCTTTCCCTTTTTCCTTTCTTTTTTCTTTTTTCTTTTTTCTTTTTTTTTTTTTTTTTCATTTAGTCAAGAGTATTAAAACATTTGCTTACAAACATAAGGAACTTAAAGTAAAGTGCCTTCATAAGATAAGTGGTAAGTGAGTTCAAACCTATCATGATATGGACAGCTGAACAAACAAAATGACTGTGTCAGTGTGATCTTAAATGTTTGGAGCTTTTTTGTCTGATGATGCACTTTCCTATTTCAAGAGTAGAAATTACTCAATATCTGTCTGAAGCAAGCAGAGGATTTATGAAACACATCTTCAGCTAGTCTCAGACTTACTGGAGCATTATTGAGGACATTCATCTAAAAATAAATAAAGAAAGTCTTCCATCCCCATTATATTATTTATTAAATAAATTTCTAAGCACCATTTTAATTACAAGAGTCAATGCCAGATAAAGGATGAGGTTAGAAGAAGAGTGTCCACAGTGGGCTTAGACTGCTCACAATATAATTTAAGTCAAGTTTTCAAAACTAAGTAGTGTTTGGGTAAGCAACATGTCTTTCAGGGCTGCATTTTTGGAATAAATGAAAGTTGACACATCATAGCAAGCTAAACTTCTCCTTTGAAAATTTGGACTGTATGAAGATCTTCTCTGACATCTGATAAGAACTTGGACAACACAGAAAGTGCTCCAGTTCAAAAAAGACATGAGCAGTTCATATTGTATGTTATCTGGGGCTGATGCTATTCCTGCAAGGAGCAGGCTTTTGTTCAGACTGTAAATGCCTCCTATAGAAGTCTTTTACTTTTCCACTGACTGTATAGGGACCTCGGGGTCCAGTCACACACCAGCTCAGTCTCCATCAGCCTCTTCCTTACTGCATCGTGTGTCTATATAAAAGAGTCATTCATTCACTTAAAACTTGGCTCTCTGCACTAAGTATTAGCCTTCTGGGAATGCTGTTAAGACTGAAACTCTGAGTCATACTGTGTGGACAAAAAAAAGTACCTAAACCTCAGATTCTGAGTAGCGTCAACATCAAATTGTTCTGTCGTCACTTGAAAATCCCCTCTCAGAAACTAAATATGTATCAACAAACTATTCTGACAGACACACGAAAGTGAGTGTGCCATGGATGCAAACTGAGCACATGTGAAAGGTCACTTGAAATCCTTATGGTATGTCTGTGCAGCTACAGTCATTGCTATCTTGAGTTTAGGGGTCCACTGTAAAGCCCCACTGCATGCCACACACAGTGCAGCAGGTTTGTGTGAATTCCTTTTCTTGTTGAGCCTCCTCTAACTTTTGCAGGGGAAGATGGAGCAAAACGGACTGCTCCGCACCTTGCCTAGCAGATTCTGTCTGTTGATCTTCATGAGACTGACAAAAGACAGTGAGGTCTTCAGAGGACAGAAAATGTGGCCACTTGTCAGCAGGGCTCCAGAGGCATCATCAGGTGGCAAAGAACTCAAAAAGACTTCAGACTTGCAGAGCAAATGCTCCTGCAGCTTTGTAGAGACTCCAGATCACTTGACAGTAAGAGAAGATACAGTGGAAAATTATATGAAATTTAAAATGGAAACATTCCTGTTAAAAAAACTGCTTAAAAAAATATTACTGCGGTGCTGCAGTGAAGACATATGAGATAGAAATGGACAGCTGTCTGTACTATATGGACAATTCTATTCAAGAAGAACTTGAGCTTTTTCAGGGTTCCACCTGAAGTTTCTTCAAAGTGGAACAAGATCATTTGGCACTTATCTAGTCTGTGAAGGAAAAAAAAACCAAAACAAAAAAACCCCTCAAAGAAATGCTGTCCCTGTACTGCTTCTATTCTGAAGCCTGATAAATGGAAATCCTGGAGAGACACCAGTGGTAGGACGCTGCTTTTTTAATATGCTGAAAGAAGAAATTACTTGGTGATTTCAGCTAAGAAATATGGGAAATACCTCTACAAGTGAGTTTGCTCATCTGCACTCTTTGACTTTCAGAGGGTTTTGATCGTGTCTCAGCTTAAGAACAGACTTTTTATTCTATTTTAGCAGAGAAATAAATCTGTAAAAAAGATAGATATGCTCTCTAAACTCGGTGACAGTGTACATGAGTCTTGTGGGCATTCCTTGAAAAACTGTTCTGTACTGCTCCTCTTCATGTGCAGAGGACAGTGGAAGAAAAGCATGCAGTGATTTCTTACCACCCTCCTCCCCATAGTCAGGCTGTAGGACTTAAAAACCCAGGACATATCTGCTGACTCACGTCACTGCTGCAGGAACTCCTAGGGACTCCAAGCAGGATCACACCTGGGAGGGAGGGAGGGAGGTGTTGTGCCTGGGCTCCTGGGCATCCTTTGCTGGGCATTCATTCACCTGTAGCCCACTGTGTCCATTCATCCTGAATAGTTGACAAGCTCATCTGGACTGCTATTTTTTTACAGTTGCTATTACAGGTGATTCCTTCCTGGATCTTGTTACTAATTTTCCTTGAAGTTGGGCTATGCACTCTTTGAAGTCAGCTCCAATTTCATCCTTCCTGTCTAATTAATTCTGGAAAATATGTGTGCAATTTATCCATGTGTCAGCGGTTTGCACCAGCAATCCATTTTGATAAAGCAGAAATGATTAATTTTAATGCTGTTTATAAACAGTCTCAGGACTGAACTTTTCTGCTACCTGTTTTTTCTGTTAGAACTTTTGTTCCTCATTTCCTTTTGTGAATTGACCCATCTCATTGTGTTTTCTTTTAGAACTGCTCCAACCTGCAGTCAGATGGCTGTTTTATAAGAGTTTCTCCCCCTCTGTGGAAAAATTAATCCAGTACCCACACCCAAACTTTATTAAAAAATGGAGTTTATTGATAGCAACATAATAACTGTCTTAATTTATTAACAGTCAATTCACTATCTTCATGGGCAGCTTTTTCCTGATTGTAAGAGTCTCTAGGAATAAACTACTGTTTTTACAATTATTCTGCTTTCCAAACTTTTACTAACCAGTTGATTTATTTTAATTCAATGCTCTTATGAGCCCCATCTTTACTTCTGGGGGTTTTTTTTCTTTCTTTTTTTTTTTTTACCAACAGCAACAACTTTTCACCCCAGTATAAGCTTATTTCCTTATCACCACCTGTAGGATAGGGAGGGAGATGACTCTATCTCTAGTATGTCTGCTTTGGCACTGATAGTTTGCAGGCACCTTTCCTACCTGGAACCCTTTTTCCTAGAAGTCTGTTTCCTACCTTTATCTACTAATGCAAATACAGTTTGTACTTCAGTAGTTTCTATAAGCAGGGTGACTTTAAATTCAACAGAAAAAAATTCAAGTTTCCTCAGCACTTCTGATTTGTTTTCCAGAGGAGTTTTAGGTTAAATAATTCTACTGAATTCTATCAGTGGTTAAATTGTATGCTTTCACTGAAAGGATTTTCCAGGCCATTATCTACGTAAATACCTTTTTCTTTTTTTTCCTTTGGATGAAGTTTAATTTTTAATATACGTGTCCCATAATATCTGCTCAACTATGGTGGCCATCTAGTCAATGAATCAAGTACATCTTGGATCTGGAAGTTATCTAGCATAATTGGCAATATGTTGTATTTTGCTTTTTGAAACCCTGACAGCATTGAACAAGCTTGGTTTAATCTAAGCTAATTTTCACATTTTCAATGGTCTGGTGCCTAATTTTATAACCCATCAATTACAAGCTTAAAATAATGCACATGGGTTGAAATAAAATCCTTGTGATGTGTTCAGGAGAGTAGCTGCTTGATAACAGAAACAGACTAATGTCTGGAGAACTAATGAACAGAAGGAGATGAGAAGAAGTAATGAAAATTGGTGATGATGCTTTTGTTATCTATGACTTTTTAGTATTTTCTATCAAAATCATTTCAAAAGCACTCAGAGGAAAGAATTGTGCAGCCTTCTCAGCTTTGAAGACAGTGTCCCCATCACCAGAACATCAGTTAAATAGGTCAAAGCACACACAGAGATCCTCCCATGCTGCAAGTAGATCCTTGTACAGCAAACTTTGCAATATCTGAGTAGGTGGAAAGCAAACCAGAAACAGGACCTTAACATTTTGGTACTGAGGCTCCCCACCCAAATTTAATGCTTGTATTTTTTTTTTATACAATTCACAGCCCTGTGACTGTGACAGTGACTAAGTACTTTCTGTTTCCAAGTAGGTGCCCCAGTCAGAAGGAATGTGCTGCATTTTGTGGGAGTCTAGGGCTCACCTGTGCTTGTGAGATGCACTGTGCTTGCAGACTGGGGATACTGGAAATGGCACTCGGCACTCCTGCACCCCAAAATTCAACAAAAGCATTTAAGCGGGGATGAGGAACCAACTGCAGCTCACCTGCACAGACTGAGAAGCACAACCAGAGGCACTGAGATGATGGTCAGGTCAAAGAGGGAAGGATGGAATAAACCGAGCAGTGTTCAGGAGGAGAGCAAGGAACATATTGCTTGCTTGAACATTTTGAATGTAAGTGGACCTTAGTTTTACATAACCAGGTATATTTGTATACCTAGACATACCTAGGTATATTTCCAGACTCCTCCCACAGTCCAGTAGTTGCAGTTGTGCTACTCTACCACCAGCTCACAACTGCTGTTTTAACTGCTGTAGCAAATGCAGTATGTTTAAAACACACTAGCTATTTATTTATGAAGTTGTCTCCCTCCCTTTTTTCTATGGTTAATATTTTTACATCTTCCATCTCCCCAGAAGAAACACTGAAGAGCAACACTTACAAGAAAACTGTGGTTCTTTACTTTTCTCAGTGCAAACTTTTTAAAAAGTCTCTGCTGATTCTTTAGGCATAAACTAGATGTCCTACCTAAGCTTAGGGTAGAAGTGCAGAGGGGTGCATAGATCCCAGGTAATACAGTGACCCTTCCAAGGACAAACACTGAGCACAGCAGGTCCCTTGAAAGCTGGACTCTGCGAACCACCGGAAAGTTCCTGGGGTATGAGTCTGCTCAGATATCTGTGGGAACACCTGGTTTCAGATTATGACTAAGAGCCTTTAAGGTTGTGTTTTGCTTGTCAGGGAATTCCATCACAAGCCTTATCTGGTGAAAATGCCATCTCTCTTGAGTGAGAGACTCATCATCTTTATTATCATTCATCAGAGTATACTGATCTGTAGTACCAGTGGAGTTGTGTCCCCTTACACCAGTGCATATTAACTCACATCCTTCTGATTGTTCCCCTGTTCTAGTAAATTATAGCTATCTGTAGCAGTGGAGGGCTGCTCTACAATTCACAATACTATTCTTTACATAACTGTTAAGAAACCTTTTCATTTAAGGAGTATCATAACAAAAAAAAAACAAAACCAAAAAAATAACATAATTTTTGAATTTATTGTTGAAAATAACAAGATATGACTTAAGAAGTCACTTCTAAGGTAGATTTCTCTATTCTTACCAGCATCAGCAGCAGAAAAACTTGGCAGAAGTTGAACTCAAGCAACTGCACCACCTGTGATAATCTATAGTGTTATTTCAAAACCAAGAAAGTACCTAGAAAATACAACTGACTCTACAGTCAGCAGTTTTTTGTGCTGCATCATTTCCACTGGCAAATAATGAAAAAACAAGCAAGCTGTTCACATCCTGGCATAAACGAGGCTTCCTTGGCACTGTACAGCTGAAAAACCAAATCTATACTGCAACATGAATTTCAGAAGTTTCTACCAATTTTTAAGTGGTTATCTAAAACATTTCTCATTTTATACAACAGCAAGTATTGATATCAATGACAGCCAACTTCATATTAATAGAAACTTGTAGAGCTTAGTCATCATGCCTTTACAAATACAACTGCCAACAACATAAAAGCAGTTATATATTTCTTGCTGGTGGAAGAACAGCCACTAATCCAAATAAACGTGACTGTGCTGACACATGACCTCCCTCAAAGTGACAAGTTTTGCACAATGAGAGACAGAACTGGAAGAAATTCAAACTGTGTTTTATTTATATACCAGTTTATGTTTTAGCCACTCTGAATGAAGTTTAACAGACAGGTTTAGAATCTTCATATAAGGACCAGTTGGAGAAAAAAGTAAATTTCCAAGGTCAGTAAAACGGGTTATTATTGATTATTATACATCATCATTTTCTCAAAACTGTTTTTATACAAAATATTTGCTAGGTTTTGTTTTGTAAAATCAGTGTTTAGAAGGTTCCTTCTCATTCTGGTACATCATTTCACTTTTCCAAATCATATTGTGCCACCTGTGATGGGTTGACCTTGGGTGGACACCCAGCCATCTCTATCACTCCCCTCCTCCTCAGGACAGGGTGGGGAGAAAATAAGATGGAAAAAACTTGCGGGTCAAGACAAAGGCAGTTTAATAAAGTAAAAGCAAAGGTCACATGCAGAAACAAAGGAAAACAAAAGATTTATTGTCTACTTCCCATCATCCAGCAATGTCCAGCTATGTCCCAGGAAGTAGTGGTTGCTCTGGAAGACAAATGTCATAATAACTACTACCTCCTCCTCCTTTCTCTTAGCTCTTGTCGCTGAATAGATGTCATATTGTCTGGAATATCCCTTTGATGAGTTTAGCTCATTTGTCCTCCATATGTCCCCTCCCAAGATCTTGTCCACCCCCAGCCTAGTGGTGAGGGAGAATGTTGGAGAGACAGCCTTAATACTGTGGGAGCACTACTCACCAGCAATCAAAACACTGGTATGTTATCGACAGCTTTCTAGCTACAAGTTCAAAGCCCAGCACTATGAGGACTGCTATGGGGAAAGTTAACTCTATCTCAGTCAGACCTGAGACTGCCAAGTGTTATTAAAATAACGCAAATTAAAATGATAAAGAAAAAAAATCTCTGATATTTCCTGATATGCAGCAGAACAGAGTATGTTTTGAACAGCTTTTCAAAGGTTTGCTCATTCAGATCTTAGTGGAACTACTCTGCTGCTTATTGATATTTACTCTGTTAAATGTCTTAGAAAATGAGGAATTCACTGTATACTCTATTCCATTTTACTCTCTCTTTGGAGTACTTAGCACACAGTTCTTGAGTTGTGTAATTTTGCATAAACACTACTTATGCAGGCAATAAATGCCATTGCCAAAGCCTACGTTCCCAGCTGGAGTGGCAGATCATTTACATTCCTGAATGCTTCTCATTCATTTATTGCTTTGTTCCAGAAACATTGTTAAAAACTCCCCTGGATTGTTCATTATTAGCTATGCTTTACAATCTATCAATAAGGCAATAGTCACTACCATGTTATCTACATGCAATTTCTGCATGTATTTATAAAGTTCATAAAGAAACATATCTAAATTACGTTCTACTCTCTGCATGTCAAAGAAAAAAAAAGCATGGTTTTGTTACTTAAACTATTATTTTAAGATTTGTTCTCCTAGCACTGTGTCAGCTGTGCAGTTTCTGCTACATTTCTCTTCCTGAAATGAATGTGCCATAAAATATATTTCCTGGTGGCATATAATAACCACTGTACAACACAGTGACTAGCTGCCTCCGTTCAGTACATTCTCCCCATTTTCTGAGAAATGTGAAAGGTGGCATCATTTTTTACTGGGTAGTGATTCATAAGCATTCAACTAGAACATTAGTATTTTCTTGTTTCTTAGAGGGACTTCACATGGGATAATTGCCAGAATTTCTGATATACAGCATTTGTCATACAGTACAAGGCATTTGCATTTGGTTTTTCTTAAGCAGTAACTTGCTTTCGCATAGTGGGAAGGCATGCAAATGAGCACTCAGAGCTGAAGGTTTGTATCTTATCAGGACCACACATGACTGTGCTCCAGCACGGCTGCACGTAGAGATGTAAACAGGTTGACCGTGACTTGCAAAACTCCACCTGAACCCCAGAATTACAAATTTTCAAACCCATTCTTTGGTGGAGGGACATGAGGAGAAGTAGGTAATATGCACAGGTACAACACATCCTG
The DNA here is from genome assembly GCA_025345505.1 of Todiramphus chloris collaris. Taxonomy (NCBI): domain Eukaryota; kingdom Metazoa; phylum Chordata; class Aves; order Coraciiformes; family Alcedinidae; genus Todiramphus; species Todiramphus chloris. Next base: position 12,091,084 of record JANVCC010000017.1, on the reverse strand, counting down.
GAGAACATTGCTCCTGTGAGCAACTCACAAACCTTAATGTTTTGAGAGGTTAGTCAATGGGAGACTGCTTTACTGAGTGCTCCCTCGTGAAGCCCCAATAGTAGCAGCATGCTTGGAAAAAGCAGGTGGAGAAGAAAGATATTGCTCTAGAGTCAATAAAGCATCATATCCCTTAAAAAGGCTGTAGGGTCTTGACCTCCTGTGGACTACACCCAACCATAGACAACAGCCTTGCACAAAGTCCTAGAACAATCAGCTATGTACTCAGATAGCCTTTGAGTTAATATAGCCAGAATTTGCTAGACAGACAAAAAGATGAAGATTTTGTACTGGAGAAAAAAACATCATGCTGGCATATGAGAAAATATGAGAAAATTAATCTCCTAAACTAAACAATAGTCAGAAAACACCTTACAGGGAATTCAAGGTCATGTTTGAGATTCTCCTGGTCTGTATGAAAAGAAGTACCCATAGGAATTTGATTCTCTCCCACCCTTATGGTAGACCAGCAGTCCTTCCCTCTTTCCACCTTCCCTCCTCTTGCTCACCCCTTCGAATGCTTGTTGGGAGGTAAAGCAGTCAACATGTAACCCAGCTGGTCTGTTCTGGGGAATGAAGATCCTACATGAGCTCTGCAAACAAGAGATAGGGGCTCTTTTCAGGAGAGATACAAGATATGCAATAGGAACTATCACCAACGTACTCATAGGCTGCTTTTTATGACTAAACTCAAGCCTAAGATACATTTGTGCTGTTTGGATATTGAATTTGGCACAAGGCATCAGGTAATAGTAGACCATTGTGTGGCTCAGGATGTCTCAAGTAAGTCTTCACTAACTTTTTCAGGTGCTTTTGCAGGGTGTTTTGAAAAGTTCCTAGGCTAAGTAAGCACTGGCTGGGACAGCATTCAGGCTCCAAGAGGTACCCAAGAACTGTACCATCATTAAGTGCAAATTTACATGTTGGCCTGAGAAAAAACACGTCTCAAAAAGTGTTGTAATCATTTGATTGTGGCAGGAACAGTACCAGAGGTTCTTGCTGAGTAGATATGTCAGCTTAGTCCCTGTCTAGGCAGCTTGGGCCTCCTTCTTTAGCCCTTCATACCCATTAAGGGAAGGCTGAGGAATGATCTCATCAGTGGGTGCAAATATCTGAAGGGAAGGTGTAAACAAAACAGAGATAGGCTCTTTTCAGTGGTATTCAGTGAGATGCAATGGGCACAAACTGGAACACAGGAGGCTCCATTTGAAAACCAGGAAACACTTTTTCAGTATAAGGGTAACCAAGAGCTGGAACAGGTTGCCCATAGTCTCCATCAGATGGAGTCTTCATCCCTGGAGATATTCAAAAGCCATATGGACAGGGTCCTGGGTAGCTCACTCTGAGTGGTACTGCTTAAGCAGGAAGGTTGAGCCAGATGACATCCAGACATCACTTCCAAACTCAATCAGTCTGTGGTTCTGTGAAGGGAAAGGGGAAAAAAAAATACAGTGTGTTCCTGAGATGGGTCTTTGAAAGATGTTTCAAGAGGCTCTTACCTTACATCATGAGAAATTCAACTCTAAAAGGTTTCTGAAACTGGTTGTGAGTCTCCTCCAGTGCTGGCAGAACCAGTCTCCACACATGTGGATCATCAGCTGTCCAAAGAAGGGAGAGGAAGAGCGACAGTAGGAAACTGTCTATCTGCTGTGTGCTAGGCAATATATCATGAGACAAAAAATTAAAAAAGAACCAAGTTTCAGGAAATGACACTATATAATCACTTCCATTATTTCTATAACAAGTTCCAGGTTTGCAAGTACACTTCCCAATTGCCAACTTGCTGTTTTCAGCAGCTTTCATCCTCTGATGACAGGTGACTGACAATATGTACATCATCTAATGCCCTAGTTTTGAGAAGAGACTCCATCACAATGAGACCCAGTACAGATAATTGCAGGTACATTTCTCTCTCTTTTTTTTTGCATGTTGATGGTGATACCTCCTTCTGTGTCTTATTTGCACTGGGTTGTTTTTGCTGCGTATAGCAGTTTTGGGCTCTTTGTGACTTTCACAGAACTAAACTACAGATAAAATCAAAAGTAGAGTTAAAATTGGCCTCGTTTTCCTTTCGGTATGAGTTGTGCACTTAAACCGTGACTCATCATGGCTTGCAGTCACACCCAAGCGCTTGATGAGCTGACTGGCCAGTCGCTTAAGAACAGGAGGAAATCCAGATAGACACAGCAGATGGGTGAAGATTGGCTCCCTCCTCTTACTGGATCATCACAGTGACAAACAAACTTGTAATCACTCCAGTTTCTCAATTGAGATTCCAACTTGCTAATGAGACCCAGAAACTAAACAGCTTCTGTTGTGGGACATTTAATGTGCAGCTCTAAACAGAAGCAGGCACTGAATCAATTTTTCCTCTGTTATGACAAATGGGAAAATGTACAACCTCAGAAAAATGAATCTCCTTTTCAGAAAGCTGTAACAGTAGAGTTAACATACCAAACAGTCAAACTGTCTCCCTGGCAAGTCATTGTGTGAACAATACAGAAGTAGTAGGTTACAAGAAGAACCTTATGCTGCAAAATAAAACCTAGCTAAATAACTGAATGTATGGTATTCTTTCCCAATTTTGGTATGCTTTTCAGTCTGAGACAGGTCTTCAATTACATCATTCACTTTTGCAACCATCCTGTGTAGCAAAAGCAAGCAGAGTGTTCGTAAAGAAGAACTTACTTAAGGAAAAGAGTAGCTTGATTAGGTACTTTTAAAAAAATATGTTATACTATGCTGAAAAAAATCATATGTTGTCTCTTCTTTATGGGACTCTCATCCATCTCCAAATGCAAAAGCAATTTCATTGTTCACTGTTCTGGTCCTGGTATATTTACCAGCCTAAGTGTAAGCCCTTCAGAAGCTTTCTACCAAAAACATTTTGAAACTAATCCTTCTTCAGGCATTAGACTCAAGACAAATATTCTCAGATATAGTGGAATGACAATTCATTTCCATATTTCCTTTCAGAGTGCTTGAAATGTTTGCGTCTAATGCCAGAAAACCTAGCCTTTTGAATCATTTAACCAGTGTTTTTGTTGTTCATCTGTCTGTCTTGGTTGTGTCTGACCTCTGGGATGATTGTAATAGAAAAAACATTCAGCTTTTCTTTCCTTTCTTCACTATGACTCAACATCCTTCTCCTCTCAAGGGTATGACTACAGTTCTTAGGGAATAGGTCCAAAGTTTCAATGTTTCAAGTATTGCAGAGATTTATAAATCTACATGTGTGTGAGAGAGAAGCCCCTTCTTTCCTACTTTCAAGGGTCTCACACACAGATAGTTTTGTCATTTAAGAAAACTCAGGGTACCTCCTTCCGCGGATATATCAAATATTCCCTGGGTCTTCATCTGGGGCGGGGTGGGGAGGCTTTGCATTTTACTGGAAGAGCAACAAGCCAGTACTCCAGATAGCCCTGATAACGTAGCACTAACAAGCAGATTCTGCAGTTAGAGCAGTTAAGAGTGAAAGCAAGAGAAGAGCCCTGAACCAAACACTCATGGGAATAATGCACTACCAGCCCTTAGGCCCCCTAAATCAAAAGAGTGCAGAGGGGCCATGTCAAGTTGCTAATTCAGGAGACTGTTGATAGACTATATTATAAATTAAAGACAGCAGAGGGGCTTTTCTTTCCCTAGTACCGCAAAGGCTACTTTCTGAAGAGGAGATTTTTCTTCCTCAGCATGACACTTTCACAGGGGAAAGGGAACAGTGGGGGCTGCTATGCATTTTATTTGTGTTCCTGTGAATGCACACCCTCAGCTGCCCCAAGCATGAGGTGTTTCACCAGGTCTCTGTCTCCCAAAACCTTGGTCCTTCCATGAATCTGCTTGCAGATCTGCATCTGGATGAAAGCTAAGCTTCTGCTGGCTTCAGGCTTAGTGGTTTTCTGCTGCATGGAGCTAATTCATCTAAAGCCCTCACAGCTGCGATCCCACAGCATTACTTGAGACTGCAAACACTCATCGAGTCCCAGATGACATAGGCTCGCTTTCCCACATGCACTGAGGTTTCCTCCCAGGCTTCAAAAGAGCCACTGTGTGATAATGCCTGGTCTGACAGTCTGGCTGCAGTAATTTCACCTCACCTCCTCCACATTTCTGGTCTTTACCCAGATCCCTCAGATCAGGCATTTCTGTCTGACAAAATTACAGCCATTACCAGTTTTACTTCAGGTTTCCAGGAAAGCAAATTCAATTTTCATGAATAAATCAATTGCTTTCCTCTTTCAAACTAAGTACCCAGATGGGGCTTTTTTTAGCTGTCCTGCTGCAATTCTCATTCTTTGGTCTTTTCATACACCTCCCTCAGTTTAAGCAGACCTCTTATTTTCCACAGCTAGGCACTTTTATATGTTTCCCACATTTCTGTTATTGTTTACACATGGTTTATAACCCTTCTTACAGAAAAAAAAAACCCCAAACAACTCTTTTTTTTTCCTGAAAAAAAAATTTGATTGTTTGTTTGTTTTCATTCAAATATTACTGTTTAAAATTACCATTCTTAAAAATAATATCTGAAAAAAAAGATCAGTTTTAACTGAGAGGGCCATTTTCAATTTAAGAATCATTGATGAGAATTCGGACCAAATTATCTTTAGATTTGAGGTAATTACCTTTATAATTGCACTTTAAAAAGACAGTTTACTAGGATTTACTTGTAGGTTAAAAGCATTTTTTCTTTTCTTTTATAAACAGGGAATTAGAAAATATTTTCCCATGATTAACAGTTTCCTCTCCCAGAATGAATAAAAGACTTTTGTAAGTAAGAAAACATGAAAAATAAGCATGTGTGCTCGTAAGAATTAGAACAGTACTGCACACGTATGGTAAAAGAAAATATGGAAACAAATTCTAAAAGAAGTGTTTAAAAGACTTCAAAAACCATTCTAAAATAAGAGTCAGATTTTCAGCTTGTACATATTGACAGAGCTCTGACATCCCAGTTATCAAAACACATCACATACCACAGTAGCTTCCTTGATAGCTCAATTTACAGTTAGAAAATGTTATTGAAGTGTAGAGTTAAAAAAGCTTTTGTGTTTATACGTTCATGAGAGGGAGTGGTTTAGTCTTCATTTACCTGAGTGTAAATGGACTAGTCTTCTATATGATGGCTACAGAAGTCATATTTGATGTGGATGTGTGTGCAACGGGGTCTTTAGCCTTTGCCCTGTGAAACCAGGGTGGCAGTTTCCACTGGGTGACTCCTGACAGAGCTCATGGTGTCGACGAGTGCAGGAGTGACCCAGAAGCAGGCCACGAGCTCAATTAGTTGTTCCAAAGGGACCAGACCACTCCCATCTGGGATCTTTTCCCATTCCATCTGCCATCACCCCATGCACGTCTTGCAGATGTGCAACACAGCTGCTGTACATATGCATGGAAAATTTGCTGCTCTGGGGAAATACTGGAATTGTTGCACATGCATGAACGTAATCTGCTGTTTGCAACACTATGACCAGTGCTTCCAGGAAAGCATTGGACCTACTCCATATATACTAGTGCATTCAATCTACGCCTGTAAACCTGGTGGGTCTAGGACAAAAGTATGTCTTTTACATCTTATTTACTGAGGTGGTGTGTACACTAATTTGGCTTACAACCAGAAATGCTGGATTACATTTGCTTAATCAGTCTGTTGCAGTGAAGGTAAAGGGCCAAGACAGAAACCCTCTTCTGACACTGACATAAGTGTCCTGCTCAGGCAGAAAAAAAAAAGTACATTTCATGATGAAAGGAAGATGGGCCATTAGCACCTGTTTTTCTCTATGGTTCCAAGACACGTTTGCTCTAGAGGGTTCTGATCCCAGCATCCTGCAGAAGGCAAGTACAGCAGCACAGGTTCAATTACTGTGTAGTCCTCTGAGAGTTGTGCCTCTAGCCTAACCCAGTTATCCACGTTGCTGTCACAGACAAAAGCGTGAGACATGGGCATCTTCAAAAGAAGTTTCATCACATCTGTCTCATAGGAAGGGGAAAATTACCCCATGGAGATGCCTATCTAGTTCCATTAACTATAGAGGAGCCTAGGTAAGTAGCTTAAACTAGACATCAAAATTTTAGATGGATACAGATCGGTGAGATGAATCTCACCTTTAGCACTGGGATATGTTGCAATTTGCCTCTGGAGAACATATTAGCCAAGTTTCTATGAAGAGAGAGCAAGGGCAGAAAAGATCACACACTATGGCCTTAAAGATGTCCTAAATGCTCCTTTTAGGCTGTGCCCTGCAGTCAATGCAACTAACCTCCAGAGATTAGATCACTGTCATCTCTTTGGGCCATTACCGGACACGGACTAGTCAAAGCTCAGTGATATTGAGCCACAAACTACTGCTAGCCAAGGCTGGTGCATGTCATGGGCCAGAAGAAGTAAACAACAAAGAGGCAGCAAAGAGACAGTAAACAGCAAAGAGACAGCTATAGCCATGTTTTGTAGGGAAATAGCAGCACTTGATATAAAAGGAATTAAAATCCCACTGTTGTCAATGTATCAGGGAAAAAAAAAAAAAAAGAAAAAAAAAGGGACTTTTCTCTGTTTTCTTCTAATTATATTTGTTATCATCCCCACTAATTCTGTGAGCATTTATCATCTCAGCTTTTATACTGTTTTATGTGTAAAACATGCATTATTCATCTGCAGGAAGATGTACTTCCTTGTTTTTCAGCTTAGCTCACAGATCTCCTTTTTGCTGGTTTTACTTCTCCTTTTTAGGAAAAAAAAAATGGACTAACTTTTCAAATTTTCCTCTCTCCAATTGTGTCTATTTTCAATAAGGAAAGTACTTATTCAGTTCTTCAGTCTGACTATGAGTGAGAAGCAAACCATTACACCATAATGTCAGTCCTCATTGTGTGGAAAGTCAGCATTGCATCATTCCTAGGAATGAGAACAAGAGATGAAGATCCCTTCTTTGTGGGTGTGGTCCAAGATTGGGTAGCAAATCTTCAAATCGAAGTAAGAGCTCCTTTTGTTTTGATTTCTTTCTTTTTGTTTATTTCTTCTATTCAGTTGCCCTCTCTTCCCTAAAGAAATCTTAAGACCATTTAAACCCCCATCTTTTACTCTAGCGGTAGGTATTTTAAGTTTTCTGCTTATGCTTAAACATTGAGAACATCCTGTATTTCTGCAACTCAATTTTTACCATTGAAACAGTTGTCTTAAAGCTGGTTGGAGTCATTCAGTACTAGGGGGTTGGGAATTACCAACACGTGTAAGGGCATGAGAACTACAAGTCACAGAAAACATAAAGAGCGGCTGTAGAAACTTAGCTTCAGAATACATTAAGGACTGCTAGTACTCAAATCTCTACCAAAAAAAAAAAAAGAGATACTATTTGGATATCATTATCAAATAGGTGTCCTTAAATTTATTTGCCAATAAATTTCTTGTGTTATTTTGTAATGCAACGATGGCTGTACTGAGAAATATATTGGCCAAATAACTCAAAATAATTAGATGCTGCCTTCTTAACAAGGTGAAAGGCAGCTATCGAACAGAGAAGAAAATTCTGTATCACCCTCTGTCAAAACTCAAAGTCTCAGAATTTTGTTCAATACACTCTTCATACGAATGGCAGAGAGAAACACACCCTCCCTCCGTCATGTGTGATTTTCCCAAACCCTGTGTGAGATTGCTCTTCTTACAATACAGTTGTATTTACTAAACTGGGACCACAAATAATTTCTTGCTTAATCAAAATATGGGAGTTGTATAAACACAGGGGTAACATTTGTGTTAAATATGAAAAGAACTGCCAGAGGAGTCACTTCAATTTACAAAGTACTGGATATAACTTGCTCCTTTAGCAGGCACACATGTGGACAGATTCAGTGGAGAATTCCCAAGGAGGGGAGTAGAAAGACAATCCTTCCTCCTAGAGGGGGATTCTTCTCACCTCATATGCATCATACCTCCTTCAGAGAATGCTCACAAGATCAGTGTGTAAAATGAACAAGCAAAGACCAGAAATGTATGTGTTTTTAAACTAGTAACTGAATATCCAGATTTGCTTTTAATTCAGCAAGTATTTTTCAATCTTCCATTCCTTGCCTGGTCCCATCCTCTACCCTGCTGTTGTTCTTTATACTCTTTCAGTACCCTTTTTGATTTGATACCTTCTTTGCTTCATTAGCTCCAGCGTGGTGCAGGTGCAGCATTTCTGTCCCAACTGCTATCGTGGATGATCATATGGGTGTGTAATCCTGATTGCTGCAGGCCTTTCAGAGAAAGCATCGCTTGACTGATCTCACGTACAACCAACACTCTAGATTACTTTATTGATGTTGCTTTTGTTTAGTATGATTGTCAGTTACAAAAGGCAACTGTTACTGAGCTGTATTAGACCACAATAAAGACTCTGAGAATCTGGGCAAAAGTAAATGAAAGGCATGTCATTTCAGAAGACAGCTACAAGTTTATGTGCCAGGCTTACAGCAGGTGTAACAAAAAGACAGACTTTCACCTGGAGGAAATCTAGACAAGGTGTTAACGTCTATCTTGAAAGTTGTCAGTGTGAGGGGGAAAGACAGCTTTTATTTTTCAGAATTTTCCATCCGCATGCACAATTTTCAGAGTATGTACTGTGAATTCTTAGAGCTTGGAGCAACTGGGAACCCACAAGTAAGTAACCTGGAAGTGTTACTTGGGGTATGGTTGCACATCTGCTTTTACAGTGCGTTGAGTTGTCATTTTTATTTTGGGTGCTAATGAAGACATCTGAGTAAAGAAATGGAGACAAAGAAAGAATAACAAAATGTACCTTACAAAACTGAACCTAAAGGATTTAGAAATGATCCAAGGAAAAGTGAAGCCTGCTTGCGAAATGCAGCCACTGCCCACTTAAAAAAAAAAAAAAAAAATCGCATTCAGAACCCTCTTGTCAGCTAGCAAATAAACTAATAAAGCAGCAGAGATTTCCTGTCTGTTAGCAGTTTTAACCTAATGACTTTTGAAGAAAGCTATCGAAAATTTCTAGTTTGATGTGAAAATGAAACTGTTTGGTTCAGTGGGCGGGGGTGGAATCAGTTCTAGATTCCTTAGACCTTCCACCTCTGTAATTTCTAACTGGCTTGACACCAAAAGTAAGTAAGTAAATAAAATCATTAGCATTACCATTGTCATGGCAGTAACACTGTAGAACAGAGTACTAATACATCAAGGAGTGAAGTATAGTATTAAAGTGTGTTTTTAAGAATGACATTCCAACCTTTTCAAACATAGAAATGTTTCCCCATGGTTTCATCTGTTTCCAAATTATTCAAGGTCAGTCATTACACCCAAACATAAGGGGAACTTCCCCCCCTTTTATACACACACCTATCATTACTAAATATAACCAGTAAGATCTCTACTCATACCTTCCACAAAAATTCTCAGGAAGGCTAAAATATAGTTTAGAATGTCTACTGTAAAAACAGCTTGAGAAAGTTGCATGACACTTAAACACAGTGCAAGACAGACTGTATATTTATTTGATTTAATTTAATAGGCATAAATGAAATCTTTTAGTTCAAATGTAAACAAAAATGTTTAACTTTTAAAAAATTTCATAACAATTACATTTTCATTAGTATTCTTGTCAGGGCAGGAATCAGCAGCTTCTCTGAAAACACATTTCTAAAGGTTAGAACAGAAGGGTCAAAAGTCATGTTTCAGGAGATAGTTTAACCTTGAATTGATGGTTTCTTCCTAATAATACAGCTAGTGCCTGCAATGCTGCTTTTTCCTGTATATTATGATTTTTCATTTGTCATCTGGAAATCACCGACCTATTTCATACAATGCTGTCATTGCTCCCACATGTATAGATTGTCCAAGCTGTGCTTCTGAAAATAAATTATTTTCTTGTTTGAATTTGAGTAGTATCTATACAGCATTTTCAGTTACGTAGAACATAGACATCATTTATGTTTTATTCAGGATATACAGCTTCTGGAAGGAGGTTGCTTTCAGTGGTGTCCTCGAATAAGCAGGTACATGGAGTTTACCTTCCTCTGATCTGGCCAACAGAGAAATTTTTTCCCTTTAAATATAAAAAAAGAGGAGAGTGTTTTTTCCATCTTTCAATCAGTTTTCCTTTGCATTGCCTTCAGGAGACACTGAGGAGAACAAGCTGCCCTCTGGCTACTTTTAGCAGAAGAGAAAACCTTACTGCTACTTTGCTTTGGAGGAGATGCGTATCTCCCAGTGCCTAGAAGTCCTGAAAATTCTCTGGTCCTGGACAACATTAACACACAGCAGCAGTTTCCAAGACGTTCTCTTGTCTATCTTCATATGCGTAGACAGCATCACACAAAAACACTTGTTGGGACCTGAAAACATACAAGCTACATACACATAGCACTGGACATCCCAGTCTGCCTTTCAGTAGAAAGACTAGCTCAACAGTAACACCAGAGCGAGTTCGGGCACTGGTGTGCCTGCTGCTAGCTGAAGGCTGTCTCTTCACCACAACTTGCTCCACTGTACTTTTTTTGCCTTAATTAGCATCCTATCTCCTGTTAGGCAGTGCAGAGCTTGACAGCTGGTTGACAAATCAAACCCAGATGAAGAGGACATGGTCCATCGGCAGGACATCTCCAGCAAAACACATCAACGCCGTTTCAGCTTCCAGAGAGCATTCTGAAACCATGCGACGTTAAGATCAGCAAGTCAGCAAATTACACCAGCGGAGCGGTTAGATTAACATTTCCTGGCACAAAACCGTCACGATGACCTTACCGACCGAGCCTGTTAACTGGTGGCACTTCCCAGCACAGGCCTCGCACCGCGTTTCTAAAATTGTAGTGACACTCCCTTTTAAAGAGTAAAACTCTTGCAGCAGTAAAACACAAGAAGCCCGTCCCCCCTCGCCACGTCCCCCTACTCAGATGACACCCGAGGCGACGACCGCGGGGCCGGCGCGGCAAACGGCACTTTCCAGCCAGCAACGGCTGCTCTTTGGGGGCACCTACGGCTTCCCGCCCGCAGAGACCCTTCCCTTTAGCGAGGAGGCAAAGGGCCCGCCCACCGCCCAAGGCAGACCCGCGGCCATCACGCCTCTTGGAGCTGCCCCGACGGGCTGGGAAGCTCTCGGCGGCGCGGGCGGCGGGCGGAAGGACCCGACGCTGGCGCTGGCCCTGACCGGCGGCTGGCAACGGCGCGCATGCGCAGTGCGCGGAGGTGCGGGCGGCTGCGCGTCAGCGGGGAGCGACGGGTCCAATCAGCGGGCGGGGTGTGTGTGTGTGTGTGTGTGTGTGTGTGTGTGCGCGCGCGCGCGGGGAGGGAGGGGGGAGGCGGGGGGCAAGGGCGTCGGGCGGGTAATGTTGTTGGGAGTCACCTGACCTCTCGCGCCGCAGTCGGGCCGCAGCCTGTGCCAAGAGCAGTCGGGTCCGGGAGAGCGGGAGGAGGGAAAGGGGGCGAGGCAGGGACGGCGCAGCCCTCCGGCCGGACGGCCCGCGGAGGAGCGGCGGCAAGCGTTGAGGTGAGTCGAGCTGAGCCGAACCGAACTGGCCGTCGTCGGGAGCGAGCGCGGGCGCCCCTCTTTCTGTCCGGTAGCCGTTGGGCTGAAGGGGTAGCGGTGAGGCGAAGGCAGCGAAGTTCGGGCGCGGGAGGGTTGTGCGAGACGGGGGGCCAGTGGAGGAGGCTGGGGCGCGTTCTGAGGGGTGGTGTTAGTCAGGCAACGGGTTCTCCCCCCCTCGCTCCCCGACGCTTCTTACACCCTCGCCACTTCGCGGCTGGTGTAGTGGGCCGTCCCGCCGCGGTGGGGGCTGGGCGCTGTCGGACCCCGGGAGCGGGCTGCGAGGCCCCCGGGCTCTAAGGGACACCCCACCTCCCCCGGGGCGAGCCCCTCAGCTCCCGGGAGCGCCGGGCCGGCGGAGGGCGGGGGCGGCGGCGCTCTGTCAGCGCCGGGCAACGGGTGGAGGCCGGGTCCCTCTCCTCGGTGCCGTGCTTCAGGTATTCTCCCCGCCTCGCCCGAGGCCTGTGCCCAGCGCCGCCGCGGGGCTGGGCGGGCAGTCAGTCGTTACTCAGCGTCTGCCCCTGGCTTTCGCGGGTGCCCATGTGCCCGTGCTCTCCGGTGACACGGGCGTGACTCTCCTGCGCCGCGGTCGCTGGCCCTGTGCGAAAGGGACAGCTCAGCTCTGCTGGCAGTCTGGCGGTACCCCTGCTTTCACTGGGTGAAACGTGCAACTGGTGTGTTTAGTGTTTGTTACCCTCTGTGGGAGCTGGGGAGGATTTACTGTAGACCGTAAACAACGAGATACAAATCCTGCCTGTCTTGTTCTGTACGGTGAGACACTGGGCATGCTTTGAGGCATGCTGAAAATATAGTACTTGGAATTGTCACCTGCTTTTCTGTCAAATTATATTTGCTTTCTCCATTTTAATATGGCAATACAACAGTAATCCCAAATTTACGTACAACTGGCCTCTCTACATGTTTGTTGAATTAAAAAAGCAAATGTTCTAGCAGTATAGGTGAAGTGAAGATAACCGTATGTACAGTTTCATCATGTGATAACTTTTGACAGACACGTTAATTTGAGGCATTTTAGGAAGGCACTTTTAGTGTGTGGTAAACATTTGACTGTAACAAAATAATTGCAGTCCAGAAATCCTGTAAATTAAGGTTACAGAGCATTCTGAATACTGTAGTAATAGAGTCAGTTCTTTAACTGAAAACAAGAGTCCTAATTAAAGCAACTAAGACATTCCAAATCTCATTTCATAGTTTATGAGTTTAATTTTAAAGGTGACTTAAAGGGCATAATTGCTCTTGATGTCTTAATAAGCTTGTGTAAGTCTGTGTCTGTGTTAGCGAGTAGTGAGGCCCAAAAGAGACAGACCTGCAGAGGGAAACAGTTGTCACTGAAAATGGAATATCCACATTGTATGTTTTTCAGAAGGACTTCCTTTGAGCTAGCTCTACTGAATCCCTTTGTATCTGTCTGCTTTAGAAGTACTTCTAGAGTACATTTCCCAGTCTGAGTCTAAACAACCTTCTTGTTGTCCAAGCCCATCTTGGGAAGTGAATGAAAGCACAGTAAGTGGGATGTTTTGGGAGGTCTGCTTTCTTAGCACACTCCTGGTTCTAACCAAAATGCTAAAGTGAAGGTTATAGTGGATTCTGTCTGCTGTGGTTTTGAGTGTTTTATACACAAAAATGTGCAAGATGTTGGTGTGCTAAATATTTATTTTCTTTTAATAGGCTCTAAAATTCTTACACAGCATATTTTAAACAGTAATAAATTTATACTAATGTAAGAATTGTCTAGTATTAAATCCCATACCCTTTATCCTACTATTTGGATCAAGTGGCACTCTTGTATAAGTCCCAAATAACTTTGCCATATGGTTTAGGGAAACACAGGTCAGAAAGTCTCCTCCTAGGTTATTCTTCCCACCCTTCTTCATTATAAGATGTTCATATAAATTCTTCCTTGTCTTTCTTCCTCACTGGGCATGCTGGTGTGGAGGGGGAGGGGAGTGGTAGGTCAGTCAGAGGATTTGTGTTTGTCTGAGTGCTGGCATTTTTGTTGTCCCTTAGAATTTAACCACTGAAAGTTTCATGAGGGAGGTTTTAGGGGTAGAAAAAAACCCCTTTTGTTGTATTTGTATATCCTATTTATATGCAATCCTTAGTTAAACCATAGGTAATGTGTTACTTCATGCAAATATGGGTAGAACCAAAACCTTAAGTGAGCAAAAAATAAATGCAGAAACAACCATTAAGTTGTATTAATTCAGCTTGGTGTGCCCAGAGTGGGGTTAATGTATTAAGGACCCACCTGCAGCTTTCCCACCCCCTCACCTGCAGGGTAGTGGTGTGGAGACAAAGAGTAATAGAAAGGTGCACTTTGCTGTAACAAATCATGGGCTGTGTTACAAAATTAACTCCATCTCCAGCAGTATGCTGTAGCTGTACTTTTCAGTTAAGGCCATTTTCAGGGTGGAAGGAAGTTTTCCTCTTTAGGAAATCTTAGTGTTTTGTATGAATGTGAGTTAGCAGGTCAGAGTAAGGCTCAACTGACAAGTCAGCTGTTGAAGATTTTTTTTTTTAAAAGGAGGGGGAATTGCACCATGAAGGACAAACTGACTTTAGAAGCATTTGTGAAATACAAATAAATTGAGTTTAATCATTAGACATACATTGGAGAGCGGAAGAGGTAGCCTAGGGTATCAGTAACTCAAATTATTTTAAATGAGAGTCAGCGTCTTAAAGAATATTGTTAATCTTTAAAATCACATTGAGATAATTTGTTTGTGAATTACTTCATTTGAACTTTCAAGGTAATGTTTGTAGGTGTGTGTTTTTATTCCAGTCTTGGCCCATTGACTAATATTTCAAGTAAATAGATCGCATTTGCTATCCCTGTTTATTCTTCTTTTAAGTTCAGTATTTTGTGTGATACTATCACCAAAATACTTATTTACAGCTCATCTAGTAAGGCCATGTCTTTTAACATCATATGTCAGATAGGAAATCATCTACAGTTTCCTGATGGGAAAACTGAAACACAGGTTTTATGTGATTTGGTGGAGATCTTTACTAGAATTAGTCTGTTCTTCTGCATATTTTCCTTATTATATAAATATTACCAGTTGTGATGAACCTGTTCTTTTCTGTTTTCACAGCAATATTTCTGAAGTTCTTTCTGATTTGTGTCTAAAATATTCATAGAATTTTGTTTCAGTTTCACATACTGTGAAGAACAGTTCTGGAAACAAATTGAGAGTTAAAAAGCTAATATGAGAAACGAGATTATGAATATATTTTCCCAAAAGTATTTTCTTTGACTTGCAAATATATTTACTTCTCACTTTGCACTGGTTGTTTGTTGTGCCCTTCTAAGTTAGAGTAGAATACATTAAAACCACAGATGGTTAATTTAGTATTCATTATAAATATTTTGACATACATACTTGTGAATGGATTCTGTCAGTCATGAAAACAAAATAATTCATGTGGTTTGCTTAACTGCTGCAAAGAGTAGAATATGTAGCTGTAAATGGAAAGGTATTTATCCTTTAAAGGCAAGAGTTGACAGATTTAATTGTGCGTGCTTTACGTCTGCCAGTTTACCCCTTATCCTCATTGAATATTTAATTATCTAACCTAGTTCTCATTTAAAAACAAAATCACCTTCTGCTAGTGTTTTTGGGGATGTTGTGTTTGTGGTTCTTGTTAGGTTTCTGGTTTTTCTTTTGTTTGGGGTATTTTTTTTAGGTGAACCATGCCTTTAGGAAGTCTGTGCCTTGTTCTCCTCCCTGAGTAACTCTGAATAGCAGTAGACTTGAAGGATTATAAATGATGGGATTTTGCTACAAAGGAGTCTCCAAAATCCCTTCAGTCCCATTTCATTTTTTAGTAGTGAAACAAACCAAATCCAGAATGTTATTTTTATCCCTAGTACAAAAATAATACAATTAGCTTTGTGTAAAATATCTGTAATCTGCAAAGTAGTATTTTTTTTTCTGTCTTTGATATGGACTGCTTTATATTATCTTCTGAGGGAAACTATTCAAACCTCTGCTCTGTGGATAATTTATGTGATTAAATGGTATCAATCCTTTGCTTTTTTTCTCTAAAATCTCTGCCTCTGGAGTCTTGTGACTAGTAGAAATTTCTGATTCCACCCCAACGCCCTCCATCCTGAGTTCACATATAGTTTGCAAATAATAAGCCTGAATATTCACTTTTTTGAAACCTGGAAAACAAATTAAGACTTAAAACACACACTTAAAACTTGCCAGACTTCCCATGATTCTTTTTAATTCTTGCTTGTGACTTGACAAGAGTCCAAATGCTGTGGTAAGTTATATTACAGAAATATATCATAATAATTTTTTAAAAGCTCATATGTAATTAAGCTGTGAACAATATTATCCAGATGTTTAGACTGATAAAGAATATATTTTAGGTTTTTATTTATGAATGTGCTGATTATCTGAAAATGAGACCTACTTTTTTTAGAGGAGAAAGTATTGTTCTTGGGAAGTAAAGCTCGCTTACTGAATTTTTTTAATCAGTTTTATTCTCCTAAAGTCTATTTGAACTAAATATGGGGAAGCAATAAACATGAACACTAAAATGCTTATTCATTCCTTGTCAGCATAACATGAATCAGCAGCTATTAACCACTGTAGGCATTCATCTGTAATGTAACTTTATTTCCTTAAAAGGAGAGGTAGCTGGGGGCAAGGACATAGATATAAAACTTCAGAAAAAAAGCCTTTGCATTGTATTCTGAATAAATTGTTTCATGTTCAAGAATGTCTTGTTTTAGCAGTGGTAAATGATAGTTATCCCTTTGTACTTGATGTTTATGGACAATAGAAATTTTTTTAATAGGATAAAGTAAATGTACATATCCAACTTAAGGGAAATGACTGAGATAAGTGACCTGATGGAAGTTACTTAGTAGATCAGTGGAGGAATCTGGAAGAGCACCCAGAATTGGTTTTCTCCAAGCTATTTTTGGGGGGCTACAATACTTATTTTTCAACTCTTAAAGTATTTAAGATGTTCTAAGAGTACTGATACATTACAAGTGTGATGGTAGCTGAGCAGACCTTTATTGTCTGCCAGGTGATAAATTAATCTTGCAAGTCTTATTGTGATGGTGATCACAACTGAAATTGCATCTGGATGTCCAAGTTGAACCAGCTCAAATAGCAGTGATAGCAAGGGTGTCCCGCCTGGGTTCTGCAACTACCAAAGGGAGCTTCACTCTATTCTTTCTCTTATTTCAAGAACTTTACCCGTGTACAAGTGAGAATTACTGTGTTGACAACAGAAGACTGATATCCACTATGGTACTAGTTGATGGTTGTTTACTACAGTCCAAGGAACAGGGTTTTGTCTACTTTTGTTTTTTCTTTTTAGCAAATTGGGTAACTTTTGGGCTGGACCCTTTACAGGAAATTCATGGCAGCTGAAGGTCAGGAGAAAAAAAAAGTTTGTGTGTACTGAGTTGATTGTGCTGGTAGAGCCACATAATATGAGTCTAGAAATACAAGATTATATATTTTTTAGGAATGTTTGAAATGGATTTATTGCCTGATTGAAAATAAGAAAGAGGCTCTTTAAAAGAAAGCACTGACTTGATGGCATATAACTCCTGTAGCTTGTGTATTTTTGTTTGGCTCTTGTAGTACCACTGGTATGATAGTAGAGCTTAAGAAAGAACCACCATGGGACAACTTGTTCTGGTTTGTTGCCTCATTTGCTATTAAGTGTATTACAGGTGATGGTAACAAAGTACAGTCCTGTGTTATGTTTGACAGTGAGTTTTTCACAGGTAATCCTTAGGTTTGGATGCTAGACTCGATTGAATCCAAATGTCTGTGGGTTCCCATTGTATCCTGATGATCATTAGATACTAGATTTTCTTTTCCAGATCCTTAGATTTACAGGCAAGAGTTTAGATTGTAAGTTTGGCAAATCAGTTATGTCTTTCCTGAAAGTGTAAGCCTTCTAAGTCATAAAGAAATAACCATTGTTGATTTCCAGGGATTTCTGTACTCTGATTTAGTATTTTTAAGGACACTTGGAACATTGAAACTTGGAATGTTCCACAAGCACTTTGGTAAACGTGTTTACAAATCATAGATGTACTGAAATGTAAATAGAAGCAGAAATAACAATGATTTGCACTCTAAAACCTGTATCTCAGTTTTGAGGGCCATTTTAGTATTCTTTGGATGTTTGCCATAAAGAACCTCAGAGCAAAGCTTATTTCTGTGACTCATTCATTCTTTACAGTTGTAATTTTTTTTTTAACACCACCAGCAGATATTTCCAGTGTCAGCTGATCTGATGTTCAAAACACTGTCTTTAGCTGTAAAGCAAATCCCTTTGTATGTTGAAATCCCACCCTTTTTTTTTTTTTTCCTTCTCCAGTTTCTGTGGTGTTTGAGGGCAGACTAAAGGACACTGTTGTTCTAAGTTATTCTGTGGTAAAGTTCCTGGCAGCTGTTATAGTCAGACAGAGACACCTCCAGCTGTTATTTTTGTCATCTTGGTTCAGAAAGAATGATGCAAGTATACAACAAACCAGCTCTAAGCACACAGAATTGGTGTTACCTGGCTGTTTTTCTAAGTTACTGAAAAGCTTAGTTGTAAACTAGATGGCATTTGGAGGGATTTTCTAACATTGATGCAGAAATACTCTGTTTAAATCCTCTTTTAAAGTCTAAATAAGTTCTACTATTAATTCACTGCATTCAGTAATAGCAAGATTTTATTTATTTAGTCAGTTTGGTTGATTTTTATGATCAATATGATCAATTTTTATGATTTATATTTGGCACTCATTGTTAATAAAATATCTTGAGTGGAATATTTACGTTTTAGAAATTCTCTACAGAAAAGCTGGAATTCTTTGGTAGTTGTCCACAGGGCATCTGGATAAGCGCAATGATTTGTGATGATTGCTGCTGATATTAATATTTGCAGTGGGCTGATGGGTGGTACAGCTGCTTTATTGTTCTGAACTTTTGAATGTTGTCTTAACATCTGCATCTTATTGCTATTGCTTCTGGTTATCCATATAACTTTCCCTTTTGGAATGTCATTTTTGTTTGTTACCAGCTTTTTGGAACCACAAAGGACTCTTAATTATTACAACAAATTGGAATCTGGGCTCAACACAAAAAGAGGAAAATTCTCAATATGAGTGTACTGTGTCCAGCATACATACACTGTGTGTTTTGCTGCCCTTTGCATAATGAGGAAAATTACTCAGCATTAAGTACTTGTCAAAGTGGTACTGTGTCAATTCCTGACTTCTATGAGTGGTTTGCTCAGCAGACCTATTGTAAAAGGTGTTTACTACTTTTCTTCTTATTTATATGTATATATTACATAGAAACATATGCATCATTGTATTATTTATGTAATATATAATTCAGAAGTATATATTTTTTTTTGTGAAATGCTATGCAAAATTCTTTCCAAGACTGTGTAATTGTTTGAATTTTCAGAGACAAGCATCAATCAGTTCTTTTGCCCTGTCATAAATGTAGGGGGGTGGGCTGTTTTCTGTGCATGCTTCTGTCAGCTTCAGTGACAGATGCTTTAAAACTTCCTTCACTGCTCAGGTCACACTTTTCTTGATGACCACAGGATGTTGAGTATTGCCACGCTGCTGTTGAGCGTGAAAGTTAATCTGCCTTGTGCCAGATTTGTGTGTGGATGAGAAATACATTGCAATATTACAATTTTTTTCCTGATAAGTTCCTACTCTTACACTATCTATTCCAAGGTAATATTATCTATTATTATTTTCTTTCTGTAACTTAGCAACAGCAGCTTCTTATAGCTTTATCTGGTCTCAGCCATAATGATTATAATTTCTGGAATATATACTTTTTTTTAAAAGTATCAAATGGGGAGACTTTATGGTTTATGTAAAGATCTGCACCAAGTGACTCTAGAGCAGAGATTGTGGGGGAAGGAAGTAGAGGAACATTTAAGTAGCTTCTTTTATTCTGCAGTCAACTAGGAGTTAAAAAGCAGTAATTGCTGACAATTGTAAGCAATCACATGATCAAACCTGCAGACTGATGTTAAAGTATCTTACAATACTATGTCATTACCTCCATGTTAATAATATAATCTAATGAGTAACATTAAATGCATGAGAAAAATGAGCCCTGAATGAGATGTGTATTTGCCAATGAGTCTTGATTAGGTATCTTGCTCCGATCTCTACACTGTGTACTTACATGTATATTCCACTTAAAAAATATTTTTGCAGTGCTAATTTTCATGAAGATGAGTATTTTATATGTTCTATAAAAACGTATATTTATGTATCTACTCGGAAGTAGAGGAATCTAATTTTACTGAAGATACCGTAATTTTACGGGTAACTGTGTTGCATAGTTTTCCTATTGAATTGTATGCTGGTAGGGAACAAAAATGGAGTTAGTTCACTCTGATAAAGCAGAATAAAGTTTTATAGCCAGTATTTAGGAGTGAATATTTTTAGCCTTAGGCAAAATATTTTTATCTCAAAATCACTGTCTGATAAGAGTGGAAGCTTCATAGTAGCATGCTTAGTTGTATTTTCAAAGCAGAACTTGATTCATTCAGCTGCAAGTGTTCCTTTATGTAGTGTTTATATTAGCATGTGTATTTATATATTTTTTTCTTCCTTCCTCTCAAGGCGTGCAGAATTTCAGGTGAGAGGAATTTGAGGAATGCTTTTATACTGACAATGCCAGTTTTCTTCCACTAACTGAGCATTTGTAGCTAAGCAGCTTTGATGTCATTTCTTCTTTAATCCTTTCAGCCTGCATTGTAAGGAGTACTCGGTTTTGGAAGATCCTTTTGGATTTTCCTTATTTTTGATGGTAACTGCTGTATTTGATATCTTAAAGAATATTCTTGCATGTTTTTGTTTTCTTAGCAATCTCTTGCATTCAGTCGTGGTTGGTTGTTGGCACTGACTTAGTGAACAGTGATTTAAATCTACAGTCATTTGCTGACTTGGAATACTTGTACAATTTATCTGTGCCTCCTTTTAGTTTTCCTTAATTTAAAAATGAAAATAACATGGTAGAATAGGACTTTTAGTCTGACTTCCATGGAAATAATTTGTGTTTTCATTGTTTGTAGTGTCCATTTTCCTTCTTTTTGCTGTTTTGTAGTTGTTTCCATTTGAATTGTCTGAGAGGAAGACACCTTAATAGCTGATATTTGTGAAAAACTAAGTTATGTAAAATGGACATCTGCACTGGGTGGAAGAAAGCCTAGGGCCTGACCTTGTAGGAGAGTTGCAGCATGAATTTGTGAGTTACAAAGCTCCTTTTAAAAAGACTACTGAATTCTTTCTTCCACTGCACACCCTTTGCCCTCTTTGTCCATCTGTAAATGAAATTAATTTCAAGAATTTTTTAGTATTCAGGAGAACAGTTAAAGTAGAAGAAAAATGAAACAGCTTACAGAAGAGATGTACCTTTTTCTTTGGTATAACAGTAAATCTTGTTGCGGATGTATATGTAACAAATCTACTTATGGACTTACACTCTGGATGGAATCTAGTTGGATGTCATAACAAATGGTATCATAAATGTGGTACCGTGCCCTTATTACACAACTGGAAAACAGAATTAAGGCCTTCACAAGTTTGACCTCTGTTACTACTTCTCTAAAGTGCTACAGGTTTTGACAGTGGTTACATTTTCCCTTTCCTGTTTGCTTTTTTGTTATCAACAGCATTTTTAGTCTGCTTATTTTCCTTTTGATTTCTGTCATTATCTTCTATGACAGTAATTAGATTTTACAAAGAATACTGAGAGCAGTTTAGTGTTTGAATGTGGGGTGTGTGGTGGGGTTGTTTGGTTGGTTGCTTTTTAGAGGTTCTTTTGAATTATTACATGCTACATTTTATATTTTGGATGCCTCCAAAAAGCTTAACATGCTGTTTAAAAACAGTGGGGACACAACTGGCTGATGAAATCTTCACATTAGGTAGTACAACGTTCTGTCAGAATAAAGTGTTAAGTTACGCTCAAATATTTTTAGGCCTAATGAAACAGAAGGGAGCATTCTAGTTTTGAAACCTCACTTTTTGGCAGTAACAGCAACATCACTATCAGTGCTTCAGGTAGGCTGTGCACTGTTTTGAAAACATGTTGTATGCCTTGTAGAGATCGAGTGAAATGTAGGGTTGACTGTTCGTTGCCTATCTGTTTATATAAACAAACTACTGTTCCTTTTAGTCTTCCATGCTCTGAAAGTGTAATGAGTTAAATTGGACATTGGAACTGATTATTTTATTAAAGGGGAAACCCAAGAGTAGCATTATATGATGTATGGGTTGTCCTTTTGAGCATTGGGAGAACTTAGAACTTCAAAAGAAGAAAGAACCACCTTTAGAGGCCTGTCTGTAGCTATATTCTCCCTCATGAGTTTGGCCCAAAATATGTCCTTATCTGCAATACTTACATTTGCTTCTCACCACCCTGAATTTAGTCTAACGTTTTGTCCCATGTTCCTTTTTGATGATGTTTTGTTGTTTGAGTTTCGGGGTTTTTTGACCTTCTGGTAACAAACAGTCACACTTTTTAAACTGTGTGCTGTAATATCTGAGGAATATAACTTCAGGATATAGAGCAAACATTTATGTTGTACTGCTTCTCATAAACTATTATAAGAATTGAATTTCATGAATAACTGTTTCACAGTTTAACTGATTGGAAGTTAAATGTTTCCTAAGAAATCTCTGTATTTTTGTCATTAGGTATATGAAACATTTACAAGTGGGTTTTTTTGCTTCCAAAAATAAGTCCTTTAACCAAAAGCACATGGTATAGCTATTGCTTAGTGGGGAAAGCTTCTATTTGTGTAACTTTTTTCTCAGAACTTTTGTTTTCACAAAACAAAATCTTGCATATTTTAGCAAATGCCCTAAAACAGCCTTGCTTTCTTTGTCTTTGCCAAGTTATGACCTGTATGTTTTGTTGGTGAAGTTGAGTGCACAGTGTTCTATGAGGGAGTGGGAAAGGCAGATAATGCTGATGCTCCGACTTCACCAGAGTCCGGACTGGTACAGTGCTACTACTGCCACTGGAAATGTGGATTGTTTTCTTCTCTCCTTCTGTTGAAAAGGACACAAGAAATGCCTATATTTAATGAAAATAACTTCAGTAGTGAGAAGTGAGCAGTATAGCAGGAAGGGTGCTTGGGTTTTTTCCTCACTGTATTTAAAAATGGCCATGCCCTCCTCCCTCCTCACATTGTGAAACTTTCCCATATTTGAAAACTGAAGATTTGCATTGGCTACAGTTTTATTGTTGTTGGTAACTGACATATTATAACAACATCTGTTGAGCAATATGCTGATTGAGTAGTCCTGTGTCAGCTGAAGTGAGTCTCAGCAACTGTGTTCATTTACAGTAATTCTTGGGTGGAATAGCCCAGTGTAATCTAAATGCTTGTTTTGTTAATGTAAACCTTTTTGTAGTAATATCATATGTTTCTTGCAGGACAGCTCCAAATCTGATTATGTAGTTTCTTGATTGAGCTGTAGATGCGAGGACACTTAGTAGGTTTTTTTTTAAATAATGTAAGAAAGGCACTATGCAGAGAAGATAGGAATTTAGAAATACAGTGTGAAGAATAGACTTTGAAATGCTGATAAACTTTACACTTTCTAGGAGGGTTGACTTCTCCCTAGGTTTTTTTTTTTAATCTTCTTTCCAAATACTATAACTTCTAATGTGATGTGATATCCAGTAAGTACTGTTACTTCATAACTCTGATGCTCTGTCACAAAAGGGATTCAGCTGCCAGGTCATCTGAATCATAGTGATCTGTTAGGAAAGCAAATTGTTAACAAGCATAACAAATCAAATAGCGATGGGGGGTGGAGGCTGTGTTAGAATTAAGGCAGGTGGAAAATAAAACAACTAACCTGCTTTTAAAACAAACCAAAAGGAGAGTATTTTACCAATGCCTAATTGTCAGGCAAGTCACTGAGTCAATCAGTAAACAGAAGGAAGTTACATAGCATTTTGGTGAATTTTGGCTTAATGAATCTGTTTTTTATTTCTCTCTATATTTTCATAGTGCTGGAGTCAGAATATACTGATAACTACAAATGAAAGCTTAAATAATTTTTAGATGTTAGGGTAAAGTTATGACTCTTAATCACTCTCTGAGGAAAAGTCTGTTCTTTATCACTGAAGCCTCATGAAAAAATGTTCTCTTTTTTGGTCTAAAACTAAAGCAATAATATAAGATGTGCTTATCAAGGTTTGGGTACTTTAAATGTTCATAAGCATGTATTTTGTATTAACATGTATGAGATCATGAGTGTTAATCTTAGTTTCACAAAGAATTAGAACAGGCAATTCATGTTTAAGTTTGCTTATTCTGATCTAGTATCAGTAGGTTCCTGATGGCTATGACTTTCCAAGTATACAACTTGTTTTTTCTTTCTCCAGATTTGAAGAACAGAAGCATGCTTTCCACTGAGACTTACACTACCATTTGTGATACAGAATGTCTCTAAGTGAGAAGAATAGTGTGATTTTTGCCTACGAATCTTCAGTCCACAGTACCAATGTACTTCTCAGTCTTGATGACCAGAGAAAGCAAGATATTCTTTGCGATGTTACTATTTTAGTGGAAGATCAGCGATTTCGGGCTCACAAAGCTGTGCTTGCAGCTTGCAGCAGTTACTTCCTTTCAAGAATTGTGGGCCAGGTGGATGCTGATCTTATCATCACTTTACCGGAAGAGGTGAGTGTCACTCCCTTCTGTATTTTACCTGCCAGTGCTTCTAGTCGTGCTTTTTCAGTTCTCTTTTGCAATAGCTGGTGCTTGACTGAGAAGTTGAAGTAAGGGACTTAAGAACAGAAGGGAAGGAATTTCTAAGTTGTAAATCAGCCATTGGGTGAGGTAAAGGTGAGACAAATCAGAGTGTATATCACAGTCTGAAGATAAGTGAGTGCTGTCTTGGGGAATGTGTAGGGGAGATCTTTTCAATAAAGTATATATACATTCAAAATTGTGCACCTGGTTAAAAGCATGCGAGTTTTTAAAAAAATGGCCTTAAATGGTAAAGTAGTATTGCAGAACTAGTCCTCCTGAGTGAAAAGAGACTGTTTTTGGAGTAATAAATTAAAGCTTGAAATGGTAATACCTTTAAATCAGTATCATTATGCATTGTTTTCATATATTTGAGTAACATAACCATGCTTGTATTTCTTGCTGGCTGTTCACTGTTGCTAACAATTTTCTTTTGCTCACTTCCTCATCCCTTTTACACAGTGATCATTAACAGCTTGATTTTTTTTTTTTTTTTGTTTTTCCTTACAGTTTTTTATTACTTTTAAGACTAAGAAAATGTATTGCAATTACTTGGTTTTTTTACCCCTAAAATACATATTCTTAAATCAGGTAGAATTTAATGGCATTCACGGGAAATGAGCCAGAACCTGACATCTGTAGGAAAGAAAATTATTATGTATCTGAGGTGTCCAAGACACTTAAAGATTCCAGTCGGTATTTAGTTAAGTTATAAGAGGCATGAGACAAACAAGTGGCTGGATTTTTATTTTAAGTGCTGTGCTTGTAGATGAAAAATTAAGATCCTCCAAGTGATTGTAGCAGTAATCTGAAGAGTTGGTTGTTAAATAATCAATGACTTTCTGTGAGATCATTTATGGTAATTAGCTTTGGGGGTGAGAAATAACATGCAAATTGTTGGCAACTGAACTAGAATCATTTAAGTTGGAGGAAAGGTGCACATCAATGAATATTTATAGTGACATTGAAGATTACATTATGGACTTGTTCATGTACAAGAGTGAGTTGAGTGTTAAGAGGGAGGTGATATATTCAGAAGGCCTGTACTTCAGGAAGTAGCTACTTCACTGACTTTGTAACATACTGAGATAAGCATAAGAATTCTTTGCTAGCAGAATCTCTGATTTTATAGAAAACAAAAAATATGAAAGGGATCAAGTGGTCTCTTTAAAGAGCTTCAGTGGTCTTTGGTATTCTGTATTGATCAATGAAGTTTTTACAAAATTACATTACAGCATGATACTACTATGTCACTTTTACTCATTCTTCTTACTGTGTCTGTGTGTTCATTTCTTCTTACACTTTTTTCACAGTGGCTTAATGTATTGATAGCCTGAATGTGTCTCAGATTAAAAGGAAAGTAATTCTAGGAGTTAATGTGGAAGGGAAGTAGGATTCTGGGGGACACAAAAATATGATTTGGAGTAGAAGAGAGAAATTAGCCTTCATTTTTACACTTTTTACAGTGGCATGTAAAATTTCTGATGTTGAAGAGTAACTTTTACTTAGGGGTGGAAAAAACAGATATTGCAAGAGTAAGAAATGTACATTATAATTGGAGGGGGGAAGAATAATCTCTGGTGCAAAGTAACAGTGTTCCAATAAACCCCTGAAATAAACCTGTGTTAGAAGGGACCAGAGTTTGCAAAGAAAATGAAGGGACATAATAATGCAGATACTTAGCGCAATGTAGACTTAGGAGTCTTAATGTAATTTAGTATTACTGATGTAAGAACTGAATCTACAGAAGCAAGAAGCAAAAATACTAACAGTGAATCTCATCTTTTAATAATTTGATCTGATCACTTGGTGAAAGCATTTTAAGACTCGGCAACTTTAGCTCCTCTTCTGGGAACTGCGAAATATTTTGAAATGAGTCAGCTTAAGCTGCATATTTGAGAAGGGCACTCATCACATGGTTTGACATGTTTGTTTTTTTAAATTTTTTTTAATGTTTTTTATCATTCAAGTATTTCAAGTTTAAAATGAAAGACATGATTCTACAATCTGAGATAGCAAAATATTTTTGGAATTAAAGTACTTCACGTTTGCTAAATACAAAGTAAATGGCTACCACAATAATTACTTTTCTAGGTCTGTCAGACCAAGAGTCCTAGTGTTCTCTCTTTTGAGGATAGACACCTAGAAATATGTAAGAGAAAGGGAAAGGAGTACAGAATAGGGTTTTTTTCCCCTCTCAAACATTTGAGTTTTAATAGTATTTCTACATTATAAAGAAAAAACATACCGTATTTGTTTTACTCAGTTGTGTGTGAATGTCATTTCTTTGTAAACAGACTTCAGTGATTTATTAAGTATACTTTTTGAAGATTTCTTGGCAACATATGGGTAAACTGTCTTCTACACTCCCCTTTCCCATATTATTAAGAGTGAATTAATCTGCTGGTGTAGTCATCCTACTGGCATATTTCAGATGCTATTTTAAGAATTCTTTAAGTCGTAAGAGTTTACAAATAGTTCTGCTAAACTGTCTCTGTGTGCATCTCTTCAGCTTCCTTTCATGTGTTGTGTGTTCTTAAAAAAAAAAAAAAAAAAAGCAAACCACTGAACAACCACAAAAAGCAAACCAAAGAAAGCCTCAGCTGGTTCCTAAATTAACCTAGTTAATTAACTTGCTGGCAGAAGAATTCAGTGTAGGTAATGCATTAATATAGCACTTTATTCATCATGAAGTCTTTCTCATTTATATAAAGGAGGGGAGCAAAATTTGGTTTTGTAGTTTGGGTAGTAATAATGGCCATATTACTTCATCCTTCACTTGCAGAGGAAGGATAAAGGAAGTGTTATTTACTTTGTAATATGGTGGTATGTTTACAGCCTTCTGCCAGATTCATTATTTTTTTCATGTATAGAAGGTGATCTTGTTTACTTTGTAACAGTACAGTTTCTGTTTATCCCTAGATTCCCTCATAGGCAATTGCTCTGTGATTAAAAATTGATATGATAATGGTGGAAATGCTCAATTAAAGCTACCTATTCCAAAGAGGCTTTAAACTGAGAATAATTGGACTTGGTGTACAGTTTTTGGGTGCGATTTTTTTTGTCTGTGGGAGGAAGAAAGGAGTAGGTGGCTATAGTAATAAATCATGTGTGGTCAAACCCCATTTTTCTCAAACTTTTATAACAATGATGCATCAGACTGAGCAAATAACAGTAGCTGCTCTTTAAAGGAATTAAGTACCAGCTGCATTTTGATCTTACTCTAGAATAACTCATGTACAACTTGAGTTAGAAAGGTATTTTGTAAAGTTGGAATCCAGTTACTAATTTTCAAGGTACAGCCGTATTTTTCACTTGTTAGTACTGCATTGTCAGAACATTTTATTATGAGATTGATCAAAGTGAAGAAGATAATTGCCACAAAGTATACAGGATAAAACTGCATCCTCTGTGTTTCTCTATTTAAACTCATACTGGCCATACTAATATTTTTTCTTTTTTTTTTTTTCTTTTTTTAAATAGGTAACACTTAAAGGATTTAGTCCTTTGCTTCAGTTTGCATACACAGCTAAACTTATTTTAAATAAAGATAATGTGTCTGAAGTTTGCAAATGTGCCGAATTTTTGGGTGTACACAACATAGAAGAGTCTTGCTTTCAATTTCTCAAATTCAAATTTTTGGACTTCAAATTGGATCAGCAGGAATGTCCTAGGAAGAAGTGTTGTACACAGCATTGTCGGGAAACGAACCCTAAAATTGGCAATGTGGATGATGGAGACCTAGAAATAGATGATGAAGCAGAAGACATTTCAGAAAAGGAATATATTCAAACTCCTGACACAAAGTTCTGTAAAGATGAAGAAAATGCTAAATCACCACCTGCTCCCCAAGATAATGCCAATCAAACATGTGATTCTGTGCATTTAGAAAGGGGTCATGTTTCTAGCTCATCTTCCCAATGCCCAAAGTATAGGAAATTCCAGAAAGCTTTTGGAAATGACAAAGTTCATACTTCAGAGTCTAGTTGCAGTATTAAAGACATTCAGGTGCCACCAATTGCAACTTCCCTTGAGAAGGAAGTACCTGATAATGATGGCATACAAAAAGCTCAGGAGTGTGTACCTATGCAGCTGATCTCAAAATGTGAAGAGACTCAGGTAAAAATGGAAGAAGGAGAGGAAGGCATTGAGAAAAAAGAAGAGTCAAAGAGAGATTCGGTGACTCAGAATGTGTCATGTCCTGTGGAGAAAATGGATCATGCTGCTTTCCCCCAGAACTCTGCTGCACCTCATGGACTCAATTCTATGTCTTTTTTACATACTTGTGAGCAGCATGGTAACTTGAATTTCAGCAGTATGCAAAACAGCCCAGTCTTAGCTGAAAAAACTGTATCAGGTACTGGACTTGGGAATGACAAAATTGAAAGTCAAGACGACACATCTTCAAAGGTTGATCTGTGCACTAGGGAAAGCACTAACATTACATCAGCTGGTGATCGAAGCAGTGTAGAGAGAGAGGTAGCAGAACATCTAGCACAAGGATTCTGGAGTGATATCTACAGCACAGAAGCCTGTCAAATACATTTACCACCTGCAGTTCCAAAAGAGTACTTGGAGCCAGTATATTCGGGGAAAAAATCAGAGTGTCCATGGCTGGGTATCAGGATCAGTGAAAGCCCCGAACCTTGCTCTCAGCGAACTTTTACAACATTAAATTCTGTCAACTGTCCCTTTATAAGCAACCTTAGTACTGAAGGATGCTCCAACAGCTCTGAAATAAGCAGTGGAGATTATGTTCAGGGACAGCAACAAGAACAGTGTCCCTATAATTATGTGATAAGTTTGGGAGAGGATTCAGAAACTGACACTGAAGGAGACAGTGAATCATGTTCAGCAAGAGAACAAGAATGTGAGGTAAGAGCATCCTGGCGTGTCCTTTGCTTCCCTGTCTCTTAAGGCCCTATTGAAAAAGCTAATTCTGAGTCTCTTGATTTGTTTGTTCATTGGGTGGTTTGTTTTTTGGTTGTTGTTTTGGTTTGTTTGGGGTTTTTTGTGGGGTTGTATTTTTTTGGTTGTTTTTTGTTTTTCTTGTAGTTGCTTGTTTTAAAAATCTTGGAAGTGAAACTTTAACCATTCAAAAGTTTATATGGAAGATAGCTGTTATTTTAGGGGAGACTTGTAAAATGTAGTAGAATATTGAAGTGGTAGAGCTTAGGTATTACTCTAACCTTCTTGGAACATTTGTTTTATAGAAACTTAACAGTTTTCTTGTGTTTATTCTGAGTTGTTGGGAGAAGGTGTGAGAGAAATGATACTTCAGATTTAGTGAGAAATAAAAATTGAGTTTTCAAGCTGGCTTCAGTTTTATGTTTAAGACTGCTTTAATAGTATCACCTTCTCTGAAGTTATATTTGTTCCTCCAACTGCAGAAATTTAGCTCTTTACTTTTTGTCATTGCTTTGGTAGTGTCTTATAGGCAGATGCCATACATGAGTAGTCTCAAAATATTTTACTGTATACCTAGAATGATTTCTGTCACAGTGTTTAGAATCATAGCACTGCAGTATGGCTCTGTGTATGCTGGGTCATTTCTTGCCATGAAAATTCTGTTGTTTTTAAAGCACTAGGTTTTGTTGTGTAGAAGATGGCATTGTTGCTGAGGGCAATGCTCTGTCATTTTTTTTTTTTCGTTTGTCGCCAGTGATGCCAAATACAGAAAGGGTTTTTCTGCTTTTTAAACTAAAATCAGATCTTTGACCACAGCAAGGTAACGTTCTGCTACTTAGTATACTCAGATGTAAGTATTGGATATGTCATAAAATGTGACAATTATTGTGCAAAGGTAAAGATGTATTTCAGTATGAATCGGGCCTTAATCTGTGTGTTTAAGAAGCTCCTGTTTCTGTAGCTCGGGTGTACAGACAGTAGCAAGAGCCTGGTTATTTCTCCAGCATTAAGAATTACAAGACAAATATTGTACCTCTCTATTTTAAGTAAATGCCTGTTTCAGATGAACTTTTCCTGCAGAAATCTATAGGTATAAACATATATGCGGGATTCAGTTATAATAGAAGCTTAGAGAAACTCCAGACTGTACTAGTGATTCTTAACACCTCTTTTGTACATGACCTAACCACAACTTATTTTCCTAGAGTGTATCACTCGATTTTTTGCTTCATGCATGGATAGATTTTATCCTACTCTGAATATGCTTCTGAGGATCTAATGTTAATGTGCAAAATACTCGGCCTTTTTGCATGTGGTTGAACTCATGCAGTTGAAATCTCTGGTTTCATCCACTTCACCTGATGGCTACGTTAGCTTACTCTTGTCTCTGAGGTTTAGGAAGAAGGATGAGTTGTGTGGTACTTAAAATGAAAACTTGAATTGTCCTGTTAATGTTTGTGTATATCAGTTTCACCTTTGATTTACAATTGTATCTTACATTCTAGGTAAAACTGCCATTTAATGCACAAAGGATTATCTCACTTTCCAGAAATGACTTTCAGTCATTTCTGAAAATGCATAAATTAACTCCTGAACAATTGGACTGTATTCATGATATCCGAAGACGAAGTAAAAATAGAATTGCAGCACAGCGATGTCGTAAGAGGAAACTTGACTGCATACAAAATCTCGAATCTGAAATTGAAAAACTGGTATGTATAAGTATTCCTGACTGTTGACTTGAGTCTTTCTCTAAACATCTTGACTGGACTTCTGTCACTAGTTTCAGAGTGAAGTGGCTCATCTCTTTTTACACTCAAGCTTTATCAGTTTTAGATGACTTCTTGATAGCAGTTCTAGATATTTTGTGCTTCGAAGTACACACAGCTTTCCTTCTGCGGACTTGTTTCCATTCAAGTAAAAGTGCATCACAGCATAATTTTTGGTGAATGCCGTTTCTGAAGCCCATCAGCATTGAGCTTAATTATACAGAATGATTCCCAAACCACTGTCCCGCTCTGCTTTGTTTCCTACCTCTTTTCCCTTTCTTTATGTTATTGTTCTTTGGCTCATGATGTTGGTCATGATCAAGTCCTACAGTTATGCAACTGTTAATTGTGTAAGTATTGTTCTTGTAACAAATCAGCACGGACCGGTGAACTGTTTCCTGAGTTTTGAATCTTAAAAATGAGATCCTTGCAGAAAGGCGGAAGATATAACAGACCTCAAAATGCTGCTTGCCTTTTTAACAATTTGATCAAGAGTATAGCTGAGGAATCAGTGTATCCAGATTTGTCTCCAAGCATCTATTAATATAATTTCTCCTTCTTAAAAGGCAATAAAAAGATAAATATTTAACTTAAGAGAAATGTGGATAATCTGAAGCTCTCCTGGCAATAAAGTAATCGAGTGACTTTTCTGCCCTTTGTTTCTGACACCTCTCATCTCAGTTTCGTACCATGTGCACTAAATAGTTCAGTTGTTTAGGGTTATGGTACCCTTAATTCTTGTTTATGAAGCATTTTAGACTCTGTTTATGTACATGAATTGTCATGTTGCACTTTTCTCCTTGTGACTTCAGTGTGAAAAGGAAAATAAAATTAGAGCAAAGTGCCATGGGCTAGAAAGTTACCTTCTGAAGTGGTCCATCATCTTTCACTACATGCACTTCTGCAACAAAGGAGGTAGATTTTGGAGGAAGGCCTGGAGTGCCATAAAACCCTGATGAGTTGGCAGAAGTAGTCATTTGGTGTGCTGATTTAAGAAAATACTCTGTGAGGGAGGGAAGTCAGACTATCATGTTAATAACAGTTGTATTATTCTGACTAAAGAGAGAAGTTGCATTTCTGACAATTCAGAACTTTCCGTCTTTGTTGTCATATTATAATTTCTGTTTGTTACGCAATTTTGTCAGTGTTGTGCAACACATTGTGGGGGTGAAGAAATCAGATTCATCTGCAAGATTAGACCTGTAGTTGACTAAGTGACTGGTAATCATAATAGACTTTTTTTTCCTGTGGACCTGTGCTAGAACAGACGGTCTGCTGTTTGTCTAGACCTTGCACGGTGATATCTGTCAATGGATGCTGAGAATTGTGAGGTGAGGTTTGAGTTATGAATCATGCTCTAGGCAGAAATATTTTCCAGTTGCTTATTTTTTCCAACTGCGCAGGTAAGTTTCTTCAGAACTTCCTGAAAAAACCTTGTGCTGTCAAGCACGTCTCACAGCAGCTGACATTACCTACTGTCAAACTTTACTAAGTTTGCGCACATTACAGAAACTTTGAGATCTGTCTAGGCATAATTTCCATGTGGGTGGAAAAAGTCGTCTGTGAAAGGCGTTGTATGGTACATCCACGTTGCTTTATGTCTTATTCCTGCTTCTCTGGGTCAGTTGTGTGTCTCGGACATGTTAGTCTTTCAGCTTTTCATGGTTATCCTCTAATATGGCTTTGAGGGAGGATAATATGTTTTAGCTATAGTTTGTAAACTTTAGACAGGTAGATAATACTCTGTACTATAGTCTGCTAGGAAATATTATTTGGTTAAATTCCTCATCCTGGCTTCCAGTATGTGCAGCAAGTTGTCTTGTGTAATTTCTGTTTGGTTTTGCTTATCAGGTTTTTGTTCTCTCAGATTAAAAGATGGTATTTGTGGTGTGTTTCTTGGGAAGGTCCTGTATCATTCTATATCTGCAACAGACAAACCCCTTGCATGAGCAGAGGCTGGAGACTGACTGGCTAGCGAGCAGCTTTGTTGAAAAGGACCTTGGGAGTCTGGGCAGACAGCAGGCTGAACGTAGGTCAGCAGAGTGTCCAGGTTGGACAGAAAAATAAAGGGCCACCAGTGTTCTGGGCTGTATTAATAGGAATGCAGCCAGTTGTTCAAGGGCAGTGATTATAATCCTGTACTTAATATATGTAAGACTGAATCTTTTGCCTAGTTTTGACCTCTCTTGGTGCCAGGAGTATGTTGACAAACCAGAGCAAGGTTAGGAAAAGGCCACCAGGATGGTCAGGCCTAGAGTACTTATCCCATGGTGAGAGAAAGAGGTAACAAGGCTTATGCTTGGAGAAGAGCTGGCTGTGGGGACACCTAAAAGCTACCTATGTATATCTGTGGGGAAGTCCTCAAGGTCATGTAGCTTTTAGGAGTGGAAGGCCTTTGGCTTTCCCAGAGGGTAGTAATTCCCAGCAGGAGAACAAGAGATACTGTCATAAATAAAAATGGGAGGGTTTAACTGGGTATATGCAAAGGCTTTTTTCCAGTGGGCACAGGCAGGCTACTCAGAAGTTGTGCATTCTCTGTCCTCGGAGGTTATGTGATACAGGTGAGCAAAGCCCTGGGCAGCCTGATCTTACCCAGAGCTGGCTTTCTTTTGAGCAGGAGATTGGACTACAGAGTTCTTGAGGTACTTTCCCACCCAAACGATTCTGTAAAATTGAAAGCCTTACCTTAAGTTTTGCTTATATTGAAGAAAAATGCTTGGTACTAAATCTGTTATCTGTGAGTTAAGTTTGGTCATTTCTTTTCAACTTCTGTACTTAAAAGACATTTTTGACCCCCATGTAGTCTCTGCTTATTGATCTGTCAGGTGAACATGTGTGTTCCTTGTTCACATATTTCAGAATACAGGTGGGTCACTCAAGGAGATGAAGGCTTGTTAGCAACAGCTGTTCCAGAGCACCTGTGTATATTCACATTCCTTGTACTTTCTCACCTCAAAGCTTTGAAATGAGGGTACTTGTGATGGGAAGCGGAGTAAAGGACAACTGGACTCAAGAAATACTACTTTTCTAAGGATTCTGTAGCTCAGGAGAAGGATATGTGTGTGTATCTCACTAGTGACATACTATAATATGCAATCCAAGGAATTGAGATCTTGTTTATATATAAACACTATAGCCGGGAGAGGAAGTGTGTGAACTAAATAGATTCTTCAACAGAAGAATTAAGAGATCTTAGTTTAATGATTGTTATGACCTCAAAACTGGCTGGAATTACTTTGCAGTATTAGTATAATGCTGCTAAATTACAACAATAACATTTAAATGTGTTCATCTGTCAGCAACTTCAGTCGGGGTGAAGAACTTAAACTGAAATAACTAGCAGTTGAGATAATTTCGTCAGTCCATAATACACAGTTGAGTGCCTCTACATACCCAAAATGCACATAGTGAGTTCAGATTAGGAGATAGGAGTAGAAGTTTATTAGCAAAGCATTCTTTCTAATCATTTTAGGCAAAGGACTGGCAACAACTGCTTTTCTTGCAAAATGTTATTTGCTTAGTTCTTTTAAAAAAGTTGTAGAGGTTGCAGTATGAGCTTCTCCTGCAAAAGGGAATGTGAAAAGGACTGAAAATCATCTTTTTTTTTTCCTTAAAAAATATTTAAAGCTATGTAAATCTTCAGAACTCTCCCTCTAATTATAGAACTCAATATATGTGGGTTTTAGGGGCTCCCTCCCCCTTATATTTTTTTTTCCAACTGCTTCATTATGGTCTTGCATGTTTCCTGTCCTCCTCTGCTATTTCCTCATTTTTCTGGATGTTCCTTATTTCTGTCACTCGACCAACCCCTCAGTTATCCATATCTTTTTGTCTTCAGCCAGTTTTATCAAAAATGTCACAAATTCCTGACGCTGAAGTAAAATAAACCAAAAAAAAAAACCACCAATGAACATAACCCCCTAATTTTTAATGAACAGTATTTTTTTTCTATTTGATATTCT
Organism: Todiramphus chloris collaris; assembly: GCA_025345505.1. NCBI lineage: Eukaryota > Metazoa > Chordata > Aves > Coraciiformes > Alcedinidae > Todiramphus > Todiramphus chloris. The sequence continues at coordinate 12,056,092 of JANVCC010000017.1, read as the reverse complement.
TTACTGAATTGACATCCCTTTTGCTGCCCTTTTCTTGGAAAATCCTTTTGCATTATGTATCTAAATTGTAAGTTCATCAGAGCAAGGACAGTTATTTTATATCTGAGTGATATCTTACCACTCTGAAAGATGCTTGCTATGTAAATAAAACTCAAGCATTCAACTGGTGTTCTTGTGTTCCAATAATAGGTCACATACCTAGTGGCACCTTTGTTCTTGCATCTTCAGTTCACGAATCTATCACTCCTCTGTAACTCTAATTTCTTTAATTTCTAGTATTCTGGTCAGTCCCTTGAAAGAAACTGGAGAGCTACATTTCCAGTGAAAATATTTATAGTTTTAGCATGTTTGGTTTTTAAAATTTTCCTATATTTCCTATTTAGTCTAGAAACTCTTCTTAACTCTCTTTTACAGTGCACTTCACACTTAAATTGAATATAATAAAATTGTGATGACTGGTTTTCACCTTTAACTTTTAAAATATAAATCTCTATGAAGACTGCTCTACTTAATGTTTTGTTGACCCAGTGATAATGGTTTAAATATTACCCTGTTTCAGAAATATTTATAGTAAGTGAAGCTAGGTTTCCTTTAATAAATAACTACAAATTGCTGTTTTGGCTGCCAGCATGAGCTTTGAGAAAGTTGTATGTCTGAAAAAGCACTTGCAGCAGCATCAAACCAGCTATTTCAAGAGAGGTTAGGATTGTCCTTTTAATAGGCATTCATTTGTGTTGGTGTCTACCTTCTTATTGCCAAGTTACCTCTGTTTCAGCAGACCAGATTTACAGTCTTGTTTTAGCTTTGTTAAAACATAATAAATGATAGATTTGTGACAAAATGCAGACTGAAAGGCTGTTTTTCTTCTTGCAGCAAAATGAGAAGGAGAACTTGCTGAAGGAAAGAAACCACATTTTATCAACTCTGGGTGAGACGAAGCAGAATCTGACTGGACTTTGCCAGCAGGTGTGTAAGGAAGCAGCCTTGAGTCACGAGCAAATACAAATACTTGCAAAATATTCTTCCTCCGATTGTCCACTTTCATTTTTATTCCCGGAGAAAGAACGAACAACTCCATCTAACAGTGAGCCTACAATACCAGCATGTATAGAATTAGCAGATGGTCTTTCAGGTGTTACATCTACAAATGAGCAGAGTTCTTGTTATCCATCTGTGAAAACTGTGTGTGATGCAACATACAGTCAAGTACAAGAACTGCATCCTGTTTCCGTAAGAACATTAGAGAAAACTTCATTTGTGGAACAGTGTGGACAGAGCGGTGGTATCACAGACTTCTGTCAGCAAATGACTGACAAATGCACTACAGATGAGTGAATCTATTCTCATTGCCAGCCTATCAACATTGCGACTAAAAGCGAGATTGAGCATTTTTGTAAAAGAACTAAGTAAAAGTAAAGATAAAAGTTTTCTCTTTTGAAACTACGTTGACAATTACATCGTCATCGTATTACTTGGCAAGCTTTGGGTTTGCTCTGTGTAGTTCTAGAGCGTAATTTGTATGTGTCAGCCTTGGAGCTTTTTCTGCGTGGCGATGCCAAGGAGAGTTCAGGAAAGTTGTTGGAAAGTATAAACTGCGCACAGACGTTCATTTGTGAGGAAGCTTTCATTCAGGTATAGAGCAGCCTTCACTCTGATTTATGCCACAGTACCTAATGCCATTCTGCATCTCAAGAAAATCCTCCTAACAAGTGTCACTGTACATAAGTACAATGACTTCTATATCTGGAATTCTTATCTTGTTAAGATTCCCCCCACCCCGCCCCGGTCAACAAACCTTAAAAAGCATATATAGCTCTAAATGTTTATTTTGTAGATGGATTAGGATAACATGATAGTATGAGGCGATTCTGGCAAGTGTGCTCTGGAGCAGCTCATTGCTTCCTGCTCTTCCCATCCCCATACCAGCACCAGCTTTTATTGAATAGAAAAATATATATATATGCGCCTTTGTCTTAGCACTCTATATGGTTAAGACAACTGGAACAGAAGAGGTGCTGCAGCATGCTGCTCTCATTTAAATTTCGTGGGAGAAATAACATAATGGGAAAGGTAGAACTTTGATGCAATTATTTTGATTAGCGTACATTGGATCCTCTGGCATCTGAATCCCATATGTTTATTAAAATTCATTGCTGTATTGTGACTTACTGTCCTAGTACTTTCAAGCTCGCTGCTGTTTGTGGTAAGTTGGAATCAAAGTATTGTGGAAGTTTAAGGACAGATTTTTGGGGTTTTTTTTTTTTTTGGTAAGGTATTCAGGCATGAAATTCTCCTGCGTCAGTGCCTATTTGCCTAAAGTAATCTACAAATGTATTGATCCTCTGATCACTGGGACCAGTAAACTTCTGTTTCAGAATTGTAGTCTTCAGTGTACTTTTACGGCTAAACTGGCAGTACATTTTCAATGGCTTATGCTGTAAGTGTAAATGTATAGCAAGTATAAGGAAATGAGCTGGAGATAATTTTTTTTTATTTACTTTGAAGGAGAAATTCAGCCACCAAAAATAATCCCCAGGTTTTTAGATTTTTATATAGCAGTAGATGCATATTGTATACCAACAATGCTTTGTTATTTAGATGTTATTCTCACACCGGAGCAAAGTATTGAACCTCACCACAGAAACCTTTGGTTTTGCTGGTTTACAAAACATGAAGAATCTTGTACAAGCCAGTGGAATTCTTCGTTCCTACCTCAGAATGTATATTAGCTTTTTGTGTCTTTTGTGTGCATGTACAATAGGCAGCAACTGAGCAAAGGACTGTTGTAAATACTGCTTTGCAGTTTTATCTTGTAGTGAGACACAACTTGTTCTTCGCAAGGCTTTTTTTCCTTCTCCCTCTTACAAGTTACACAGCATTAATAAATATATTAAGACTATTAAGTCACTTATTTGAAACAAAAATTTAACAATGACAGATTTCAACAGTACTTCTCATAACCAGCACGTAATACAAGTGACTACACTACCTCACCTATGGGATTGAAAGTTTATTTAAATCTCTAGTGATATTCTTGGTTTTTCATCATATATAATTACTTTTCTAAGAGGAAAATTCATGCTAATGAAGCATAGCTTGTATCAATCACAGTGTATGCAGTAATTGAAATTCAGAAATAAATACTGTATGACAGACATCATGAGAGTTGTTCTGCTTTGGATATAGTTTCAGATAATCGAATTGAAATTCTTCTAAATAACTATCATTTATATATGTTGATCCTGTATATGTATTACTCATGAAGCTCTCTGGATTTCTTTTCTCCAGTGTCTGTATATGCCTAGTTAACTTAATCCTGCCTCCCTCCCATGCTGCCACTCTTGGCAGTGTTTTACTCCTAAGTCTCCATTTTATTTAAAAAGCAAACCAACAAGAAACAAACAAAAAAACCAAAAAAACCCCAAACCCAGAAAGCCCTAAACCTCTCTACTGTCCATACATAGTTTCACTTTTTAAGCTGGTCATATTCTGAAATGACGTGGATAATGATATGAAAGCATTGTCCTAATAGTGAATATACTCTGAAATGGAATTCCTTGGGATAAATGTTACGAAGAGGAGGAGCATATGTGTAGAGAATGACTGCCTGGGAACTTAAATGTATCCAGTGGCCCAAACCCCCAACACACTTGGCCTTCAATGTTGGAAAACAAGGTCAGTGATTATCAGGTTCAGAGGCTGAAATATCCACCAAAGAGTTGTGCTCCACTGCTGCAGTCTGGTGATCAGACAGGGTCTGAATTCCCCCAGCAAACGGTGCAGGGCTTCCAGTGCAGCAATCATAGCTGTCATTGACATATGATAAAATTCATGTCATGTTTTTAAACCTATGATGAACTTGATGGAGTTTGAGGGTAGGTTTTTTTGCCTAACCAACTGCATCTAAATAATTTTAAAAATATTTATTTAATACAATAGACCTGCAAGTTGCATGTTGACTTCTGTAGCCTGTATCATCAACTTGGAAAAATTAAGAATGAATGACAATTTTATGATATGGAATTCTCAGGTAAATGTTTTGGAGTTTGTGTTTGTTTTTTCAGTATAGAAATACTCGATTTTGAAATTGTAAAATACTTTGTTAAAGCATGTTTTAAAATACTTTGGGCAGACTATATTAAAGCCATAAAAGTACGATGGCATACAGATTGTAAAATAAATAATTACAACAGTTGATTTTGTATCTTTCATAATTCAGTATTTTCTAAGACTACAATAAAAACCACTATCCTTTCTACAAAGGCTTTTCTTTTTTTGTACAAATCTTTTGCAGTGAAAGTCTTTACTGGTACAGTATTTGCTTCTGTAATACTACTAAATCATTCCTGAACACAATAGCAAAGTAGTCTATATAGTTTACAAGCTTCTGAAGAATACACACAGCAGCAAGTACTACTGAGTTAGAATAAATTTCCTGTAAGTTTGACTTTCTTTTGTGTCCTATTCCATTTGAGTGGGTTTTCTTTTCTGGGGATCTTTGATACTTATTTATTAAAAATTATTTAAAGGGAAGAGGTAAATGGCTGATTAATGGGATATTTTAAGTTTTTTGGCTCTAGAAAAAACTTGGGAGTTGATGATTATATGCACAGTATAGATCAGTGAAGGAGACTGAGGTTTATCATAGATGAGATTGTGATGGATATGCATGTTATATTAAGCTTCTCAAGAAGTATCTTTATAATTCTAGATCTGTTGGATCCTGATAAATAATCAGAAGGATTGCAGAAAATAAATTTTTTTTTTTTAGAAACTGCACTTACCTTAATCTCCCTCTGTACCTCCTAAGCAGTAAACTGTAATACTAGATCTAGCTTTTCAGTATTGTGCTTTACCTTGCTCAGAAAGCTTTTTATTAGAAGTCTTCCTTCATTTAAAGTTTTTGTAACCTGTGCATTTGATGCTTTCATGCCTGAAATTACTTGATCCCACCAGCAGACCCTTCATTAAAAGTTAAAACAGTCTTTCTGTGGGGAAAATGCTGGAAAGCAAGTTGATTGATTACAAGGTTCAACTTACTACTCATAATTGCTAAGGCAGTAAAAGCTGTCTCTTTTCCAGGAGAGTTTAATCCTTTAAATTTGTAGTCACTAGGATTTAGTGTGTTGTGTGTTTCTTGACTTTTAAAAACCAGGATGTTAGCTTGCACAAAAATGTAAATGTGGCTCTTTGAGAAAACTTAATATATTGATGTAGGAGTCTGTGATATGTTTACAACTCCCATTAATCTTCAGCAAGAAACAATGGCAAGAAAAGCTAAAAGCTACACATGCCAGTGATCAGTACTGTACAATTAGTTCTGCCTCTGGGTCTTTTTTAGGAAGTAAGAAATTAGGAACTGCTGATAATGGGCACCCTTTATGTGAGCTTTGGGTTTTTATCTGAGCTAAGTGGTATTTGTTTAAAACGAAGCAGCAAGATTTCTCCAAAAACTGAAAATATGGTAAAGGCACCTACTTTAACTGAAGTAATTTTTGGACACATTTCTTTAATACTCTCCTGACAAAAGTTTGAGTGTAAACAAAATAGTTGATCTTTACAGAACAAAGTAAATGTTGTTCTTTTTGACACTGAAATAGGAGCTGGACAGGCTGGGTCCTCGTGCCTGTTTGATATTCTATTGTTTGCATATTGATTTCTTCTTCAGTTTGGTTTTTTTTCTTCAAAAGAATGAGCCTCAAAAGCACACAGCTGCAATTCACTAGAATGTATAAAAGAGAATTTTAATATTGCTACATTAAGACTTACTACTGGTTGAATTTTTGTGGATGGAACTAAAGGGAGAAAAAGGGAAAATGAGCTGGTTTAGCAGAAGTTTGAATGAGAGACTTCATGAATATGTATGTTGTAAAAGCCTAATTAAGCATGTGTTATGCTTTCCAGGCTTCTTAAATATGTATACACTGTACTTAAGCTTTTTTAATTGTAATTTTTGATCTTTCTGAATTGGAAATATTTATCTGACAGATTGTGGACACTAGCAGACATATTTTTCCCAATTTTAGATAAGAGTAGGGAAAGCAGTGTTCACATCAGAGGCTGAAGCTTTACGAATGAACAGGATATTTAAAAATCCGTCTCTGAGAACAACATGGTGTATGAAGGTACAGGTAATGACATTTGTTCCTGGGAAATATTTTTGTCATGTTGTAGGTTTAAAAATAATGCAAAGTGCTTATTTTCTTGTTGAGCCAGGAAAGATTGAGGGTAGAGCTTGTCAGGAGTACGTTAGAACCCCCTTTGTTGGTTTCTGTTGTTTGTTTTGGTGTTTTTTCCTCCCCTAGTTCAGAGAAGGGTTTTTTAATTTTCTATCCCTTTTTCACTGTCCTGAAGAAAAGTGTGAGAATAATTTATAATAGCTTTCTTTGAGAATACAGTGTAGGTTTCTAAGGATACTATTTAAAAAAGCTTTCATATATGCTAGGTTTTGTAGGCACACATACAAACAGTCCCTTTGATGTGAAATCCAAATAAGATTTGCTAAGTCCAAGATAAACTGTAATCTCATTTTAGTTTTAGGACAGTGTTTTGACTTGGTACCTACAAACCACTTCATTAGATAGGCATTCTGGCCTGTGGGGATGGATAGCATGATTGCAGGAAGGTAGAAACAGCTTTAGGCTACAATTGAACATAAATCTATTTAGTGGTGGATTATATTGTTTAAATAGTAGGTTTACTTGTTCTATAATATGTTACCAATGTTGCCTCACACTTGGGGATGTTACTAACACTCAGCTAGTGTACTGAGCAGTAAGTGTGTGTATATGTATATATATATAAAAAAATAATTTCCCTGAACCTCCCTAGAAATGCTAGCATGTGCTAGACAGCTGGATTGACACACACTATGGAGTACCTGGAGTGTTCTTTAAGCCATGCCATCCATATAGGAGTTAACACATGTGTTATTGTTTTCCTGACTGCCTTTGGATCTGTTTTTGAGAGGAAACTGAGGAACACGTCAGGTGATGTAATATTTCATTCTGGCAATGTCAAGCAGAGGAAACCACATTGCATGGTCGGTATTCCCTAGGGAGTCTTTAGGTTACGTTTATAAAATTCACCAGAAACCAAATATTTGCTTGTAGATAGTCTTGAACTGCAGTTACCAGATGAAAGTATTGTGTGCATGTGGTGGTTTCTTCCCTGTCAGCTGGTGAGAAGCTTTTTCAGAGTGCTATGGCCAGTAGAGAGCTTCCAGATTTCTATCTATAGATCTATAAACAAGTGGGAATACAGATGAAAACTACCAATAAGCTTTTATAGATTCTAGTACTAATTTAAGGTTTCTTGTAATTCGCACATTTTTTGCTAATGAAAAACTGACTTAGTGATTTTTTTGATGCTCAAAAATTAGGTCAAGATGAATGTATTTGTAATGCCTATAGACAACATCAGAACAGTGTCACCTGCTTTTGGGATTTCAGTAGGAATGAAATGAAACAAGGAATGTCTGTCAGGTTTTTTTTTTTTTAAAAGAAACAAAACCAGCGACAACGAAACACAGAAAACAACAAAAACCAAACAACCAAAAAAAATCCAAAATAAACAATCACTGAAGGAAATAAACCCAGGAAATGTCAGATTCTGGAAGAAATCATTAATTTGCAGGATTTACACATTAATAAAAAAAAAAAAAAAAACAAAAACTTTTCCATTACTTTCTTAACAGGAAAACACATTTCTAGTTCTGTTTTATGGAAATTTATCACTATTTTCAGTCTTAAAACTCAGATTTCTGAAAAAGTATATAAATTTATGAAGAGCTCCTTTGAGAACAGAAGAATTTTGCCTGAGTAATTAAGACACTGAAGATTTTTTTTCTACAACTTTTTTCTTCTAAGGTGCTAATGCTTGCCTTGAAATTAAGGGCCAGTGAGTTTGTGTTTAATATAGATTCACAAATCTCTACTTCATATAGTTAAATAAAAACTTTATTTTTGAAAGTGCTGATGTACTATTGCTTTTTCTTGTATTTGTGTCCATCGTGTGAACAGATCTTTTTTGATGAAAAACTATTGACTTGGGTTGTCAGCAGGTGATGGGGCAGCCAACTAGGATTTGTTCCAGCCTTGGACTCCTTAAGGAGGTCTTGCTGATATTTCAAATAAGGCTCTGAGTCTTCCTCACTGAGCAAAAATGAATGTGTCTGTGCATCTCTCTCAATCACTTGTCTTTTGAGAAGCCCAGGCTGTTTTCATGCTACCTAGCTCCCTTTCCAGTGGCTTCTTTGGTTACTTGAACTGTGCAGTCTTATTTTCTTCTTTAAACTATAGATGGCAGCATAATACTGCGTACTGCCTACAGTACTACTCAAAGTGAGAGCAGCTAAATTGACATTTGTTGGTTTGAAAAAAAACAAAGAATTACTGGAAAAGTGAATTTTTTAAAAAATCATTTAGATAAATTTCAATATCTAGGTTTTTCAACCTGCAACTTGCTTAGTCTTCACCTTATTAATTTCAACAGTGTATGCAAATGCAGCATACTGATCAGTGACTAGTTATACTGAATTCAGGTATGAATTCCAAAAACATATGTTCCAACTGTAACTTTTAATCCTGGCAGTGTGTCATATCTTATGACCTTGAATTCAAGATGGAAATAAGAACAACAGTGAAAATAATTAATGCAGTATTTCCTGAGGCTTTCTGCATTGTGAATATACCTACATTGAAGGGAACACTGAAGCTTGCCTTTAGGCCTGGCCTAAAACTATTTTAGCACCTTTTTAATATTAAATGTGTTCAAGGAACTTATTTTCTAAAAAAGCTAAGGTTTTTAAATTCTGTGCCCAGCTTGGGCCTTTTAAATATAAATAGGGACAGAAAAATAGATTATGGCTTAAAAATCAAGCTACTATTTTCTAAGTCGTGCAGCTCTGCTCTAAGGTCTAATAGCATCCCTAGCTTTAGGTCAAGAAATGATGATCTTGCCAGTTTGTGCATACTGCGTCGCTAAGTACTTGGAGGTAATTTCCACAAGCTAATCAGAGAGATTCTTCTCACTCTTTCACCCTTCTTGCTGGACTGTCTTCTTCCTGGGTGCTGCTCTGAAGAATAAAAATGCTGTTTTCAAATAAGCCCAATGGTACCAGGTGATACAGACACACACTTGGTATAAACAAACAGACCAAACCAAAGTTTGGTAGAAAAGATTAACACAGCATCAACTGCAGCATGCCACGTAATGCTGCCCACAAAGAAAGCAAGGAGAAAGCATTAGTTGAGTTAAAATAGATGCCTATCGTTAATTATTTTGCTGAGAAACTATGGTAGTATCATTCACATTACTGTCCATATGCTAGATTAAGTCTAAAAAGTGTATATTAAAGAAGAACGAAGAAGTTACAAACTAGTATTTCAGTCATACGCTGAAGCTTTGTGTAGTTCTTAATTGCTTATATAAATAAAAAACTTCAAAATGCCTTAACACACAGACACTAACAGTAACTTCTCCCATCTCTGTTTTCCCCTCCTCATCTTAAAAATCCCAAACTTGTTAGTTCATGTATATATGGCAAAACTTGCTGCCCTAATGTTATGAAAACTAAAATTCTTTTTATATAACTCTTTCTATAGACACAGTAATAAAACTGCTTGCTTTTAGGGATATTTATTTCCTAGAAAAATCACGAGCTGAACTGCAAAAACAGATTCTTGTCTGAACAATATGTAGAAAGGTCTTTGTTTTCACTCTATTAAAATATTAAAAGCTAGAATATACAGAGGTAATAAAAAGAAAATCCTTATTTCAAAGCTGATCTATTCCCCTATTGCTTTACAGTTATGAGAAATTTCCAAGTATTTTAAATGCCTTTTCTTAGTAATGGAAAATGACCTGTGTATAATGCCTATCTCAAAAATAGCTTAAAATCCTTTATTTGAGCTGTCACAAATTATTTCTGCCCTATCTTAAAATCAGATGGTTATGCTTCAGCCCAGAGAGTATACTTAACACTGGACAATAAAACTCTGAAAATGCATGCTGAAACATTGATGAAACCAAGCAATAAAACAAGACAGTGCATTAATCCTTCTTTACTCTTTTCCTATTATGTTGATCTGAAGATCTGGTATCTGATCCCAGAAATATACTGTGGTGACTGGATTACCCTGTGAAGCTCTTAATGAGGAAAAAAATAAATGAGGGGGAGGAAAGCTCAACGCTGCAACTGAGGCTCTTGCCACACAGTCATTCCCATACTTTCAAAGATGTTCTTATGGCTGAGATTTTTTGTAGGCTCACAAATTTGAGAAATGTATCAATCAAAAAAAAAAAATGTTATGCCGAGAACCCAGCTGCTGTGCATTGTTAAGAGTTGGGGTTTGTTTCCCAAAGGAGCTGTGATCTGAGGCTTAGAGATCCAACAGCTGCTGTTTGGGGTTGGCATTTTAGTATTACAATTTTTTGATGTGCAAATTCTTCTGGGAAAATATCTCAGGGAGGAACATGATCTCACATACCATTGCAGGAGGCATCACATTGCTGAAATTGTTTGTTCATAGTCATCTTCTACAGGTGGCCTGTTGCTTGAAAATAGTTGTTAGCACTGAACACATTGTAGCTATCTATGCTAAGTTCTTGTGTTAGAAAACAATTGTTGGATTTTGTTCTATTAGAAAACACGTTGCAGCAGCTGGAGATATAGTCACTTCAGCTGATACATTTATAAATGCTTGCAAAAATACTTTAAAAGCCAGATTATTCATAAGCAATGGTGGTTTTAATTTTCCCTTAAAATCTCATAGAATCATAGAATTGTCAGGGATGGAAGGGACCTTAAAGATCATCTACTTTCAATCCCCTTGCCAATGGCAGGGACACCTCCCACTAGATCAGGCTGCTCAGAGCCCCATCCAGCCTGGGCTTAAAAACTGCCAAGGATGGGGCTTCCATCACCTCTCTGTGCAACCTGTTCCAGTGTCTCACCACCCTCATGGTGAAGAAATTCTTCCTAATGTCTAACCTGAATCAACCTATCTCTAGTTTTAATCCATTCCCTCTAGTCCTGTCACTACCCAACAGACAATCTCAATTCAGGCTAAGTAATGCTGATGTGTAAGTTTGATGTCTACCAGCACTGCAGCATGCTTTGTGTTCAGAATCACTGATGGGATGTTGGCAGAAGTCAGATAGGTCACAGACCTTGCTTTAATGTTGTTAGCTAGCTAACAAAGAAACAAAAGACCCCTTTGTACAAGTTTCCTTTCTCTTCCTCCTAATTTGTGACTAGCCTTATCAAGAAGACTCCTAATCCAGTGTGCATTGCAGGACTATCATCCTGCAGCATCACTAGTCAAGCCTATCAATTAGTAGAATCCAGGACTACACTCACCAACTTGTTCATTAGAATGTGATTTCTGATTTTTGTGGGTTTTTTTGCCTGTAAATCAGAAAAATATTGTGCAAGATTTAAGAGAAGTCTTGTGCTTTTGCTGATTTTCTTCTGCTATTTTTATCCCCTTTAAAACATATTTTCTGCTACTCAGGAAGTAAAACACATGAAAAAGTGATGTAATGTTAGTCATGACTCCTCCCACAGTCCTTAAAAAGAGGGCTTAATCATTTCAGGTTTTTATAACTGTAATCCTAAACTGTAAATTAGACTAGGTATGGTACATAATTATTTTTTACTAAATTATTGTCACCAAAATAAGTGCTTTTGTATTATGTTCCATTATTCCCACTGTCTTCAACATAGCACTGAGCAGTCAGGCGTCTACATGGATAAGCGACTGTGGCAGGGCAAATTGCATGTGTAGCCCAAGAGCTACAGCTTCAGCATCCCTACCTTTTACCTCCTTCACAGACAATCTGAAGCAGGGAAGCAAAGAGTGGACATTGTGTCCAAAATTCATAGGCTTTTTTTGGAATCCCTCTGCTTGTCCAGGGCAGATCTGCTTGAAGTAGAACAGCTTGAAGCTGTTGTCACCTCTTATCTGGTCCCCTGGTGCATGCGTTGTGTGGGTTTCAGCTCTCTTCGGTAGAAGGATGCTAGCACAGAAATCATGAAGTCAGATAGTTTCTTCAGCTCTGCTTGGAGGCTTGAAATGTCTCATGGCTAAGTAGTGTAACGTGGCTGCAATGTTAGTGAATCTGGCAGGAGGGCACAAAAATATAGTTTATAACAAGGCTTTGTAACAGAATTGCAAAATAACTATTAAGACAAAGCAATGCATCTTGCTAATTGGGAAGGATTCCTGTTGTTGAGATACACTGAATGAACTAAGGCTGGTTTGAAAAGCTTAGTGGATACGCTTTCAAATTCTGTTTTCTTCCAGGAGTGATGAAATTCATAGGAATGTGGCTCACTGTGACAACAGTAATTGCAGTAAGTAGTTTGCTGCATAGTAATATCCCTATGTGACTAGATGCCTAGTGAACTCCAAGGTAAAGTACCTGTGATTGTGATTAATTTTGCTACTGCCATCTGTGATGCTGGCAGGTGCATTAGGTTGCCTAAAGATAGGTGTTCAGTATTTCAGGTATGTGTATTTCCCAAATATTGTATCTGTTAGACTCATGTAATTTCTTATATACCTCATGGCACTTACTATGATACTTGAAGTGGAGGCAGGATTAAAAGAAGGGTAGTTATAGCACCGAACATCAAAGCACCCTTTAGACATTGCAATGGAAAGCCTCCAGTCAAGCTAGCAGAATTGGGGAAAGATAACTTCAAATGGTGGTACCAAAAGCTTTGGCAGCTCTCCAGCATCACTGAGGGAAGGTTGGAAGTGGTTGTAGACAGTATAGTTTAAATAGGTTTGGTGGTGCATTTTCTCAGAAGATTTCTTGTTTCGGAAATCAGATTAACTGGAGCAATGGAAACTTCAGATTAAAAGAGAACATTTTAAAGCACTGGACAAAACTTATGTATTAAGAGAGAGACAATACCTAACCAAGCAGAGCTGGGAATTATCATACTGGAGAAACAAAAAGGCAGGAAAATATATTATAGTCAGGCAATAAACAAGAAGAACCAAAATAAGTCTGTGAGGGGAAACAAGAATTCTCAATTCAGGAAAACTTAATCAGGAAATAATGTTGAAATTAAAGGAACTTTCAAAATGCTAAAATGAATTAGTTCTTGTGTTGTATAATTTGATATGGACAATTTTGGTGTTGCATTTTAAAGGCTATTGTAAGGATTGCTTTGAAACCAGATTTCTTGCCTATCCAGGTGGTGAGCCTGGAAGCATGTTCTCAGTAGCTACTGGATGATGCCTTCTGCAGTGCTTTTTTTCAAGTGTGTATCCACCATTGTGACAAGTTAGGACACCTGTAGTTCATCATCAGGCCAAGTGGAATCGATGGGCACATCCAGACAGCCCATAGACATCTGTATTAGTTGGATGAGGTAAGTGGATCAGAAATCTGCTGACCTTCTAGTCACCCTGCGGCTGTCATCAAGAGCTTTCTTAGCATAGATAGAAACGCCAAAAGAAAATCCAAGTTATCCTAGTGAGATATTTTGTTTAGTTAAAGCTTTATTCATTGTAGTAACTGTTGGCATCAAACACTTTGAGGGTGTTAGACAACAGGATAAAACCTAATTTGAAGAGCAGATTAAGTCTCTTTGTTTTATATTTTTCAGATACTCTTCAAATAAATCTACACTGAATGCTTAAAAAGTAGTCTTGTTCCAGTTGGGGATATTGGATAGTAGGTTAATGTTGCTGTATGTATGTGTTTCAAATATTAGCAATCAGATTTTAACAAGTGTTCCAGAACCCAATAAGTTTTAGCCTCACTGTCTGTATTAGTAAACTAAAACTATAAACAGGCTGATTCAGTACTTGATGCTGCCCTAACGTCCAGACAGTACATGTATATCTAGTATACCTTAAGGATTGTCAGCTGTGCTGAAGCTCTAAGTTTGACCCTCACCATCCCTATCTACAAGGTACTTGACTGAATCTGAATGTAGCAAGACTGGGGGAAGCAATCCCATAGTTCAGTTCTTGACTTTTTCCTTCTACTCTCTGCTGGTTGTGTGCAGCGTTATGTCTAGGGGAAGAAACAATAATAATAATTAAAAAATAAAAATAAAATTAAAAAATAATTATAATTTCACCTATTTTAATGTGTATTTTCACATAAGAAACAGGATGAGAGAAAGTTTGTGCAGTCATTTGAATTGGGTGAGTTCAATCCTTTAACTGTAAGTATCACTGAAAGCCTAATTCAAACAGTTATTTGTTCTGAAGTTAAAAGGGAATGGAACAAAGATGTGTTTTCTCACTCTTCTCCCTCCTTTTTGCAAAGAAACCCACTTAGTAAAATAAGATTGCTAGGAAAGAGAGCCAGTGTTAATATGGAAGTGTAGATGACAGTCACAGCCAGGAAGAATCACCAGTTACTGAAAACGTTTATAACAGTAGAACTTGAATTCAAGAAAAAGTCTTGTTTTAGAAGCTGAAGGTGAAAGACCCCTGCCCATTCTAACCGAGCAGAGAGAAAGTGGGCTGAGTGGTGTTAGGCTGCTTCCGTGGTGGATTGGCATATTCTTTATCCATCCAGTTGTGGATGACTGGTCTGTTTTGCTCAAACACACTGCAGATATTGCAAATGTTTCCATTGATTTGTGTATGACCAGCCACCGATTATTTCCTTAACATTGTATTTTGTGTGAGGATAATGATGTGGAGAAAAGTTACTAAAAATTTGGCATGACAAGCTATACTTTTCTTCTGAATTAAGAAAAAAAAGCGGTAAAAAATAACATCTTCTGAGCAGCTAGTACATAAAAGAAATTAATAACAGCTGTTGTTTGGTCCTATTTGCGGCCACCTGATCACATGATGATTTACTGACTTCACTGATGGTGCTTCCAGAAATTGTAAGAAGGATGTGGGAACACTTCTGAATATTTACAGAACACTTCAACTTCTTCATTTCTCACATGGTCAAACAGTAATTGTAACTTCCAAAAAGTTGAACGACCAACTTCTGTTTTGCTGAATTCTTTTTCCATTCCAATATTAAACTTGAAAATTAAAAATTGTCCTTGTTATTCACACTACTTTTTCTTCTTCCTTTCAAAGACCAAGAGTTGTGAAGAGAGCCACTCCAAGAAAAAAAAAAATCTTACCATTTTGGTGACAGTAAGAGACCTCTTGCTAAATATGGAGACTATTAATTGGAGCTATATACAAATTCATTAGGGAGGGCAGTGGAGAAAGATCTTACCTGTGTTGGTCAGGGTTGTTTCAAAAAAATTTCTTAATCCTGAGCTATCTTCCTCAAGGGAGGAAGGGAGATCTCATCTTAATCCTTGGATTATGTGAATAACATTTATATTTACAAATGCACTGCATAAAAATCATGAAGTCAGAAGCCATACTGGAAATGTTCTTTTTATTCAGTGAAGAATTTTCTCCTGTGTTTATTTGCTGGTCTGTATCAAAGATGTCTTTTTTTTCTTTTGACCTTTCCCCTCTACTCTAAAATAAAACCCCATATAATTGTTGGTATTCTATCCAGCCGTATGTGCTCTTTAAGGAAACAATCCAGATTAAGAAAAGTTTAATTCTAGTCCACTGGCATCGAACTAAGTTCAAAATAGTTCAAAACTCTTATTGAACTTCAGGAAATGACTTTTCCATAGAATTTGCCTCTATTTAAGTAATTTGAATAATTCAGGAACAGATAAACCAGGATAACCATCACTAACAATGATGTAAAATAAATTGTTTCCAGGACTATGATGGAAAGTGCAAGGAATTTTAAATTAATTTTTAAATCAAGATTGTTCTTCTCCTAATGCGGCTGATTAAGAATTTCATGACATTAAATGACTTCAGCTCAGCCACGTGCAGGGAAAATCAACAACTGTTTTGTCAGGCAGCTCAGACACGTGGAGATTTCTATACAGGAGAGGGAACTTGACATAAGGGGAATAAATGAAGTTCACAAATAAAGAGACGTGACTTTCCTTTTTATCCCAGATCTCTCTTGCAATTAGCAATGCCTGGTATGCGCTTGCTTTCAGACTAATTAAATCACCCATACTATAATGATCCTTCTCCTCATGCCAAGTCTGAGACAAAACCCTGGAGTGGAGCTGTCTTGCTGTGGCAAAGTGAGATTAATCACTATACTGGTCACAGAGAAGAGCAGCCTAGTGGCCTGGGAAGCTCTAGACCAGTGCCCCCAGGATCTGTGTCCAGGGTCTTTACTCTTCCTATTCAAACATTCTGACACTGGATGTTGCATGGGTGGTCCAAATGACTAGAAACACTCAGGAAGAGGAAAGGAGATATTACCACACCTTGTGATGCTTGCATGGTTCCTAAAGTGTTCTAAGTCCTCTGTGAGTTCCTGTAAGTGCCCACCATGAGGTCCCTTCAGCTGAGATCATCTAAGATGCCTTGACTTAATGCCACCATAATCTCCTTCAAATACTAAATAGGTTTAAAGAGGCTTCCTGGTATATAAGAGCTTCTAACTGTCTTCAAGGATTTACTGTATGTATTTGAAAAAACCTGTTCCTACTACAAAGATTTCACAATAAAGCCAGACATGTTTGGTAGAAGTATGCTCACAGATTTATATTTTTATCAGTAAAGACAATTCCTATCTTTGTACAAAGCATTTTGTTGACTTGCCCTTGTCTTGTGTATTATTGAACCTGAGTAGGCAATGAAGCCTGTAGATGTCTCAGGTGTTCTAGGAGCAAAGGCAATCTGAATATAGCTCTTCCTCTTCAGTGAGGAGTCTGGCCAAAACAAAATTATTTTCCCTTCACATTAACCACATTTTCAAAGAAACACATGCAAAGGCTTTGATGGATTTTAATTCTTCACTGAGGAGAGAAGGCTTCCAATTCTTCTTCTGTCAGAGAATGTTTATGTACTTTCCCTTTTCTTCTAACCTTCCTAAAAGTTTGAAATGACTCTCACTTGCTATTACTGTGAGAAGGAGAAGGGGAAGCAAACAGCTGTCTCCTAGTGGCAGGTCAGGGTCCTCTAATCTTCCATTTTATACATACAAGATTAAAGATCTGCTTTGAGTTTTGATTAAGAATGCAAAGTTAAAAGATTAAATACCAGCAAGCCAAATTAAAGAGGTTTAAGTCAATCTCAGAACTCATCAAAGTACCAAATTTTTAAGCTGTCATTACAACACAGGATTAGTACAAAGCTTCCCTGAACCCTGATTTGATGTCCTTCAGTCAACAATGTTATTCTCCCAGCAGTTTTGTGCTCTCAGCATAAAACCAGCTATTGTCTTGTATTTAGAGCGCGTCTCACCTAGATACTTCTTTGGATTTTTTTATTTTTCTTTTTATATCAGTGTCCCACTTAATTTAGGAACCCTAAATTTTTTTTTGACCTGCAGTTTACACTCCAGCAGCAAGGTACTGGTCTGTATTATGCACTGTCATGAAATGCATTAAATCTTTGTAATTGTGGCTGTTCTAGTAAAAAGGTCTTAGTCGTTCAGATAATTATAGACTATTACTATGAGTCGCAAGAAGTATGTATGTCCCACTTCTTTTGCATGTTTCAGCCGATTGAAGGAAAGACGGAAAATGTAGTAAGTAGAATGTGATGAGGCTAATATGGTTGTCACCACTGGGTATCTGTAAATTAGTTTTAAAAGTCCATACCTGAGATTCACATCTTTTGGTGGCCACAAATCATTTCAGGTGAAATTAGTGAAAACCTGGGACAGGGAGGGAGGAAGTTTGGAGAGTGATTAGATCCAGGAATCTGCTAATGCAAATAACTACTTTGGAATAAGTTTTACAAACTGTCATAGATATTATTTAAAGCACATGCTGTAATGCATTGAAGTGAAGGTTCACTGGTTTTCAGTATAATAAATTGGGTCCTTTCCATTTTTTATATGTAGAACTTGGGATGTCTCAGCTACATTAAGATTCTGCTTTCCAAGCCTGTAACCACAAAAGATAACTTTATTCTTTAGGATGGTGGAAGGCAAGGGATAAATTCCTGAGCTTTGAAAAAATGTTACTTTTTCTTTTCCTTGTAATTGTTTTCCACTGTCTTTTTGGAAATTGCCTACTGATCTCATTTGTTTTGAACATACAGCATACAACCTGAAAATGCTTTCATTCAGCAAATAAAAGTCAAATTAGCTAGGTTTTATGAAAGAACTTATTATGTGTCTATTGAGAAAAGATGGAGTAAACCATGAAGGAGAAAAAACAGCTATTGCTTATGAATTTCTTGGCATCCTGCTCCTGGCAGGCACGCAGATATTTAATATCTGAATTTCCCTTGTTCATGGCTTCACTTAAAGGTATTCAAGCTACAGAAAGAAATGGAAATGGGAGAATGTGATTTCCAACCCATGACAGTCATGGCAGGTAAGGCATTCACAGCAAACTCTATCTCCTGAAAATGATACTGGCAAATTCATCTCAAGGGTAAACAGATAAAGATTGGGCAGAGTTGGGGTAAATTCATTCACTTACTGGTAAAGCTGGGATGAAGCTGACTCCTTCCATTTCGTGCAAATTTTTTCCTGTCACTTGGTGGACCTTTTGTTATTCAAAAGTATCAGTGATACTGACAACACATGGGCCCATCTGGCTGTGTGTGCACACTCTGACAGTGGCTAAATCACTTTTGACAAATACCATGTTATCCTTTCCCTGTTATTTCCTCCCCGTGATCTGCAGGCTATGGGCTTCCTGAGGCCAAGACTGCATTTAAATTTTTCTCCTTAATGGTTTTCTGATCCTTTTGGTTTTTAGACAAAGAGTACACTTGACATGTTAGTGAGTGTCACTGTTTAAGCACCCCCTTGAAATAATCATTCCTCTTATTTTGTTTTTGTATCTTTTGCCTGACCAATTCTTCTGATACCCTCGAGTCTTCATGTTATGAAAAGGAAGAATAGCAGGTATCTTATCCAGATTTTCTCTTTTATCTCTCTTCACTTTACCTCCTAAGTTCTACTGTATATCCATTTTCAGATATAATAATCAGAACTGCACGCCTTATGTGTATTTATATATTTGTAAAGAATACTTTTTGTTTTAGTCTCTATTCTTAACCCTTTCTAATCTTCCGTTCACTGTTTTGCCCACCATGGATCACAGAGTTGTTTCCAAAAACCTATTCACTATGGGTCTGGAGTTTCTGAATTTTACATCCAGATGCTCAGACTCCTTCTGCAACTCTTCATAGTCTATTTTATCTTTTTACTCTGCTGAACTACTATCATCAGCAATCTTTTTCATATAGTTCATTTTCTTTTCCAGATAATTCACAAGTGTGTTGAATACAGAGGTGGCTCCTCTTTCATCTATAAGGGACTCATGTGACAACTTCCATTATGGCAAAGGCTAATAATTTATTCCTCCTTTTATTTTTCAACCCTTAACCTGATATTAACCTGTAAGAGTACCTGTTTCTTACAAACACCTTTGTTTAGGTAGTGTTACACACACCTGTTTTGGAAACCCAAATATCATTTACTCACAGCCACATGCTTGGCCACCCCTTTGAGGAACTCAAACAGGTTTATAACTTCCCTCCTCTGGTCACACTGCCCCTTTTGGATCTTTGAATTCTTGCCCTGCTATGATCTCAACCAATCTGATTTCTACAGGCAGCAGAATTACTAAGGAAAAAAAAAAATCTCTGCAGTGTTTTTCTTATTATGGCTTTATATTTAACTAGCTAAAGCTAATGCTCTTCTCTATTTTCCTTGTTTCAACATGGCCTCGCCTTCTGGAAGGGTACCTTTTTACTGTTAATAGCTTTCTTTACTCTGCTGCTTGACCATATGAGCATTTTCAGCACTCATTTCAGAGTAATTTTTGATACACGGTATGCTTATGTACAAAGCCTCTGAGGTACTGTCTTCATACATTCTCAAAACACTTGCAAGCATTTGGTCCCTTTAGATGTTGCTTTTACTTTTCTATGTTTGACATGTCATTTCAAATGCATTCTTCTCCTTCTCAGGGCTGTGTGGTTGCAGCACAAACAGATAGAAATTTTACATAGCAGTGGAAAGAAGCAGATAAGCAAATGCCAGAAAATCAGTCTGGGTATGGTGGAACTCTGAACTTTTGGCAAGATCTGGATCATGCTGGTATTCAGATTAGGTTCTGCCTGTTACCTGTAACACATGGTCAGTACAGTCTGATACAGCTGTCATGGTGAGTGCTGAAGAAACACTCGTGTGCCTCACTCACAGAGCAATAGCTAGACTCCTGGCACATTGGTCTGCTGAAGGGGAAGCTGCCTTCTAAAAGGGGCACTCACAGATTGGGGTTGTGGGTTTTTGGCCTTAATTTTCTGTTTATGCTTCATGTGGACAGTGGAAGCCACTGGGGAGATTGAAGGATTTGTGCTATGGCATCTGTCAGCTTCCCTGAGTGTAGTCAGTGTGGAATGATGTGGCGGTGCAGATGGGGTCTGTTTTGCTGCAGGTGCTGACATCTGTCTGTGGGTCCCGCCACCAGCCCACCACACTGAGCAGAGAAGAGAAAGGGGGAAGCACTGCCCTGTGGTTTTCTCTCCTGAAAGCAGGCAGGGAGTTGCTGGGTCCACATGGAGGGCATTTGTACAGAGGAGCTCTTCTGTCCACATTCAGGGCAAAGAAATTGTGTTGCTAAGAGCAGTGCTGAATAAAGCCCATTTGTATCAAACATCAGTGTGTCAGTGACAGCTGACAACTACAGGTGTGGTGTGGTGTACATTTTACACAGGAAGATGGTCCATGCAAATTGATGCCAGGGAAGAGATGAAGTGTCTTGTGCTGTCATGGGAAAGGGGACCCAAGCTGCTTCATCTGGGTTGGGGCAATCCCAAGTACCAATATAGGCTGGGCAGTGACTGGCTTGAGAGCAGCCCTGAAGAAAAGGACTTGGGAGTGCTGGTGGATGAGAAGCTCAACATGAGCCATCAGTATGCTCTTGTAGCCCAGAAAGCCAATCGTATCCTGGGCTGCATCAAGAGAAGTGTGGCCATCACGTTGAAGGAGGTGATTCTTCCCCTCCACTCCACTCTCGTGAGACCTCACCTGGAGCACTGCGTCCAGTTCTGGAGCCCCTATTACAGGAAGGATATGGATGTGCTGGAACGTGTCCAGAGAAAGGCCACGAGGATGACCACAGGGCTGGAGCACCTCTCCTATGGGGACAGACTGAGAGAGTCGGGGTTGTTCAGTCTGGAGAAGAGAAGGCTCTGGGGAGACCTTATTGTGGCCTTCCAGTATCTGAAGGGGCCTACAGGAAAGCTGGGGAGGGACTTTTTAGGCTGTTGGGCAGTGACAGGACTAGAGGGAATGGATTAAAGCTAGAGATAGGTCGATTCAGGTTAGACATTAGGAAGAATTTCTTCCCCATGAGGGTGGTGAGACACTGGAACGGGTTGCCCAGGGAGGTGGTGGAAGCCCTGTCCTTTGAAGTTTTTAATCCAGGCTGGATGGGGCTCTGAGCAGCCTGATCTAGTGGGAGGTGTCCCTGCCATTGGCAGGGGGGTTGGAACTAGATGATCTTTAAGGTCTCTTCCAGGCCTGACAATTCCATGATTCTAAGCTAAAAGCTCAAACTGTAGCTTAGGTGTGGAAGGAAAACATTGGTCAAGATTTTGCAAGTGATTCAGTGACTCATGGCTGTCTGAATTTTGGATAGGCACTCTGCCCCTCCAGGCAAGAGGTGGCTTCTCTCTCATCTGTAAAGGGGGGCAACATCTGCACAGGATGCTTCTTAGGCCTTCAACACCTAGCAGGCTTCAATGTAGATGCAATTGGGGTGAAATCCTAGCTACAGTGAAAACAGCATTCCCACAGTCCTACTGTAGTCAGGCTGTAGTAATGTGAGAATTTGCTAAGGTTTCTGAAAAGGGTGCAGGATGCTGCCTGTTTCTTTGCACCTTTTCTTTTTTCTATGTATGGAAAATTCAGTGATTAGTAATGAAAATAGGAAGTGGAATAATCCATGGGAAATGACCTGATCATACCTTGCTATTCATCCATGCTCAGCTGAGGCATCACAATTCAGAACAATCAAGACCTCCTGAGATAATCTATGTATTTCTGATATAAAATCTTTACTGTATCGATGGGTAGTGACTGAGCAATCCTGCAGTTTCTTCAGGGAGCGGAGTCATTGTATGTCTCTGCTCAGATGCATTGTTTGTCCTTGAACAGTCAATGTCACCACTGTGGCTTGGTCTGTCCAGTTCCAGGCACACTCTAACCACACCTCTAGGATCTTTTTGTTTCAGCCATCTGTCCAGTTCCAGACACACTCTAACCACACCTCTAGGATCTTTTTGTTTCAGCCATCTGTCCAGTTCCAGACACACTCTAACCACACCTCTAGGATCTTTTTGGCTCAGCTCTAACCCTAACCTCAATTCTAAACCTAACCATATCTCTAATCCTAACTCTACTTTCTTGTTCAGGCTATGACTAAGACCTCACCTCTAGCCCACACCACAAATACGCTTTCAGCATCACTGTGACAAGGACATTCAATTTATCATCTGACAATGAAGGTAAATCATTGAGAGGCAGCAGAGGAAATAAGATCCTATTAAAAGCTAATTGAGAAATAATAGCACAAATTGACTGGTTATCCCTGAATCTCACTTGTGAAGATCAAAAGTGGGAATGGCTCCTGCATGAGTAGTGGATGAGCAGGCCCCGTGATGATGTTACAGAAGTCCTACAGGATTGTGACTAGCATGGGAAGCTCAGAAACTGTGCAACCTCTTTTCTGTGAGCCCAAATGAAGCTACCAGGGACCAAGTTCAAAACAAACGAGGTGGGTCTTCACTTAGTATCTGGCTTGGTCTTGTTGCTTAAATGATTTTTATAGGTGCTAAAATGTTACACAGGATGAAAGAGATCCTGAACAAGTGCTTTGTGAAGTAACTCTCTTTGGAAGTCTACTGTACAACCACATCTAAATTAGGAAGTTTCCTAGATTCAAGTAATGGGAAGGAGTTTATTGAGAGACTATTAGAAGAAGCATCATGGATATTTGCACTCTCTTCTCCTCTGGCATCTGCTTATGGTCGCTGTTGGAGACAGTATATTATATGGGCTCTTGTTCTGACCCTGTGTAGCTGCATTTATGTTCTTACTTTTTCTGGTGTAGATGTGATGTGTGTAGGAACTGTATCATTATATTAATTTCTCACAATTAACAATGCTGCTTTGTTTATTTTGAAAGAGAGATGTTGCCAAGCCAGAACCATGAGTGGTGCCATAAGGCTATGCTAGTTGATGCTCAGCTGGAGACTCAAGTTTCATCCTGAGTATTCCTAAGGCAGAAAAAGTGCTGCAGTATAGTCTATGCACTCCTATGTGTTTGAACTTAAGTATTAAGTAAATCAGTTCATTTGAGTTATAAAAAAAACAAAACCAAAACACAACAAAAAAACCCAACAAAAAAACCCAACAAAACAAGTAGGATCATAGTTACCATGTTTATTCAGAAATTACTATAATTTATGCATCTCTTCATTCATACATATTGATGCTTCTGATAGTAATTGACATGTTGTTTTGAAATATGTGTATTTGAGCATTATGTGCTACATTGGGTTGTCACAAAGCTTTATCTACAATATAGGAGTCTGAAAAGACAAAAATTACAGCTTACATTTCTGCAGAATAAACTTGGCCAGAGGATGTCAAATATTCTCTGCCCAGGTTCTTTTAGATATTCCCCATGAAGAAGGTTTTATATCAAATCTACTTATTATCAAATTTTTTTTTTTACCAGATTTTCTTAATGTAAAATTACTTGGTTTATTTGGTGTTCTATGGGAATTTAGTTTATCAGAATGATACAACAATGTACTCAAACCACAAGAGAAGAAGAATATAGTGATTGCAGTATACAGTTGAATCGTAATACAAATGCCATTACCAGACTCTATACACTCACTGTCACCACACTGGGTACCTCAGATGTTGGAAAGGAATAAATGGGTTGAAGCCGGATCAAATCATTGTTCTCTTCAAAATTTGCTTTACTAGTTGTCTGATTTTTATACTTCATGTTGGACTGAGCTATGTATGTACTCCCTGCCCAGCACTGGTCTGGCTGGTTGAGGATCTCATTGCTGTTTGTTGTCTCAGGGAACCTGATGGTTCCCTGGTGCAGTTGTCTTACTTAAAACTGAGGTTGCTTTCTGTTCTCCCTGATGTTGAGATAAGTTTAGCCTTCTTTATGATACATTATTTCCTGAAGTAATTGTTAGGTTTGGGGGGTTTTTTTAGATTTTTTTTTTTTATTCCTTCTCTGACCTCTTCTCTACTGTGGGATTGGTCACAGTGGACCAGTGGAATGATGAAAGAAAAGGCATTGAGTTCCTTTTCGAAAAAAGCAGTTTAAAAGTATATTAATTCTTGCTATATTTTTAATTCTAGAAAGACATATTAGAATTACGCTTTTATACTAAATTATTTTAATAATTGCACAATATGTACAATTCTGCTGTTGTGTTCCGCAGGTTTTTTCAAGTATGTTGGTGCCCTCCGTCTTATTGGGCACTAGAGGTCTCTTATTTACTCTTTTTCGAAAGATTACCAGTTACTTTGTATTCTGAGTACAGCACCCACCATATTGCACTTACTTTCTACTTTATTAATATTAGAGGTACATCATATACCATAGACCAAAAAATGCTAGCACAAAGTCTTAGTTCTTGAATATTGCTCTTTCCTATGCAAGTAGCAGTACTGCTTCACTTGCAAGAACAAAGGAAGAAAACAGTGTATTTTTATTAAGGAAAAAAGACCAAAACAGGATAAAGCAGGTTCTTGTTATTGATTATGACATTGGGAAGAGTAATCAAAAGTTCTCTTCCTTACCTGGTAGCACAGTGTTGAGCATTTGAGTCTGAGTAGATTCTTTCACGTAGCGGAGTATCTTACTGTTCTCTTCCTGGTACATTGATAACAAAAGAAAAATTGAATAAGTTATACATAAAAGCATATATTTTATCTTACAAAAATGTTTCCATTTAATTTTTGTTTATGAAAGATCTACAGAGTTCCATACAAAGGAGAAATGCATGCTTGCAATAAAACCTCCAGCATTTTCAGGTATACATTTGCCACGACTTTTATGATGCACTTGACATTTTCCATCTGCCCAGCAACAGTTTGTTACAGCCTTTACCACAAGAAAGACTGCCAGTGGGAGGTTATCAGAAGCTGGAAGATGTCATCTGCAGATATTGCTTATATTTCTTCCCTTTGTCTATATTTTCCTCCTCTGTTCACTCTGGGGGAAGATAGAAAATCAATTAAAATTGATTGAGCTAATGAGTTTTGGAAAAAGTGCTGAAATAGATGTTTTCCATAAAACCACAAATGAAATTCATGCTGCTTGTAGTCTAACAGAGGGACTCTGAAGACAGAAATGCTCAGATGCAAAATCTTCCTTGATTATCACAGATTTACATTCTTGCATCTCATCTGTGGCACCTTCCATTAAGAAATCTAGTCACTTCTTACAAACATTAATGACTGTAGCAGCAAAGTTTAAATGGTCATTTCAGAGTGACTTTTCATCTTTTCCAGAGGGAGCATCTGAAGCACCCAAAACCACTGCTCCCATTCAGGGAGCTTTTGGCAAGGGTAAGGTTAATGTTTACAAATATCTGAAGGGTGGGTGTCAAGTAGAAGGGGCCAGTCTCTTTTCAGTGGTGCCCTGTAATAGGATGAGGGGCAATCGTCACAAAGTGAAGCACAGGAAGTTCCATGAGGAAAAACTTCTTTACTGTGAGAGTGACAGAGCACTGGAACAGGCTGCCCAGAGAGGTTGTGGAGTCTCCTTCTCTAGAGATTTTCAAGACCCACCTGGATCTGTTCCTGCGTGGCATGCCCTGGGTGTTCCTGTGCTGGCAGGGGGGTTGGACTTGATGATCTCCAGAGGTTCCTTCCAACCCCCACCATTCTATGGTTCTATGATTCTAACATCATGATCATGGCTTCTTGCCTCCCAGAGCTACCATCCCTGATTCCCAGTTAACATTTTTCATTTTTAAAACTTGGACTGGTTCACTGGGCATTTATTCTGAAAACCTCTTTAAGTCTAGCACCCAACAGTAGCCCAGCCCAACACAACAGTGCAGCCTTCATCCCTGGGGGGCTTGCAAGACCTAAGTGTACAAGGCCCTGAGCAGCCTGGCCTCATCCCAGAGCTGGCCCTCCTTTGGATGGGAGGTAGTACCAGAGACCTCCCAAGTTTCCCTGCCACCTGAATCATCTATGGTGCTCTGAAGGCTTTGCTGAGCTCCAGAGATGGCAATGGTGTCCATCCCTCTGCCTACCAGGATGGGTACAGAGCTGGCTGGTTGCCATGGGCACAAGGTGTCAGTCTCTGCCTTTCCATTTGCATTGCTGCTCTTCTCTCTGGCTGCCTGATTTGGAAGCAAGGTCAAAAAGAAAGAGATGAGGTGACTGCTAAGGCATCTTGTCTCAGGTATAGTTGTCCTATGATGGATAGGCATTGTCCATGGCAGGGCAACCTGGGATGATTTTTTGGCACTGGCCTGTATTTACTCTGTGTCTCTATTTACTGGATTTTAAAAGGCTGATAAATTATACTTGCTTACTTTAGGAATGAACAGTTATTATGAAATTGCTATATAATGTATTTTTAATGTGTTATTTAAAAAAAAGGGCAGAGATGAGCTTAGAATAAATGCAGGGTAGGACTGTTTTTTTCTATCCCACAAATATTTCTGTTTCTGGCTGCTTGTGCCCTTCTACATCAGAGCTGCATGGAATTGAGAAAATGAGGGCTACCATCCCCGGCATCCCCCAAGCCTGGGGCTTGCCGTCTCTGTTGGTGCCATCTCAAACCCTGACAGCAAGGGGCCTCTGCAGGAAGCCCAATGCCAAAGGCACTCGACAGATTGCATGTGCACCATGGGTTTACACCACCCATATAGCCCACCAGCACAGGGGCTCCAGCTTGCAGCCCACCTATGGATGGGTACTGAAACACCACAGAAATGATACCTAGCTGACTGCATGGCAGTCTACAAGCTGAATGGGAGTCCTGGGCAGCAGCCATCTCCCTACCAGTACCTGGGCATGAGTTGAAACGTGGACTGAAATCGCATGTCCCCAAGTGATGCTGAGCACTCCCCTCGCAGGCTACCAGTGACTTTGTAGTAGGGCTGCATCTCCCTCTTTGAGCAGAAATGGCATGATGGGTAAGGAAGCCCACCCAGCAGCTTTTGGAAGAAAAATAAATGGGAGAGTTTCAGTAGAGAGTCCAGTATTGATCAGATATATTCATTTTATCTTTGCTTAAAATTACAGAAGGTACAAATCTCTGTCTGGTACCACTAAGAAAAGATGACTGATCAATCAGCTGAGACTGTGCCCTGGGGTGGTGACGTTGTCTGCTATTTGTAGTATATAGAGCACTAATTTTAGAGGCTTCTATTTTTGACTTACTGAATTTTTAGGTGCATTACAAGTCTCTTCACGTTTTTCCAGTTAAACTATGTGACTATTACTTCCTCCTTGTCCTCCCTCCCCCACCCGATTGTTGTTTAATTAACCGTAACGTGCTGCTCTTCAGTGGGTGTTTGTTTATAACTAGATAAATGTCAGTAATATGCTGTAGTGTAAAGCCCTTTAGCTGGGAACAGTCAGGTTCTTTCAGCTACTAGCACATTTGTAAACAAGAAAGGCTGCCTTAAAATCTATTTTTCTGATGACTTTTTCATAATATTTTATGTTATATATATAAGAAATGTGTCATTCAAATGTGAAGTGACACAATAATCCCAAACTGAAACCATATGTGATGGGAAAAGAAGATTATGTGGATTTCTTATAATATTTTGTCAAGAGCTTTAGGACCCTGGAAATTCAGATCACATCTGCATTTCTCAGCTTTTTGTTTTCTATCTTTTCTTTCCTTCTTAAGCCTCTGAGAAAACATAAGCAAAATAAGTTCATGACCAGCAAAATATAAGGAACACAGATGTAGAGTGATCACTTTGATTTCTGATGCCTGTGTTCTGTTCTTCCAAGGTATGTTTAATATCTCGAATAACAAAGGATTTACTTTGCAAAAAGTGCCATTGGAGCACATTTAAAGTTGGTCCCTAAATGTTTTGTTATCATTTCTCATAAATCAGTTTTAATATCATTTCATATAGAAAATACCTGATTTCACTTTGCATGTGTGGAATGAAGTGGATAGCTAATAGTACTTGGGGTACGAGATGATATCCTAATATCTGCCCCTTGGTCAGCAGGAATACAATGGATTAGGTTTGCAGTTTCCTCCTCTCCCTAAATTGTACAGATCTGGAACACAAATCCTGGGGTAGAGTTCAGTCCAGAACCTAGAATAAAGATATTCCTGCTTAAAGAAAAAAAAAAAAAGGCAAACCAGAACATGAAGAAAAGGAAAAGAAAGGAAAAGAATGACAGATGGGGAGGTTGAAAAGCTCAGCAAAGACAGAACGGGATTATAATGGTCTAGGACACTGCACTACATTTTACCCTACAGTAAATCAATAGACTTCCTTTTTCAGACTGCCCAAAGTGCTGCTGGTGGTCTTGTCTGAATACACACCATGTCTGCCTCCTGTGGGCCCCAAAGACAGCTTATGGCCAGGCTGAAAGTGCAGTCCTAGCCTGAAGAGCACCTTCAGACATAGTGCACTTGTTTGGATTTACACATCCAAAACTACATCAGTTTGAACATGATAAGGGCAGTGCCGTCCTACCCCACTAGGCAGTCAGGGTCAACCCTGGTGTGAGTGCTGGTGGAGGGGAGCTGGATTCAATGAGGACGTGGCCCTTCAGTGGTGCTGGGCTGGCGAGATCTATTGCTGATCCTGGCAGCAGGGCTGCCATTCATGACAGGTATGCACCGAGAGCATGGCCAGGACAGGGCTGAAGCTGATAACATCTCAGATCTGCACTGTATTGGTGTGATTGGTAGTTAGGACAAGTCATGGATGAAGCATCTCCAGGTACAGAGCTATGCAACCTTTCATTAACTTTGCTATCTTTCGTTAATTTATTTTAAAAATGAACTTTCAAGGGTGGGTTTGTTCCTCTTTAGGAATGAAGGTATTTGCTATATGTCTGCTTATAAGCTGTCTATTTCACTGTTGGTTTTTTTCTATTTGACATGGCAGGACTGAATTGCTGAGGAATGTGGGCACCAAAATCAATTTGTCTGACCAAGACATCTCTAATTGTGCTGTAATGCTCATCCTGATTCTTTCCCTGACAAGAAAATACATGGAGGGCACCTCTACTTTGCTAAACAGCCACAGTGCAGCAACCTATAACTGTCACAGAGCTCCACAGTGCTATGGGGACCTCCCTGTGCTCTACTGAGTTATGGAGTCTAGAACAGCTTCTGTATTCCTAAATGACTGCTGTATTTTGTATTTTACTTAAACATTGCACTGTTCTACTATCCATAGACTAAATCTGGAAGATTTATTTCCTCTACTTTCTTACTTGGGACCTTATTTGTTATCTGTGTCTTTTTATGGTAGAAGGCAGCCAGTCCCCAGAAGCCATAGAAACTCATCACAGGGGAGAAATTATTTTTATTAGAAACATAAAATTTAAATAAGAGAAAGCACAGAGAACCCCCCCCCCCCAAAAAAAAAAAGACCAAACTAAAATAGATCATTGCCATCATATGTCACGAGAAGAAAAGTCATGACTTGCCCAGTGTCTCTCAGAAAACATGTGGTAGAGCTTGTTGTTGAAGCTGAACCTATCATGTGCTTATGTGCTTTTCACAATAACTTTTGTCTTTGCTTTTTTTTTTTTTTTTTTGGTTTTTTTTTTTTTTTTACATGATTTCAATCTGCTTGTTTTGAACTCGGAGAGGAAAAGTGTATTTGTGATTTATCTTGTAACATCATAGAGCTTGTAAATACAAGCTACTACCTGTACACACATTTATTTTTATTGGTTGGGAAAAGTTTAGCATGTCTCATGTTACCATTATAATAGCTGCTGAGAAATAGTAGGACAATGCATAGTAATTTTCCCCAAGTAACATATATTGGTATGACATGTAATTTGGCAGCTCTCCATGTGACTATCACAAGCTCTCCTACTGTCTTGTCTCCACTGCGGTTTTTGATGCATTTTTTCCCCTCTAAGACACAGCTTCTTAATATTTATAGTCAGACACCAAAACAGCCGGCATGTTAAAACTCATTTTTTCCCCAGGATTTTAGAATGGATTCTCACAAGGCCAGGTCCTCAGCTCCCTACCAATTTTGTTACTTTTAGCAAGATTTTTATTTTGCTAGCTACTGGCAGAGCAGGGGCTGATGAATCTTTAGACAGTGTCATATACCATACGGGCAATTTTCTTACAAAAAATACTCTCCACATTTTATGAGATAAAATGCTACCCCTATCTACACTATTATTCACAATCATAAAGCTACAAGGAAGATGGGGAAGAGGAAGGATTCTGAAAAGATGGAGAAAGAACAGTTCAGGGAAAGTAATCAACTTTCTGTAGTCCCAAGATCCCTGTAAAAATATAAAATCAAATGTTAAGACTGTCAACTGGAATTTTACTGGTTTTAAAAATATTGTTTGTTAGAGCTTGCCCAGACACGTGTCCTTCAAGTGTGAACCTGGGCTCTGTCACCCACAGGGAGCAGCACAAAAGCCACTGGTCTTACTTTCTGAAATTCCCTTCCTTATCTTTACCAAAGTTAGAGAAAAATTTAATTGAACCCAAAGTGCCTTTGTGGTGACCAGGCTTTACAGAGGAAAGTGGGGAGTGACCCATTAAAGGGATTCAGATGGTAGAGTGAGAAGTGTCATATGAATAATATTGACATATGGGTCTTAAGGAGACACACTACCTTCTAGTATTTGACATAGAACATCAGTCACTGAGTAATGTGATCAAATCTGTCTCTTCCCAGCATCTTGGTACCCATAAACAAGAGACATCCCTCCAAATGGTGAAGTGTTCTCTCAGTTGTTGCTTAATTTTGAACTAGAAGGCACCATGTTAATATTTTGGGGGGAGGGGAGGAGAGTTAATGTTGTTCTGGATATCATGAGCTAAGAACATCGTCTGGGTTAGGCTTGGGAACAGAGATAGTCTTTTATTAAACAAACTGCTCCAGCTGGGATATGTGAAAATGTTTTCTGAGACAGACAGTGCTTTGCTGAAATGAAAACAGACACTTTCTAGTGAAATACAGACTGGGAACAATTGCTCTTTGTTTAACTGGACATGCTGTTGATTAGGCTGTTTGACAGAGAAGGTAAGATGTAAGGAGTAAGGGAGGATTTTAGTACCAGGAAAGGCCACAAGGGAAAAGTGAGGAGGAGGAGGAAGGAGTTATCACTTGTAGAGCACAGAGGAGCTAAGGATTTACTGTGCTGAGCTGTGATATTCTCTGAAATCACAGGAGTTGAGCTGCCTCTAAAGGAACCATATTCTTTTGTCTTACAAGAAACTGCTGAGTTTTATAGTTATTTAGTTTGGTGGGTTTTTTTAAAAACAGGCTTGGATTTCTATTTCTTCTATTTTCTGCCTTCCCTTGTTTTTCTCTTCAGCTCTGCCATCTTTCAACTACAGCAAGATGAATGATGACTACACATTCTCCTCAGTGTTTAGAGAAGTTCTCTTCCTCTCCCACCTCTTTCCTACCTGCATCTCTTAAAAAATTCTTCATCCTCATAAAAGGTGTTGTCACGAGGGAGGAGGGAGGGATGGAGACAGAAGGAAGGGAGGGAGGAAAATTTTTTAATGAAACATTTTTTTAACAACTGGAAAGATGTTTAATCGAAAAAGCTGGTTTAAAGAGCTAAACTCATCTTGCTACAATAGCGGGATTAGGGGGTGAAAGAGAAGCACATGCATGTTTAAAGCCACATATGTTCATAATGACTGTGTATCTCACAGATGACTCATTGGCATGTTCCAGCATAGATCATGCACATTTGGGGTAGTATCTTAACTTACATTTCTTCTGGGGGGTGAAAGAACAATTACATTACATAAAGCACACATGAAACTCCTCCTTCAAACTAGCTACTCTGTTCAAATGTCCGTAGTCCCCCCCCTAGTCTCCCGCTGCTGCAGAGCTGACACCATCAGTCAGGAGCCTCAGGGAGCCCCTTTTGCAGAGCAAAGGCCAGTACTGGTGCAGCTGCAGCACTGGTGTGTGTGGGACACAGACAAACACACACACACACACACCTTTTCATGCCACAGGCACACATGCACACACGCATGCTGCCATTGCTCATCTTCCTTCTTGGCAGGGGAAGTGAATTCATCACTCTGTGAGCAACCTCACCCTGGCTTTGTGTATAGTCTATCTTGTTGAATGGGTACTTTATAATTTTAAGTAAGAAGGCCTGCTAACTTGTATGATGCTCTTTAGGAGGGATTCATGTATTCCATCACTCCTGAAGAAGAGAATAATGCTTAGTTTTGATAAGAGTGACAATATTCTTTTTTTCAGACTTGCACTGCTCATATAATTGTGTAAAGATGCAACAGTCTAAACTAGAAGACTTCATCAATGGATGCAGCATAACTGTACCTCTCTGTGTGATATAAAGCCTATATGATACAGACTGTAGCATGTATTTATAATCTTTAGGAATGTTACTTATGCTTTTGTTCTTATTACTTCAGGATTTAAATGAGGAGAAAACAAATGAGTTCAGAAATTCCTATAAGACTCTGATATTCTTAACTTAAGTTCTTGTCTCTGCCACAGATGTTTTACGTGACCTTGATCAAATTGCTTAACACCTCTGAAGTGGGTTACTCTGTGTAAATTGGTGGCAACAGATTTATCTCTGCTTTCACCTGCAGTTTCTGTTTGAAGTAGATGGGAAGTGTCATCTGCTTACTTTTGTTCTATATTTTTCTTATGAGTAGTGCTTAGCATAATGTGATCTGACTTCATCTGAAGCCTGTGATAGTCTTACACTGCTATTAAGACTGGGGACTGGACAGTTCAGTTTGAATGGTGTAGTAAATGATGACTTCTTGAAAACATGATACAAGTGACAACCGTATTTTAATTCTCTTTGAGAAAGTGGTTTTCTTTAATATATACCTATTAAATAAGTTGTAAATTCATACTTCTACCTAAGCTGGAGCAGTCATAGGTTCAAAGTGCCAAATTTCTAGGAGTCTGTTATCAATCACAGTCTTTCTGATCTAGCCAAAATAAGACAGAAAATCTCAGGAGGAGTCTTTCTTCTATAAAATTTGTAGACTGGTTTTTCATCTTCTGAGAATTTATGGGAAACTGCATGCCTATATATAATTATTACCTCTGAGACTTTCATGAAACTGTATAAACCTGCAGTGCCCCATTAGCTATTTTTGGGTCCTTCTTGTGTCATTTGTTGAGTTACAAAATCAAATTTTGTCTCACCTGTTTATATTAGTGGAAAAAAGATTTCTTCAAAACCTCCACTTTTGTTTCTGCACAACAGCACTGCAAGCTTGTTTGATTTCCCCAGTTGCTCCATAGTAAAAATCTCAAAGGTCAATTTGGTATGTGGAGCTAGAGATGGGATGAGCAGGGTTTGAGTAAAGGTGAAGAATTCTTGGTTTGTAACTGTTAAAAAACTGTCTGGCCTTGTAGCTGCAGTATGTTTTGCAACAGAAATTAAGGCTGAAATGCCTTCTTTGGGAAAGTGGAGAAAGTTTCCTCCATGTATTCCTTCTCATAAGCAGACTGAGGTTTATGGTTTTAGATTTCTGTTTAGACTTTAGTTTATGGGTTTAGATTTCTGACCCAGGCACTCTTTCTTCTCCTTCACCTAGTATTGATCTAATCAACAGCAACAAAAAAAAGTCACAATTTCTTCCTTTTTTTTTTTATATCTGAAGGAAAACTCTTCGGAAACCACTAACAGTCCTACTTCTTCCCCAGAAGGGGATCACCTGGAGACATTTAGGATTATCTTTAATTGGAAGAATTAAAGATCAACATCGGTCAGGAATACATGGATATCTGCAGCTCTGCTTTGGCGCAGTGACTTCTCAAGACTCCTTCCAGTTCAATTTTCTGGCCT
Organism: Todiramphus chloris collaris; assembly: GCA_025345505.1. NCBI lineage: Eukaryota > Metazoa > Chordata > Aves > Coraciiformes > Alcedinidae > Todiramphus > Todiramphus chloris. The sequence goes on along the minus strand of JANVCC010000017.1, from coordinate 12,022,027 downwards.
CCCTCTGTAGACTTGCAATATGTCTACAAAGAGCAGAAAAGATACTGCAGATATACATTTCCCATTATTGTGCTTTTTTTTCAATAACACTGGAAAGGTCGGAAGAGAAAATCCCCATGCAACCTTTAACTACCATGTTGCTGTCGATACATTAATCTTCTATATATCTTTAAAGATCACAACAAAGCAAATGCAGCAGAAGAAAAGCAGGCATACAGCAGCTGCATGAGGAAACTTGGACAGATGTTTCACCAAGAGCAGAAATTTGAGCTCTTGCACAGCAAAGAGAGAAACAGAGTCTTAATGTGCAGAAATACTTCATAGATAGGAAATGTATATTTCTGCTTGAGATCACCTGGAAGTACATGGAACCACTGAAGCATTGATGGCAGGCTTGGGTCAGTAAGCATAAAGCTAAACACAAAGAAGAATCAGTGCATACAGATTTTCATATGCATGTAAAGCCAAAGTTTCTCTCCTTTCCACCAGTGCTATATGTTTAAATATTTCTTCTTCATATGGTATAGCTGGGAGTCAGTTTGGCAGGTGCTTCAGAATAGATTGTCCCCATCTGCTTTTTCGTCTCAGGGGCTATAGCTTACCTCAGAAACCCTCATGTCTCTTTTTCTAGCTTTATATGAAAAATTATATTTGACATTAACTATCAGGGTTAAGTTACTACCTACAGAGGCAATGAGTTTCTAAAATAAACGTATAAGTCCAGCCATTTGTTAAAAAAAACCCCCACCAAACCGCTCTGGCTAAGTTGAATAAACATTGATCATCTGTTAATATTAAGAATGACCCATCTTGCTGCTGATTTGTCTCTGGATCAACATCATCATTTATTAACAATTTGAAATAACACTGCAGAATGGATGATGCTCAAATCTGTACCTGAAAAATCCACTAAAATCTTCCTGCAGAGAACTTCAGAGGTGAGAAAATCAGAAACAGAAAGGATGCATAGCTATCAGACAAGACTTATGCAGTAAGTTCAACACCTCATTTTACCCACTTTATATGCATTTTATATAAATCAAAGATCACACTTTTAAATCTATGTTAAATCATCAAATAGCTCTTTTCAAAATGTCAGCAATTCATTGCACAAATAGTCTGACAAATAATAGTTAATCAAATGTAAATGACACACAGATTCTCATGTAAACTTCAGTGAAATTGTTAACCTCAGCTAAACGTAGATAATATTTTTCAGGGAAAGTCACTTCATACACTTGCCTTGGCTGATTTAGACTCGGCAAAGCTCTGATATAAATCAATTCAGAAGTGTGGATTATACTGAAAAGTCATATTTGATCTTACTAGCATAACTGCACTGTAGCTCTGGCCAATAGTTCCTTGCTGTGTTAAATCAGTATCTGTGCAGATCCATGTCACTAGTTTAGAGAATACATTGGGTCAAACCTTGGAAATATAAATATTTGTGTAATTACCATAACCCTGGATTCCCCCACTCCCTTTTTTTGGGTTTTTTTTTTTTTTTTTTTTTTTTTTTGGTGGGATGGAGAATGGCATGTAAGGAGCTATGTAGGTTCTCTGGTTCTGTCAAAATACAACCCCTGAGCTCTTAGAAAGACCATCTGTCCTCTCATTTGTACTGAGATTTGGGGTTCTGTGAATTGCCCCCCTTTTCTTCTTCCCTTTCTTGTTCCAGAGCATCATTTCCTTTCTCCCTCATTTTCCCACCGCATTGGCTTTGTCTAGGCTGCTTCCTTTTCACTCAAGGTCAATTTTCTTCATAGCCTGTTCCCCTCAAGTGCAGTTGTAGGATTTTCTCTACCCATTCAGCTCCTTCTCTCCTTTATTTTATCCCCTACCCTTTGCCTTTTTCTGCAGATCCTGGTTGAGGACTGCAGCTTCTTTGTTGGTAATCTCCCTCTTTCCCTGAGTCTTTTAGGCAGCCTAGGTCAGCACTCCAGTGCTCTTCCACCAGCATGTCACTTTTGCTTGTCTCTGGGACCAGCCCTGCTGGTGGGTTCTTCACAGGGGACTTTAGAGCTCCTGTCCCAAATCATACCATCCTGCAGATGCTCTCCCCCTGGGAACTGGAGACAAAGCAGTTTCAGCCCAGGGCTGGGGACACATGTAAAGGGAAACCTGGCCACCAGCCACCACAGGGGAAGGGGACAAAGGCTGGGTAAGAAGTACAGTATTAAGTCATCTTTATTCAAAAACCTCATCCAATTTACTTTCCCATTGCAGTTTTTCTGAGGGAGAAAACAGACTCCTGAGTATTCTTGTATCTCACTTATAACTGGGAATGCACATTACTTTCTGGTGCAATGGCTGTGCAGTGTGCCATACCCTTGTCATGCTTGTTCCCTCTTTTTTGACATTTTCTGCTCACCCGTGACAACTCTCTTCACATCTTCATTCCCTTTGCAGCTCTGACCAGTGCTTTGTGTCTCCAGTTCTCAGTGGCAAGTTTATTTCTCCTCTTGTTAAAGAAAACTCCCTTGCCCTCCAATGGGTGTTGGAGTCATATTATTCCAACTCATTTTTCTTGCCACTTTTGTGCCTCACTGCTGCACTCTGAACCTCTGCTGTGCTTTAGACTTGCTACATCTTACCTCTGATTTATGGTCATGAGTTAGTCACCAGCAGAAGACACTTCTATTTCAAACCATTAGTCTGTAATATAAGTAGTTGAGATCAAAGTTATTTCCTGATGTATGATATCCATGCTTTCTAGCACTTGAGATGCTGATCATCTCTCCCTGATGATTATGGGAATATACAGCATGCTGCAAGCACTGCACTACTGCATACAAGTAAATAGAATACATTCTGGTTCAGCTCTGGCAGGTTGTATTATATCCCCCTTCCGTTTCCTTGGTTCACTTTGTCCTTGGATTGTGCCCCATTCCCCTCTGCAGAGTTCTGGGGAGGGACATGTGGTGGGATTGGTGCTGGCAGCCCTGAGCCATGCCCTGCTCTTGGGTCCTTTAGGTGCTGGGAGTCATGGTGCCCCGCTGGGGGTTTTCTGAGGCACATATTTTGCAGAGGGTATCACTTCACTTTTATAAAGGCATTTTGGAGTGGCAGACATTAGCAGAAGTAGAAGCTTGGGAGGTCACTGGGTGCAGCAATGGTCCAGTTCCAGGCCACCATGGAATGGACAGAAAGTTTGTCTTAGTAGTATGCCAGGCAGTGCTGCCAACTCAGAAAACATTTATTGTGAGAATGATGTGTTTAGAGATCATTTGTCTTCCCCAAGGCAAGCTCACTTTGACCAAGACAATCCTTAGAGAGGTCTGGCCTGTTCAGCTTCAGGCCTTTTACACTGTCCCCAGGCAACGTGCCTCTGTGTTAGTAATGTCCTCCTTCTTGCTGAAGTCTGAACGTGTTCCTTCTTGTCCCTGTGCTGCAGGCAGGGAATAGTATTTCCTCTCCGGAGGAAGCTTGTATGTTTGAAAATCATCATGTTACCCTTCAGCCATTGCTGGACTAAACTACCTCAGTTCTTTCATCTGCCTGCACAGGTGGTGCTTTTGGACCTCTGTTTCACTGCTCCCCTCTAACTTCACCCGCTTTAATCTCAAAATACAGCACCCAGATCTGGGCACCGTACTCCAGCTGGACTCTTGCCAAAGCAGAGCGCTTTAGTTAGAGAGGTGTCAGTGTGTTCCTTGCTTGTGCACTGCCATATATCCCGCCTGGCATGTTTGCTTTCTCACACAGCAGTATGAACAATCATTTATATTCCCTTGATGCTCTTCTGAAGGACTGCTGCACACTCAGGTTATTCATATGCTGGGACAGTGCTTTACTTTTGTCCTTCCTGAATTGTGTCCTACCTATGTCAGGGGAGATTTTTGTTCCAGAAAGATCATTTTATTAATCTGTCAAGATCTTATCCTGCCCTCTAGGGTGTTTGTGTATACTCTAAAGTTGGGATACTCTGCAAATAACTGTGTTATCTCCCATCATTCAATGTCTTTATGGAAATGCTGAAACGATACTAAAGTGCTGAATGTCCATTTGGACATTTTGTTCAGTGTGATACATTTCCAATGAACGAGTTTCTTTGGAATGTATAGGTGATGGAAACAGTATTGTATTAGATGTATAAACCATTAGGTGCATGACTGAGTTGGTTCTTCAATAATTAAAAATAATTTGTCCATCAGCTTTTTGCCTGCTGTGCTACTGTGGCATAAAAAAAGTGGTTCAGTAATGCCTGTCATCTCGCTAGGATAACATTGAAGAACTTAAAAATTATTTTCTTCATGGAAATTACAGACACTGCTTGTTATTATATAAAATTTTGGATTTATTATCAACTACATCATCTTCAAACTTTTTCATAGAAGAGCTGAGTGTGTACCATCCAGGCAGTCTGCACAACATAGAAACAATTTATATTTCACTTACCAGGCATAACAGTCCACCTGTCTGAAATCTACTACATTTAAATTCTATGTATGAATTTCAGGTAATTAAAGTTCCTTAAGCCTTGATAGAAATTGATACTGGGCATGTGTCTATACTGTAAAACACAGTCAAATGCAGAAACAAATAAGTTAAGCTGGTGCCTTTGCATAATGCAGCACATCTGAGATATATTAGGTCAGGAATTGCCTCCAGTTGTGGTGCTAGTACGTTCTCCAGCGGCATGTGCATCCTTGTGCAGTGGCCTTGTTGAAGACTGAAGGCTTGTCTTAGTGGGGCCATACATCTGTGGGAAAGAACCCCCTCCAGGCTACCTTCTACTCCATGGTAAGGAAGTACCCTCAACTGCTGTTGTGAATATTTGTTTTCACTATGGCATTTGCTACAAAGGGAGACCACTGTGGGCATGTTTTTCCAGCTTTTAATTTTTTTGAAAAATCATGCAGGTGAAGTAGATATACTGGTGGTATACTGATAGCTACCAGAAAAATAAAGCTGAAAGCAGTAGAAATAATTACTATATTTCTGCTGTTACCGTCTCTTACTTGGCATTACGTCTCACTAAAATCAACAGAAGGAATACAAAACACAAGGACATATATTTACTGAATATAGCCCTTAGATAATTGTGAAATAGGTCATGCTAGTTAGGAATTGATTTGAAACAATTTTATTTTGATAATGACAGCTGTTTACTAAGTATTGTTGTCAGGAATTGTCTTCAAGTTCATTTTTCTTTATAGGTAAGTACACCTTGACCCTTAAAATGCCAGTGTGTTAGTTCTGGGGTATACAGCCAAGCTCTGTGCAGCTTCATGGAGATGTGGATACTTTGCACATTAAGAACAGAAACTGGGGAAGAAAATTTAGCCATCAATAGTTGGACAAATTTGTTGTCTTTAGTTAAACAGTCAGGTAAAGCTTTGTATCTGACTTTATATCACTAAACTATCTGAGGCCCTTCTAAATGGACTGCAGTTGCTGAGCTCCAGATATGCACTGAAATGTCTAGATAACTTCAATGTCTAGTGGACAGCAAAGATCACCTTGCAGGGTTCAGTCTCCGACTGGGGTAACATATTTGAATAAAGCAAGGTAAGTAATAATTTGGGAAATGTAGGGACAGTTACAGCATGCTGGAAAAGCCTTCCTCAAACTTCAGAGCAATCCCTAGAGATACTCAGACTGATTTAATAATCATAGAAAGATTATTTAATCTATCATGAACTTGGGTTTTAATTTTTTTAGGATGAGTACTTTCCTATTTGTTTTGAAAGGGAAGCTGTGGAAGCAGAATACAAGTGTGCCTGTAAAGAAAGCTGTCATTTCTGGGTATTTAATGTGGTGACATCTTTGGCAAGAGAAGCATCTGTCAAATGCATGTGAAACTTGATCCTAAGAAAGGAAAACCACTTAATTTTGTTCTGGTGGCGATGCAGATTCATGGGTGTGCACAATGCTCCTGCTCAACACCTCAGAGTGTGAAATCCTCTGGAAGGATTTGCGGGATGCAGATGTTCTCCCCACCCCTCTGCCCTGGCCCGTGGGGGACTGATACCCAGGCTCTGCCTTCTGAGCTAGCCATTAATCTGACATGCAATCTGATTGAATGAATTGGGGTAAATCCCTGTTGGATAACAAAATGCTAGATTAGCAGTTAGGAAACCTTGTGATTAGAGAGATTAACTGCTAAAGACATCATTCTTTCAGATGTAAAGCCTCCATTTTCATTTAGAGCCGGTAGTCCGTGAAAAACTACTGCACTAGCAATTAGGAAACTGTAAACATGCTGACCTGCAGAAGGGTGACTGAAGCTTAAGATAACTTTGGTAGCAGCATTTCTTGCTGTTTGCTTGTTAGGCAAACCTGTTTTTCTTTCTCTGGACATTTAAGGCTTTGCTTTCTGAAAAGATGCTGTTTTCTTTGAAGAAAAGGGGATTTGGTGCTGGCTACATCAACGAGCAAAAGCGCCTCTCTTTGGCTCTATCATTTCATTAGCAATGGGACAAGAGCTCTTAAAGAAGGATGTGACTGTAAAGATCAAAGGGTTCTCCACAATTTTCTGAGCTGCCTGCTGTAAATCTGCCACTGGATGTTAAAGGTTATAGTAATCTCCTCTAGTGGAACTTGAAAAAGCTGTAATTTAAAAAGTAATTGTTGCAATATGATACCTGCTTTAATAGACACCATTAAATTAGTTGGCTAGTTTAATTCAGTATAGACATGATATTTGGGTTTTGCTTTGAGGTGGCAGACAGGACCTTTAGAAAGCATACAATAAATATTTTTTCAAACATTTCTGCATCTCTTTCCAAATGTCAGGTGGAAGTTCAGTACTCTACTGCGCTAAGGACATGTGCATAAAACCTGAAAACATGGTAACTACTAAATGAAAGGGGGATGTTAATATTTTGTAGAAACCTGAATGGAAAGTTTTGGGGGATAGCTGCGTTGATACCAAATTCAGTTTTCCTACAGATCAAAGATGATTAAAAAGTGAAAACAGGGAATGCAGAATAGGAAAAAACACCACATACAGGATGTATTAGTGATACATTTAACAGGTAACATTAAATGTGATTTATCACACTTCTTCTCCCTGTCCAGAAACACCACAGGTAAGTAATTAGAATGAAGTTAAATCACACTCAGAGCTGTCATTTTGGGGTAGAAAACCTCACAACCTTGACTTAAGCAACTGTTGTTGAATATTCTGCTGGAACCTAACTGTATCTTTGGTCTTCTTTAAGCAACACAGCCCATACTTGATTTAACAGAGACTTTTGCTAGAGAGCCTTCCATGGCTCACTCCTACTGAAACCAAGACATCTTTTCCCCTGCACAGAGAGGAAGAGTTAAGGGTTTATGTGGTGTGACTAAAGTACTCTGGACATCACTCAGAGAAGTTTCTTTAGCCAGTATTTTCAGCAGCATGGTGCTGTGTGCATGAGTAAAAGCCTGTGGGGAGAAGTTTCAACTCCATCTATGGATAATTCATTAAAAACTTTCTACTGTTGCTGTTAAGGAGCTCACAATCAGCTTGCCAGAGACAAGATTTACAAGTTTTTATCATCTGTATTGCCATGTTTCCCTGTGCATGGCTTTTCTCCCTCTAGTTGTGCTAGTTCACTACACCTCTTCACATGGTTAAAAAATCATCCACAGTGCTCTCATCTGGTCCTGCCTCACCATTTTTTGAGATCAGAATATTTCCTTAATGTTGTCATTTCCAGGAAGAGATGATGGGCAGATCTAGCATGGAAATCCATATTTGTTCTTAGGATATCCTTAGAAACCACTCAAAAACTCACTTGGTGTTTCACTTCTTTTTTTGTTCTCAGAATTTTCACCAACCACGGAATATTTTTGCTGCAGGAATGTGGTTTACAGAAGAAAACTAAGAATGAAACCCACAGAAAAAATCCCAGATGTGGCAGTTTTGAATGCTATTGTTTTATAGAAAACCCAATGCTTGGGGAGGGGGAAAAAAAATCTAGGCCTCTTACAATGTCTCCTTTACTACGTATTCTATAACTAGCAGAGTCTGATGTCAGTTATGGGCAGACTCAAAGGAGATAAAATGGGTTAACTGATGAGTAATTGGGTTATTCAAACCAATTACTACTCTGAATGATGACTCACCAGGCAGGAGCTCATTTGGAATTTGGGGATAGTGGCAGACCCAGTAACCTTGTAAGTGTTCGTTACCCTATCCTTCTGCAACGCTCAGTAATATACCGTCTTTTAGCACTCTACCCATCCCTGTATTTCTCCTTTCAGTTTTCAAGGTGAAGAGTCCTCCCTGCTGTAAGTGTTCTGGGACTACCAGCATTCCCATTTCTGTAACAGATGTTGAAGTTCACTTGTGGGTGGAGATGCTACAGACGCGGGACTGTCACCGCAGCCTTCCTACACAGGTTTGGCTGCCCAGGTGTTGTGTGCCTGCAGCTTCCTGCACCACTTTGCTCTAAAATATGGGAAACCGACACTATCAGACCTACCCTTGTCCCTCTCTGTTGAATTTTGCCCCTCTGTCCACCAGTCCATGTTGTGCCCCAAGGATAAACAAACCTGCACAGAGAGACACACAGTTGTCCTAGTCTGGCAGGGAGGCAAAGCAAGGAGTGAGACCTCCCCTGTGATTCCCAGCAGTGCTTCCTCTGTGTCCATGGGTGCATCCCTTCCTCAAAGTCCCTGGAAATACTGCTAGGACAAATGGCATGTGGACCTTTCCCAAGGGTGACATTTACTTCTTGATGGCCTGTCTGCTCAGTAGGGCACCCAATGGGGTACAACATGTACCTCTAGCAACACAGAGTCCTGTAAGATCTACATTTTGATGGTGGTGAGGGTGCACTGTACACTGAAGCAGGATAGCTGTAGACTGGGAGGGTCTTTGTGGGCAAGGCCAGCCCTGTCCTTCCTCCTAGGAAGGAAGGAGTTGGGGGACTGCCTGGGGAAAGAAAAGTGGGTTGAAGAATCGGCTTTCCCCAAATCCCAACAGCACAGCAATCTAGGGTAGGAGAGAGGAGCTTGGCAATTTGCCACATTTGCCTGTGGTGAATGTGTTCCCCACTCAGAGGATTCAAGATGGGGGAACCAGAAAGAACACCAATGGTGTCTTTTACAGCTACAGTTTTCTGATTGCACTTCCCTAAAGTGGGTAAGGTTTCTGGGTGCCATCCACTCAGAGGATGTCTGTCCTGAGCTGCACTAAGGGAGGGAGCGCTCCAGGCTTCCTGGGGGTCCAGCTCCTGGAAAAATATATCCAAGCTTTCCTTTGCTTTTGAAAGCCTTGTCTAAAGATACGTATTGTATCATGCAGGTCTGTCTGAAGCAAAAAAACCTAGTAGCTTCCAAACAGCACCTTATCTGAAGCCACTGGGGAGTTGAGAAGTGTTATGGACTGTTGCACACTTTTATACATTTCAGAGGGGCTGAGCACAGTGTTATCTGGTTCAGGTGTTTCTATAATTGTGATTCATTAGAGTAACCACAGTGCTGAGTGGCTAGCACCCGTGTGGTCCTTCTGGGCTGGTGACAGTGCTCTCAGCTGCGATAGGAAACATATGGTTGTACTGGCTGGTTCTAGATTTTTTCCCTCCTTTTGTAGTCTCCTTGCGATGTATTTGTTGGCTTCTGCAGCACTGAAGGTGCTGTTGGAAGCAGCCTTTAAATGATCTGGGGGTATGATCAAGTGGGATGAGTTTTATCCATCCTGCCCAAGCAGGACTGACTGCCTACATGCTCCCAGCAGTGCATGGCTACCACACACACCCACACAGCCATGGGCTCTCTAGGAAACTATTTCTCATCCACTGAGAGGCAAGGGGAGGACTAGGGATCTCTAGATCTTACTGAGGATATATGTGTTTTTCATATTATTCAGAGTCAGGCTGGAAATATAGCCTTACCCCAGACATTGGCTTGTGGGAGGTCGTTCTGTGCCACCAGCTCTGAGCCTGCATGTGGGTCTGGGCCATACATACACACCATACATGGGTTGCCCAAGTGTGGGTCTTATCTTCTGGGCTGTGTGCCTGCTATCAAAATCTAGAAATACAAGGGAGAGAAAGTATCACATCTTAACACTGATAGCTGTAGAAGGTCTGCGTTAAATGATAACAGACTTTGGATTTAAGGGAGGTGATGAGAGGCAAAGAGGAGTGTGGCTCGAGTCAGAATTCATCATCAGGCAAAAACATGCATCTTTATCAATCGATGAGGCTAATATAAAATTGTAGTTGTTTGACAGCTGTAAGTGATGCATCTAGCAATTGTGGCAGTTCTGGTCACTGAGAAATCTTGACTCGTGCAAGCTTGACAGAAAGTAATTAAGGAACAAGCTCAGCAGTCAATAAGTGCCCCATGGGATTACAGGTTCACAGCAGACCCACAAGATGCAGTCCTCTGGCAAAGGCCCCAAGAGGTAGTAAGCTGATCCTTATTTGTTCTGAAGTAGCTTATCAATCAAGCCATTGGGCTGGGCCCTGAGCACCTAGCCTGAAGTCACTTACATATTTTCAATAGTCTGTCTTTTCCATTGAACATGTTTTCCCACTTTCTCAAGAAAGTTAAGGAATGTTAAATAATCAGTACTAAGCCCACAGACTGGTGGTGGGTAGGTGTACGGGAAAGATCACCTGACACTAAACCAAGGCCATTTATGGAATGAAACACATTAAAGCCATTCAACAGCATCTGCCGATACTTTATTTCTCTTTTATAAAAAAATGAAGATGAACGTCTGCTGCTGCCAAGATAGAAATCTGGTGAGGACATTGGCTTTCTTAATGGGTAATCTCTAAACAGGTTTCTCTGCTACAGCAAGCTTCTATGCAGGAAGAAAGAAAGGAAAAGAATATGTTTTGGGATACAGTGAGGAGGTCACCGTAATCATATCTATTACTATGTCAATAGATAAGATTGCCCTGTGCTTGCCCCTCCTCCCTGAAGACAAAGTAGCTTTCTCGGTCATGGAGTGAATTTACAAGTAGCATCTAAAGCTAAGGAAAACCTTTCTTAGCCAGCTTAGTTTGCAGAAGGGAAGGTGCTTTGGTTTTGCTTTAAGCACATCTCCATGCAGACAATATGAAGAGTAGCATGGTTGTGAATATAGCAGATGCAGTGAACTGTACGTGAATGATGTGTGGAGCTGGGACCTGTTTGAGTGGTATGCAAACAGCCTATCTGGTGACCTAAACACATTTGGAAAAGGGTGGAAAAGGGTAGAAAAGGTCACAGCACTGAATCAGGACAGCACTTGGATGAATCCTCAAACACCAGTGGGATTTAAATGCATCCCTAAGTGTTTTCCTTAGCTACAATTTTAGCTAGCTGAAATGTAAAATATTCTGTTGAATCAATGTGGAAAACATGGTGGTCTTAAGCTCCCTGCAGGTACTCCAAGCTGTACTCATGAGCCATACCACAAACACATGGGGACACCCTAGGAGCCCAGGAAATGGCCTCCCCAGGGCAGCAGCTCACCACTGTCTTGATCCTGCAGCAAGAGTCCTTTGAGCTTCTTCATGGTCTCATCTCAATGCTTTTTGTAGTTTCTTAAAAGAAGGACAATTAGCATGCGAGTCAAAGGCCACCAAAGCAGTGCTGATTTTATGCATATAAATATTTATGCACATATAGTGGCTGACAAGGAAAACCTTGCCTGGGGGGACAGGTCAAACTGATGGGGTAACTTGTCTCTTGATCACTAAAAATGTTAAGGGAGAAAGCAGAGTAATAAGTTAGGGTAAAGGTCTGTGGCAGGTTGGAGGTTTTAGGGAACTTACGTTTCGTGGTAGTCCACACCTCAAATCCACCCAGTCTTTGGGGAAAATTTAGACTGGGGGTGGGTGGGTTGGTGTAATATTGGGGACATTTTATAATAAATTTCCAAGCTGCATACTTGGAGCTGGAAGGGAAGTGCAAAGCCACACATCATGATATACTGCTTTATGAAATCATAGCAGGTAAATTAGCTCTTTTGCAGCAAGTATAGTTTATTAAGCTGACATCTGAATTTAAAACAGAAACTTCCTGATATGCTGTGACTCTTTTTAAGTTACTTGAAAGGAGAAAAGGAAACCAAAGCACCAAATATGCTTTATTTATTGTTTTCCCACTGTCACATATTTCTTCCTAGACAGCAAAGAGAGTTTCCTTTTTTTTTCCCAAGCACCTTTAGCTACTGGTAGACCATTAACACTAATGGGAAAGTTGAAATGTAAAAAGTAACCAAAGTACTGTCTCTTGGTTTCAGGAAAACGTTTTTTAAAAATTAATTTGGAATTCTTTAACCTAAAGGTCTAAGCCACAGAAAAGTGTACCCTCAAAAAAAAAAAAAAAAAAAGACAGCTTGATCATAAATCTTTTATCGCTTTGAACATATTCATTTAAAAATACCTTAGCTGAAGGCTGTGGATGGCAGAACAATAGAGTTACACAGACTGAAAAAATAATAACCTGCTTTTCAATCATGGTATTAGAATGGTTCTGGTGATCTGAATGGCCTGTTTGTAACCAGATGATGACATAAATAAATTAAACCACCTTTGGAAGTAAGAAAGCACCTCTGAGAGCTCACAGCCAGGGGCTGGTTTTCTTAATTATTGCTTGTCAGCCCAACATGTCACTGCAGTATATATCAGACTAAACTTCCTAAAAGCAAGCACTGATGTTTGAACTTCCTACTGTAGTCATTTACATGAGACCCTACTCCTTCCTTTCCCGAAGGCTGACTGATCCAAACCTCCAGAGAGAAACTCCTGGAGGATAGACGCAGTCCAAAGAACTGATGGAAAACAGCAGTAATAATTCCTCAAATAATTCTTCAAAGGAAGGAAAAGAATAATCCAAGGAATTTTGGGCTGACCAGCTTAGCTTCAGTTGCCTGACAAACACTTGCATGGACTAACTATTTTGTAAGTGACTGGTAGGAAACGAGCAAGAGTTAATACGAATCCGTCAAAACCAGGTCTTTCTAATTTGGTAAATTTCCTTCCTCAGCAGCTTAATGGGCCCTGTGAGTGAGGGAAGGGATCCTTAATAAGCCTATGATCGTGTCCTCATGACATTTTCATAAACAAATAGGGCAATAGGCCAGATGACATATACTGTAAGGTAACTGAAAGTGCTGTTAACTGTCCTGTTAACTCTTAGAGTTTCACTAAGGGGATCTACAGGGGTCTGTCCACCATTTGGGTCTCCTTTATGTATTGTTTTTAGTGAATACGTTTGCTAAATTTGCAGGTTACCAGCAAGCATGGCTGGGGACAAACTGATCTTGACAAACTGGAGAAGAGACAAACTGATCTTGACAAACTGGAGAAACAGTTAGGTATAAAAATAAAAAGAACACCACAGAAATGTGCAATTCCACATGACAGTGCCTCTAAACTCAGGCTGAAATTATCATTGCCTGTATCATGGAGGGGTCATTCACCCAATTCAGGCAAAGAGACATCCTCACAAGGTGTGTGAGCAGCAGTATGGCCTTCAAGACACAAGAAGATGTTTTTTCTGCCCAACTCAACATGGGTGGTAAGGTAGATCTAGTATAGGGCATTGTGCTTTGAGAACAGTAAGGAGTTATCACAAAGAGTCTTGGAGAAAGCAGTGATAATGGCAAGAGGTTTAGAAAACTTGACCCCTGTGGAAAGGCTAAACAAGGGTAGGTGTCTTCTAGTCTTAATAATATTGAAATGTGTCACTTCTGAAGCAGGGCTTTTGTAAGCAATACTGTTCATAGCAGGTTGACCTTGTGCAGTGTAGAATAAAAGCTCACAGGGGGTTGCAGGGAGCAATGACGTGAGGTGAATGTGGAGGACAGATTTCTCTACTCAAAGGCTTTCACATTACTTTCTCCTTTTGCCAAGAACATGACCATGGATACAAGGAAAAGGTAATCAGTGGTAAGCACTAAGTTCCCTGGCATGATATAAGGACAATAAAACTTAACGCTTCATTGAAGCCCCTGGGTAATGAACACGTGACACAGGTGAAGCAAATACAACTCAGGCTTGCCTAGTTCCATGTGAGGGGCAGAAAAACAGTTGGTGGCTCTAGTTCTTTATTTCCCTTTTTTTCAGCCTTGCCTGAGGATTAGAGGTAGTCGTGGTGGGATAGCCGTGAACAGACCAGCCCTATAGATATAACTCGGACTGTAGGAAGGCAGAGGTACATCTCCCAGATGCTTGGCACAAGGGGTAGCCATCTCTTACACCTACCCTCATCCTCTGAAGTGGGGATAAGCCTACATTTCACCTGTTTCCTTTTGCAGGCATCCTCAGAGATAAGCAGGTGGCACCAATAAAAGCCCCAGGAACATCAGAATTAATAATGGAGAAAACACAGCAATAAATATAAATGTTCTTCACCTCACTGTAATATAAAGGTACAGTTTTGGGGGGGAGGGATGGGGGAATTTGCTGCTGCAAAACATCACGGTTCTTCAGACAGAGGTTTCTTCCCAAAAAAAGACTTAATTTCTCCTTCACTGTTAAAACTTCTTTTTAGTGCCCCTAGCAGTTGCAAGAAAAGGTTTCAATTCCTGAGCATTGGCTATATTCCTGTCAGATGTTATATTGGTGGCCAAGTTTTGCTATAGATTGAATATCCTTGGCTCTAATTTCTAAGGGATTTTCATTTTGAAGTCAAGAATGATTTTATTGGTATTAGAAGCTGGAGGATATGGCAGTGTGACAGTGTCGGTGTTGCTTTCCCCTGTTAACTGAGTGTTACTTTTTTAATTTTGTTTTTTTTTCTTTTTAAGCATCTAACACAAAGCCATGGCATTACTTAACAATCATATTTTAAAAGAAATGATAAAAAGATAAGTAAAAAAGTAAGTTTCTCACAGAAAAAAAACACCTGAAAAGTGCCCCTTATAATATAATAAAAAAAAAAAAAAAGAACTTATAGTTGGATACTTTTGTATTTAATAAACTTTTGTAGTCATTGTTTATGAGATAATTGTATGGATTTTTACTTTGGTTGTCTGGGTCCTGGTTTCTAAGCAATAGAACCACAATTCTTTCTCCAAAAGGAAAAAAAAAAGAGTTTCACTCCCAGATTATTGGAAAAAAGAACCCTGTCTCTTGTTTATTTATTTATTTAGAAAGCACATACAGTGATGCACGGGGAGGGGAAGAGCGATGCAAAACAGGTGAGCATACAAATCCATCTCAAAAGAAATAGTGAGACACTTTCCGGATGATTAGTAGTACATCAGTCTATGTGAGCATTTAAACTGTTGTACCTCTAGATTAAAAAAATGAAACCACAGAGAATTTCTGAAGAACAAGGTAAATGTCTATATTTCAGAAATCCCACCACAATCAACTTGTAGGCATCAATGTTTTTGTTTTGCTTTTTTTTTTCGTTGTTCCTGATTATTTCCTCAAAGGGGTCTCTCTTGCTCACGCTATGGTTTCTTTCCTCAGTGTCCGCCTCTGGTGACAAGTAAGGATACTTGTGAATGAAGATTTCCCCTTAGTTCTTGACCTTTTCTTTAACTTCTTCTGATGCTTGAGTGAAATTCCAAGCTCCTCCATTATCGCATTGAAAGAAAGACACTGGTGGAAGACAGAAAAGGCATTAAACACTTCTCCTTCAAGGCAGAGATCGACCACACCCCTTGCACAAATGGTGGCTTTTAGAAGAAAGGACCTGAGCTCTTACTGGCAGGCTAGAAAATGTCTTTGCTGAGTTCTGACAGCTTTTAAAAAAAAGGTCCCTAAGGTATAATAGGTGAATCTGTATAAATCATGGGGTTTTGCCTAACTTGCCTTCCAGTGAATTTAATTTAGCTTTGGCTTAACTAAAGCTGATTATGAATGTTTCTGGAATTCTACACAGATGCATTTGCAATGTTTTGGTGGCTTTGTATCCTAATACTTACCCTTTTGCAGTAGGTAAATTTCCTCCTGACTTTAAAGCAAAAAGATCTTCGTTTTTAATCATATGAACCTCAGGCACAAAAAAATGTGTATACTACAGAAGACAAAGAACTCCATTTTTGATGATTTCTTTGTGGTTTAGTTATTTTCCTCTCATAAAATTAACAGACATTTCTAAAATATAACACTGTCCTCACTCTTTTTCTTTCTTTGGAAAGAGTCTTTTTCAAATATTGTGTGTTGAAGAAAGGAGAAAATTGCAACAAGAATAAGGTAGATGAATAGTTTAGAAAGAAAACAGGAATCTTTTTTCTTTCCATCATTTTAACACTAACAAAGACCTTTTGGGTAAGTGGAAACATCCTTTAAAATCTGCAGCTGGAATAATTACATGTGACAAAAAAAACCACAAGAAGAAGCCTTTAAATGGAAGTATCTAGCAATGCAAAATAATCTTCCATGCAAATATAAATAGATGATGTATAAAATGATGGTAGCAGTGTGAAACATAGCTTTAACCACCTTACCATCAACAAGTTGAAAAAAATCCTTCTTATCATATCCCTTTTAGAAGTACAGAACTGACCATCTTTAAAACAACTGGTTAAAACTACAGTTGTTGCAAAATGACAGCAACAGTACACATAACATAATTCTCTGTATCAGATACAAATTCCCTCTGGAGTGATACCAGTGCAAGGTAAGCAATGTTCTGTTCTTAACCAGTAATCATCCAATAGTAACCTCAGTTACATAGGGCTAAAAGATGTAAAACCAGATATATTATCGGAAAAGGAAAAAACCAAAACCAACCAACCAAACAAAAAAACCCCAACCTAAATCCACAAGCTTTCCTAGTAGGCAATTATTCTAGAGAAATATTTTCAAATGCAAAAGAGAGTATGAGGGTAATCTGGATCAAGGTTAAATCATTTGTTTAAGGTAGCAAAGTAATCTCAGAGAAGTGAATCCCATACACCATGGTTCTTCCTCTCCAGTATAACCTTCCCTATAACCTGCGTAGCTCTGGTTCTGCAAATGAGCTCAAGACAGCATGTGTATTTTAAATGTGTATGATCTTGTGCATGCCCTTGTGTCCATTTGTGGGATGGGCTGCACACAGACTAAGATCCTCTAGTATGTTAAATCTTCAGTTTAATATGCTCTCTTTTTTTGAGATGCTTAATTTGTGTTCATACAAAATTCTTAAGTATACATAAATTAAAATATAACTAATTCATTTCAGCCCCAAAATAGACATAGACCAGGGCAGTGTATTGCTTTTTCTTTTTTTTTTTTAGAATTACTGTCTGGTAATAACCAGGAATTTACTGTTGTGGTTATCATTTAAATATGGCCTTTGACAATGTAATATAGGAATTCCAGCATTATTTGAGTTAGAGTCAAAGGTCTCTGCTGCAGTGTCATGCCCTTTGGAAGCAGCAGGTGAAGCAGGTGTCATCCTAACACAGGCACTATTTCTACATTGCTTCAGGTTTTTAAAGGAGTAGCACCACTTATTTCTGAACTAATAAAACTGATATGTTCTAAGTGTCTGACCTAGAACGAATAATTTCTCTCAGCTATCTTAGTTTTATTTGAGCTCTTAAACTCAAGATTCCAAAGTGATTCCATAACTCTACAGCAAATAAGAAAAGGATCATTTTAACTGTTTTTAGGATTGATGAGGTTTATTTTTGTTTTCTTTCCCTGTTGTTCTTACTAACATATATGTTATATGTGTATTTAATAATACCCATCAGTCACTGCAATGTGCATATAGGGATGATTTCTGCAGATGAAATACAACATTTTATTGCCTTGTTAACGAGTTTGTATTTTAATTTTCCAGAGTGATTCATATTATTCAGACTATGCAATTATTATCATTCCTTTCCATTTCATATCAACAAATAGTCCCATGAAGATAATTTTACATCTGCAGATAGACATTTAAAACATACTACTGACATTAAGTATGTGAGGTTTTTAATATCTGACTACATGATTTGTGAAGTGCCCATTGGTTCCATTTCCAACTCTGTTTTGAATTTTAAAATAAATATTATCAGAAAGACTTCACACTATTCTTAGGAATGGCTTTGATGTACAGGTCTTGTCTAAGAATTAAACTTTTGCTTAGTTGTTCATCAGTAGCAGTTACATATAAAACTGAACATAAAAACATTACTGTTCTTGTTGGTGTTCTTTTCTGTAAACTGATGATGTTTATCCATCCAGTAAAGTATGAAAGTAGGCCATTGAAGTGCATCATTCAAAATCTGAACAGGCTCTGCCTTATGGAGTCTCTCTTCTCTCCCATCCTGGCAATGCAAGGCCTCAGTTGACTGATTACCCTTGAGCAGGGTCAAAACACATGCTCAATGTATGTGGGAATGGGCTTGACCATCCGACAGAAAGAGTGGGTTAGGAGAGGGACAGGAGGAGGGTTTACAGTGATAGATTCCTGTGTCTTACACCTTGCAGCTCCTAATTCTGGTGTTGTAAAAGCATAAAGGCAGTTTTACTTGTACAGTTATACTGTGCTTAATTTTGAAGGACTTAAAACATCACTTGCATGAGTTTTGTCAACCTGAAACCATGAATTAAATATGCATTTAAGACTTTGGACTGAGTCTTCAAAGATATTCCACTGGTTATGGACATAACTATGATTCTGATTAATTTTCTGAGGTCCTACCACTTTTGAGAAAACCAGTTGGAGGTGGCAAAGAGCATCAAAAAGCTGTGAGACACAGGGCATTCTCTGCCCCTCCACCCTCACACAGAGCTTCAGATGTTCAAAAAGAGCGATCTGAGATCATACTTTGAACTTTCAGAGGTTTGGTTAATCATTCAGAAGGACAGTTACATGTGAACTTTCTGTTGAGCCCCAGGAAGCATAGCTCAAAATTGTATGTATCTCCAAGCTTGTGTGTACAATCAGAAAACTGAACAGATACCTGAAAACTGGAATTGCTCTGAACTTTTCAAGCAGTAGGAATCTATGTTACAGAGCAAGTACAAATTCAGCCAGAATGTTTTAGGATTTACAGGAAAATAGCAGACCAAGAATACTTTCAGTGGGGACTCCCAGGATGACCCTCTGAACAGCACCATGTCTGCGGCATAATTACAGTAGCCTTTAAAAAGGGGATAGTGACATTAAAATTCCATTTAAAAGGGTAATATGCTGTTCTTTTAGTCTCATATTCAAGTAGACAGATTGAAAGGGTTTCTTTAAAAATCTATTTTTTTACATGCTGTTAAGTCTACTTTTGAGGTCTTACTCAGAATGAGAGCAAAGTAGGCACAGAGCAATACATTTAACAACAGAGTAATAAGTTCAACATTTTGCTTTTAGTCAGCTTAACTTTCTCATTCTAGCGATGTCAAAATGCTGCAGGACATGTCATGTGAGGCTAAAAGGAAATGTCATCCTTTAAATACAGAATAGATTTTTCTCTTCTTGTGATGTGAGACTCTTTCTTTTTGGCCTTTGGTCATTTCAGGAGGTTATTAAAGCTTGGTTATGAAGCTCCCAAATCCTTTCTTGCACTCCCATACAGAAGACTGTGTTAAGCTTTAGTATAATTTTAGATTCGGATTTATTTTTTTTTTAAATATCATGAAATAAAGTAGAAACAAAACTGAAAAAAAAAAAAGTATTTGTAGTCAGACTTTATCAATCTACTGCATATATTGCTGGTCTACCACTGGGGACAAGACTTTTTAATTACATTTTATTAACACCTTGCAAAAACAAACAAACAAACAAAAAACACAAACAAAATCCAAGCCCATAATGTGTTGTGTTGGAGAACTGAAAACTATGAAAATCAAGCCATAGGGGCCAGATTTTATTATGAAAGAACACCTGACCATCTAGACACAAAGGAAGAGCTGCAGAGGTCAGGATATTTCTTTTGCAGTGCCTTTATCATTGTGAAGAGCCCATAGCTGGGACACTGGCATATGTCTTCTGCTGAAAGAAGTGATTTTTTTTGCCTAATGCACTGAAGGAAAAATATCCAAAATAGTTTCTCCTAGTGAGCAAACTGCTGTTGCAGCACATTAATAATCTGGTTGAGTATTCTGTCACTGGTGGCTAATTGCATGAGCAGATCACTAAATTCAGTCTTTTAAACTGTCAGAGTCTATTGAGCAGTGATTGTCAAAACAGTATGACAATAATACATAGATTATTTTAACTCTTCCTTAGTTATATAAACTGCTCCTCAGTTTCCTGTTTACAGGGGAAAAAAAATCAGTAGCACTACTTTCTGGTCTCCCAAACCAGCTAAACACAAATTGGACTGCTTATTGAAGGCACAGATGGCCACAGTCTTGTTTGCAGGTGGGGTTATGGCCTGAAAATGGAGGGGACAACTTCACCAAAAAAAAAAAAATCTATTTTGCAAGGTCCTCACTGAAATAAGTGATTTCTCCCTTCTCCCCTTTCTCCTCCTTTGTTTCCAAAGAGCTAAAGATGTCAAGCTTCAAGGCTTTGTTCCAAGAGAGATGGCACAAGCACATCATACAGTGGCAGTATTTTCAGGAAATATTGATGTAGTTGTGGAAAGTGTTATTGCTGTGCTTCATCTAGTTCCGTGGTACAGGTGTGTTGTCAATCCACCATCCTCCTGGCTCTCCGAAATGGTGATCCCATTGACTTCGCTCCTCTCATTCTTCTCCTGTCTCATCCTTTCTCCCTTCTTCCCACTCTACCTTTGCCTAATTGTTTTGCAGACCATTTGATGAGGGCAGGAACTGTCTCCAGTCAAGTAAACCCGACAATGGTTTAGGACTACCTTATTCACAACCCCTTTGCTTTCAATGGTAGGTGGCTTCTGTGTGTCAAATCATATGCCGTTTTTTGCAAACACTTATTAATTTGAATAAATCAGTTGAGTAAAATGGAGCAACAGAAAAATCAAAATTAATATAAAATCACATAAGTGTAAGCTTATACCCATTTTTCTCCCCAGATAGCTCTGTCGATGCTTTGCTGGTACCACAGCACTAGAACTGATGAAGTCTGCTGTGGCTCATCTATCACAGGCAGAGTTGCTGGCTCTGTGCTGATTTCACAAGGTCCCCCCACTGACACACACCTGAGGAAGGATCTGGTTTGCTTATTGGGTCCTGGATGCAGCTGCAAGGCTGCAAGTTAGGAAGCTGCAATGGTGACCATCTGCATTTGTGAACAGTGTAATTTTTTGTGACCAAATTTCAAAGTATAGCATCCACAGAAGCTCAGAGTGATGATAACTGGAAAATCTTTGAATGCTTCAACAACTTCTTGAAGCTTGCTATGTCTATGCAGGAGTCCTTACAGGTGCCACGCACTTCATGGGAGATGTATGGGATGTGCCTTCCTCGAGCTTTACTGTTAACCTGCTTTTTCCTGGAGCCATGGCAAACCTTGCAAAAACTGCCTTTGTAAGCATAGATTTGTTAGCACTCATGTGGCATGCCAGCTCTTCACTGCCTCAGCTGCTGGTATAGCTGCCAAGGAGCAAGTAAATCTTTCTAAATAACTCTGTTTGTAGCTAAGTATGAAGCTCTGTTAGGGAAAGGAGGAACTGCTTTGTAATTCCCACAGGCAAGCTGAGGTTTGTGAGGTTGTCTGTGGGGATAGCTACACATGGGGAAACAATGACTGTTGCTAACAATGTGACTGCTTCCTTGACAGATATGAAAATGTTTATCCAAAAAAGTGACAGAAAATTTCTGGATTCTGCAGTCAGATAAAAAGTGATTAGAATACTGGTCGAAGCTGCAACCCAGAGGATTTCTTGTGTAGAGCAATGACGGAGATATACACATTAGGAATTTTTCTTGTCCTCGGGGAGTTGAAAGAAGATGAATTTAATTAGTTTTAAATCTCTTCTACTGGAAAACTGCAAACAAAAGTGCTTTCTTAAATCAGGGATACAGAAGATCTAATTCAGGTCTTTGCTGGTAAGAAGGCCCATTTTATGAAGAACCAAAGCTTTCAAGGCCCTATTCAAACAAGTTAAAATGCCATTTTGAGCAAGACAATTTCTTGCAGCATCTGGAGTGGAACATAAACACTCGCATACACAGATGAGCACTGGCAGAGAAGATGAGCCTAGCTAGGAGCAGTACATCTTTGTTGCAAAAAATACTTCAGCCTACTGCCAGCATAAATAACGCTGGCCAAAAATTGTGACTTGAATAGACGGAAAACACAGATCCCTGTATACTTTGGCTTTTCCTGGGAGCCAGGTATGTAAGAAACAATTCAAGAGGAGAGCAAAGCTTTGCTGCAGCTCTTGGGCAATTAGATGTGAAGGCAACCACTCAAACAAGTTTTCTAATTGCAGTAGAGTCTGGGAATGGCCTCTCAATAAAACAGATCATTAACTTGTTTGATGAGGAGGAACTGCAGCGGGCAAGAAAACATCAAGTAGGTGTGAGGGGTGGGAAATGAATTAGTGAAACTGGTAGTAAGCTGGAATATAATGAAACACAGAAAAAAGTAAGAAGGTTTTGAAAACATGGTTGTTTGCCACGGTTCATGACAACCTACGAGCTAGCATTTCTATATATTTTTGTGTATCTCAGATTGTTGTCACATGTTTTTTGTGGCAACAGCAGATCCAGTCCATTGTCTCCTGCCCTTTCATTCCCCAGGCTAGCTGAGCACTAGAGGAAATCAAATCGTTATCCTTCCAGGGTATAAAAAGCATCCAGTACCAACCTCCTACATAAACTTTCCTGGTTTGTGCATTTCAATATGCAAAGGAATGCCAAAGATTTACTGTTAGATATAAATTGATATCCTGATTTTGCCATAAAGGAGTTTTCTATGTTACAAAGCCTTAAGATGTGAACATTGTGAATTGGTCAAGCCATGTCAATGGAGTTATTCTGTGAAAAGTATATGCTGGGGTGCCTGAGGGTGCTTTTGTTGAAGATGTTCTTAAATGTTAATCATTACATGGCATAAAATTTATCAGATAGATATGATTTTGTGCTATGATAGTTACTTGGAGGCTTTGGCTAATGAATTTTAAATAGACAAATTAAAATTCATTAAATATTGACACTGGGAATAAGATATGCCAGCTAAAAATTCTCTGGCTGCTTATAATAGTGGTTCAGGAAGTTAATGGAGCCCTGCAGGTTATTTTCTGAGGTTTATAAAGAACTTCCTGGCCCACCTGCTGAATGTCTCAGCAGAGACCAGGCAAAAGATTTCTCCATGCTTTTAGTAATGAGATTGCCAGTGGTTTACTCAGGTTTGATAGAAGACAAAAAGGAGGTAAATCATTTTTCTTACCTGAAAGTGGTGAATTACCCCATAAAAAGGCAAGATGTCAATTGCACTTAGAGACTGTGATAATTCTTAAAATCTGCTATAGTTTATCGCACTCACTCTTCACTGTAAGTGTAATTATTTTCTGTAAAATGCATTTAAACTGCCCAAATTTCCAGGACTTTGACAATTTGTGTTAGATAAGCTTATCTCCTGCTGAAGCAAGAGACACTTTGAAGCCATTAACTATGTGTTGGTGAGTACAACCTTTGCCATTATGTGCACTGTTTAAGTTTAATGCTTTCCATCGGACACACCTTTTTTCTTTCCTGACTATACAGTGTGAATTGAGGGCTGTGTTCGTATCCCTCGCTCCTCTCGGATTAACTTGCCACAGTCTAACTCCGTAGATAAGGTGGTGCCAGAGGTGGAGTTGGATGGATGGGTTTGCTTACATTGTAGTCCGTAAAAGAAACAAAAGGCCTTGCATGCAAGAAAAGAAAAATGGAGAAAACAAATAAGTGAAAGAAGTAAAATTAAACATGAGAATGAGGTTCAAAAGATATTTAAAGCAAAAGAGATTCTATTTATGGAAACAGAAGAGTAATAGACTATATCTGACTCATACTTTGGATTAGCTTACTGGTAATATACACTGCATTTTCCATCTAGGCTTCTTTTTTCATCAGAATAACAATAAAATAAACGGAAAGAAATTAGAAAGTTACACTGGAATCACTGGTATTCAACTTTCTGTAAAATTACTTCTGGAAGAGAGGTATAATGTTGACACATTAACTCAGTTAAAATTTTTAATTATTAAGAAACTGCCTATATTAAGGAACACATTGCTGCGAAACAGTAGTACAGTTTCAGAAATGGTAGATGTATATATGTATCTCTGAATACTATATTATTCACCCAACATATTGCTAAGTAAATTAACATTCCCTCATGATGTTATGACTTCAGAAATGCATCGCCTTTCCCAGAATCATGAAGAGTTTCCAGGATATTCTGTACCATATTAGCATTTATAATAAACATTTTAATTAGCTGCAACTGTTCTCCAAAATATTTGAGTGAAGGGTCTCCCAAGACATAAATGAAACACCTTAATGATTCTATGACTCTATGAAAGAAAGATATTGATACATTCTTTAAGCATTTTGTGCTAAAACTGTTCTATAGGGTTAAAGTACTAATCAGAAAGCTGCAATATGTGCAAAATACATTCATCCTTTATCTCTCACTTATTCCGAAACACGGACACCTTGATTAATATGGCCTGCAAAATTGCTCCACACGAGCTGTGTCTGTTGTTCATAAACAATCCCATTGCCTTTAATGAGGATGCATCCTCAGGCACACATGGAGATGTTTGCATGGTCAGGAGCGTCCCTCTCCTGCAGGATGCTGTGAGGACCAAGTCCACTGACATAGGCATTAGGTGTCATGATGCCAAATAGCATCAAGTGTCATTTGGAAAATGAAGATGCATGGCAAGATTCATCTCACTTCCTTTCAATTGTCTGAACAGCAGGCATATAGCATTACCTTACACCGATCCCTTACTAACAGAAAGCAGATACATGTGATTTATCCTACCAAAAATTATATGTTGTCCTCTTGAGACCCTCAACCCTAGCTGTTTGTTTGTTCTCAGGTGTCAATCCCTCTCATGTCCCAACACCAGTGCTGTGTTCAGTATAAAACTGCAGCTCCAAACTGAGTTCAAAATGTTCTCCTTCTCTTCCTACTTGTCTCTGTTGCCTTTGTTAGGGTTGTTTTTCTCAGCAGCCATTTCTGGCGTTTATGTCATCAGCCTTACAGGATTATACCTTGGATGAAAAGGATGGGAACAGCTCTTGCCTTTACCATCTAAAAGTGCAAAATGAGCTTAAACAACTCACTTTGATGTAGATGCCTCATGTCTAGAAACCTGGTTAGGTGATATGAACCCTCTTGGTGATTGTATTAGGGGCCACCAATCCTGCAGTCTAATGTGACCCTCATCCCTATGGTAAGTCCTGTTGCAGTGAAGAGGATCAGGGCAGCTATAACAGTCGAGTCAAACAGGGCCAGACCAGAGTCTAGGACAGCCAGAACAAAACTGGCACCAGGGAAGTCAGCCAGAGTAAGAAGGCTGGCACACAACTTCAAGAACAGCCTCTAAGTTGCCGTTCATGCCTCGTTTCTTTTACAGAAGCTGGTGGTTCAATAAATGGGTGTTTACACTCTATTTTAATGATTGAGTATATCTCACAAACTGCTGTAATACTCGAGGCATGATTTATACACATTACATCCTTTGTTTTCCCTTTGCCCTTTTAAATTGCTCATTAAGCTTCAGTGGAGCTATAACCAGAATTTCTTTGGCTCCATAATCTTACTTTACTGTGACATTCATCACCTTTCAGTAGGTTGCCCTCCTTTGAAGTGTTTGCTTTCTAGAATGAGAGAAAAATTACACTTGTGGGCTTGGAAGTACATTCCTGTTGTTACTCAGAGGGCTGATGTTAATGCCATATATACATATATATAAATCCAGCTGTGTTTTATTCCTTTACAATGTAATTTATACTTTAAATCTTAAAGATCAGCCAGGGACTGTTTGAGAAATTAATTGCTCTTGTTCTGCACTGCCATACTAAGCAGCATTAATTGGACTGCGGGTGAGGTACTTCCCTGATCTTATTAATAAATTATTTGTATTTAGTGCCAGAAAAACATAGTGGGAGTTCAGCAATACAAAATCCGCACTTCAGCAAAGAGACATGCAATGCAGTCACCTATGCATCCACAAACCTCAGCCTCCCAGAAACATAAGCAAGCAGGAAATGAATGACTCACCTGCTCAATATCGCTGTTTTTCCTCGATTTATATATAAATTCACCAATGGCTACAAACACTGAAAGAACAAGCCCTGCAGCAAGCACTATGAAGATGCCCCCAATATTTTCCACCCCAAGAGCACTGGCTTCTTTGCTGTCCTCCTCAGGGCAGCCATTGCCTCGCCACCACTTTTCCTTCATCATGTGCAGCTTTCCCTCCTCTTGGAGCTGGAGGATGGCGATGGTGATCTTGTCTCTGTAAGGAGACCCTGCAAGGTGACAGCAAGACCTGTCAGTGCTGGTTGCAGCAAAGGGAAGGCAGAGAGGGAGCAAACTGCTGCTATCTGAAACAAAAGTACTCCCTTATTGCAAGATTGATTAATTCCAGATAGAATGTCTTAGTTTCTCTTCAACTGCAAGGAGGAAGAGGACTATCTGCTGGTGTCTGCCCTGGGGACTGGAAAGCAGAAGGCTCTTTTGGTGTGGTTACTTGCTTGAGAATTCATTATAATTTCTAGGGTCTCCTACTGACGTTTATTTAAGCTTTGACTGTGGGTTTTCTTTCTAAGTAATTCCTCCATATCATGTTTGAATATTGCTTTGAGCATCCTTTAAGACTTTGCATTTCTTCTATTTACTTCAACGTCTATTTTTCCTACTGCATGCCAAATGATTAGCTAAGAAAAGACCCCAGTCAATCACATTTTCTTCTCATTTATATGTGCATAAGCCCACAACGCCACTTCACCTTCCTTATAGCTTATAAGAACACGAGGCAGACGAGTCTTTTTTTTAATGTGACTTGCAAAAATATTGTCACTGCAAGCTAAAAATAGGAACTAGTTCATGTTTTTTACTTGCAGGCCAATAGCTTGCTGAATGATGTGTCTTCAGGCTCAGTGACATTAACGGGCCTGTACAGTATCTGGCAAATAGCAGGGTCACGTTGGGCAGCCCAGTCTGTTTAGGTTTGCCTCTCACGCTCTCTGCTCTGGCTCTCCGTCTTGCAAAATCTCTGCTGCCTCTAAGTCCTTTCAGCCAACTTGTGCTGTTGCAGAAGCACAAGCCTGTAGCCCTGAAGGCCCTGCTTCTGGAGCAGTGCCTAGTTAAAGGAAATTGCTACCAATTAGCTTCTCCTGTGTTGCCAGAAGCTGAAGTTATCAACAATAACAGCAGCAATCCTGTTATTAATTATAATAGACAAGTGGAAGTTGGTTTTGGCATTGTGAGAAACACTTTCCTTTATGGGGCAGGGGTTTTATGAAAGGAAGCAGTAAAGGGTTACAAGAAAGGCTGTTTGGCTCTAAAGCCATAGACAAGCTCCCAAATCCTACCATGTTGGACTACCTACAACTGGAAGCGTTTAGTGTCTAGACAGAAATACAGTATCAGCAGTCCTTTGTCCATGTAGCTACCTGCCATCCATCCCTTCCTCTCCTTTAGCACATTAATAAGACATTTTCTTAAACTGTATTTTCACCAAAAGTCACACTTCACTGCAAATTGAAGCAGTGCAATTCTCAATCCAATTAAGGTCAACAAACTTTTAAAGCAGAATGTGTGCCAGAATTTCACCCATAGTGTGGTACATGTGGACACATCCACTGAAGAAAAATTTCACTAGCCATTGCTTTCATGCTTTCATTCATCTAAATAGCCTTAGAAATTTGGCCTCACAGCTTCAGGTTTTTTCTTGTATTGCCATGCAGGACATTATTAAAAATAATTGTACTATGTCTACAAGTTGTCTCTCTGCTTTCCATTTCCTTTAGCCCACAGCATTGTCTGAGGAAAATCAGTGTGAAAAACACTGCAGCTCCTCATTTGTTGTGCCAACACTCAGCTGTCTTCCAGTGTATCTTACTGCCAGCATTAGGACATGCTGTGACCACAGATGCCAAGAGACATGTGTCAGATTATACAAAGTCCATCTGGGAAGCCAGCACTCAGCAGCCACTGCTTGAGGTAGCCAGCTTTGAAAGGAAAATATGTCTCCTGTAAGAATAGATGATTTCTGTGCATGCTATGAAAGAACCAAAAATAAACACAACAGAAATACCTTCAAAACTGCCTTTACATGGAGAAGTGAATTATTACCACTGAAAACAGCAGCATCCTCAGAAGAAAGCAGAATTGTTTCTACCTTAGGAGAGGTTTGTTGCCCTGCTAGCTGGAGTCTGTTAGATTTTTGGCCTCATCTATTTTCCCTTGTCTGAAGGAACATAGCTGTTAGGTAAAGTGAAGCAGCCTGAGTCACAGTGCAGGATTTGTGGAGATGTTCATTCTTTCTTGTGATGTTTATGTTGCCAGAAGGATTATCACAATTCATCTTGAGGGTAACAGGTACATCTATATTTCTATGCGTGCTTTTAAAGTTTGTCAAGTGTTCCTGGAGTGTTGGATCGGAGATGTTTTATTGGCGAGCACTAAAACTGCACACAAATCCATCTCAACACCTCTTTGAATATTCAGCATATCATTTATGGCCTCTGAGCTATTAACAACCAACCTTTCAGGCCAAGAAATGCATCTATCATCTACTCTCTTAGCAGTCTCCAAAGTGGCTGCTAATAGCTTTAGTCTTAAAATTACTACCATCAGCACTGGCAGTTATACCTGAATTAATACCTGTTCTGATATCTATGATAATGTTGCTTTCATCAGCTGTCTTCCTCCTAGGGTGATGTTTTGCATAGTTTTTGCTTAGAGGTGCCTTTGCTACAGTAGTACTTCCAGCATGCATCAAGTTCACCACCAACCCTCACTACGGGTTTTTCATTAGTAATGGTCTTTGCTAAGAATTTGATGAAAGCTCTTCTCTCTGTGACCCATCAGCTCCATAATAAACATAAATGGAAATGTTTGTTGATATGCCTACATTCTCTAATTTCTCTCTCTAATTCTCTAAACTCAGCACAAAGAAGTAGGAAGACCGACTATATTTGTAGTTTTTTACTTGCGGAAGATGCTCTGGTAAAATAGTACATTTCTTAGATTCATAGAATTTTGAAAATTCTTCTTTCTGTTTCTTTGGGAGCCAAATAGTGATGATGTTCTGCTCACTCACTGAAAATTTTGGAGTATGAGGCATATGTTTGCTGCTGCAAAACGTAGCCATGTGATTGTTTATTCTCCTGAAGGAATGAATGCAGACCAGTTAAGACCTGCTGAAACTTTGGTGTTTTTTTCTCCATACAGATTCTTCAGTCAATAGTCTTGAATGCTATGAGAGAAATAACAGAGCCTTTGGAGGCCATCTGAATAGTGGAACAATCTCCATAGCTTATCTTGTTTATGAAATCAATCATTTCAGAATTTAAGATACCTGACGGCACTGAATTATTCCACAGTGCTCAGAGATATCTATTGCCTTTCATTTTGCTTGGTTTCCTTAAGAATAAAACAAAACGCACATTTATCACACAAGAAATATCTTATAAATATATTTCACAGCTGTATTTCCAATGGATGCACTCTTTCTGAGGATTGCCATCTGTTCCAATTATTCCTTCATTGTTCTTAGTTTACAGTGTGGCAGCTTTATAACTGCAGTGAAACTCTTGCCATACAGTTGTCTTTATTTGTGATTTTAGCTTTTGTATCATATTCCCCAGGGTGTGAAGGCTGTTCTTACATAGCCAGTGCAAAAAATATAGTTAAAATGTTATCTATGGGACAATCTGTCTGAGGTACTTAGCAGCACAAAGAATAGCAGTTCAAAGTGCAGTTGTGTTTTTCCCTTATTCATATCTGCTCTACCAAGAAACTGATGGACTAAATACTTTACCTGTTATATCTGTGTAAACTGATACTGCTTTAATAATTCCCCATAAGACAATAAAATTACATAGTTATTAACCGAATGTGGAGTGGTAAATGCATATGTGAGCAGTATAGAGAAGTACATTTATTATACAGAAAAAGGTCTGACTGCCCAGTGCCAATTATTCACAAGAATGCAGCACAAAAAAACTGGCACACTTTCTAATTCTCTGAAAAAATCTTGAAAAGGACACCAGATATGCTAAAACAGGTCTACTGGAAGGAATTCACAGAACTTGGGAGTCTTAAGACTCTGCTTAGATCAAAACACTGAAGCCTCCGATGCAGATGCAGAATGTTGCAATGGCTTCTCACTGTTCCTATGTGTTGCTCTGAGGTCATGAAAGAGATCGAAAAATCATCTTCTTTCATGCAGCTTTCTTTGGGATGCATGCACTGGATATAACATTTATCCTGCCTACTCTCATTTTTCCCATAGACACTACCTGATTTCTCAAGCTAAACTGAATTTCAGTAGAGTGACTTTCACCTTAAACAGCACAGAGCATACCTGGTTTGCTACAAATGGGATGCTCCAGAAGGCAAGCAGGTCACTTGACCTCATTCTGCAGATGTAGCCTGCACTCTATATTCCCTCTTGCTTGCAGAGACTGCTTGCAGATGAGCAGGGCAAGAGTAGATATTTTACCTAAAAGGAGGCTCCTAGGATCTCTTTCGATGAGAAAGGTTTCTAAAAGCCTAGGACGTGATTCAAATGGTCATCTAAACTTCTGAAAAGGACATTGCTGGGTGTGCTCCACAACACCTGTGTTGGAAAACATCTTACCAATAGGGGTTCCCACGCCGTAGCCTTTTGAATCAATAAGCCCCCCGATCTGGGTGAGATTGCAGTTTCTCTGAGTCACGTACTCTATGCTGGTTGACTCCATTAGCAGCGCATAGTCTGTTGTGAGCACACGCTGGATTCCCTCATCGTTGTTCTTTACCAGAGCTGTCTGTTGCCTGCTGCTCATGAAAGCCCACATCTTCTCATATGTTGATATTTTCGATTTCTAAGGAGGGAAAACAAGGGCACAGAATCACACCAGCACCCAAATTACACTTGTACAATATTCCTCAGCCTTTTGGTTTGGGCAATGCCAATAGCACAGCTTGAATGAAAGAGAAGCTGTATCAGGGTTTTCCTTTCCACAGCCTTTCTCTCTTACTGTGCTTTATGCTGAGGAATCTCTCTTTTCAATTCCTTTGCAGTGTCAGGAACTTCATTACTAACATGACTGTGAAGTGCTTTGAAGTTTTTTTGGGCTGATGCTTGTCACATGCGTTACAGCACATACCCCATGTAAATTAGTGCAGCTGGATACTGTTGCACTCAGCAGCAACACCTCTGCCTGTCACAGCAAACACACTACTCCAAAAGCCTGATGATGAATAAAGTCCATTTGTCCTGAGCATCGCTTGCCTAGAAATTATGTACTTCAAGGATAAATCTTGAGAGATAAACCCAAAGTGGCCTCTAAGCAAACTTCTGCTTTCTGCTTTCCATTGCAATCAGACTTGAGGACTTCTTCCACTGAAGTTAAGGAGGAGTTGCTAGGAGGAGCATGGAAGTATCCTGTGTCAAGGCTCAGCTGCACAGGAAAGAGGGATGCCAGGAGCCACTGCCATCTCAATACAATGTTGAACATGCCTTCCTTTCTGCTCCTTTCCCCACGATGTAGGAGCCCGCAAGGGACCCAGGCACCCTGCAGGGAAAAGCAGTGACAGTGCCCCCTTGTTTGTGCTTCTGCCTTTGCTGAAGGATATGAAAATGAAAACTGAACTGTCTCAGAGATGTGCTGGAGCCCTCTGCCTGGTACCCTCGAGGTGTGCTGTCTACAAACCAAAAAAACCCTTCAAGCTCTCGCACAGTACTGACATGATGAAACCTCTCTCTTCCTTACGTGTTCTCAACATCGAGAGTGCCATGTCACTTTTGGATTAAATATCAAAGCAGACCTAGAGACAGCTGTATACCATTAGAAACTGTCAATAGAAACAATTTTGTCTCAAGACGGCAAAGGCAACCACTGCAGAACTACTCTGTGCTGCAGCCTAGTACAAGCCAGACACACACTAACCAAATTTTTAATGTAAATATGAGTTGAAGGTCCTCCATGCCCATTTCCTCAGTTTTAGGAAAGTATATCCTCACTTCTTTGATGGGCCTTATCTTTGGTTTGTAGGTGTCA
Organism: Todiramphus chloris collaris; assembly: GCA_025345505.1. Classification (NCBI taxonomy): domain Eukaryota; kingdom Metazoa; phylum Chordata; class Aves; order Coraciiformes; family Alcedinidae; genus Todiramphus; species Todiramphus chloris. The sequence goes on along the minus strand of JANVCC010000017.1, from coordinate 11,990,078 downwards.
TAGGTGATGTTAGCCTCTTTGTGTGGAGACCTTATGTGCTTATTGAACATCAGTGTCTGGGGGTTTCCTGTGAGAAGCTGATTTTCTGGTTCTTTGAGCTTTAAATGTTAATATGTTTCTCCTGTAAAATCAATACTGTGAATGTCACCTAAATTTCACTTAAGTTTGGTAAGACACAAGACACCACTGAACTTTGAAGATTGTTAAGTGGCTTTTTACCAGTAGAAAATATTTTTACTGCTCAGTTGGAAATTTTTTTTGAAATTGATGGTACATTGATGCTGTAGATTGAGTCTGATATTGAATTACTGAAAGGATGTATTCCTTGTTCAGAGAAGTTCGAAAGAAAAATCTTGGATTTTTTACTTGCCAGTTCTCACTTTTTTTTTCTGGATGATCATATGCCAAATTCTGACCTTTGAATTCTCATTGGTTTCTGTGGAAACCAGTCTGCACATCAGAAGGCAGGAGCTGGCAAAAGTTGCAAAATGAGATAAAAATCTATTATCACAGAGGGGAAAGAAAGCAATGGAAGATTTATAGGTGTGTTGGAAACAGAGCAGGATATCAGCCTGGAGAAATAATGTGTCTGTCACTGTGGATCTGAAACATCTTACCTTCAGCTGGACTTTTCCCAGATTTGGCCATGAACACAGATGGTGAATGCTGCCTGAGATCCTGCTGGCTCACCTGCCTAGAGCTCCATCCCCTTGCTGGAGCACTCCTTAAATATTCAGGCCCTGTTTTCTGGGTATTTTCATCTGGTATGTCCAGATTTGGGATCTGTATACAGGGAGGAGTCTGACTCTGAGTGTCCTTCATAGCTAGAACTCCATTTTTCCCCCCAGATAATTTCAGTTGGTTTTGTTTTCATTCCCCCCACTACCTGGCTAGAAGACATAGTTGCTGCAGAAACTTTCTTGAAAATATTGCTTCCTTAGCAACAGTTTTTTCTGGCGATGCTATTACAATGGGGATACTAGCATAAAGTATTCATAACTAGTGAAAAAACACATCAGTTAATATATGCATTTTAAACTAGACTAAATAATAAGTGATATAAATTTGAATATATGCAAATAGTTTTCCCCATCTCTGTCCCTTTCCCTGTTTCTAACACATCACCACTCCCAGGTGACAGGACTGTCTCTGCAGCACAGGCTGCCCATCGTGAAAAGCACCTTTCACCCCATCTGAGTTCCTCCAGCAATCAAATTGCAGGCGCCCAGCTGTCAGGGCATACCCTTGGGCACTGGGGTGCTTCCAGAGTCCATCATGGTGTGGAGCAGTTCAGGGAAACTGTCCAGACCAGGTCAAGAATTCACAGCTCCCCAGAAAGAGGTAGAGGTATTACAGGTGTCTTCCCTAAAACCATTATGGAAAAGGTGCTTTTCCTTAAGCTATACCATAATGAACATGCAGTGTGGGAACAGGAATAACTGCTGCCCAGAAACTCTTACCCCTGCTGCCTTCTAATTACCAGGTGTGTGTGTGCTTACTTAGCTCAAGTAGTGTATGTAGCATTTTACAGTTCAAGGGAAGCAAAGTCATACCCTCACAAAGCACAGTCTTCCTTTTGCATACTTAAGTATCTGTTATATTTATTGTACAGAGACCTATTCCATGATTTATTTATTGTTTTGTTTTGGACCGTGTAAAGAAATCCTAATCTTGTGAGGATCTTGAAGGTCTTCTGTAATAAAAATAACAACACCTTTTATACAACACTGTGTATGTCTCGCTGGTTTACAAGTGAGATAAATTGTGTTTTTCATTCATCTTTCACTATGTCACCTTCGCTCTGCCAGAGGCTCCATCTCCATTCTGTACAAAACCTAGTGTCCTTTCACTTGTGTTTGTGTACACATATATTTCAGGCACAAGTAAGCTATCATGTGTAGAATATGAATATTGAATCACCCTGTCTGATTTTTTTTTTTAAAGGCTTACATTTTTCTAAGCCTACAAATTTAAACCTCAGGGATTAATGGTGCAAAAAGAAATCAGTATAAAGCTGGAAACAGCACTAAAATTTGTTCGCAACTCATGTTAAAATTCAGAGCTATTTCCTCTAAAAAGGCATAGAAGAACAGGTTTTGCATTTTTCTCTCTGATGCTGAATTTGAATTCAGAATAGCAACAGCAGTGACCATCTTTTGCCAGTGAAGAGCTCTTAGACCAACAGAGGTTCCCAGAGTCCTTCAGAAGGTGGCACAGCTGCTTCTTTCTGCCATATATTTCTGATGAGAGTCTGGTACTTGCCTTATGCAGTTTGCAGGAATATTTCCAGATGGGTTTGCCAGCATATCTTAATGGAAAAGTCAGCTCATCATTTCAAGAACTGACTATAATGAGGCTCTGAAAAGTACTGTAGTTTGTGTGTTTCTTTCAGCACAGAAACATTTCCATTCATCCACAGAAGAGCCAACTCCAGAAGGGATATTCTACCATCAGATCTATTACGTGATTGAAACACCCTTGATGAGCATTATTCATTTTGAGAGCCAATACAAATACTTTAGTCAAGATCCTTTTTGTGTGTAGACATTTTGCCTCATGGGAAGCATAAGGTCTTGTGGTTAAAGCAGAGAAGGGGGCTTGGGATGGAGCTCCAGGGAGAAGGACTTGTGTGTGCAACAAGTGTGATTTTGCCCCATATGCTGCTTCCCCACAGTGTCTCACCCTCTTCAAATGCGTTGCATATTTGAATATCAACACCATTCTTAGATGCTACAGGGAAAAGCGTGATACTGGTTCATTCAGTGCTTAAATTCCCTTCTGGGACTACCAATGCAACAATTAATTCTAATTGTCACAGGATTTTTATGCCTATACCCTATACTTATAGCTTGTTGGCTTTTACATTGACATTTTATGAGAGTAACCTGTTTTTATATAATTAATACTAACAGTGGGGAAAAAATTGTGAATATCTACAAAGGAATTACCCACAGAAAATGCTCTTTTACTTACAGATGTGTTCATGTATGTATGTGGAAGTTATATTAATAGTGTGTGGAATAGTGACCATGGAGCATTTTTAAAAAAAAGGAAAAACAAACTTACATTTTGACTTCTTGCAGTATTATTGCAGTACAAATGTGATCTTAGCCAAGTGTCTGGAAGAAGATGATATCCCACCCTAAGAAGTGACCTGAAGAATGTCCCCAGGTCCATGCCCTGATTCCCTTCAGATCTGCCCATCAAAGACATGGATTTGCAGCACTAAATTGTTTCTCTTTATGTCTTGGGCAGGGGGAAATCTCCCATGTTTTACATTAATATTGCTGAAGGATCTTCTATGGATTTGGGCAAATGATGCATTTACCTATTATGCTAATCCTTTCAAATGTTGTGATTCCATCTCACCACTTATTGCTGGAGGGCCATGAGTCCGTCCGACCATACAGAGCTGGCTGATGCCATCTTACCTTGAAGAAGGTCATTGTGGATCCATCTCTAACAGCCCCGTACTCTATCTTGGTTTGCTTTGCCAAATCATCTGCTGAATCAATGGGAGATTCCATCCTCTCCACGGTCAGGAAGGCAGCCAGGTTGGCAGTATAGGATGAGATTATGATTAAGGTGAAAAACCACCATATTCCTCCAACTATTCTGGTAGAAAGAGCTTTGGGCATCAGCTCTGATCCTGTTACAATATCATCAAAACAATCACATTAAAATGATGCTGAAAGATGCCTTTCCTGATACCACAGACTGGTTTTAGGCACAGAATGTTTTTATGAGCTGTAGTATGATAAAATGATTTAAACAATAATCCCACAGATGCAGAGCTAACATTTATAATGGTAACACACTGTGAAGGGGACGTATGCTTTGATACATGACAAATGGAATTATTCTTGGGTCTAAGCCCCATTACATCTCTGAGCTAATGCTCGTTATCTTATTAATCTCTTATATCCCCAGTAAACTATACATGTATTTTTGAATGTTTCCTGAATCCCTTTTTGCCAGTATACTGTAATCAATACCTTTAACCAGAGATCTTTAGCAGAATGCTATTCTGCTTACAAGCTACCTGACAGAAATACCTTACAAGAGAAAACTGCCTCATGCTTCCTATTGACAATATCTAAGCAGAAACAGGGCAATCAATATGGTTCCAGTGACCTGTGTGAACCTCATCTCAAAACCCAGAACACATCTGATTAGAAATGTGTGGCTTACATTTGAAAATTCAGAAAGTGAATGGACATACCCTTTGGATCTAGAGGGCAATGTGAAGTTTTGAACAGTGTATTTAACACTCATAGCTGAAAAGGTTTTATCAGATCTGCCTGCATGTCACACTGATAAATATCAAAGTGATCTGCCATTGTCACAAACCACCATAGAACAGCACATTTAAGTGCACTGGAGTGACTTCTGAATAGCTCAGATAAACTGTATTTAAGGCCCACAGATACTCACATTTCTAAGCATTCTGATCGAAGTTTTGTGCTGTTTTTCCTAGAGGTGTCCCCACAGAACTTGACTCATTATGCAGGATTATTCAAGGATCTGGTTCAGCAAGCACTTAGACAGTCACTTGAATACTTTTGACTTCAAAGTTAAGCCTTTGCATAATTATTCTGTTGATGAAGGATGGACTTAAGAATGTACTTAAGTGCCTGTGAATGGAGATCCCAGCACATAAAGCTTTTGATGTGACAAATATATTTCTATTACTGGAAAAACATGGTGACATATCTCTCCCCAGCTACTTAATGATTTCTAGAACAAATTTAAACACATTACAGAGAATATTTTCAGACTTTGCAAAAAATCCGAATGTGACTTTTGGGGCAAAGACTGAAAAGGTAAAAACTGTCCAAACAACCAGCAAACAGATTTAACTTAGCTTTGTAAACATATAGACATGTCTATTGAAGGTCAAAGCTAAGCATAGCCCAAGGGTTTGAGTAGGTTGACAGAATTGCCAAACTGCAAGAGCAGATGCTCTGCCTGTGCAGCCCTGGTGCTACACGGATTTCAAATTAAGGCCAGCAGTCTAAAAGCAAAAATTCGTACTTGAAACTTTTGAGTCCAAATGTACTCATTTCAAGAGCTGTAGCTCTATCTGGGTTTATGCTTGTGGTCTGTTGTACTTCCTTGCTTTTCAGATTAGATTTTTTTCCTTTAATACAGTGAAATCTTTTTCCTTCTTCGTATTGTTGCTGTCAGGAAAAGTGTGTGTTTATTTCTAAGCTGGGGTTGACCTGCAAAAGCTGGCTTCTAGGAGTGCTGATTCAGGTCATCCTGAAAGTATTATTTCTTTTAAGCTTAGACAGCTATACGAATATAATTTCTACACTTGGACCCTGCTGCAATACCTAGCTCTGACATGTACAACCCAGTAATGCATAATAGCCAGATACCTTGCAGACACCTTAACAAGCAACCATGAAATCTGCCAGTGCAGCCTTACGGTGGCACAAGAGAGTAGATTGAGAGGCTTTGTGTGCTGAATTTGTGGGGTGAGATGCCAAGCCTCCTGTGATTTCCTCTAGCAAAAAGTTGTTTGTGAAAAAGAGGCAAAATACACTCAGTTCAATTAAGCTCAAAACGCCAGTCTATTAATTATGCAGTGAGCTACTCTTTTGCTTATGTGAGGTGCTGAGCACACACTGCTCCCAGCTGAACAAAGTAGGCCCAGCATCTCTCTTGATCATTGCTATGATTATTTCAATGTTCACCTTTTCAAGGGCCTTGATTCCAGCAAAAAGCATCAATATATGCTCCATGCTCACTGGCTTTGCTCCTTAACCAGATACTCCTGGTCTGACCCATTGCCTGGCTGAACTGGGGCTCTGACGGATACCTTTCCTTTCTGAGAGTGATAGTCTCTCTGAATGAACTGGATGAAATGTGCCCTGTTTGGATGCTTTCAGAATATGCATAACACATCTGAGACTTTCAGGGGAAAAACAGGGAAAGTAACGTCTAAATAAAAATGTTGCTAGCAAGACTCAGGGTCAGAGACAATACTTGCTGAAGTCTCTCTAGTGCCTTTTTATGGCAGACATGACAGCCAATCCTGATCCAGACTTTGCTCACGCTCTGTAGAAAAGAGAAAGTCTGATCATCACATTTTAAAATTTAATAACAAGTGGCTTCCAATCAAGCATAACAAGCAGCTGCTGCTAACAAGAAAGAGCGTAACACTAGATGCAGAGTTTCACAACCATTCACATCATGTTCAAACGCTTCACATTAACAATGATGCACTAACAATCACACGCACCACAAGTTTATACATGGAAACATTTGTGCTGCCTTACAAATGTTCTTTCTTTCTCGCTTTCTTTCTCTCTCTCTCTCTCTCTTTCTTTCTTTCTTTGTCTCTTGATTTATTTATTTTGTTTTGTTTTCAATCTTCTTGAAAGACAAGCAGAGTCTGGTTGGGGCTGACTGTCATGTACCCAAGGTAGTGGTAACGAGCAGACACTGCATCCCACAGTTTGCTGTGGATGATGGTAAACTCCAAAAAAGGCAGTACATTGAAACACAAATTCCTGGGGCACTTTCACACACAGGGCAACCACAGTTATATACACACACCTGCCTGATACTGTAAAACCTCAGCCTGTGTTTGACTGATAAATTGGAAGGAAAACAAAATATAAAAGCAAAACAGAATGGCTCTTCCTTCATCCAGCTTCCTTCAAAGTAGTTTCTATGAGGAAGCTCTATATCCTGTCAATACATTAGTGCACCAATAAAAACAAGTGCATCTTAAGTACAACACAAACTTTATTCGCTACCATATCTAGGAAAAACTCCTCCTTGTGACTTTTTTATTGTTACTCGGGTCTGTTAAAGAGACAAGAATAAACTGTACCTGGATGGATGCAGAGATGGTTTTATATTCCTTACTTAAATGTTTAGCAATTTAATACCAAGGTACTGCTGGGCTTTCCTCTGGATTGCCTTTCTGGTTGTTGTCGTGGGATGGGGTTTTGGGGTTTTTTTTTTTGTTCAGCTTTGATTCAACTTGAAATATTTGTCAGAATATATTTTCATTCTTTTCAGTGGACCCCAGTTTTGGTGAATAGAGATTTAATTGGAAACCTTAGAACATATACGCCATAAACAAATGTGTTTAGTACACATATCTGTTTGACTTCCCATATGGAGTAAGCTTCACTGCCCTTCCTTGTTAACTGAGTAAAATGACAGCTGTTTCCAAAATCATCATCAACAGGGACTTGTGACTGGGTTAAGTTAATGCTTCCAGGGTTGGATGCATTTACAGAAGGATGGGACTCATACCTGCAGAAAAGCCATAAAAAACAGAGGTTTGGTTTTGTTTTTAAGCAAAATGTTTGACAAGTGCCAACAAACTTAACAACCCTTCTGAAGAAAGATTATCTTTAATTTTTTGTTTGGCAGTTACAACAGTTTTTCTAGGGTAGCTAAGGTTATTACTGTTTCCATTGGGATGGAGACCAAGATTTTCCTGTTGCCAAACCACTTCTACCAATAAACTCAATTTCGGTATGAAGTACTTCGTATCCCTTTTGCTGTTATTTTCTATTTCATCTCCCAAAACTCCCATGGGGCCCTGTCCACTTCCCTTTCTCTCAGATGTTTCCCCTCCTTCCTCCGGCTGCAGCCCTATGCTCGGTTTCTCATGTTCCCCTCCTCTGTCTACTCCCAGTTGCAGTGGCATGTAGTTTTCTTCCCTTCTTTTATCGCTTAGTTTCTGAGATCAGGTTTTACAGTATATGTTGTATTTACAGAGGGTGGAGTTTACCAGCACAGAAGCTCTTGAGCAGACTGTGGGACGTGTGCGATAATGAAGTGTAACCGGTGTACCTTGCTGCATGAGAGCTCCAACTCCAAACCAGAAACTATTTAGTAAAGTAAAATTGTTTTCCACCACATCTGAGTCTGGGTTGCACGGGTGGGGGTTATACCATTCATATGGTGTAAACCTGTGGCAGTTAACAGAAACAATCTGTAAACATCAAATAGAGTACACACAGCGGCAGCAAACCTGCTGAACAACGCACAAAGTGAGGAGATTAATGAAAGAAACATGAAAAAGTAAACCTCAGGTGAAAGGCTGTCCAGGGGACATCTCACAGCTGCCTCATGCCAGCTGTGGAGCAGCACTGCAGTGTCAGGAGCCATTCTCACAGTCCCAGATCGAGCACAGGGCTACTCCCTTACTCTTCTCGGATCAGAGCTCTCAAAGGTAAGGCTGCTGCAATGCCCCACAGCTTCCTTGCCCACACCACTAACAGACAGACAGGCATTTGGAAGCCTTGTAGCTGCTCCTTGGTAAAATGTTTTTAGAAAATAACAAAAGGAGCGGCAGCCATCTAAAGGCAGCCATTGATAGCTGTCTGTCTGTAGCTGAGATGCTAGAAGATAACATGCTCTTCCCTGTATAAGGCTGCCACAGCAGCAGCAGAAAAGATTGCCAATTGTTTGAAGGCACTCGGGAGCAATTGCAGTGCTTGAAAGGCATGGGGCCATGTTGTTGGCATGGTTGGGAGAGAATTATGCAGAGCATTGCTTTTAACGGAACAACTCTGCTCTATTCCCTGCAGACTGTCCTGCAACTGCAAACCGTGCCCTTTCTGCTCTGCACAGCACTTGGCAGAGCTATGTTAAGGACCATTTCTCCCCAAGGTACCTTGCCTGCTGTTGCTTCCCATTGCTGCATGGCTTGCTGCATACTTTCTCATGAAGTTTATGAATATAGCTTTAATTGAAAATGTCATGCCAATACATTTTAATTACTGTTTCAACAATATAATTAAGCATAGAATTTTTACAGAGTTTCAAGCAGAGTGCTTTGCTTAGCTGAAGTAATGAACTCTGATAGTAATGAACCCTGATAGTAATGAATCCACTAACTTAAACCAGTTTGTAGCTTAGGATGCCATTAGCTGTACGATATCACCATTACTAGTACCATAGTATTAAAAATTGTAACAAAAGACAGTTTTCAAGATCAAGATACAGCAGTTCTGCATACACCAGTCAAAAGAAAAGCAATCGCCAAGTTATATGTTTCAAAATTGTGCTAGAATAATGGAAATAACTGTTGCGTAGCAGCAAATTTTTTTCCAACTCATTTTGTGGACACATGGGGAATCACATCCTTAGCAAGAGACCCAGACTTAGGATACGTAGGTTGCCTGATCTTCCAACTGCCATAGAATTGAAGAGGTCCCATGCTGAACATTCACCCCCAGGGTCCCAGAGTGTTAATACAGGACAGTAGGAAGATGTACAAATAACTCTGCCTGACCCAGTTGGGAAGCCCAAGGCTGGGGTCTTGCATCACTTCAGACAACAACCACATTCAGTAGATGAGACACAAATGTCTCTATGACCAAAAGAGCAAACTGGCCATTGTTAGGTGAAATTCTGGCAGCAAAGCTCTTTCTGCCAGACTGGAAAGAGTTTTATAGCTCTGGGTATATATTTTAATATGGTACTAGGATATACATTTCTTTTTCATCTTGAAACAAAAGCTGATTTTCTTCTTGTGTTTCTGTTGTGCTGAGCTCTTAAGAAGAGACTGTCTTACAGTTCAGCTCTGTTTCACTGCTCAGGCCTTCGGGCTTCCTGGCCATTCCTCACTGGTTTTCTCCCTCTTTTGGCCTTCAGCAGTAGCTATGCTGAGGTTTCTGATAAAAAGGAGGTGCTCAAGGTCACCTAAGCACCTAAAGGCTTTGTGTGACACTAGCCAGTAGTGGTAGTTCCTTCAGCTACCTAGCTCTACCAACACTGACATCAACAGCACAGCTGATATGGCATTAGTAGTAAAGGGAAAATTTGTCAGAAAATACCTTGTTCATTCACTGCAAGTGTAGTTAGGAAAAGAGCTTTGTCAGTCCATAACTCTTTGCAGTGATAAAAACTTCAGTGTTTGAGTTTAAAAATTAATATAACAATGACAGAACTACATGAGTCTCAAAGACAAATGTGAGATTATTCAGCTGCTGAAGAATCTGAAGAAATAACAGGAAGATTATTCCAGTCTATGAAAATTATTCCCAAGTATTTGTCTTGCATGAACTGATGTCAAAACACTGCTAACTGTTTAATTTACTGTGGCAGTGTTAAGGAGCGGATGCTTCCTGAGGTTCTTGAAACCAATCTAACGAATATTTGCTGAAACACTTGGCAAATCTTACAGAAATCTTGATATATTTGGGGATGTAATCAGGTCTAGATGTGGAAAGTAAGAATGATTTATCTTCTCAGAATAAATTAAAGTTTACAAAGTCTAAAGTAAATTAAGATGACATGTGAACACCATTTTGTGTACTCTTTCAGACTATGTAGTTGTGATCTAATTAAGCACTGCTTTTAGGCACCAGTTCAAAAAAAGCATTTCTGTCAGAAAAAAAAATTAAACCTTCAGAAAACAATGTTAACTGTTTTTCAGAACTAGTACATTCTTTTCCTCTTTTCCTAAAATAGGTGCGTTGTAAGAATAATATGGAAACTTGATATATTTAATTTGTTACAATCCAGGATTTGTGCTGTGGGTTATGAATGTGGGTGGGTCTACACCTCTAAAGACATATAAGTTATTTAACTTTAGCCACATTTGGCAAATAGGTAGAGGCCTTAGAGGTTATTATGCTCCTGCAAGTGTCGTGGAACACTTAAGTAGCAGCCCCGCTAGGAGAGAAGCTAGAGGATGAGCTTGGAACTCATTATGTATCAGTTAATTCACATGGGCAATATAAATCCTTCAGCTGCAGGGAAAGCAAAGAAACAGACAAACTTCAATTGGTGATCACAATCCACCATGAGACTCAAATCTATAGGGAAATCAGGCTTCATTAGTTACACTGCTCCTGGAACTACTGCTTTTTAGAAATATTTTGGCAACAAAAACATAATGTATTTACACAGGGTAAACCTATAGATTCACCCAAAGGCTACACTGCGACTTGGAGAAATATTTAACAGCCAAGAAAGAAAAGCAAACAGGTTTCACAGATGACGATCTGTGAGCACTGTGCATTTCCCTTTGGTTTGCTCCTAGCCTTTTGTCTGTGTGTAGGTAGCTCTGCCAGCAGACAGAGGACCCTGATGCTTATTTATTCTTGCAAACTTGAGGCTGTTATTTAAAAAAAATAGAAGCACCAAGGATAACTTGGGCTTTGTTTTCCTTTCTGCCTGTTCAGAGGTGGAGGATTATGGGATGTCCTTAGCCTTGGCACACAACTGCAGAGAAGTCAATCTGTCACAGCAGAGCAGATTTAATATTAGTCATGAATGAGCTCATGATTTGCGTACAGTAAGAGTTATTATTTATGGTACAGTGAACCACTGCAAGAGCTTGCGGGAAGTCATGACTAATTGTATACACTCTCATAGCTGCCAGGGATGGATAAACTCTTTCTTTTACTTTGGGCCAACACTAATAATTGAAACCATGACCTCTCTTCCTCTAATTCCCTCCTTCTTCTTCTTCACATTTTCAGCAATTTAAAGGAAAAAGCAAATCCAACAAATTTCTGTACCCTAGTCACAGTCTAGAAACATGTAAACAAGCAAAGCATTCACATAGGTTGTCCACCTGGAACAAGGGTTGTTCAGTGGACTGTGGAGAAATGTATGTCTGAGGCCAGGCACTCTCAGCAGAACTGCTGATGTAAGTAAAGGTTTTGCAAGGCTGTCTTATGATTAAAAGAAAACAATGAATTGAAGGAAAAGGAGCAAGAGCTTAATTTGAACTGGCTCACTTGGAAGTGGAAGTCAGTTACAATAGGCTATATTGTCAGAATTAGTGATATAGATTACAATTATATTATGAACTTTGAATGAATGACATGTATTGAATTTAAACAGAATATGTATATTATTGCTGACTTCTTAAAGTTGAATACCATTCTTTGCAATAAAAACTGCAGCATTTTTGTTACCTTTCTGTGATGTGAATGTGTAGACTTCCAAAGATAAACTACTTCAGTTCTTATATTTCATAGTATAAATGTTTTCTTGGGCTATTTTCCATATAATTTATTAATGTGAAATATATTGTTGTATATGCAAAGCAACACATAACAGAAATGGGGAAAGGCTTAATTAGGGTTCCTCAGTGAAAAGAACCAAAACATTAATCTTTGTGAAGCACTAATAAAAGTATTAATCTCTGTGAATAAAAATATTTGTGTTTAAAGTTATAAAAAGGGAAAACTGAAGAATAAGAAGAGATCAAATAAACAGACTTGGAAAGGAAATTCCAAGGCCACTATCTGAAGAAAAAGATGATAATTCTGACAGTTCAGAGTCCAGGTCTATTCAGTAGTATAGAAAAGTATGCCTTAAATGACCAGTTTCCTCTGACAAGATTCTAAATTCATTTTCTTTCTCTCTTTGTCTGTTATTGCTCAGAGCTCTAGATAACTGACTGCCAGACTGTGGTCCATGGTTTCTGAGGCCAGAAGGAGTAGCTTGTATCCAGTTTGTGAAACCATATCAGCTTCTAGAGTTTCATGATAAGGATATAGAATGCTCTTCTGGCCCTCTAGAGACATGACTGTGGTCTACTGGTACATAAACTTTGTGGCACACCTGCCTTTGAGAACTTTATGAGCTTTGGCTTCGTTTGGAAAAGCGGTGTGTACATGCTTATTTCCTGCTGGTTTTGAAATAGGGACATCACTGGGAGCCTGCCACAGACAGGCAGTGATCACCTCAGGACAGTGTTGGGAGAGAGCCTTGGGTATACTTCACCTTGCAGACTGTCCCCTCAGGTTCCCAGACATGTTATCTTGTACTTTCAAGGGGAAATTAGCTGAGCTAATTAGCATCGTACAGCAAAAATATGTTCACATCCTCTTTCTTACCTTTTAACTAAATGCACTGTTAGCGGAAAAGAGAAGTGCTTACATGCAAGTAATATAAACTGCTTTTCACCATATAGTCTGCTGAAGTGTTATGTACTGGCAAAGAAAGGCTGACAACATTTCATCAGCTATTTCTCTCCATTCAGCCCTTAAGGAAAGTAAAATCTCCTCACATTGCAATATATAAAAGTGATAGCAGTGCTGATGTGAAAATATCAACAGACTTTCTAGAATGTTATGTTTTAGGACTGGATAAACCCCTTAGGATAGTTTTATACTCTAGCTTCTTTGCAGAGCACATGCAACACTTATGGGAGGAGAGGTAGTTAATGTAGATGCATCTAAAACTACATCTTCAACTTACCTTGCAATGACAAAGAGGACACAGCTGACTCCAAGGCAGGCTAGGAGAACATACATCCAAATATCAGGAGAAAGAGGGTTTAAAAAGGAGAAAACACCAGGGTTTGTCCCATTGGGCTTCCGGTACAAGATACTGATTCCCAGCGTCATGAAGGGCTTGGAAAAATCAATTACTTTCTCTCTTACATAGGTAATAGTGAGAGGAGCAACAGCCAGGTCAGCTTTCTGAAAACACAAATGGGAAAATATTAATTCCTTTTCATATTCATCAAACTATTCCTTCCATTTTTTCCCCCCTCAAGTATTAAAAACTAAGCCAAATTTGAATATAGATCTGAAACGTGTGACAAAATTTAACATTGCTAGGGTATTATTTGATACGTGTTACTCTTTTTGCAGGCAGAGGGACATTTGTGACTTTAATGTGATATGAGAGATATGACCAGGGTATGGGACTTGGTCCTGTGCACCAGTGGAGACTGCAAGCAAGGACTGCCAGAGCAGAACCGGGAAGGGACTATGTCCGCAGATCAGAGGCTGCCATAGGGCAGAGGTGAGCTGGAAACTCAGCCTTTGCCGTTGGAGTTTGTAGCCAAGGAATTGGCAGGACCCATGCTAGCTCACTGTCTGCGGCCTCATGACAGGTGGATGTCCCCCCTTCAACCTGCAAACTATTAGCTCAGATGTGACTTCCTACTCTGACAAGCAGAACTATTGACAAGACAGACTATTGGCTGTAGAAAAATGAAAGCTAATGCACACATTTAATTTAGGCTGGATCCATATAAAATACCACAGTAGAAGGAGAACAAAGAGAGAAGGATTCAATCTTACATGATCTATGAGTTCTTTGACCATCCCATTCCACTCTCCTTTGTCATTCTGGGCTCCATATTTACCATCAGAAACTAGTTTGACCTCATAGATGAAGCCTAAAATATTTGACAGCTCCTTTAGTAGGTCCAGGCAATAACCCTCAAATCTGTCATTTCCATACAAGGGCTTGTCAGACTTCTTGTACATAACATAGGGATCTTCCTATAGAAAAAGACAGTAGACATATAGCAATAGAAACTAAGTTTGTTTCAGATGATATCAGTTTCTCTAAATTATGTTAATATTTATAAATGTATTTAGATGGAAATTAGTAATTTACCATGTCCATTAAAGGCTGTTTTAGGTGTGTTAACAAATCGGCCGAATCAATTAGTAATAAGCATAAGGGTGCTAATTTTCCATGGAACAAACCATTCATAGCTCCCAGGGGCTTTAATTAAAGTAGTGCTTAGCAACTGCAAAATCAGACCTAAGATCTGTACTCTACATTGTCCCACACTAAGGGACAGGAAGGGGTATTGAAAGAGAAAGAAGCTTAAGTAACAGGAAAAGAATCAAAAGGGGAACAAAAAATTTTTATATTCTATGAGAAATAAATCTTTATTAAAAAAATCATATGTACAGAATAGCTCTGAGTTGAGCAGGTATAATATGAGAGAAAGAACAACAGCATAGGTAGATTGCAGAAGACGTTGCTTTACTTTTTAAAAGATTTCAGATAGCAGAAGTTTTGGGCAAGCAGGTTTCTGCAGTTTAATGTGTCAAAAGACCTCTGGCAATAGCAAAGTAGTGTAGAGGCATCCTTTGGGCTCTTTCCCTCCTCCTGAGGAATTAGGCAGAATAATTGAAACAAGCGCCATTACTGGCCAGGCAGAAAGCACGAGCCAGAACAACTTGTGAATATCGAGTTGCATATTTTCCACTTATCATAGTAAGGACATAATCTGTCTATTCACTGTTTTCTACTTTCTTTCAGTCCTCCTCTTCATCTTGTTTTCAATAAAAAGGATGAATAAACACTGACTACAAAGATGAGTATTTGCGCGTGTTAATTCTACTGGGAAGGAAAATATGCAGGGTTTGTCTCTGAAATATTGAAGCAAGCTAAACAGTTTTGGAAGAGGAGGTTCCTGAGAGTCTTTCATTGGCAGTGGGGTATTTTTTAATTGATCTTGTGTATAGATGAATGTGTATGTCGATTCTGAGCCTAAACTCCAGACATTTGCTTAAAAACAGGCTGGTTTAATAAAACATTGATTAGTGTGGAGGAAAACAGCCACGATGTGCAGGGTAGAGGTGGTGAAGGTGCACGAGGAAAGCCCCGCAACCCACTGTCAGCAGTGCCTGCATCCTTCAGTGTTGCTGATAGTGTCACCTCTGCCCGGCGAGACTTACCAAAATGGTGGTAACGATAAGCGTCCGGTTAGCCAAGGAATCTGTGATGTTGGTTGATCGGTCCTTGTTGCTGTCTGTCATATTAAGGCCACTGTATGAGTTCCAAACCCCAATCTGCAGAGAAGAGAAGAGGTGAGTGGCTGCCCAGCCACCTTTTCCCTAAAAGCTCACTGCCTAGGAAAAGCACACTGGCTCTAGTCACTACAGAAAGAGACACCAGCAGTACGAAATGCTAGAGAAGGGAAACAGCTGTAGGTCTGAGTAAGCCAGCAACATCAAATGGTTGATTTGGAAAACACAAGGAGCGTACTGCCCTTTCAAAAGCAGGTGGTAATGCATAAGCTGTAAGAGTACAAGGCATGTCAACACAGTGGTGTATTAGCCAATTTGCTATAGGAGTGGAACATGTTGACTTTGTTTCCTGCTAAAAAATGTCAAATGTCTATTATCATGATTTTATTTTTTTTTTTAAAATTTAGTAAATGGTAGAGTTGAAACGTGGCAAGACGGCAAGGCCTTGCTTCCAATACAACAGATTAAAAGCTTAAATAAATACCTTGAAGCAGACTGATGGATGCACTGTCCTTTTGCTTCTGCTGTGCCTTCAGCAGGTTTAACAAAGATTATTCTGTCATTTCTTGACTGCTATGTATGATAGAGCTATCAAGGTGATACCATTTCACTCACTGATTAGTATTTGTTCAGTAAATATAAGTGGAAAAGGCAAATTCCTTTCTAGCCCCAGAGAATTCCTGTATATAATGACCAATCCAAACCTTCAAGGGAAAGACCTTCATGATTATAGTGGATTTGGATCCACACCTTGTGAGGGCAGAAACCATAACCATGTTTATTTATTTAGATAAATATTTACTTTACATAAATGCAGCCTGACAGCATCTTCAGGTTTTCCTGCCTTTGGTTGTATATAAATAGCATGGCTGAGGGCTGATGTGAGAAAACTTTAGGCAAGGCACTGGCTCAGGCAATTTGACTTGTATTGAACATTTGTGGAGAGCACCAGATGGATAACCTGTGGGATTGACATTGCCATCCACAGAACCCTTCGCATTGTCACGCTGCTCCACCAGCATGTTTCAGTACTACACAGGAGGAATCAGCTTTCAGATCCTCCCTGCTGGGATTGCCAGAAAAGCTGCCAAGTAAGTCTAAGACAAAACCCACAGACTTGTCCTGTGTACTGAAGATCTCTATCTGACATCAGATGCTCAGTCATTTCAGACCCAGGCTGGACTCTTTTCCTTTGGTTGTTAACTGAGGCAGAGATGCTGTTGCCTTTGTACCAAACCCAGCAGATTAGTTTGTGCCTGCTGAGTGTGGATTTGAGGTAATAACAGCACAATTTCAAACAAACTTTGGGTTGCTGTCCCTGGGTGCCACTGGTTTTGCCTTTCACAAATATTTTTCCAAAGTAAAATAGTCATGCCATTTTTCAAAATTTTTTAAAATTCATTCCCTTTGTTTCCAAAACTAGACCAGATTGGGAAACCGATCTGGAAAGTACACAGGAAACAAAATACTGACTACTATGATAGTCTGTGCCAGGAATGTAGTAAATAACCAGCATCCTTGAAGTTGCACCAGGGTGTCTAAGTTAATAAAAAAACATTCTGCTCCTTGTTACTGACTTGATAACTTTTATTGGCTGGCAGCAGGGAAGAGGACAACCATGAAGAACATGGAACGACACAGTCACAGTGCATACAAAATACACCAGAAGACCACTCTGTGTCTGGATAAAAGAATGACACTGCAGGTCAACCTTGATTAGAGCAATGGAGGAGGTCAGAGGGGCACTGGAAGAATGAGGTCAAGGTAGTACATCACTATGGTGAATCTGGGGGATTTATTGCAGTTTAGTGACAAGTTTGAGAGGTGTCACACGCCCTTCTCAGCAAACCTGTGCTCTGAACCAATTGCAATTTGGTTTAAATCAATTCAGCACAACACAGAATGCCTAGAGTAAAAACTGAGGTTGGTTCAATAGCATTCTGCATGTCAGGTAGGATGATCTATTCACCGGTAATGAGGGAAATGGGGGCCTTTGTGACTTAACCTGATTCACTGAAGATTAAAAAAAGGTTATTAAGTATGTGCTTTACAAGAACATGAAAAGACTGTTATAAGATGCTTTACAGTGGTCTACTCTGTAGCATTAAAATCTCTCCCAAAACAACACAAAACCAAAAACTTTAAAAACTATGTATGTGGGAGGGGCGTGAAATAATAACATCTGTGTGAATTAAGTACAAAATACAATTCTAAGTGTTACAAGAAATTTTTATCTTGTGAGTCCAGAACACTTTAAATGTGATGAATGCCACCGTTATCTTCTCCTTATAGAATGGCAGCCATGACTTGTACCCCAGTGGGGAGCAGTGCATGCAGGTTGTCTCTGACGTCCATTTGGGTGCCTTTCCCATCAGGCAGAAGCACCTCATGTTAAAAGGGGGAGATTCCTTGGGTAATTTAGATCTTTTATAAACAAGGTTAGTTTAAATTTCTGTATGTGAATGATAGCAGACACTTAATCATCTATATTACTTTCTGGAAGGAGTTAACAACACACTCATCAAAATTTTAAGTCGACAGTGATCAAACATTGTCTGTATTTTGTGGGAGAAGAAAAAAAATTCTGAATCTTAAACCTGTCCTTGCTTCTGATGTTATTATACATTCAAAATGATGTAAATTTACCAGTCATGGTAAATCTTAGGTTAATCAGGAAGGATAACAGCTGAGAAAATAACTGGGTTTGATGCAGCATCCAGGAACCTCTACTTAGAAAGGGGAAAAGCACATATTCCAAGAAAGATAGTAATAATAATTAATAATAATTATTATTAATAATAATAAAATGTTTTGGTGAAAGAGATGAATCCTGCCAAGACATTTTTACTATTTGGAAATACAATGTCTCAAGTTGGGATGAAACTTGTTCTACCAGAAAAATTCATATTCTTGGATAGACTTGTCTCTAAACTGCAATATGAGAGTCACTATGAAAACCCAAAGGATGAGTCTGAAGACCCAGCCCAAAGGTTTTTTGCATCACCTGTCTGTGTACAAACCTTCTTCCACACTTTATATAAATGATTAGAAACCTCGCCAGCAGCCTTGGTACAGAGAAAAATAAACAGAGTGCTTCATTAAAAATGAAAAGAGAATGAGTCTGGAGAGCTGTGTGGGAGCAATTACCTTTAAAGTCTCAATTAACCTATCAGCAATTAGCATTCAGAGTCAAGCCAGTGTATGCAGAGCAAGGGACAATGCTATTTCCAGCTGACATGAACTGTTACCAGTGTTACTGGTTTTTGGACACCTACAAAAGCCATCTCCTAGGAGGCAGTGGAGAAAGCCCTGTGGTGCCCATCAGGATCCCCTGTTTGCTGGCTGAGGGCCAGGGCAAGTGAAAAAGAACTAATCTAATCACAAAAACCTGAGGGCTTTTTAATATTTTAACTCTTTTTGAGTTTATTACTCAAGTAACTTTTTTCTTCTCTCATGTCATACATGGGGGGTTGGACTAGATGATCTTTCAAGGTCCCTTCCAACCACTAACATTCTGTGATTAAAAGCAATGAATGTAAGATATTTTCAGGTTTTATCTGTATATATGAATTTACAAAACCAAGTTACACTGGCAAGAACTGAAGATAATGTGCACTTAAAATATTTTTTCCATTCAGATAATTCTTTCTAGTCCCAAATTCATATCCCATAGTTCAATTTGCAAGGTAAGCATTGTAAAATAACAACAAAAAAAAAATATCTTAGTAGCTCTGTCTTAACTTAGACTTAAATAATCCTTAGAATAGCATTTTTTACCCCTAACACAGAAGATTCAAGCTGAGGAGAATGGACTTTCCTAGACTCCTGTCAAATTAATTTTTTGTCATTGTTTTCCAAAAGATCTCATTACCTTTTCTGTTCCTTCCTCCTTGAGGCTAATAATATCCAAATCAAAATCCTTCCGTAAGCCGTCCGTTTTGTTGAAGGTTATGCGCCCTGTCAGGCCGTCCCACCGTGCCTGTGTGAACACAAAAACACTCTTCCTTGTAATGATTAGTAGGAACTATTCTGAAGCCATAACAAATGTTGTGGTTTATATTAACTCTAGCACTGAATCACTTCCAAATAGCTTCTTGAAAGTATATGCCTTTGCTACTTCAATCAAAAAAAAAAAAGAAAAAAAATCTTCAAATTTTAGTTATTTAGATTCTCTTCAATATGTTTTGTATGAAGAGAGAAAAAATATGTATTACACGTGCCCAGAGATAGGGCAGATTTTCACCACATAAGCATTGACTAGGGTATTAAAAAAGGAGTCTGCTTTGTCCTGGATTTGGGTCTGAATTTTAGAATACAGCAGACTAAATTCACCAGCCTTGCTGGATTGATTCTCTTCACCCTAGCCCAGGACCTTTTAAGTTCTCCATGATGAATGGGTAACAAATGGCTACTGGTGCTGAATGGGAGTCCCCAGAATGTCCTTAATGAAGGAAGGTAGCTAACTATCCCAAACCACCAAAGCTTCCTCAACACTTCATTTGTTCATTTCCTAGTCTCATATGCTAGATAACGTCTCTGCTTCTCGGGGTCCAGAAATCCAATTTTTCAAAGAACAGAAAAATGAAAGAACAGCTTTTGCCGTTTTTGCTTGATTTCTTAGACAGGTTGTGGTTAAGTCTCCCCCAACAGCTTTTGACTCCTAATTACCTGGACTTTGCTGAATTGTTTCACTATTTTCTACTCTGTTTGCATCTCCATGGAAGTAGATATAAGTTCCCAAGTAAGCAAATGAGGTAAATTTCTAACAAGAGCTCTGCCTGTGCTCATGTGTGTTCCTGGCACGACGATGATAGCTTTAAAAGCAGGTTTTCAGGAAAAAAATCACCAAGTCATGGAGGCCTATTAAAATTTTTGTAGTGTAAGGCACACGACTCTTATAACATATATGTTTGAAATACAGCAAATGAGTTGTGTATGATTGGGTTTGGTACAGGAAGCATTCTACTGTTCTGTCATAACTAGGTGAAATAACATTTTCCTTGTTTTAAACATTAGCATCAGGAGTAAGTTAAAGTGGTTGACTTTGTATAGTATTCTATATAGCCATGATGATTCCTTGTGCTGGGGAACACTTCTTCAGTGCAGAAGAATCAATGCCCAGAACTAACTTCCTCCAGTTTAAGTCTTCTGTATCTTGTAAGCTTCACAGCAAGCTCACTTTCACTTAGATGAGATCTACCTGTCTCTCATATAGCCCTTATTTTGTCCCCAAGGCTGAAGCTTATCTGTAGAAGAATGTATTTGATGGATTTCAGGCTGCAGATTATTTTTATAATCTATTTTAGGGAGCTCCCACATTAGATTAAGTTCTTCAAAGATGCCAGAAAGACTGATGATAAATGATGGCAAAGTTTTTTCATGTGTGTCAGACATACAATTCTTAAATTAGAAGCTTTTCTACTGTGCATTGTTATTTGATTCATTCAATTTGTTGTAGACGGATGACATAAGTAAAGATGAATTAAAAATAAGCAGACTTAGAGTATGGGGTCTCCCCTTCCTCTTAAATCTAAATTCTAGCTCTGAATCTGCAGGATTTTCTCTCAGATGCTGGGCTGTTATCACTGTATGTCCCAGTCACATATCTGGTGCATCTCAAATTTTGTGGTTATGTAGCAGGATTTTGAAGTAGGCTTGAGTAAAATAATAATGGAAAACTGTAATAAATGTAATAAACATTCTGTGAGACTTTTAGTGGCATGGGAACATGTGAAAATCTCAGCTGTAAACACTGAAATACTTGTGACTTTCTATGCTGATATAATTAAGATAGCAAGAGGGGACACATATGAATGCATTTCATTATATCTGTTTTCCAGCCTGTCTTTTTATTATTCTGCCATGACCCCCCATCTCTTATTCATGAGGATGGAGCATTTTTTAAGTATGATCTTTAGAGATCAATTCCTCCTCAGAGGGCAATTTACTTCTGTGAAGTGCTCACATTTACTGACTACATATCAAATGCTCAGCTGCTCTGCTAACGTGATATGATCTTGAATAAAAGAACCAATATGTTATTTTTGGAAATGGTATCAGGAACATACATCTCCATTCTTTTAAATATTCATGTGGTCAAATGCTAACTGTCATTTGAAAATAGGCATTTGTGCTTCTACCCCCATGCTAAAAAAAAAAAAAAAGGGATGAAAACATGTTACAAGCAGCATAAGTGTATGCTTAAATATCAAGGTGGCAGAGAAGTGCATTTATCTTTTGTCTGACTTAAGTCCCACTTAGACCATTAACTAATGACCGAAATGTTACTTAAATGATGACCAGGAGTCAAGGAGCGTTTCTCAGAACAGTTAAAAAATATTGAAGGGGTTTTTCAGACACTAATTGTGAGACACATGCTTCAAATACCATTTGAATTCTAAATTTAATTTCTGATTTTTATTTATTCTATAAATATTTTATTTATTCTAAATAAAAATGACATTTGAGTTTGAGCATAATTTTATTTCTGACTTTAACACAGTTGTGGTGTCTGTGTTTGCATCACATCTAGACAGACAAGTGACATTTCTTTCCTGATCAGAAACAAAAGTTTTCCTTAAGAAAAAGGGAGGGAAGAGCTAGGAATCTATGCTCCACCCCAGGCCTTCTGAAGTCTATGGTAAAATTTCCAAGCTTTCAATACAATTTGAGTCCCAAAGCACCACGGCCTGCTGCATGCAAAGATGGTGAAATGTATCATTGCTCCAAAATCACAGCTGTATACCACCACTTCTAGATGCCTGCCAGGTAAATCAAGGATGCGAGTGCCTATTAGCACCATGTTCAGGCAAACAAAATAGGCAGCAGTTGCACAGTTCTCAAATGCAATTAGCAAACAGAAATGAAGCAGAACTTTCTAAATAGTCAGAAACGGCAGGACTGTTGAACACAGCAATGAGATTTCACGCTTTTACACACAAGATTTATAGCAAATTTAATGTTTCTAGTGACACTTGTGTTAAATGTTACAGGATATAATAAAAGCTGAATTGCAACCTGATCATGTAATTCATCAAAAGAAACTGCATTTTTACACACTGTCCTTGCTTTAATATTAGAGCAACTAAGGACACAATTTGAAACTTTTAGGAAGAGAATGTATTTTTTATTTTGTTTTTATGATTTCAAGTAGAGCTTACATCTTAATTAAAAAAATGTGATTTTTCAGTCGCCTCTGTTTGTATCATCCTTTGCCTGTCTCAGATCTCATTTATGCAAGGTTTCAGGCTGCCTCTGACAAGACAATTGTGAGGAAGTGGTGTTCTTTTGGGATTTTGCTTTGCAGCAGTAATGCAATGCAGTGGTTGTCTGAGGCTCAAAATTAGGTCTCACATTTTTCAATACTGCGCTTTATCAGATAATTATTATTGCTATTTGTAAATAGTAAAAATTTTATGTCTTTCTCCTGTTTATTAAATAAAATGGATAATTAACCACATATGTTGGTTTCAACCAGTTGCTGAGAAGCAAACTGTACAGGACCAGCTCCTGCTCAGGCCATTTCTAACAAGCATTGAGAAGTTAATAGATAGAACAGATTACAGGTAAGTCTTCAGTCATCTCTGAAGGCTGTCAGGTACTTGAAAAGGCAAAAGTATCCAAAGCATTCTAATTAAAACTTTCTATTAAAGCTTTGTATTTTTACTACTTTTTTAAAAAATAAGACCGTGGGTAAACAACAAACTGAAATCTGGGGCTAAATATTCAAATGACAATACTGGTTTTCATGTAAGTATATTGATGGAAAATTGTAACAATGGGAAAATGAAGCTGACTCAGCTTCTAGGAGCAAACACTCCAGAAGCTCGCTATCAATTCACACCACCATCACATGGTCTTTAGATCAATTTCCACTTCATCATATTGAATCAATTACTATAGCAGCCTTAGTTTCATGCAAAGCCAATCAACAGTTCAATCACAGAATCAAATCATTCAGCTGCTACCAAATTTACTAAGGTAAAACAATAGGTACATTTCATATTGGTTATTTTGTCTCTACCAGACCTCACTTATATTTCCAGATTTGTGTTAGTAAGGTAGAAAATAGATTAAGAAATCATAATGCACAATGTATATAATGCATTGACTGAGTAAATATTCAGTTTTATGATACAGCGCCAAAGGGATATAGCCAATTTTGTAGACACTATATTGCACTAATGAACACAAAAGTATACATATTTCCCAGACAAATTGATTGAATTTTTATTATGTGTTTGCTTTTTCTTACTCAGTATAAGTTTATCCAGTTATTTTAGTTACCCGTTATCTGCTACGCTGTATTTTCTCTTTCTGAGTCCAGTGTCACAGTGACAGATACTAGATAGTTGTCTTTCAGATTAGAAAACTTTAAGTTTTTCAAGGTCCTTATTAAAGTATTCAAAGTGCCCTGGCAATATAAAAATGCAAAGGCATAATCTTATTTTTAATTTTTAAACTACCATGTTTAATAATGTTTCATACTGTGCAAACATTTCCCCTCTTCAAGTGATATTCCACTTATTCCAATAAGCTGTGAAATAAAACAGTTTTTCTGAACCTGCTTTTTAGCCCTCCACCTGTACTTAAACAAGCAATCTCTTGAGTTTCAAACTCAAGTTTTAACCTGCTATTGTTCCCACTGGTCAAAAAATAAGACTCCCCATTTTGAACATATGTCCACAGCTAACTTTAAAAAAAAAAAAAGAGATGCAAATATGCAACCCCACATGAAAACAAAACTGAGACCATATGACTTAAAAAATATGTGTACATATTTAAATGGCATAAGGACAAACTGTCATAAGTCTTAACAAATTCTTTAAATCTATAGAGGTGGAATTGACAAAACCTCTGAGTGAAAAACCAAGAAGAAAAGCTGTTTTAGCACAGTATTGTGGCAGAAAATGAACCATTCTGTTGTTTAGCTCCAAAACTCTGCACAGTACCAAGTTCAAGCAAGGTTTGTGCAAGGTGTTAAGACACTCTGCATCTCTCACTGAAGCCTGCAATATCTTTTAATATGAAAATAACACAAATTGATGATAAACAACATCTTATGTGAAGACCATTCTTGGATGTATGTGCAATGCTAAATGACAGTCTTCTTCATTCAAAAATTTTACAAATGCATCTAAGCACACAAAAAAAGCCCCTACTGCAATTAACCTGAGAAATTCCCAAAGCAGACAACAAGCCATATTTAGTTATTTATTTTGCAAAGTTTCCTCTGTATTTCGTATGGTTTTTATTTCTCTCTGTCTCTTTTTGGGTTTTTTTGGTCTTTCTTTTGCTGTTTATGTGTAACTTTTGAAACCTTATCCTAATGGAATGCATTCAGCAGTTTTTCTACAGATTTAATGGGAGCTTGGAACAGAAATCAGTTCGCTGGACTCTGCACTATGGAATAAGTACCTTCAGAAGCTACAATGAAGTCTAGTTAAAAATAAGAATATTTTCCTGTCTACCCAGTTTTGTCAAAGGGATTATTTTGACTTTGGTAGCTTGTTTTCCCAAGCATGTTAAAGGTAACCTACAAAGGCAAGTAATTGGGATGATTTTTTCTAAATATTTTTTTTCATGATGGGTGTATAGGCCAGGTATATTTGTATGATTAATTCTTAATGTTGTAATATGTTTACTTATTATCAGAAGTTACTAGACAAAATGGAACATTGGTTTTTGATGTAATGCACTTTTATTATTAACTGCACTTGTGGAGCAAACGGTATTAACTTAAACCACTATCATGTTACTGTTTTTCTTTCCTTTTTTAATGATGAATGAAACAATAGAAAAAAAAATATTGGCAATCATCTGACCTGGATTTCCAGAAGCATTGGTGTTCAACTCCCTAAATTAAGTTTGCTCATTTGTCATTGCACAGTGTCAGGGACATGTTAAAATTATGGTCTTTTGGACCTATATATCCTCTAAAATGAACGCATTATGTTTGGACCTAGATTAGGAAATTATTTTTCCTTCTGTGCTGGTCTACCAAAATGAGCAAGTTGAATGGAAATGAGTCTTGTTCTGAAGAGAGACTTTACATCATAATTTCCTTTAGCTGCGATGTCACTAGAATATTTTACTTTGTCTAAACATTAGCAACCTAGAGTGATAGCCAACAAACCTCTGCAAGTGCTAGTGTCTCCATGCCACTTCAGGAACAACATACTTCAGCTTTTAAGAAGAGGTGGGAGATGAGTTCATATGAGGATCTCAAATGGTATATCAGGTGCACCAGAGTGACAGATCTGTTTTGTTTAGTCAGTATTATTTGCTTATAAAGACAGTGAATGTCTAATTTAGTTTTGAACTGATAATGCAGAATTTCTGATGAGGTCTGTGGTGCTAACTGACTTCCAAACACTGAGGTGGCTGATATCTCCTCTGTTGGGTCTAGACAGAGTAGAACTCTGATGGTTACAGAATTATTGACAGAGGACATAGATTGTGGTTTTTGATGGCAAGGGACAAGACAGTGAGTGAGCTCTTTTTCTCATGTTTTGGTGTTTGTTTATTTTGTTGTTGAGTTTGTTTTAGTTTTTTTTTTTCCCACTGCAAACTTTTGCTTCTTGACTACAAAATCAGATATCTGAAAAATTTATAAAATTTAGGCATTACCTAAACCTACTGTGGCCACATGCTCAGAGTACCACAAATCACTTTTCTACAACAAAATCTTCCATCACTGTAAATAACAATACCACTATATACTAACCAAAATAGTAATGACCAAGGACAAGTTTAATTCGATTTTTCTTTGATTTTCTTTCCTTTTGTAAAAGAAAGCTCTGGTTTTATTAGAATTTTGGAGAGAGTTGATAGATTTTAGTGACAGTGATATTGCTTCTAGTTATGGTGGAAATCATAATGTGCTCTGAGCCACACATCCAATTATAAGCTTGTACTTATAATCCTCTTATTAAAAGAGATTCTCAAGGATTATGGAATATAGTGACTTAGTATATGACTTTTCCATTATCCTGGTCCAAATCTAGCATAACAGATGTAATAAAAAGAATTTCAGCTTTCACCATTACAGGGTTTTATCTACCCCACTGAAAATCACAACTCTTCATAGTCTCTTTACTCAGAAGAGGTCCAGTACTGGAACAGTCCCAAGCTTTTACTAAGCAGCACTGGGGCAGGGTCGTACTTAGGAGGGGGTTTAGGCAGCTGTTATAAGACTGAGCACACCCCTGCCTTGAAACAAGAAAGAAATGGTAGGTAAATAGAGAAGGGGGATTTTTTAGCAAAGTAACAGGTTCTGTGAGCTGCTCAGAAGCACTCATTTCCAGGGCAGTGGTTGAACTCATGATGTTCACAGATAATCGTATGAAAGGTTTTTGGTGTGACAAATGAACCCTAAATACTTGAAGATGACAGCTTAGGTGGATTCATTTCAAAACATATGTTTAAAAGCCTTTGAGTTCCTTTAAAGCTTACATCTACCAGACCACTTTAAATCAATACCAGAGGCGAGGGAGTGGGTGTGAAGAACTGGAAAGGAAGCTCAGACTTTGTCAATCATTCTTCCTAGTAAGAGCAGTCTATCTTACCATGCACAAACATGACTGTCACTGAAGTTTCTGGGTAGGATTACTGTTGACTATGAACTTGGAAACCATAACTTTACACTAATATGGTAAGGGGATCGGGGTCCATCCCACTGTAACAGATACCGTCTGTATACATGAGACAGTATGTAGAGAAATCAAGTTCCACACAGCTAACAGACTAAATACACTAACTAGAAAAAAGCCATCCCCCATCTTTTAGTGAGGGGAAACACAGCATTTCCAGCTACAGGAATTCTTCACCTAGAGTTTAGATCCTGTGATGTGGTAGCTATGAGCATGGATGGTGAACAGCCTGATCATATCAGCACATTGGAAGTTCCTACTAAACAATGTCCAGTTTTATCTTATCAGGTAACTACAGCATAGGTTTTGCAGTTGTCCTGAAGTGATTTGCTCAAGTTTGCAGAGTCTGTGATAGAGCAAGGAGCCAAAGACAAAGTTCTGGCATTCCTATATGTCATCTTGAGTGGCAAATGTCCTCCTCAACTGAGTTGTTGTCCTATTGCAGAGACATCAGCCCATTGAATAACAGAGATGACAAGGAACCTATTGGGGCTTCATATGGTGCAAAGCATGGTGTCATTTCCACCTGAGATAATGGGACCCAAGTGCTGGAAAATCGATGAATGAGTGAGTAAGAGGTTGTGTGGTTGAGGAACAAATTGTTTCAATGAGTACCTTGCTCCAAATCCTAAATCATACGCATTTAACAGTTATCTTGTAAGCTCTTTGGACCAAAGACACTGCACAGTGAACGGCTCAGTGGTGATGTGACTGGAAGCTTTGCCAGTACAGATAAGTATCATCAATTTTAGGCCATGCACTAACACTTAAGTCAAAATATCAGTATGGAGTAAATGATGATCACTTCTAGTAGGCCAGGACATATGAAATATGTTCTGAAAAAACATTCTGTGTAGAAAATATCAAAATATTCTCCATATATTGAGACAAAATCACTTTATAATATTTCTTGCTCATGTCTTACAAACAAAATATCATTCCTCATAATATTTAAGAAAATGAAAATGGATTGGAAGAAAATATGTATTTTTGTCAGATTTTTTTGTTTTGATTTTAGATATAGTAATAACAGAACCTTGGATATAATTTTTTATCAATTCAATATGTATTTATTCTTATTATGCAAGTTCTAGGACCATTATTTTGCAATCTGTGCATAGATCATTACATAAATTATTTTCCACTTGAAATTAGATTTCAGAATAGGAGTCCCTATTGGCACTAACCTCAACTGTACATTATCTTCTTGGAAAGCTGACCTTTATTTCCTTAATAAACCATCATAGGATACAAGTCTAACAGTTATTTTGACTGCTATTTTAATTAAGAGTTTTAATTTCAATGTAAGAGTAGTAGGCTTATATCAGAAATGCATCCATTACTTCGTGGACAAGTTTTTAAAAAGTAAAATAAAAAAAAATGTTTGCTTTCGTAAGAGTGGATCAAATCCTAATATCAAATTATCTGGTGAGATAAGTCCTACTGAAGTAAATAACTGCTTTTCTTTAACTAAATACTGCAGCATTGGAGACCAGAGAATAAATGCAGTCAGTATTTATGGATGCTGTAATTGACTCAACACTAAAACACAATGAGAAAGATGAAGTAGAAGAGATGCTCTATGTTTTGGTGATAAAATATAATGATCTTTCCTTAGTCATGTGCATAGAGATTTTTGTGCAGCAAAAATATTGGGTGATTGACACACAGACAGCAGGGAACATGATGAACTCTCGGGTCTTCTGGCATCTAGAGTCTTGTACAGTTTACTTCTTTTTTTGTTCCACTCTGCAGATTTTGAGTCCCATGGAAATACTCTTACATGTTGACTTTGGTAGTAATAAAAGACCATGAAACAAAAGAAATGTTCTATTCTCTTACAAGATATTTTGTGCTCCTTTGGAGATGCTGTCAATTTTAACAACAAAAAAAAAATCCCAATTGATTAATTTCTTCCCAGATGGTTTTCTTTCCCTTCTGTCCTATTTTAGATTCATACTTCTCCTGTAATGAAAATTCTTCAGTTATTTCTGCTTTCAATTATGTTCTATGTTTGTTTTGGATTTAGTTAGTTATTATCAAGAATCCCCTGAAAATTGCATCCTGTGATTCGATACCGGTTAATCAAGACTTTGTGCATTTCTGTCCCTTTCTCAAAATGTTAGTCAGATCATCAATTCTGGACGAAATCAATCTGGATGTGGTTGTTCCATAGTTGACTCATTAGTTCTGTTTTCTGTTCCCCACGTTGAAGCTTCCCAGGAAATCTAGCAGTCCTGAGGATGATAGCTTGCTATCTCAGCGCCAAGAGATAAACAAACTGGCAGGATCTCACTTGCACTGATGGATCAGAATGAGAGAGTAAGAACTTGCCATCCATTTAGATTGCTGGGTATATGTCAAGTTCAGAGATTTAACCTATATAAACTTTGAAACATTTATGTCCTGAAAAAAACCCACAGTATCCGAGAGCTGAAAAACAACACTGTAAATGTCAAAAAAAGAAGAAATCTACTAGTCCCTTATTGTAGATCAGCCAGGTCTGGAATAAGTGTGTGCATAGCAGATACCTCAGGACAAACAGGAGTTTCTAAATCATTTGTACACCCTCAGCACAGGTGAGGAAGATATGCAGCTGGTTTTGGAGGCAAGTATAGGCTAGCAAGGGACTAATGGACTAAATCATCTTCACTCGGAAGGATTATTACAAATAAATTGAGCCAGAGGCTTGAAAGATACACAGTCGCAGTAGCAACTGTATGACAAAGCCCACCCATCTTGATGCTTTCTATGGTCATTAGTCTACACGGAAAGTGGTTCATCTCAGAGGACTGTTAAGGCTTTTTTCCTGTGGTGCAAGTCTTCCCAGCTCTTTTAAGTGGTGGCTGGAAATTAAAATGTCTCCCTGCTTCCCAATCTTCCTAATTATGCTGATGGAGAGGCTTCTTTCTCTACAGAGCAAGGCTTAAATACCTTGAGCTGGAAGAAAAGATTCCAGGAATGACATTCTTCTGCATATAGGATCAGGGTGTTGTGTTGTTGTTTTTTTGTGTTTGTTGGTTTTGTGGTTTTTTTCCCTTTTCTTCTCGTAAAGAGAAACATGAAATAAAAGCTTTTATAGCCAAGGTAACTAAAACACAGAGTACCGCACTCTGAATGATCACCACAGTTTCAAAAAGCAGCAAAATAGCAACCTAAGATAATAAAGATGGCTTTATAACATAATTTCATTTCTTGATGATGAGTCAGTTGCTGTCCTCTTGTACAGGGAAGGGCTAGATAAGTCTTTGTTGATTTTTGTTTGGTTTTTTTTTTAATATTTTTACTCTTGAAGCAGAATGTCATGCACAGGTGAGAGTCACACAGTGCTAGATGTTTTAAAATGTGTTCCTGTGTACAAATAAGCTATATTAAGGTCTCATTTTAAGTCTTTAACAATGAAAAATGATGTGCTAATTTAGTAAGACTTCTTCAGGGACTTAATTTTATTAATCCTTGCCTTCACTGCAGGACAGAGATATTCTATGAGGCATACCACTTATTATTTGTAGAAACGAGAATCAGTTAGCAAAGGGGTGGAAAGCCCTCTCTAAATTCTAAGGAAATAGTTCATTGAGCTTGAAGTTATTTGAACAATGTTGGCTTTCCAGTCCAACTGAGACATCTTCACTCAGAAGAATTATTACAATTAAGCCGAGACAGAGGATTGCAAGTTTTACAGACATGGTAGTGCCTGAATAACCAAGTCCATGTATCTTATAGTTTTCTGTTGTCATTATCTTAGCCTACACAAAGAATGGGTTCAGCACAGAGGAGTCTTGAGAGATTTTAATGTCACACCACAAAAGGAAGGCATTTAGTCAGTACAGAATCTAGATGGATTGCTCTCACTTCTGGTCTCTACTAACTAGATGTGCTTGAAATGTGTCTCGACAAAAACATAACATAAACTGAAATGTAGATATAAATGCT
This sequence comes from Todiramphus chloris collaris, assembly GCA_025345505.1. Lineage (NCBI taxonomy): Eukaryota > Metazoa > Chordata > Aves > Coraciiformes > Alcedinidae > Todiramphus > Todiramphus chloris. The sequence goes on along the minus strand of JANVCC010000017.1, from coordinate 11,958,994 downwards.
TCAGATTTCTTTTAATCTTTGAGATTTGTGTGTGTGGTTCTGTTTGAGGGGATTTAATAAAATGAACTCACGACAAAGCCTGCATCTTTATCTTCTGAAATGTTCCTCTGTACGGTCATTCTATTATATGTTACTGAATTTGAATGAGGGGAGTTCATGTTGGTTTAAATGAATAACAATCCTTATTTTGGGGCTTATCTCATACTTTAAAGGGGACATGATGAGGGATTTTGATCATTCAGTTATAAACATCTGTTTCATGTTTATATACATTTTCCTTTTAGGAAAGATGGAATCATCCTTTCTCTCCCTAGTCCCTCTCTGAAGAGAAACAACAACCTCCCTTTTCTTTCTCAGCATGGGTAAGATGTACTGCCCTCAAATGTTTCCATAAGGGCTGAAAGATTAAAATATCATTTAGATATGAATGACATTAGGTCACTCAGAGACAAAAGCTTCTGACAAGGATTTACTTTTCATTAAAAATATCTTAATGAGCTGTTGTAGAAGAGTCATGATCCCAGACAGTGTATTTTATGTAATATCTTCCTTCACAGGAACTAGCTGATGACCCTTCTGACCTCAAAGCTGTCCTTAGAGCTGAGGGGCTTTGGTCAGGCTTGCTTTTCTCTGCAAATTTCCAAATGCTTTCTACAATTAGCATTAGCTCATGAAATCTTTCGAACACAGAAGATTACTCTTCTAATTTCTCTGTTTATTCTGTAGCCTCAGACATTATTGCTACTGTTTTTCCCCTGTAGTCTTGTTGGTAGCATTTCAAGTCTTGGTTGTTAAAAAAATAGGCAGTATATCTGCTGTTGCTGTTACCTCCGAAGGTCAAGAGAGGAGTATTCTCACATTAAACCAGGCAACTTTTGCTTTCATGTACTCTGAAAATTCAGAAACTGACTCTTTTGCTCATACATTCAGATCTGCATGAGTCAAGAGGCAATATTTTGCTCTAGGATGTCCATGTTCCAGTTGCTTTTAGAAAGAAGATAATTTGTGTGTACCTGAGAACCAAATATGACCTGAACCTTGACATCCCAACAGGACAGTGACAGGCTGAAAAAATTAATTTGCCATCTTCTGAGTGAAGAGAGAAGCAGCCTATGAGCTACTATACAGGTCAGAAGATTTCCACCTTAACCTCTGCTCATGTCCAGGCAGGTTCTGAGGTCTTTTCTATTCCCATCAGCCTGGCATTTTATAGTATTGACCCACAATGCAAATGAGATGACTGCAGTTCTAATCACCACAAAAATAAAATGCAAAAAACCAACACAGAGACACTGAAGTACTTGCTAAGCTCTAGCACCTTCAGGACTTATTGCAGGCAATGTCTTTATCTGGAAGTTGTTTATTTAAACTGCAATACAGAATATTTATCTTCAGACCAGTCTGTAAAATGCCCTCACAGTCAGTACTGTATCAAAAAATAATAACATTAAACTGTGTTTATGTGGGCCCTAATTATTATTCTGCCTGCTTGACTTTTTTTCTACATACCTACTCACTTGATTCCTAATTTATAAAGTATAACCTAACTTTGTTGAGCAAAACTGTTGAGCAAACTAAACCTTTTCCTCTGCTTTTAACAACCATATTTTCTGGCTACAACAAAAACAGGTAGATAAGACTCTTTGAGCATTTAAATCAGTGTTTTACTGATGATGAAAGACACCATCTTCAAAACAGTCATTAATTAACTCACATATCTCACTCCATAAAAGAGAAGCTAGCTGGACATCATGAATGTGAACTATATAATTGTTAAAGCTTTGAATTGTATCTGCTGAGCACTCTCGGTCAAAGTACTCCTGGCTTAGGCTTCAGGACCCTTGTGCTATATACTTAACATCACCCAAATTAAGTAGGTCACCACTGTAGAATGATGCAGGGGCATTCACCGATACAAAGCCTTTTGCTATCTTTCAATTTCATCATAATTATTCTTAAAATGCACCAGAAATTGTATGAGTAGTGATGTTTTTCTTACAATTTCTAGAATGGCTGCTGTTAGTTATCACATATTTCTTGAAACTATATACAACCATAATAACATAACATCAACCAAGTAAAAATTACAGGCAGACTTACAATGTGTTAGTTTTCATCACACCTATGGTTTAGCAGTTCCATTTTTGCAAAGACCAGATAAAGTCCCTACCAGAATGCAGGCCTTGTGCCTGTAAATTAACACTTCTCTGCTAGGAAGGTGAGGAAGAATTGGGCATCTGAGTGCAAGAAACCAGATCATAGCACATGACAGAGAGCAGGGAACAACACAAACCAGTGCAGTAAAAAAGAAAGGAAGGTTTATGCTGACCACAAGCAAATGGTCTACACTTGCCTCTTTTATCAAATTCATAAATCTGGGTCCAAAACGCCATGGCTTGTGTCTGTGGCACTGCAGGGAGCTGACAGTCATTTGGGAGGCACGCTGGGAGGCCACTGCTACCATGTAAACAGCATCATACATCAGAGCGGCTTCAGTCTGCATGAAAAAAACAGAAAGGCTTTCTTTAATGTATGTCTTTGTGCCTTTGTGCCTTTGTACCTGCTTTGCTTTACTAAGAACCACTACCTTGGGCTACTATTATGGCCAAGGCCACTACTGGTCTCTCCACAGAAGTCTGAGGTGTGAAAAAAAAAAAAAATCCGTATTTTTGCAGCTTCTTTTAATTTCAGAGTATGTTCAGGTAATCATTGGGAAGAAAGCTACATTGCATAGAGAGGAGTCAGTGGGTCCAGTGAAGGAAGGAGCACACAGGTAGCTCTGTGACATGGAAAGAATTTTTAAGAAGCCTCAGGTGATACAGCAGCCCAGGTCTCATCCTCCAGGCATGTCTTAGGGCCAAGCATTTTCCAATACTCAGTCTTCTAAAATTTCCTTATTGGATTTGCCAAAGACTCTTAGCACCTCAAGGCATGTCATTCAAAAGCACCATGCAGGTGTTCAAGCCAGTCTCTGCCCAGCCTGTAGGTAGGTGTGGCATGGTGGCATGGTATGAAGGTGTGTGGGAAGGCTGCCCTCCTGGGGCCCATACTACCTCCCCATCACCTCTCTTCTCATGGAGCTTGTGGAATAGCTTTCTTCCCCAAGGGGTTAGGCAGGGAAATCAATCCCACTGAGTACCTGGTAGGTATCTACTTTAAGCATCTACTGCCTTCAAGGATCTTGGCTTTAAGTACAAATAGGTGAAATGGCCCCATCAAGATTTGTCCAGGTGTGTTGCACTGCCATACCTCCCATGCTGTCTTAGAGAGAGTTTAACTGTCCTTTCGAGGTGCCTTTTTTGATGATTAAGTTGGATGTAATACATTTAACTTCTAGTTGTCTAAGACAGGACAGATGCATACAGCTCTTAGACACCTAAATATTACTTAAATATTACTGTGTTTGGCTTGTGAATGGTTTTATTGATTTAAAAACATGCCCAGTAAGCCTCAAACTGAGATTGCACATCCAATCACCCTCTATCATTGGCAAGTTTTAGAAAATTTCGCCTTCATCTTCACCGTGCTTCAGTGTTCTCATGTGTGAGGTGGAAATGGCCATGTTTTGCTTAATGCCCAGGGATGCTGTAAAAATGAAAAAAAAAAATTGCTTACCTTTCTTGTAAAGCTCCTGAATAACTAAGTAGGGACCCTAAAAAAAGTACTAACTCTGCAAATGAGAAACAGAACTCATCTATATGAACTGCAAAGCTAATCCATTTTTTATTCCTTTCCCATGTAATTCCTTTGGGAAATTAATAGATTTGATTCTTTGTTTCATTTGCCTAAGTAAATTACAACAACATCAGTCTTATCATCACTGGACGTTTTTGCTGGCAATCAAATGTGATCTGAATTTATCAGCTGATCTTAATATACTACAGATGAAGAATAGCTATTCACACACTTGTCAGGATCTTCTCAAAACAATGTTCTCGCAATCAGAGCAAATTGAAAACATTGTAAGTGGTGAGGCAAGCAAAAGGAGACTATAACAGGTGTTCTTAGTGTCAAGTGACTTAAAACAGATACTTTTTCCAAGTGGACCTGGAAACTAAAGGCCAGGTCCAAAATCCCTCAAAATCAGTGGAAAGATTCCCATTGGTGGATTTCAGATCAGTTTTTATATAGACTGGGGACACATGCATTCTGGATTCAATTTTACTTGAGCACTGAAGTCCCAGTCTGCCTGTGTCCCAGGCCTAGGGATTCTGGAGATACTTGGTGAAAATGCTTCAGTGCACCTTATTTTGCACTCCTATCTGGGACCACTGGTGCTTTTGCTTTACCAGACTTTGCTGTGTGAATGTCTTGCTTGTGTAACTTGTTAGTCATCCATCCTGTCATGCAGTATCTGGAAGGTTATGTTATGTCCCTTAGCTTTTTATTTCTCCTTTCATTGTTGTTCGGTTTTAGGGCTTGGAGTTCCATGGAGGAACAAAAGGTCACCTCATTTTCTGAGGCTTACTGCCTTATATTGATGTCTTTTCTTTTGCATAACAAGAAAAGAACTAAGAGTTAGTCCTGGAACTTGATGTTCTGATTTTTGTGTTCCATTTAAATTATTGCATAGAAACCAAAAGATCTCATTAGAACAACTATGCCTCTGTGTGCAGTTTGGGCGTAAAGTAGGACATGAACTCAAAACTGTCTTGGTCATGCCCTGCTGACTTCCCACAAGCTGACATCAGGGCAAACAATACAGCATGAACCAGAAGGGAGAAATCCTGACTCAATAATAGAACATGCAATCCTGATCTCCTCATACTGTGCAGCTTGTCATAGTCTTATTGTCTAATGAAATATAGCAGTATTCCAGCTTTGCACCAAACTGAGTAAGTAGAACTTGCTATGAATATTTAAATGATCACAGCTATAGAGGAAGATGCTTTCCTTGGTGCTCATGCTGTTTCAGAGCATCAAGGACACTAAGAGATTATAGAGATGCAAAGGAGAGGATAAGAGTCTAGTTAGGACTTTGTTTTCCCTACTTGTACAGTTGTGTGAATGTGGGTGAATAGCTGTGTGCAAATAGCTACCCTTACAGGTCTTGTGTATTCACAGCCAAAGTTCTCAGGGACAGTTTTCTCCCCTGTTTGGCATATGAGTGAGCACAATGGCACTGCTCAAATAAGCACCATTTTTTTGAAATGTTAGAGATAGCGTACATAATGCATTTCTCTTCAGGATGTTAGGATGTTTCAAAATTTTCCCTACAATCATCTGCAATAAAGTCTATTTCACATCACTTCAAAACTCCGCTCAGTACATGAGATACATTATCTTATATTGCAAAAAGATGGCAACCCTTCACCCCACAAAGCTGAATGGAGTCACACTGTCCATGTAATTGTTCCTATTCTTTCCTTTACTTCTTGAGGGAGTGGTAGGGATGAAATCCTAATTTCCTGGCTTGATGATACCTTTCATTTATCTTTAAATTATATCTTAAAAGCCAGAGCTGCTGTAGATGATGGAATGAAGAGAAAGGGCACTTTTTCAATTTAAAAACGCTATTACCTGCCCCCATGTACAATATCTTTCCCTGCAGGTTATAAATTGTACACCTGCTCTGAAAGTTTTTATTTCCTGATATGTTTTTCACTCCATGCAGAACATCATTAGAGAAATGAGGCAGCAGTATATACATTTGACAACAATAAGATGAATGATGTTAGCAGGAAGGCACCATGATGGAGAATTGTCACCCAGCTGTAGAGCTACCTGGGATTGGTTTGTCACACAACATTAGTTCACAAGGCAAATGCACTTCTGTGGAGAAGCAGGTAAAAGAAAGTTTGTTTTGGGGATGCTGCTTCAGCATTTGCATTGTGAAATAAAACAGTAATGGGATGGGTTACATCTGCTAGAACAACACTGCGAAGCACACAGTAGATGCCCCTGTATCACTGTGGTTGTTCCCTTACTGTCATCATGCCATCAAGGAGGCCGGTCTCTGGTTTCGGTGGTGCCTGCAGACGCTCCATTGACCATTTCTCAATGACAGACGATACTTGTGGGTTCTCGATGTTGAGCAGGCGAAAACCCGTCATATTTACTCCGCTGTATCTGTAGGGTTCCAGGTCTAATGCAAATAGATCCTAAATCACCATTAAGAGAGCAAACAAAACCAGATATAGTATATAAAAAACCCCAAAACATTCAAAAGGTAAAATAAGACCAAAATTCTATTCCATTTTCAATCCAAATCTCAAGTGCTTTTTTTTTTCTCCCCCGGTGAACACCTTGCTTGCCCTCAAAGCCTACTCCTGACTGCTTCAACTATAAATCTAAATAAACCAAAGCTGTGTGAAATGTAAGACAAACCACATATCTACTTTATCTACTTTTTGGAATGTAAAAATCAGTTCCCCACAGCAACACTATTCTGCAACCAGCCTGCACAGCAGTATCTAATTTCAATTTATAGCAGTCCTCCAACAGTGTTACAGCTCTGACAAACCAACGTGAGGAATTAACTGGCCAATGTCAAGCCTATTTCTCAACTCAGGGAAGGCAAATTCCAAGAGATGTCAAGAGGGATACACTTTTATTACTTATGTATACCATTTTTCTTCTGCCTCGTGTCCTTCAGGTGACTTGCTACCAGTAAGTCTATTGGATGTGTCAGGCCAGTGCACAGTAACTCCATGCACTTCAGTGTTCTGTGTTTACAGGACAGGAAAATAATGGGTATTCTAAGTGATATAATTGTGTAGCTCACTCCACAGCTGTATTTATCAGCCAGTGGAAATATGATAACTGCTTCTCAAAGCCTGAAGGCTGTTTTTCAAAACAAGTTTTTGCTGATCCTGGCAGGCTAATAAAATGACAAATGGATTGGTTGTAGTTTAATACCACAGTAACCATCGAAATGTCAATATTTACAACATCACAATGTTGAGATACCACCAGCACTGCTTACTGCTTGTTCTAATGTGTGCTCTATATTTTCTCATGCATATCATTGTTGATAGTTACCATTTTATGTTAGACTGATTATTGTATTACTTGTTGTAAAAACCAAAAATATACAAAAATATATTATAAAGTTCCACAGTAACTCCTGAATTTTCAGTTTCCTTCATGGTAAAATGACCTCAAACTGAATTTCAAGCTGCTATTTCGAGTTCCAAACAGCTAGAGAGGTTTTTTTGACTAATGAATTGACTGTTGGATTCAAAACAATTTTTCTCTTCCACAAAAAAAAATTCATATGGAAAGGAAATAAAGAATAAGCTGATGCACATGATATAATACAGCTCTCTAGGACTGTTCTAGCAATATTGGTTCTTTGTTGTCTTTCTAGTCTGCAGTGCAGTTTTATTTATATATAGCATGCAAGTTAAAATATAGGAAAAATGTGCTGAAATAAGTGTTTATAGATTTATACCATGGAAGAAAATGTAGGAGCTTTCTTTTAATATAAAATTTCACAAATTATTTTATTTATACATTTGTGATTTTGTGATTTTATAAGTAAATTAAACATTTTAGTGATGAATCACACTGCCTGTAGTGCTTGACCTTGGCTTCATTGCAAAGCCATTCATTCATTATTTTTTTTACTCTGATCCACCTGTACGGATGGCTCCTCCTTAAACACAATACTGCAATTAACTGTCATTATATTAAAGTGCTAGCCAGTCCCCAAGATACTACAAAACAGCTTCCTTACAAAATTGTGAGTCCTGATATTACTAACGAGTGTTAGTTCTCACCCTCCAGGGGTTTTCTTGAATAATGGCAACAAAAATCTCCTAGAAAATGTGGAAATTTTTATCTACCTTTTCTACAGCAGAGAAAATTCACACAAAAATTGTTAGTGTTCCTTACCAGTGTTGTAAAAAAATAGTGGTAGTATTCGGTCATCATTCCCATGGAGAGAATCTGTTGAAAGAGATTGAAAGGTGAAGGTACTTTACTCTGAATGCTTTCAGTCTACTTCATTGGCTTTTGAAAAACATGGGTTAATCTGGAACAATACATTACAAGTCATGAAAACTTGATTACAACAAACCCTACATTTTTCTTCAGGAGCAAAAAAAATATCCTATTGTATTTAAATTATGCTTTTATTACCTCTGTTCCAGAAAGAGATTAAAGATTCCACAACTTCTAGGACATAAAAAACTACTAATGATAATGAAAAGCTGATTTTTTTTTTTTCAAAGTGAAATTTAGTCTTCAATTTAGAAGTGTTAAAAAAGGAATTTACTAGCAGACAATAGAATCTGTGGGGAAAAGTGCTTAAGTGCTGGTGGTTTTGAATCAGTTTTATTCTGCATTGTATCAGTTTTATTCTGCATTGCCATGTGAGAACAAGACACTCGGTGAATGCTCACTGAAGTAAACAAGAAAAACAAAAAGAAGAAAGCTTCTATAAATGTCTTTTGTTCCACCTGAGGAATGCAGGTCTGCAGGAGGTTGTCAAAACAACTGATACGAAAAGATTTTTTGTCTGGATTAATTTTCCAGAGTCAGAACTTTTGAAGCTCCACAAGGTAAGGATGGCATTTAAATGCATACTGACTGGCCACATCAGGCAGAAGAAGATGAAATTTTCTTCTCTACTCTCATGTTGCAGGAAAATTCTAGAGGGACATGTTTTTCCCCTCAGCCCCGCTCCAAAAATCATTCAGAACTCTTACATAAAACAGGATGATGTATAACAGGATGATCTGCAGTTTCAGCCCACCATCACCTACTCTTGTCACCACATCCATGCATGCTGTAATTACAATGCAAGAATTTTACTGTCTCTGGGATCTTGTAAAGAGAAGGAGGAATTACCAGCTAGGAAACTACTGACGAATTCATTATCATAACAGTAACACAGGCAGAGGTTAAATGTTATTCAGTCGTGATCACAGCAGCATAAGCATCTGTTATTAATGGTATTTTAGGACACTTTTAGAAGTGTCTGAATGGCTGCTTGAAAGACAGTGGAAAATAGTGTAATTTGGCTTGCCAAAATTCTCATTCATGGCAAAAGCCTCTGAAAATCATTTGTGTAATTGTGTATTGCAATTTGTCACACAAAAAGAAAAACCAAAAAAACCAAAACCAAAAAAAACAAGCAAATAAAAAACCAACCAACCAAAACCAAAACAAAACAAAACAAACCCACAACAAACCCCAAAAAAGAAAACAAACAAAAAACCCCAAACCAACTCCCTGTTAATCACAACCATTGTATTTCCAGGCACAAAAAATCAAGCTAGAAGGCAAGTATTTTATTGAAATGCTCCACTGAATTTCTATGTCAAAATTGCCTTTTTTTATAATCCCCTTCTATTCCATTTCTTAGAGTTATTTTATTACTTGTAGAAATGAGCAATCTAACAATCCTGGAGACTGATGTTCCTTCCCTATTTACACACAAAAATATATATGGTAGCATCAGTGGAAACTTTATGTGTGCTGTGCTTCCCAGTTGATCTGCATGCTTTCAGTCTACTCCACTGGCTTTTGAAAATCAAGGAGTAATCTGGAACTATACATTACAAGTCATGGAAACTTGATTACAATAAACCCTACATTTTTCTTCAGGAGCAAAAAATATCTTACTCTATTTGAGTTATGGCTGGACTAAGCTCTGCTTCTTGGAGCTGTTGGATTTCTGTGTCTAAGGTCCCTGCTATGGGAAGGAGATGCCTGTCTGGATTTTTATAGTGCAGGTCTGTTTTGAGATGAAACTATATTGAAATAACCCAATTACTTTGTGTGGGTCACAGAGCAGCAAAGAGATTATACTAATGCAGTTTGAGCCCAGGTATGCCACTATATGCCTAGGGTTTTTTTGTCCTCTACAGAAAGTTCACATTTGGTGCATAGTATTAGATTAATATGGTTAATTAATATTAGGTTAATATGAACACAAGAATATACTAATAAATGTGAACAGGAGGGTACATATACCCATATTTGATTTATTGATTCATTACTGATTTAGCTTGAGGTAGAAGAGCTGACACTTCTGTTATCAGAAGGTATAAACTGCAATCTTCCTGTGTAGAAATAGTAAAAAAATGCAGAACCAGGACAATGCTAAGCCATATACTGCCTTAAAATACTTTACACAGACTAGACAGATACATTAAGTAGAATGATTATAAAGTGTGTAGCCTGGATGTTTGGGAAGCATTACCTAACTGTGCTGCTGCAGCTACACTGCTACCGGGTAGCAGTTAGTTAATCCAAGGTAGCTCTGTTATTGCTTTCTTCACAAATCCAAGGGCATTAGCCTGAGAAGAGTGTTTGCCTTCTGAACGCATTTTTGATTAAAACGTTTTATGAGAATATTGATTCCCAAGTTATATGCTATAAACAGAGCTGGCAGGACACATACACGTGTGTGAGTAATCATGATTTCAAAAGTCATGCTACAGGATTGTTTTCGAAAACAAAACAGAACCAAACCCACTAAAATATAAAGGTGATTGCATGACAAAAACAAGGTTCAGACAACGATGTTATCTGCCATAATCAAGACACAGGTTCACAATGGCAATTGCTGGATGTGTGCCATTGATTTGCCAAGGACCCTGTACTTGAGGGCTTGGTGAGAGATGTTTATTGAAATTTTTCCAAAAAAAAGTATTACAGCAGCCCAGGAAAGCTTAATCAACCTGCTGCTTTTGTGCTTCCTCTATTAACAAAGACTGAATTAAGGTAGGAAGCTACAGACAGCTGGAAGAGAACTTCTAACTGCTGCAGACACAATACTAATGTCCTTGTCTGCTTAAGAGTTGGTGCTGGATCTGCCCCAGGGTGGGCTCTGATCTGCCACTGAGCTCTGACCTCTCACTTAGTGTTGGTCACAAGGCCAGACTTAATTGATTGTCCTCACCTCTGACAATCATTAACAAAATTAGTAGAAGTTGCTGTGATGTGTTAGATCTGTAGTTTGACCTAAATAGGGTGCTTTTTATTCATGGATTGTTAAAGTTTGTAATAATAGCTTATTTATGGTTTAGGGTAATTTGATTGCTAAGTAAAATTCCCAAAGAAGGAAGATTCTATGACAGTAGCAAATGCCCACTCGGGAGGAATGCATTAGGAAAGCAGGAGGTGAAGACAAGTTAAAGCAAAAGCAAGAGAAATGATGAAGACCCAAAAGCATTAATGACTTCTGAGCCTTAATGATTCCAATGTTCCTATTTGTATAAATAGGAGAGTTGCTTGTCTGTTCTCATCCGCAAGTACTTGTGTTTTTTCAACACAGCAGATAAAAGAGGCTGCAGCTTCTAGAAACTACCAGGAAAGAGACAATAATAAAACTATGGTAGGAGCAAAGACTCCTTTCAGGTTGGGAGACCCCTGCAGCACCTTGAAAAGTATCTACACAGTCTCTTCTCACAGAGCAAGTGTCCTCCCCACTAGAGAAAATGAGCAGAGTAGCTCAGAAGACAGAAGGGAAGGCAAGAAGATGGGGTTATGTGTATATAACTGCCCAAAAGAAAGTAGAATGAGATTTCATTACACATTCCTATTTAAATAACTTTGCATGTAATTGTTGAAATAACTATGCATTTCATATGAATGCCCTATTTAAATAATAATAGCTTTTACTTACTGTGGAACATAGAGGAATGTAAACTAGTGAAACCAGGCTAAAATATTTTGCATTCCCCTTGCGGATCTCTTACCCTTCCTGGACCGTGTAAAATACGTTCCTCAGCCAAACTCAGATATGAGTTGATTATGGATTATCCTGCCAAATAAGATAAAGAGACTTCCATCTCTAATTATCCATTTCAGATCAGATGTTTGTGCCTTGTCTTTCCCAGATCTGTATTTTTAGTTGTGGGTCATGAACTGCAACGTCAATCTGAACAAGTACCAGTGGTCAAAATATATATAGTAAGAGGATAGAGACTGGATATAAATATTCTCTCTTACATCTGTAAATCTCTTGGAGCACCCTGTTCCTGGCTTGCATCATATCCCAGCTCCAACCTACTATTTGTCTTGTAAAAAGTCACCACCTCATTTAAAGCTAGTGTCAGTCTTCCTTCAAGGTGGGCTGAAACTAGAAAGATGGTAGAACATATTAGCAGTAACAACATCTAATACTTTGTTTTCACTTCGCATTTTCCTCAGTCATTGTTTAATTTTCTGTCCATTAAATGAATGTATTTCATTATCCAATTAATTAGTGCCACCAATGTTTTCTAAGATCGTCAAGAAATACCATGATGAATAATAGCACTTCTACCTCCTTGTCTCTCAGGTGTTTTGATATAAAAGGTTTATATTCTGTTTACAGTGTTTCCTTGGATTCTATGTAGACAGCTTTACTTGGACATGGCTTAACTCATTGGAAAACTGCATCCCATTTTCCAATGGATGCAGTCGAAGCAGTAGTCCAGCTGGAGTGGTATAGAGTTCCTACAACACAGACATGAGACATATCAAGAAATTAGATATATTCTGTAAATACTTCAGGAGTATTGGAGTCCATCTGGATACATGGACTATAGCAATAGGGAAGGATGAATGCATTAGCCCAGGGCCCCAGTCAGCTGTGTTTGCCTCCTGCTTCCTGAAGAGATCCCAGTGAGTTAGAGCAGCAGCATTACCTCTCAAACTCCAGCCTGGACATAATCCCACAGTTAACAAAACTGAAAGCATTCTTTCAGTTTGGAAGTATGCTTGCATTTGCACTACTCAGCGAATCTTCCAAGGAAGGAAAGAATAACTGCATGAGTTAAGTTTATGTAACTAGTTCAGATTTCACCTTGACAGCACAACTAAGATAAACAGAGAGGTGCAGGGCTCAGCATAGTGCAGCTATGATGCTACACATCCAGGATCCCACAAGACTGTACTCTAACAGTCTGTGCTGCTCTATCTTCCAAGCTCAGAATAAAGTTTCTGAGGCAATGGTCAAATTTACTTCTATGGACACCTGCAGTTCGTTTTGGGAACTGAAGAGCACTCTCGAATTTCAAGGTAAATTACCCCTGCTACACCATTTCTGTGCCCATGGTCTTCACTGATGTCTTAACTTATGACTCTCACCACCTTATGCCATTCATCAGGAATCAAGTGCCCAGAAGAGGACATGTCCCCAGCAAAATCCCTTTATAAAATGAATGAGAGAGGAGACTGAGCTGACTATCTGCCTGCTTCTCACTCTGGGACCTGGGCTATCTGGGAGGATCTGGTGGCAGCGAGCTAATCCTGCCTTAGCAGATAGTGGGCTTCAGCCTACCTGTCAAGTTACTAGAAGGAGCATACTCACAAAAAGAAGTTTTATATTCTCCCGTTTATTACTGTGCCTTGAAAGCGTACTATGATGATACTTATTTTTTGTACTTTTGTAGGAATTGAATTAAATATTTTGGTCTTTTTTTGTCACATAGTGAAAGTGAACATAGAAGTCCTTATAAGCAGCTTTATGAATGTCCTAAACCTGATTGAGTATACAGTACATTTAATAAAATTTGTTTTAAAGGCATGGAGGAAGTATATAATTTAAGGCTAGTAGCAACATAATGTAGGAGAGATGTGTTTGCCTAGCAATAAAATCTACATCAACTGTTGGTTGCTAGAAGAATAAACTGAAGGTTAACTGTAATGACTGAAACCCTTGAACTGAGTTCCTCACACAAAAAGGCAGTATTAGACTAAATACAGTGTGTGCAGGATACATTGGAAGATTCGTGCATTAAACAAATCACAATCTGCAATAGCTAGATTTAACCGATTTGTGGTATTGCTTACCTAGTCTAGACAAAGCACCAAATATCTGTCCACAGAGTATTTCAGGTAAATTTTGTAACCACCAGGTTTTTACCTAAGAAAGTGTTTCTAGATTTCTGAAGGGATTCAGTCCTGCTGGTCTTTGGCAATTTTGGAGAGTGCCTTATTTTCTCACACTCTTTCAAGGTTGTCTACTTTAAGGCTTGGAAAGAAAATTGATGCTAGGCACTCTCAGAGCAGAGCAGGACAGGCACTGCTGAAGTCTAACAGGGAGGCTTCTACAGATCTTACGCAGATCCTGAGCAGGACTTTGGATGTAACAGTTTTATTCTAAGAAGCCACAACTGCACTTAGCTTCTGCTTTTGGCACTGATTTCTCTACTAGATCTCTCTCCTTGTCAGATGATTTGTCCAGTCTTCATGTGTTTTAAAGCTCCATCAGACAAGATTTTCAAGTAGACTATGAGAGTGTCAGACCAGCTGCAACCTGATCAGCTTTGACGGTGCAGTACTTCTTGTTTAAAAACCCTGCTGGCATAACCTGCCAGTTCAAGTAATTTCAGAATATCCTGATCCCTACGGAAGGGGTCATTTTGGGCAGCAGAGCTGCCAGTTTGGGTAACAACCTGGTATAGGCAACAGAGCTGGAAAACTTCTTTAGTCACCATGCACCATGATGTTACCAACCCTTGTGAGGGAATATGGAGAGAAAATTCAAAGTGACTATTGGAAAAGGCTGCAATTAATAATCACAATTTCCTCTTGTTCCTTCCAGATCTGGGTGGTGAGCAGGACAGGCCTCATTAGGCTGGTTAGCTGAAAGCTTGTGCTCTCTGAAAAATTTTGGAGAAAAGGGAAAATGCGTGAGTTTAGGGAACAGGTAATTCAGCTGTGTGCAGGCTTTGTATTTTGTTTAAATTAGGTTATTGCTTTGCCTGTTCTTGTTAAGCACAAGGGAGAAGAGTGGCTCAATGGTTTTTTTTTGTTGAAGCTATAAATAAGCAAGATAATCTCATTTAAGAGAAAAAAAATCTGTCTTTTGTGCTGTTTTGTAAACAATAGGTTGAAGGAGGCAAGTGAAGAGGTCACCTCCTCTAGTGCCACAGCCTTGTAATGCATGTGGGTCAGGTAACTCCACACTTCCACAAACAGCTCCATATATTGACTCTTTCAGGACATAATTTCAAACATGATAATTCTTTTGCTCCCAGGAAAAAGCATTTAAGCTTCTCTTGCCCTTCCTTCATTGTAACAAGCCATGCCACAGACAGTGTCCCCCTAAGCAGTGGTGCAAGCAGCTTGCAAACCCATTGCTGCTGCCACCCACCCCAGTAGCATGGGAACTGCTAGAAGAAGGGCAGTAGATTTGCTGCCTTGCCTCTGCCTTCAGCTGAGAGGAAGGCTGGTGTATGGCAGCAGAAATGCTGCTGTCAGCATGCCTTGCTGTCCCATAGCAGGAAAATGTGGCCAGAGCAGATGAGAAGTGACTTCTTGCCTCTTTCCCAGAGGCTTGGAGAAGGTGGGGGATGCTGACCACCTTGACTGGGGATTGTCCAAGTGAAATGCAGGCCCTTGAGTAAAACCTTAGGCGTGAACCTGTGCAGATTCAGTGGGTGAGAAGGACACAGGAATCAAGCATAAGCAGTGGTAGGTATGTGTCTGTGTGACCCTGCTGCAGTTTTAATCCACAAACTGCCCTTCACCACCCAAATCACCACTTCCTTTAGTTATATTCTTCTATATGGGCTACTAAACATCTGCTATGTTATTGTAAATGTAGTAGGCAGACAAGAAATTCTTGCTTTGGGGACAGGTTTAAGTGACTGTTTGCTCTGATTCTTACTCCTATTAGGAATCCTATCTAAATTAACAATGATATTTATTTTTTCCCATAATACCTATTGGATCATTTACATAGTCAAAAATATTCTCTACTAACACTGCAGAGTTTTCTTAAAATAATTTCTATAGTGCTCTCTTTAATATCTTGTTTTCATTCAGTGTAAAATTATATGGGAGTTTCTGTGTGCAGTGATGAGAATATGAACCACAGTACTTCATTCATATAGCTAACCTATAATCAGATGAGTCATACATGAATTCAGAGCCCTCCATACCTTCCCATTTCAGAGCTGCCTCTGACAGTGAGGAACTTCAACGTGAGTTACTGCTGCTAGCATCTAGATTCAGCCACAGAACTCTATAATATAAAGGCCATTTTCCCTTTCTTTCGAGCCTATATTTATGTTGCTTCCTTTCCTGAAGCTCTGACCCACAGGTGTACCTTGCTTAATTTTCCTGTTTTCTTCCGCACTGCCACTCACCATCCTTCTCTGAGTTCTTAAGGCACTGGAGAGCATTATCTGTATCTGCAGCCTGTCAGTTGTCTCCATGATCCATTTCCCACACAAACTGTTCTGCCACTTTGCCCTGTCTTAGTGCATCTTTTAGCACTACCTCTTCTTCTTTTGACACTAAGGTTATTTTTCTTTTCTTTTCTTTTTTTTTTCCCCATATTCAGCCTGGTATTTTTGAAGCTTTGTGCCTCCTGCAGTGTGCCAGACATCTGCACTTTCTTCTTGCAGATCCTTGAAAATTTGTGTTGTCAGTTTAACTCTTCCCCCACAAATCTCATTTTGGAGCAACTTGTTCCTGCTGTCATGTTTTAATGCTTTTGGACAGATCTATAGGGAGCAGACTGAGGGGACAGCAGCTCTTCTGTCCACCCTCTTTCCCAATCAATGTTGCTTGCTACAGTGCACTCCTCATCACATGAGAGAGCAGCTGCATGGTTGTGCCCCCTCCCCTTGCTCTTTCCTCACATTCCCAACATCATGCCCGCATATGGCCCTGCTGTAGCTTAAGTATATAACCTGCACCAAGAAAACCCTAAGATTTAGTACAAGCCAACTTTTCTGACAGCAATAAATCTAGCACTACCAGCTCATGGGAACTCGTGTGCTGTTCTCAGCTGTGTTGCATCTGATTTAGGACACCATCCTGTGCGTCTGTATTCACAGAACCAACATTCTGCAGTCTGGAGAGGATGATTTCTGTCTCCTCAGACTAATGCAACCAGTAAGTTGTCTTTCTTAATTTGTTACATAATGCTGTGGTGCATAACTCGAACATTTCAGCAAAACATTTTGGGTTGGAAGCATAGGCTTTAACTTTTATGGTACAGACCATAGCTATACATTTTGATCAGTGGAACCTCTCTGATGGTATTCTGGGATGAGTGTTTCCTATAATAGACTGACTGACAGCAAAACCAACAACTCCTCATACCTACAGTTGCAGCAAAAAGGGAAATGCCATTTACAATGTATTACTTGCTTAGTATTATTGTCTGTAGCTCAAGGAATTGTAGGAGCCAGTGCTTTAGACTTCAATTGCCTAGAAATATATAGTAAGTGACAACAGTAAATTCTAATTTACACCACTCTTTGTGAGCTCCTGGTAATGTCCCAGCCCATTAACATCAGGATTCACGTCATTTGTCGTTGCCTTGAACAGCTGTCCAACTCACACTAGGTCAGCGCTACGTCAATCCGTGCACAATAGCCTCTCTTCCTGCTTTAAACTGCATGGGTTTTTTCTGCTGATACTTTCTCCCATCTTTTTGCAGTGACAAATTTTAAAATATAATGAGGCAGTACCAGCAGACCAAATCTTGCTTTGTTACAGAGAAGTGAATGCAAAGTTATGCTCTTGTCTGCAGTGGATTCATGCTCCGTTGTAACTGGAGTCAGAATTGAACCTGATGTGCAGCCTCTGTGGAGGTAGTAGCTCAACAAGAGCCACTCCCTAAGCACTCCAAAAATGTCCTTTTTTTTTTTTTTTTAATGGGGGAGACATAAAAAGTGTATTGATTAAACCAGGACAAGCTAACATAAATGTGACAATCTTCCTAGTCCAGAAGAACCTGAAGTATTAAAAAAAACCCCATATTTCCTTCTGCAGGATATCTATGGATTTCTCTTCAGACGTCAATACTGCTGCTGGTCCTTATGGCCCTGTGAAGCTCTGACATCTCACAGAGTGCTCAGATGCTGCTGCACATTCTGTAACAACTTCTGTCCCTGGTATTAACAACCCTATGTCCTAATTGGTAAATGCATTTAGATTTAGTGTTTCACAGATAATGAAAACCAGAAAGGTTGGCAACTTTCAGGATACAAAACGAATTACCTGCTTTTTCACCCCCTGCCCCTTACCTGCTTAAGAATTTCTGCTGCAGTTTCATGTGAGCAATCAAATATCACGTAGAACTCCTTGCCCTTTTTCATCTCCTTGAGTAAAGGCCTGGCGTCTTTATTCCCAGAGGGTAGTTGGCGGATTTTGATTTTAATGTTGTATCGAGAAGGGGCTTTGATGAGCTCTTGCAAGCGAATTAGACCTGAAAAATGATATGCAATTACACAACTGACCATTCTGTGCAATGAACATTTATTGCCACCTAAACAGGGTCTCTTATCATTCCCTATATATTTCACATATCCAAAGGGTAGTTATTAGCTTCATATTTGCCAGCCTCCTGAGTGCACCCTCAGCAAATCTGTCAGTGACACCAAGCTGTGTGGTGCAGTTGACATGCTGGAGGGAAGGGATGCCATCCATAAGTATCGCTGTTTATACCAGGAGCGGAGAGATGCAGCAACACACAAATTCAGCAAGAGCTGGCAAAAGAAGCAACTTTATTAATTTCTAACCCCGTTTTATATACCCTAGCCCCATAGGGTGATTGGTCAGTGATCACCCATCTCCTACGGTGAGTGGCTAAAGTCCTACAACACCCATTTCAAAATATTTTTCCAGTGTACCATAAACAGAACTTAGCAAAACACCACGTGCTAGTCTAGATTACAAAAACCATCCTACTGTTTTTCATAACATGCATGAGAAAGGCAAGATTCTCACAGAATATTGTGAGAACCTGAGAAAATCCATCTGCTAGCAGCTTTTCAGCATCCACACCAAAGGACCTTGACAGTCTTGAGAGGTGGGCTTCTGTGAACCTCATGAAGCTCAACAAGGCCAAGTGCAAGGTCCTGCACCTGGATTGGACCAATTTCAAGCACAAATACAGGCTGTGCGATGGCTGGATTGAAAGCAGCCCTGAGGAGAAGGACTTGAGGATATTGGAGGATGAAAAACTGAGTATTGAGTGATCAATGTGCACTCACAGCCCAGAGACTCAATTGCATCCTGGGCTGCATCAAGAGAAGTTTGGCCAACATGTTGAGGGTGGTGATTCTGCCCTTCTACACCCTCTTATGAGATCCCACATGGACTACTTTGTTTAGCTCTGGGGCCCCCAGCATAAGAAAGACATGGACTTGTTGGAGTGGGTCCAGAGAAGGGCCACAAAGATGACCTAGAGAGCTGGAGCTTCTGCCCTATGAGGACCCACTCAGAGAGTTGGGACTGTTTAGCATGCAGATAAGAAGGCTCTAGGGAGACCTTATAGCAGACTTTCAGTACTTAAAGGGAGCCTACAGGAAAAATGGGGATGGACTCTTTATAATAAAATGGTAGAAGTTGAAAGGAACCTCTGGGGATCATCTAGTCCAACCCCTCTGCTAAAGCAGGTTCACCTAGAGCAGGTTGCACAGGATGACATCCAGGCAGGTTTTGAAAGACTCTAGAGGAGGAGACTCCACCGCCTCTCTAGGCAGCCTGTTCCACTGCTCAATTACTATCATAATAAAGAAGTTTTTCCTTATGTTTAGGTGGAACTTCCTGTGCTCTAGTTTGTGCCTGTTGTTGTCCTACCTCTGGGCCCCTGTGAAGAGAGACTGGCCCCATCAGGGAATGTAGTTATAGACTGAGGTGTAATGGTTTTAAACTGAAAAAGACTAGATTTTGATTAGATATT
Organism: Todiramphus chloris collaris; assembly: GCA_025345505.1. Taxonomy (NCBI): domain Eukaryota; kingdom Metazoa; phylum Chordata; class Aves; order Coraciiformes; family Alcedinidae; genus Todiramphus; species Todiramphus chloris. Next base: position 11,939,406 of record JANVCC010000017.1, on the reverse strand, counting down.
AGGAAGAAATTCTTTACTGTGAGAGTGGTAACACACTGGAACATGTTGCCCAGGGACATTGTGGGTGTCCCCTCCCTGGAAGCACTCGAGCCCAGGTTGTATGGGGTTTTGAGCAACCTGATCTAGTGGAAGGTGTCCCTTCCCATGGAAGGTGTTCCTGCCCATAGCAGGGGGATTGCAGTGAGGTGATTTTTAAGGTTCCTTCCAACCCAAACCATTCTGTGATTTTATGATTCCATGATAATCTTGTTATAGCTTTTCTTTTTCATGGTTGTACTTACCTTCAACATCTAAACATTCTGAAAAATATTTTTAATTGGTTGACTGGATGTGCTAGATTAGCAGTTGGACTCAGTGAACTTAAAGGTCTTTTCCAACCTAAATGATTCTATGATTCCATGACTATAGGACATGTTTGTATTGAAGCTATATTGCTACAGTTTATTGCAAAAAAGGATATAAGGGTTCTTTCCTGGGAGCTAATTATGATTTCAATATTAAACAACTAAAATATAGAACTGAAGAAACCTCCATTCTGTGTCTTAAAAGCCAGTGGCTAGCCTGAGTAGCACTTACCAATAATTATTCTTAATAGCCATCCATATGTCTCTCATCACCCTCATTTCAGCATACATGGCAATATCCCAGAGGAGGAGCCTTAAATTTTTCTTATCATCAGTTTAGAGACAAAAAGTCTTGATGCATAGTGGCTTGCATAAGGTCATGCAGCAAGTCTGAGATCTTACAAAGAACTGAAACATTTTGAGATCCAACTCTACACTTGTAAACTCAAGAACATGATTTCTAAGACTATGTCTTCAGCTGCTACAAATCTACACGGCTTATTTGAAGTCAGCGGAGCTCAACCAGTTGCAGATTTGTCCAAGTATTTAAACAGTGCAATTCTACTACATACATCAGCACTCCTATGTAATTTGTACTGCCTCCAAAACCTAAGTAAGGTAGTTAAGAGTTCTTTGAGGTGTGTGATTACAGTCACTTTCTTATTATCTACGAATGTAATTTGCGCACAAAAAACTCATGATCTCCTGCTGAGTGAAAGTAAAAGGCTGCCTTAAAATATGCATAAAGAGAGAGAGAGTACAGGCAAGAAGCACTTCTTGAATAAAAATCAAACAAATTATTAATATAAAAAACCATCACTCTCCTGCTGAGAGTGGGTATATATTTGTCTTGTGCATGAATGTCCTTGGTTGAATGGTCCTATGGTGAATATATAAGGCAAGATGAAGCGTCACTATTTCTTCTAAGGTTAGTGAGTGATTGCTGTGTTGAGGACTGTTGGCTTTCACTCAAGTACTGGCAAAGTGTTTTGAAAAAAATAATCTTTCCCTCCGCCTGCAGTGCTGGGTCTATTCTTTGCAGTTTTTCAAGTATCAACAATCAATATAGAATATTAAGCATCATGAGTATTCAAATGTAAATTAGTGCAAGTGCTGTTAGATCAGAGCCTGGGTAGAAGCCAGCCTGTGTAAATATGAAACAATTTGAGCTCATTATTATGAGAATGGGGCACATGTTTCCAGCACTGCTTAACAAGTAGGGAAATATATAATCTGTCTGTAAAACTATAGCCTGCTTTACCATGTACTCAAGTGTTCAGCCCTTGACCACAGTGCCTTGGCCACTATAACAAATAGCAACCCTACCTGAGACTTGGGAGGAAGAGTTCAGCGTTCAGGGAATCTTGCATCTTATCCACAACCTCAGGCTGTGTACTGTTGTTTCTCTTTCCAGCAAGAAATAGTACTTAAGTGCAAGTGTGGTGAAAAGATGAAGAAAAGGATTTTCCCACCCACATCCATGGGGAGACACATACACTGTGTGCCTTAAAATATCTGCTTTGGCCACATGAGGCTTGGTCCTTGCACTTTCTATCACTTCCTTCTGCCACATGAAGTGAAGGTAAAGCCTAGTTACAGTGTGCTGAAGAAATCAAAGAAGCAGTGAAAAGACCTGCAGTTATTTTTCCGGAGGACCAGGCAAAAGCCTGAAACAACTGACTGCCATCATAATTAATAGCACAGGTGAAAAACCATCAATGCTCTTCTTCCTATTCCTCTGCAAATCCAAACCTTTGGACATGATATCACCAAATCTTGATTTAGGATGAACCTTAAATGTAAAGTGCTTAGTTTGACTCCTGGGTGGAGTGGGAAGACCCAGGCAAGTGCAGTGTTTAGGGCAGTCACTTGTCTCCTGATTGGTGAGGCCATCTGAAGCTCAGCCTGTAACATGCAGGAGGCATCACAGGCTGCCAGTGAGGTTGGGGAGGAAGTAGCAGCACAGCTAGGAAGGGCTCAAAGGTGGAGCCTTTGATATCATGGGATATCATGGGATCGATGGGATATCATGGATATCATGGGATCGATGATGTGACCTTAAACCAGAAAACTAGACTTGTTTCACTAACTTTCTTGGCCTACTGTCTGTGTTCTGCTGCCTTTTAGACATCTAAATGCTTTTCCCTTTTCCTTCTGAAACGGGGTGGGAAATTTTCTATATTTTCAAGGAATTATCTTGTGTTCTTCAACCGTGATGGATACAGGAAGCTTTGGGCTTGGATTTCCACTTTCAGCTAGTGGTCTAAGAGAATTGATTTTCTCTGACATTTGAGTAAAATGTTAAAATACGTGAAAGTCTTTGAATATTTCATATATTTAATGATGCCTAGAACTACTGCAAGTTCTATGTCACATGTTTAGGAGTTCAAACATGTATAACATAAACACAATGTTCCAACAGGCAACTAATCTTACACATTGACAGTATGCTTGGTAGTGTGTGTCAGTAGAAAATGTTCACCTCCCCACTTCCCTTTTTTTAAAAAACAAAGCAAAGCAAAACAAAACAAAACAAAACAAATTGTATATGTAATTCAAACAGATATAGAATTTAAGAAATACTTATACTGCTTAGTGAGAGAGTTCTCCTTTTTATTTAAAAAACTGTCAGCTATCTAGATATCTCTTGTAGCACAAGTTCAAAGAAAACAAATTCAGTAGGAACTTGAATTCTGCCCTGTGTAAACTAATTGAACTAACACGATTAAAGCCTTAAACAAATGCTGGGAGAGCAGACTACAAGTGGGGAAAATCAGGGATTCTTACAGAAGATGAGGAATTTGATGTATTTACCCTTCTTAGCACCTTGTAGGTTGAAATAATTGAATTCAGGGAAGATAGATGAAAAGCAGAGTGAATCTTCACTGAAGGAGTGTCTATTCTTTTGAATATTCTTTTGAGTTGTTGATAACTGAGACAAAGTCATGTACCTGTTACAGATCAACATGCCAAATAAACAAGTGCAATAGTGGCATATTGGATGGGATCTATTACACACCACTAAATTAAACCAGAAAACAGTATGTCTATCCAGTTGTAGCATGTGGAAAGGTAAACCATAATTTATAATACCTAAGTTTGGAAAATGCATGTTTGACGTATCATGCAATCTATTGTAAAGCTTCATTAGATTGTCTTTAAACATCAGGAGACTTTTTTTTGCCTTACACAAAGGCATTGCATTTGATATAAACTAACTCTTTTTTAATATCTTGATGAAAAATGAAGAATAGTCAAATTAATAATCAGAATGATGGCTGATTATGACCTGGGGACTCTGAGCATAAGGTGGGTTATGCTTGATATGGAAAAAAAAAAGAGCACAGTCTCAACTTGAAAAATAAATACATTTGCTTAGGAGCCTTATTTTTCCCTAGCACTGGAAAGCTACAGACATTAATGAGTGGGATGAAAATTTCAGGAAAACTACGAGATGTTTAAATAAATATTTACTCTATAGCCAGAAACCATTAATTTACTATCAAGAAAGGTGGCTTTGGATGAAAGTCCATCTTTCAATAGCACAGTAAAAACAGTGATTAGAAATAAATATCAGCTGTTGTGTGGTTTATTACTCTTATTTATATTGAAGGCTAAGAGACAAGAGTGTAAAAATCTGATCAGCTCAACTCAGGAAACATGAAGAAATTTTGCAGATGTGTTCTAGGAACAAAATACAAGCTTTATAATTGCTGTAGGTCCATTTGGAGGAGACAGTAAAGTTGTATAACATGGTGCATTTGGTATCATTTAACATAACACTTGGTAAGAAGTAGGATGAGTAAGCATTTCCTATTCCAAATGTAATTTTTAACACTCTTGGCTGCAGGTTTTCCAGTCCTGTCTATAAAAAATTTGCTTAACATTAACAGTCCTATAAAGTCCATTCAATAGATAACTAATACTCAGCATCTACCGTGATAAATATTGGAACCTTGAATGAATTCTAGAAGACTGGCAAAAGACGAAAAATTTTCATCAATATCAGAAAGGGTATGTGAGATAACATAGAACAGCTTACCCAGCGTCAGCACCGGCCAAGCTAAGAGTAAAGCTGATATGGTGGTAAAATGCTGAAGAATGAAAACTTGGGGCTATAATTAAGAGAAATGTTAAGCTGTTAAGGGAATATAGCTCTATATCACACCAAGTGCTTTTGTTTGGTGTTACAAGTTCTGTTAACACAGGTAGCTTCCTAAATGTAAAGCATTTGCTCCTGGGATGTGTCCATCCTTATACATCATACAACTTGCTCATGAAAAATGTGGGACTGTAAAATAATTGTTTGCCAGATCTCAAAAACCAGATGACAATGAGAAAGCCTTATTAAACAGCAGAGGTCTGTGAAGTCTGGTGCTAAGCTGTTCAGACATTTGTAGTGCTCTTGTCTCTGAATGAACTCAAAAGTCATTGACTGGAAAAAAATTATTGCTGAGAAACATTTGGATGTCAATAGTTGTCATCATAGTAAATAGTGTTTGAGATAAGGAGGGTAGGCACAAGTGGTTTGGAAACATGAGCTCACTCAGATGTACTGTGTTTTTTTCACATTACTCAGTCCAGACTCATAATTCCATTTCTGTTAATGGGTGTGTCCGTGCAGCAGTGAAAAGCATAACTACAGGAGGTGGGCAGCTACAGCTTGGCAAACTGGAACTGTATGTGGCCTCTGTGCTGGTGCTGGCCATGCTAGAACATGGGCTTGGAGCAGCACTGTAGTGAGAAGGATGAAAGAAGGATTTTCCTCACTTAAACTTTGAAATAGAGTCTTAACCTACAGCAGGGATAATCTCAACCTAAATAATCTGGATATGGGTCACTGGAAGTTCATTGTTACAGCTATGAGGTCATTGTTTGTTTAGGAATGAAGCTGCTTTTCACATACCATTAGTCTGTACAAAAAATTAGGTTATTATGTTTTTTATTCTTGTGGTGTAACAATGTCAGACATGCGAGATGAGAAATAAAAAGTGCTTGAACTAAATGGCATCACTCTAATCCCAAATCCAAAGACTGTTTATACTAATGAAAGTTGACCTGTTTACTTTCCCAACTCCAGATTAATAAAATGACTGATGATTAATTTACTTTGTAAATATCTCTGCAAGTTAAGTCTTTTTAATATTAGTCAGTTTTGCAGCTGATTGTGTATGCATCATTTAGTGTTTTGGAATGCTGTTTTGATAACAGAGTAAGCTGAGAAAGACATCTATTTGTTTATCCATGAGCATATTTTGGTGTACAGTGCTAGGAGTCCAGCAAACCTGATGGACCATCATAATGGAAATGCAAGACCACAGCAGTAAGCCCAGCCTGACTTGTTTCTCTTCTACCTCCATCCCTCTGGTGTGTTCCCTCAGTCCAAGATGGGCGAAACAGTGGCACTGAGACCTGCCTCTTGGATTGAGAAGGAAACATGCTTCTTTTGTGCTATCAACAGTGAAGAAATAAATAGAATTTTTTTAGCTTTAAATTGAGTTTTAGTGCTTTTACAACAGGATTCTGTCTTTCAGACATGTTTTTACAATGTGACTTTACAAGGCATGAGGCTTTTTTCATACTCCCTTTTAAAGGCTCAGGCAGATGCCTGAGCTCATGGCTCATCCAGGTTTGGTCTATACCATTATCAAAGAACCAATTCAAGTGTTACCTCCACATCTGTAGAGCTCTAAAGGGTGCTATATTATTTTCACAGAGAAAGAGGAATGCAAGTCTTAGAGTGCAGCTGACAGCGAAGTGCTTAATTTACAACAATGACTGTTAATGCACAATAGGATATTTTAGAAATGTGTATAGTTCAGCTAGACCTCTACCATAAAGAGATAGTGTTGAAGAATGGTGGTAAGAATTTACAGTGGAATAACTGCCAGTGTGTGGTGGTATGGTTACCCTTGACTCATGGGCTGCTCGATATAGTGTATGACTTTTCCCTCTGTGCCACACAGCAATCCACTGGAAAAGTATAGGTTGCAAAAGACCATGTACCCGAGTGTTAAGGAACCCCTTTAACACTCCTGCCTTTCCTGTTCTCTGGGGACAATAACAACAATTACCTCCTGCAATGGACCAGAAAATAGAGACATTCCCTCAGTGCACCTGGCTCCTATTCGTTTATTTATTATCTTGGATGATCAGTTGACCCTCTTATGATCTGGGTTGTGTCCCAGAGTACAAGGACCCCAACAACTGGTAAGTTCTGGGCATGCACAACGGGTGGAAAACTGCCAGGACCCTCAAGTTCAGGACATATGCAAAACAGAATAGTGCAACCCTTGAGTTAGGCTGAAATGGAAAAGTACCTGATAAGAGTCAGTTATCTTGCACCCTATAAATAGCGATCCAAAATTACACTCTTTGAACTCTTCTGGATTGCAGTAGGCTGCATCCAGCATCTCCCCATCATCCACGTCTCAGGACTGCCTGCTGGTGAAGTCAACGCCAGGCCTGGGCAATGCCATCTCCTGGACACTCAACTCCCACCCATTGAGAAATGCTGATGCATTGTCAGCATGTACTCTAAATTCCAAGGTGGAAGTTTTGACTACAGGCTCATCTCTTTTATCCACCTCTCTACCTGTCTAGGTGTTTGATTTTATGCATTTGCTTTTATGAGTGTGGGTATCTACTTATTTCACTGGTCCAGTATTTCTGTGTCTGTATTCTTTGAGTTTATGAGCATCGACATGCTTTGGTGTGAGATACCTTATAGTAAGTTTGTGTGCATCTCATTATTCTTGAACCTGTAAGTCACTGTTTTACTAATTCACCTGTTATAGGAAATGCTGTTAAAATCAGCCTTTATCTCATTTTATTAATGAATCTTGAATTCGTGATAAATCAAACTGTCAAACATACTCATCCACGACATGATGTAAGTCTTACTTAGTTGTCTCTATTTTCTTTATAGATATGATGTCTCCAAGGAAACCTTTTCTGCTGCTTAGACTGTTCTCTTACCTATACCTCTGTGCCTTGCAAAAGACAATCAGTTGGATGGCTTTGGCCAATATTTCTAGTGTTTTGACAGGAGAGTTATAGATCTCTCTGATCTTTTGATTGTTTTCAGGCAAATTTTTCTTTTGAAGCCAGATTATGGACCCTGAATATATGACTGAATCTACAGTGTAGGAGAGATTATGTTCTCTGCAGTCATGCTTGGAATAAATTTTGATGTGAAATCCTGCTGGACAGGACTCCTTCTGGGTGCCATTTAGGTACACAATTTCCTCAATGACCAGAGCAGCTAATAGCGTATCAGCTACAGGGGTAGTAAAACCTGTATATGTAAAGACATGTAACAGTGGCTTGGACTTCCTTATAACATCAACACTCTTTCACGGTCTCTATGTATGAAAAAAAAAAGAAAAAACAAAAACCAAGCATGTCCTAGTGTCTGATAAGCTTTTAAATCACTTGTTGCCAGGAATGAGTTTGTTGTTCTCTGTTCTGTTTTGTGGGGTTTTTTTCTAGTTTTCCCCTGTGAATTGAAAGGGATGTGTTACTGATAGTGGTTGTCTGTAGTATGCTGCTGGACAGCTATGACTACTGTGTGTCCCAGGGGAAGGTTCTCGTCATAAAGAATGAATGATCTTCAAGTTAAGAGTCCCAGGCTGGAAACATAAATTGCAACTTTCAGACTCAGTCTTCAGTACCCAGCTGACAAGGAGGTTGACTGTTTCTGAGACAGTTTCAAGGAACAAGGTAGCCTCTATGTTCCAAATGCTGCAGCTTGAACTTTGGAGTTGTAGATGTATCTCTTATAAGATCAACTCCTCAGTGAGAGGGGGAATCCCTAAGCAGCCCCATACTATAATATTTATCAATTTGAAGCTGTGTTATTTGTTCCACAAATAGAAAGGAAAACATGATCGAGTATTCAGAATGCAGGAGCTGCCTTCTGGTCACTTCTTAAGGTCTGATGAAATGAACAGCTCTCCAAAAGCCACAGCAGCAGAAGGATAGCTGAGCCTTAAGAGACCTTTGTCATATATATTCTGGGGAAAATTACTGTACGTATGGTAAACTTAACTATCACAGGCACTCTCTCTCACAGAGTCTATTCATGTATGTACATTGATAGAAGTACATGATCTGCAGTGCACCTCTACTACTTACCTGTACTGTCTTCATATACTACTGTCACTATTTTCCAGTTGTAGTACAGTACAAGATCCAAAACTGCTCTGCTGATGGCTGAATAGTCTGGATAGAGGTTGATATAAAATGCATCTCTGTTATCCACTGTAGGGTGCTTCCATCGGGTCTGAATATGTGGGACTTCGAGTGCATTGCAAATGGACTGCACTGCACTAACAGAGGAGCTGTGGGAAGGTCCAAACAGAGCAGCCACACCAAGAGCGAGCTGGTCACATGCTGGGGGAGAGAGGAAGAAGCTGTTAATAGGCAAAAGCAAGTCACTTGTGTGATGTTTACTGGGATCATTTATTCTCCACCCAACCCCATCCTTTCAAAGTGATAATGGGTAACCATGTTGCTCCCAAAACCATTAAGAGATTTGCAAATGGTTCCTGAAAATGGCTTTACTGATTAGTGTTATAGCCTAGAACCCGCCTGCTACAAATAAATAAAAACCAAAACAACTTCTCTGCTCATTACCTTCAGATCCCATTGATTTCTAAATTGCCTTTCTCAGAACGAAATTATTCTGGAGAAACCAGGAGTTTTCTGGCTATGGGCTTGCCAAAGGGAGATCATGTTAATAAAGTTTCACGGCAGCTTGTCAGGAAATATATTTATGGAGTCACAACAGACACTGTACAGATTCCTTCTGTGACTGGGAAGTTTCTACCAATGTGAGTTGCTTTAATTTCAGGCTACTGTAGGCAATCCTGCTTGGGAAGGAGGGTTAGACTAGCTGATCTTTATTGGTCCCTTCCAACCCCTACCATTCTGTGATTCTGTGACACTGATGGAAAATAAACAGTAAAGGTCACTGTGATTCATGATACTTTATAATCTGTATTTATAAAACAAGCAGAAATACCTAAAGCCCTCAGTAATGACACAGGGAAATAAAGAATCAACACACATCAACATTTTTATTCTTTTCCAAATCAATCGAATGTTAGTATCAACAATAGTTTCTTTCTCCTTGTGCCTATAACTCAGCCAAAAGATTCTCTCCTGTGTGTGTCTTTTAATTTTTTTCTCCCTTCCATGTCTTTTCAGGCTGATAGAAGATGAAGTAATATTGTCCATTAATAAAATTTACTGCAAATGTTTCTAATAAGGTCTTTATCATCTGGGACAAAGCCCTGCACTGAGTTGCAGTGATGTACTCTTTGTAAGGTAGGTCTTTGTGGGAAAATTTAGAAATCACAATGATTGGATGGAATACTAAGTACACAAACACCCACAGTGAGCTGAGATTTTTAAATTAATAATTATCTCTCTGATAGTAATAGAATATGACAGAAAATCAATTATTTTCTGTATTCAGTCTACAAATGAGTGTTTTACAGACAGCACAAAATGCACAGGCTTTCAAGGTTTAATTCTGAAGGCTTCTTAAAAGATCACAGAATTTAATGTGCAAATTGCATAAATAATATCAATAATTCATGGTGAGAAGAAATTACTACTCTCTGAATGGATTTCTTGTACATAGATTTACAAAAATGTTTATAATGAACTCCTTCCTATGGATTAAATGGAGAAGGTACTTTCACAATAGTCAACAAAAGAGATTCTCACTCTATAGGGAATCTAAAATCCTGTCTGTTTCGATTATATGAATTAGAAATCCAGCATTCTTGATTTTTGATAGCATATAGTTACAGCACATATATGATACTTGAAAAAGAGTGCAATAAAGAGAATTTAAAGCTATTTTTTGTCTTCTTTTAAACCATCCCCTTTTTTTTTCTGGTCTTTAGTAAGAAACTAGAGTACCATGAGGAGAACTTAGTAACATAGATGTTTGGAAGGCAACAGCTCACTAGAATTCTGGCATGATTTATCATATGAGGCATATTTATTTTCCAGCCTACATTTGCCTTATAGCAGACACATCTTTTGCCTTATAGATAGCATACCTTGTATCATTCACAGTGATAAACATTATAGTGAACTTCAAAGCACATCTGCAAAGTCTAAGTAACTTATGGGTCTTTCTCCAGACTTGTTTGCATGAGATTGTGTGCACACCATGTAATTTCAGAAAATAGACTGCTGTATATAAAATTTTAGCAAGATTCAAGGTTGCCTCCTAGAGGTGAAGAAATATACTATGCTTAAGGGGAGTTGTGACTTTTCCCTTTTCTGTTTTGGTCTGCAAGTAAATTAGACACAAGTAAATTGGACTATAATTTCCCACCTGAGAAAAATAAAAGAATAGGCAAAAAAATTCCAAACTTATCCACTCCAATTCTTATAGTTATTTATAACAGAGACATTTACTTATGTCTCTAACCCTCTGAATCATTAATATTTCAGGACAAGGAGAGTACTGGCCTCTGTTCTTTAAAGTACAATGGAAATAATTTGCTATGAATAATGAATATCTGTGTGTGTGTGTGTCCTACTTATGGGTTGTGACATCCCACTGTGCTCCCTGTTAGTCCGTGATCATATTCTGCAGAATTCCAGGTGGCAAATCTATTTTTTTGAAAGAAAAATGGGTTGGACTTGTCACCTTCCATCTGGGGCTCTTAGCATGCAGACAGTATGTAGGCTGACAGTATCAGAAACTAGATGACAAGTCCAAGTTCAGCTTCATTCTTAGTTCAAATACTTTTGAAAAATGTATTTTATGTTATCATTCACATATATGTAATAATCGGAACAAAAAAGAAGACCAGGCTAGGGAAAGGTAGTATAGAAAATGTATGTTGCTGACATAGTAAATGAGATAATTACCTCTTCTTGAGGCTTCAAAACTATCAAAAAGGTTAATTCTCTGGATGTCATAGGTTAATGTGGTATTAGGCATCAGTGTTCTGTTTCTATTAATGTTGGTGACTGCAAATTTGAAAGCCAATTCTTCAATATTAACAGGTTCATTTTCCACAGTTTCGAATATCCCTCCTGTTGAAACAGAGATAAAGGAGAAGTATTATTCACCTCTTCATTGCTGTATAAAGAGAAAAATAAACTATGAGCAATAATAATCTGAGTGTTCATAAAGGAAAAGAAAATCACTGTTAAAAGCGCTACAGCAAAAGCATATTGGATCATTATCTACATTGTCACTGTATGTTAACTTGGTATTATGAATGTTGCTTGGACAAACATCTGTGACAGATGATGTATGTTTATTATACAAAAGAATTTTTTTAATTCTTGTGAAAACTTATATTGTGTTCTCAACTAATGTTAAGTAGTGATATTCATAGGTCCTGTTTCCCCTGCTCCAATCTAACCTATGTTTAGAGATGAAACTTGGGTGTGTTGGAGATGTTTTCTGAAATGTTTCTTCAGAAGTTGTCAGTACAGGATCCACATTCAGAAGTGACTTAGTAGTTTGAGTAGAAATGGTCAGAAAGTTTCCACTCCAGGTTGGTGTCTCAGTAGGGCTTTGCTGTTTATAAAACTTGGTCAACGTTGTTGGACATTTCTCAGTTTACTCAGGGTAAGATGAGTATTTTTACTTTTTCAAAGCTCTTTGCTGAATGAAATGAACTTGTTGATACAGAACATAACAAAGGCACGTGCTGCTGCCACAGAAGATCTCACCTCTGTACCAAAGTGTCAGTGATCTCTCCAGTGATGTAGTGTCTACCAGTACCATGATGGCACTGCTTTAAAAGTCTCCATCAAAGGGCAGTGCTTTATCTAGCCCAATTGCTCTCAACTTCCCACCATTCCTCTAGATTCTTCTTCCAATGTTTGTTTGGAACTGTTTGAAGACATATACTGAAATTGTATATGCCTGTTGATCCTTTTGAAAACAAATGAGGTGAATCTGAGATTTTCTTTAACCTGGAAGCAAGTTTCCCAGAAGATGGTGTGTAAATAACCATTCTGAATTTTTGGAAGCATTCTGAATACTTTGGCATATACTCTGGGATGGGGGAAGGTGGCTGTGTTTCAAGTCAACAGGCTGTCCCACTTATACTGGAATGTCTACTCCCTCTAGCCTCTAGAGACTTTATTATGCCAACAACACATTCAGCCTGTCTAGGAGCACTGGGATTTGATGAATGCATAACAAACACAGCTAATTTGAAAAAAAATAGATCCTTTAAACAGCAATCTCCAGCTTCAGTACTTGATTTTGCAAGTATAATTTACTCATTTAGTGCAAGTCACTAGAGAATACTTTGGATTTCGCAGTTACACATTTTCACATTTCCCCATGTAAAATTTGAGCCCTAGATATCACTTTATATTTTCTGAGCATCAGAATGTATTCAGCTAATGCACAGCAATCTCGTGCAATTTTGATGTCACCCGTGTAGGAATAGTGCAGTCATTAGCTGACAATCAGGAAATGGGAACACACTGGAATTAAAACCTGGTTTGAATTTTAACTCAGAATTGAAAACACTGGAGGCTATCAATCCCAAATTGGCAATGCAGTCTCTAGCTACTCTTGAATACACAGCATTATATTATCTCTCAAACCCATATGTAACAATACCTTAACATGACTTAAGCAATTTTGTCAACCTAAGCACTATTCTTGTTCAGTATATGTATTTCTTATTTACTGTATGCATGTATTAGAAGCTTAAAGACTTTCTGATTTCTTTTTTTTTCCTCTCCATCACAACTGATTATGGGAGATTGTGATATACAGAAATACCTGGAAAAAATGTTTAAGTGCTGGTTTTTGGAGCCAAATGGAAAACCCCATGTGGAATGCTGAGAGTCAGCAGGATTTTCCACATTTGCAAACTGTAGGATTACCAGAAGGAAATAAAAAAGAATCTAATTGCCTGTTCTTTCAGATAGTACAATTCTACGTCCTAGTGATGACACCAATAAGCTTACTACATTTCTGGTTAAACAAAATTTGCTTTCCTTCCTTTCACCTGAGGAAGTTAGCTATAATGCCAGCTTGGACTTGGGTCGGCAATGTACAACTGTTATGTTTTGCTTGGACCCCTACTAGAATTATCAGAACATTGTTTTGTAAGGCAAGGTGGAAACCACGGAGTATAATGGATAACCCTAAGACAACTTTCTAATAATAAAGGGTGATCACCATCTCTTCCCACTTCCAGTAGGATGGATCTCTTACCATTTGATTTTGGCAAAAATTATTCTCCACTTTGGACACTATTACTGTGTTGTGCTTGGATTACATTCTTATTTATTTATTTATGTGTTTGTTTTTAATTAAAGCAGCTTATTTCAACTATCCTTGTACCTATAGACAAACAATCACTTTTTTATTTTAGTACTATAAATTTTTCCAGACCTTTTCAGTTGCCTATTAAATGGAGATTAAATTCAGTTGATGTATATCCATGAACTACAATTCATTAGCGGAACGTTGCAGAATTTTTGCTTGGTCCCATTTAAAAAAGAGTAGAAGGAAGGAGTGGAGAGAAAGGAGTAGTGGTGGAAAGAAGGAAACTTTTGCACGGATGTGTTTCCTAAGCAAACTAATCAAAATTTCATATGCACTGTCACACACATGTCTAATATATTCAGATAGGTCTGTCTGAAAGTCATCTGTATAATCAGTATGTTGGTACCCCTTCAAAATATTTTCCAGGTTTTTTTTGTACATGTTGACAACTTTGGTTACATGCTTTAATTTGCTGCTGAGATACTCTGAATAGGTCTGGTGCAAGAGTGAGACAGTCAAGAGGTTCATAATTTTAGACAGGAAATTTAGTTCATCTGAATCGGAGATGCTGAATACAGTGCCATCTGGAGTCTCTGAAAACTAGTGTTCCCCTTCCCTGCTAGGAAGGGGAAATTTTGAGACCACAAAAGTCATTGTTCCATGTCAGTAAATGTTTACTTGACTGAATGTTCTGATTAAATCTTAAAGTAAGCACAAAGAGCAATGTCCTGCTGCTCACAAAGAAGTCCATGAGATAGTTTATGGAGGAAATTGTTGTTCATTATGAATCAAGTTTGGGATAGTTGAATTGGGAAAAGCTTGAATTGCAAAAAGCTTGAATTGCTACCTATTTGAGCTTGTTTGTTCTGTTGGAGCCTATGTGTGTAAAAAAGCGTTGAATCGGTCTATACATTTGCATCTCAAACAAGCCAGCAGATAAAACCTGGATGTTCTGTGCTCTTGTGTTTTCATCCATGTATCCTTAATGAGATCTAGCAATACAGCAAATAGTTCGTCTTCTCCCCTGTTCTGCTGATGACTTACAGTAAGGCTTAGAATTTATTGTTAAGAGAAATAGCAGAGTGAGTGACAAATATGATGAAGAACCTTTTTGTCAGATGATTCATTTAAATAAAGTAATTACTGTACAACACTTTAAAAACAAATTTACCACAGGATTCTACGAGGGAAGAAAAAAATCAATGTTAACTCAAGATATAAATGGTATTCCAGAAATAAGACTATTATTGCTAAGCACGAAAACAAGCACTGACTTTCAAAGTAGGCTGCTAGTAACGCATACATGGGACAAAGATTAGATGTTTGAGTCCTCTTTTTCACCTCTCTCCCTTCCTCCCCAGTTACTCTGCCAGATAGTGAATCTGCTGCAGCAGCTTTGGTGGAACAGATCAGTGGATCCTGATCAGTGGCAGACCTGACCTTTCTTCGGCACAAGCAATACATCTGCCCCAGTGTTGAGTAGGATCAGGCCCCTGAGCCAGCCAGAAGCTGCCTACTCAAAACCAGGTGACTGCCAGTGCGATAGGGGTTGCTCTGCCTCCCAAAGGCTGCCTCACCAGATACAGCTGAGGAGTGATGCCAGCTGTAGGTTACCTGATACTATTTCACTCAAGGAGTAACTCTGTCAGCCACATGTGAGCACATCAGTGGGAGAACCCAGTATTCATGTTCACTTAACTTATAATCCTGCTTCAGAAGATATATGTGAGGAAATATTTCACTTCATACATATCTTTTATAAAGTGATGTCTGTGAGGATGAAGGAAAAAAATATATCTGCCACTGCTTTGATTTTAGCTGTGGAAAGTAAGAGGAAATAGACTGCTTGGCTAATGTTGCTCTGACAGAAATGAGGGCTGAGCCACAAATGACTGTTCTGCAGAGAGCAGTGAGGGATGCAAGTCAAACTGATGATTATGACTAAGCATCAGACCCTGAAAATAAAATAAAAAAATTCTACAGCAAGTAAAATGTCAAAAATATAAAAGCACATCTCGGTAGGCACACCTGAAAAAGCAGCTCCTGTCTTTCTGAGCAAGAAAACGTTTCCACTTAAAGGGGCCATCACAAACTGAGAGAGTTTTAGAAAAGGTCATGGCTGAATCAATTGGGTCTTAGTATTTCACTTCAAGACAAGGCAGAGCCCAAAAACTTGTTATTGGAAAAAATTCTCCATACCTATTTTAAAAACAGGCATAAACAGCAACAGCTAAAAAATGTTGACCTTTCTGATGGCAGCTATCAACCTGTCTCCCTGGGCTTCTTTGGTCAGGTTTCCTCAATGCAAAATAACTCACTAACATATTTCAGTCCCAATACAGTTGATGTAACATATTTTTTTTTTAACCACATATACATAGAATTGCCTGAGTAGTCTTGAAGGAATTTATGTGATTTCAGTCAGTTGCATCACTTCGATGATGTCATAATAAAATGTTAACTTTATATTTTTAAAAACTATATCCCACTTGCAGAGAGATTTTCCTTACTCCATAGCACACATAAGAACGGCATCTTGCTGCCTTGTTTTTTGCTTGTTTGTTTGTTTGGTGTTCATTTTGTTTTGTTTTGTTATTTGCTACTTCCCATTAAAATACTAAAGAAAGCAAGATGAAATGGCGGTAGGGTTACAGAGGAAGACAGTACTGATAAACAGAGGTGTGAAAAGCCATTTTTTTGAGGGTGGTCTATATTTCCTTTAGACACCCAAAGGATAATGAAATAGAAAAAACATGGTCTGCTCTTAAGCCAGCCTGAGACCAAGTGGTCACCACAGACATGACAAAAAAAGCTGTTATTTTTCAGAGGTATATCTTGCTCAAGCACATGCGCACATTCATTATCTTGGTGGACAAATTATGTATTTCCCAATTAAATGTGTTAAAAGTCTTTCCAGTTCACTGGTGGGTGTCTGAGGCAGCTCTACTGCAGGTCCATGTCCATGTTTACACACTAGGATAGCAGTCAACGTCCCTTTCATGTTTGGATTCCACTGTGTATCAGATATTGAACTTTACTCCAGACATTTTTTAATAAAGTTCGTTACACTTATATAATTCTCTCTACTTTTTGATCAGTGCTGTGAGCATAGGGAAGTAATCTGCTTGTGCTGTTAAAACAGAAAATGTTTCTGTATTCAAGGAGCATAAGTCAAGGCAGGATGTATAATGAGATTTATAAGGTATATTGCTGGTTTTTTTGTTTGCTGCCAGATTTTCATCCCCAAGCTCACCCACCATCTCTTTCCTACAGCCAGCAATCCCAGCAACTTAAAGACAATAGCTCAGCTTTTCATATAGGTATATGACTCCAGGAGTAGAAATATTAATACCAAGAACAAGTGTTTTTATAATCAAAGTGCAAAACAGAAGGTGTTAGAAACCTGAAAGCTCTACATTATTAACATTCTTATTCAGGTTCTACACTTCAAAAGGATTCTGTTTGGAAACAAGCATGTTGACCATGCAGTAAGAAATGTTTGAAATATTAAAACATACAGACTAAGAAGGATGATGGAGGCAAAATATAGTTAAGATTAACAATTAAGATCTTTCTTTTAAAGACACAAGTGTTTATCCCTTTACCAGACAAAAAGACAACTTTCTGTGATTTACAGCATTTTCCAGTTAAGGATAAAACTTTTCTACTACAAGGCTGATGTCCAGGTTTCCTTTTCTTACTGAAGGGATATCCTAGTTTCATAGTCTCTCCCTCTGGAGAGGTGTTTGTTGCACATGATGACACACAGTGAATAAGCAGTGTGGAAGCACAGGGCCCACTGAATGTCATTGCTTCATCCCCAAAGCTTTGAGCCATCAACCGCTTTCAAAGGCAATCCAATGCCAAGACATGCAGGTGATTTGCTTGCAGGACTTCCAGAAACATCTCAACATCTATCTCCTGGAGGGATTTATGCTTTGGGAAGCCTCCCATCATTTCCACAGCACCGTCTGTACACCAAAAGGTCCATGAGACCTCATTAAACCCCACCTGTCAGTCACTGAAGAGAAATGAGAGTTAAAATCCTAATGACTGTGCAGCTATATGCCACTGTTTTTCCCAAAAGAGAAGCTGTTGCCAAGTTAATGTAGGAGATTCATAAAGGCAAATTAGCATGCAGTTTCCCCTTGTTCTCTGTCGATATAGATATGGACTCACATCACTCTGCTGCTGCACCTCTGAAGCTCAGTAGAGCTTGCAGTGTTAGGGGTATACCTGCTAGCCCAAAGAGGAACAGGGCAGAGCAAAATTGTTTAAGATTTTTTCCGTAGATGATGTCCACTTACAGACTTAAAGAGTGTGTCACTTGGAGTGAAAGCACTCACTACTGGAAATCCATCCTGAGCACTCTTTTCCATCCTTGCCTCTGACCAGAGGACATATTACCCTATGCCACAAGTCCAATTTAGAACTGGTGAAAGTGCACTTATTACAGAGCTAAGTCTGGGCATTTATCTCACTGTAGAAGAGTAATCAAATGAGTTGTTACTCAGAGGCTTACCTTTAGCAGGCAGTTTCACGGTATCTTTTTTTTTTTTTTTTTTGAAGTTAGCTCACTAGATTAGTCCAGAAATTGGCTATTACCTCTAATTGATACATGACCTAAAAACTACTTTGTTATATGTTTGTCTGTATTTAAACAAACAAACAAACAAACTAAAATTCCTCAGGAAGAATCGTTAACGATCACCATCCTATAACAAACAGTAATTGCATTTTACATTTACAAATCCAGACCAAAGTGGGTTTGCTCCCTTAGGTTTTCATGGAATTAGATGCATGGGTTTTGCACTTGGCTCACAGAATGCAAACTGAACACATTAGCATTCTTTGCACGGGTGAATTTAGCCTTGCAACAGGGACCTCTGAGTTAGGCAACTATTATCATCCTCATTTTACAGACAGTGAAACTGAGAGCTTGAGTGACTTTCCTAACATCATTCCTTCTTCAATCTGCTCAGAAACTGATTTGGAAACCTTCCGTATGTTGTGCTCTGTTTCAGCCTATTCCCGCCCTTTTTCAAACCCCTGTCCTTACCTTGGCATTCATCATCTTTGTATTCACCCAGCCTGGTTCCTGTCCAGCATACCTTCGATTTTATTCCTCATTGCTATACCCTGCCAAATGTCACTGCCATTTCACTGCCTATGCCAGATCCTAGGTCTCAATCATTTTCTTTCTGTAAATCATCATCTGTCTGTGGGCTTCTCCATTTAGTAAGCATTTCAATCAAAACTCAAAGTCCATACACTTGTTCTTTCTACACTCTACCTTCAATGTTTTTAGACATCCAAATCTAAAATAAAAAATGAGATGGTGAGCATAGAAAGGCAAATATCTTGCTCTGGCACTCACATGGATTTCCTGCTTCCCTTATTCCCATCTCTGCATTTGTTTGCTCTGTTGTCTCTGCAGATTACAAACTTCTCCAGACTGCCAGAAGTTTGTCACTGACCACAATAATTTGGTGCAATTTGAGGAATTGGGTTGACGGTTACATTTTCCTTTCCACACTTACATGGTAGGACTAGGAAGCTGAAAACTGGGACAGATTTATGACCAGAAGCCTGACAACAAAGGATGGAAAGGGGTGCACTTCAAGTGTCAAATTCAGCAAATATGAGCATTGGGATTTTTTGAGATTAGATTTGCTTTTAGAAAGGTCACTGAATATTTGAGAAAATTGAGTATCTCCTAGGGTCAAAACTACACACGTGAAATCCACCTCTGCATATCTTTAGGATGTGGTTCTATCCCAGTCGGTTCTATGAAGACTTTCAGCTTCAACAAGAAGTGAAGTGTGGTTTGTCAGGCTTTGAAATCTGACTCAGAATTCGCATGATTTAGACTCAACTCTCACGGGGACTCAGCCTTTCTGTTGTTTTCATGCAACATGGTTACTGCTTAATTACACATTGATGAAACTGGCAGAAATCACATTTTGGTTTCAGCCCTTGTGCAGACAGGTGTAAGTTCTGCAACTGCTGTAGAGCTATATACAATCCCTTATGTCAGGTCTGCATACCTAACTCACAGCAAACAAGGCCTAGTTAAAGACTGAGAAGAGTAAAAAAGACGGAAAGGATCTTAAATAGAAAATGTTAAAGTATTTCTCTGTCCAAAACCTTCTTTATGAGAACCAGGGCTGGGGTTTTATAATTGTCTGCATTCTAGCAAGGTATTGCATTCAGCAATGCTTTTATCCTGTGGAAAGTGGAGCGATAAAAATATGTATGTATGTATGTACGTATATAAAAAGTTGAGCTTATTAAATTACAAAGATCTGCCTTTTCCAATGGGATTTATTTGAGTTCAGCTTGTGAGTTTGGAGATATTTCCCAAAGGCTCAATTGGCATGATTCATGTTATAGAATTTCTAAGTAATGAATTTTTTCTTTTTTTTTTTTTTAACAGGGAAAAAATGGTTGACCTGATTTAGATATCTCTTGCAACAGAGTGGCACTACTAGCCAGAAACTAAAGGATCATTTCAGAGGTGCAAACTCTCTGTTTAGTATAAATTAAAAAATTAATTCCTTGCTGCCTTTGTTTTACTGTTTTCACTTGATGTACAGGACAGACAGGAGGTACTGAAAATGACAGATAATACATATGTTATTTAGATTGTTTGCTGTTCTTCCCCCCACATAACCATACTTACTTGGGCAAAGTAGCTATCCATGCATTGCAGCATTAATTTCAAACAAGACAAAAACAGGAGAGGGAGAAAATTGATTCTAATTACCCAGTTACACATGCAGCACTGGGTCCCATCAGATGCTATTTCTGGCCTTGAAGAAAGGAGGATGGAATAAGAATTATTTCCCTTCTTGAAGAGAGAATTAGGCAGATGAGCCTAGATCAGGGACAGATTTTGTGAGAGATGTTTTCCCCAGGAGCAGGGCACTAGCTAAAACAGTATACACAGAATTTCAGCATCCCCTTTTCCCTCTGACCACACACATGATGTGGCCCACTTTGCAGAGCATGGCGTTGTATGCTGTTCTTTGTAAAAGCACTTCTCCTTCAATGGAACCACATTTTAATCAGATTGTGTGATACAAATGGAGCTGCTCTTGTCAGAGCTCCCCAGTGAAACAGACAGTGTGGGCATGAGATGCACTCCCCGCAGCACAGCGAGGAAGCCCTTGCCCAACACAGCTCCCATGCAGACTGTTTCAGGTGTACATTTTGGCTCAGTGTGAGCACTGTCAAAACATGTGTAAGGATAGTTAGGAGTATGAAGTAATAAAGCCATGCTTTTAGTTAATGAGATGATCTTGCTGAATGTGTTTGTTACCCACGCATTAGCTGCAGCTCTCTAGTTGAATCCACGCATACCCCCGTGCCTTTTGGTATAACCCTCCTCCTTTGTAACTTGTGTGACACCACCAATCTGGGACTCTGCAGAACCAGTGGCTTCATGCCCTTTTTCTAAGGCTCTCAGCAATAAAGTAACAGTCTTTTAAAGTTCTCTCTCAATCATTTTGCTCAGAAGAACTAAGACTTTACTGAAGGAGATAAATATTTCTACTGATTTCAATAGGTTTTGATCAAAATCTCTCTTGGCTGAGCATTTCTTCCACCATGCTCTATCAACTTAAATAGTCCCACTGAAAGAAAAACTTATTTTCTGTTGGTTTTTAAAATCTTTCAGAGCACTACTTCACAGACATATTTTTCCTACATATCTGCCTGAGTCAGAATATTTCCCTCAGAGACATCCAGACATCCTGACTTATTAATTTCTGATCAAGTGCTGGACTACAAGGTGCTTCTGAAAATGGAAAGGGATGGAAAGGCAACATGAGAGTAGAGAGGAAGGAACAATCATAGAAAAACCCCAATGTTTATACTGAGGGATAAAAGAAGGGAAAAATAATTTCACAGAAATAAAAGCTAGATGAGGAGAGTGGAAAGAAAGAACGTTGAATGAAGACTAAAAAACTGATGCCATTGAGCTGCAGAACTTGATGGAAGTTTTATTCAATGATTTTATCTGGTTCCATCTCAAAAGTATTAGATTGCTTAAAAATATAGAAAGATTTGTTGAAGATACAAACCAATTGTACCTTACATTTGAGGAAACCTTGAACCAAACAGAACAATAGGGACCTTATGTAAAAGAATGCCAAGGAACATTTAATTCAGAGAGGTTTCGCCACTAGTTTTTATGTAGACACCTGCTTAAAACTGGAGATATATCTGTGCAAAAGTGCTTTACCACTTTTCTTTGTGGTGGTTACAAAATAATACACATTCCAGAAAGTAGCAATCAATGTAGTATGTGCAGCCATATTTATTTATTTTTATTTCACAATGACAGCAGATGGCCCATAGAAAGATGTATATATTCATTTGACTGAAGTCCTGAAAAGGTTACTCTCGAGAGCAATCCCAAAGTGTGAGAATATGGCCTTACTAAAAAGCAATTGTGAGCTTGCATATGCAATGAAACTACTTCCAGATTAGCCATTTTTCTCAAGCTGTCAGACAGAAATAAAAAGACATTTCAAAATCCAAGACTATATTTTGAAATGTGAGTTCTTCAGTAAACTGCAATTTTATGCAGAAACATCAGGGTTATATCTTTAAAAATTATATACTCTTTCTTTTTGTGAGTGCCCGTTAAGCATTATTATCTGTAAGATGCTTAGAAATATAAGGTCTTTATCAAAGCTGAAGAAATCTGAGCTTATCCTGAAAAAGCATGGATAAACGCAGATCACAGACTATGCAAAAGTACATCCTTTCCAGAAAGGAGGTGGTGGTGGAGGGAGGTTAAAGTTGGTAGGGGGGCCATTTTAAACTCTAATTTTAGTCTGTCTGAAATCCAGCTGTTACAATCCCCCTAAGGCAGTGTAACCTATCAATCGAGAAATGATTGACATGGGGGATGCCATGAAGCCCACAGCTAACAAGCTACAGCAGAGATCTTAATTTATAAATTACTATGGACACTTTGCATTTCTAAGCATGCAAAAAATAGTATCCTAATCAAGAGTTTAAACATAATAGATACAGGTATTACATTAACTTTTTCTGTCACACACTGCATAAAATAATAGTGAATCATGACTTTGCCTTCCTTCTAACCTGCAACAATTGTTTATAGTAGATTCCTCTGAGTCTGAAGTTGGCCCACGCACTCTGGAGGAAAGACTTAAAGTCATTCTGCTAAAATGGAGAGAACTTTACCTGTGACTGTCAATCAGCCTTCCTTCTACCACAGTGGCTGGAGTTCCCCCAGGGCTCTTTGCTAACACTGCTGAAGTCTTCACTCATGGCTGGAGCATTTGCCTCACTGGTACAGGCATTAAATGCAGTCAGTGAGGTAGGACTAGCCATAAAACAAGAAAACCTGCTTCAGTTCTAATGTCCTTATCCTTCTTATTGGAGGGGAAAATGAGACCTGTCATACTCTTTTTTTTTTTTTTTTTTAATTATTTTTTATGGCAATATGAGAGATATGTGAAGCATAAGGCAGCAAATAAACCTGGGCTAGGTCAGTGGCCCGAGATATGTGTCCCCTCTCGCCACTCTCACCAGGAAATGCCAGCCTATACCCCAAGAAACTTTGTCAACAATATAGTGACAGTATGAATCTGTTTATGTGAAAAACATATTAAAAGTTTTTGTGTCGAATTTAAGCCCAGGAGCTGTGTGGTCTTCCAATGCCTCTGTCCTGCAGGAGGCAATATGTCCTGTACTCCTAACACTGAACAATTGAATCAGAAACCTTCATGATTCGACTTCAAAAATACAAGAGACAACACTTGAAAACTTCTTGTCACCTTCCTCTGCCATCCATACCTCTAAACCTGAGAGATGCAGACCCATGGCAGAGCAGAGGAAGGGCATCTGTGTAGGGAAGCTTCTATTCCCTGCTCCTCCTCCCTCAGCATCATCTTTCACTTGTGCCTTCTCAACGTGCATCCCCAGCCTTGCTGCCTTTCTTCTCAGGTCTGCTCAGCTTCATTTAGATGTAAACTGGGTTTGTCCCAACAGCCATTTAAATATGGCTGTTACTTGAAATGATCATTGAGCCAAGTGTGCTTCAGTTCTCATCAAACTGAAATGATGACATTTCTTGTAACATCTTAGAAAAGGGGAGCATCAGTTCTATTTTAGAGCTGTTAGATAAAGGTGGATGCTCAAAACAGAAAAGATGTGCATTAATAAAATATAGTCACATTGACATACTGCTTGCTGAGCTTGTCTTGACTTAGAGGGGAATTACATAATATGTCTATTAGGGAAATATTATTCTGTGGAAGAAATGTTTGAGCTCTGACAAAACCAAAAACTAAGAACCTGCGCTCTGCATAGCCCCTTTGTGAATGGAGTATCCTCACGCTGCAGCTAACCTAGTGGAAGATTTTCCCAAGCCTCTTTTACTCTTTTTAGGTTGTATAAACCTGAAGTTTAAAGAGAGAAACTTAAAAAATATGTGATTTGATTGATTTTCATTAAAATAAATAACATTTAATAATATTTAAATAAATAAATAGTTTTTATTGGTATAGAGGAAGGTTATAAAACAAAATGTTACTGGGTACCCCCCTGAATCAATTGTTTTGATTCTCCTGAAACTCCAAGCACACCATCGTGATGGGTCATATCACTGACAGTGCCCTGGTTTCTGAGATGCAAGGAAATTGGCAGGTTTTGGTCAGGATTTACCTATTATTGATTAAACCTTATAGAAATATATTTTCTTCCATCCTGCTGGATTACTCTGTCCCTGTCTTACTAGCATTAGCTTAGTTTCATCCTTAAATCCTCAAGTACCAAAAATACCATGTAGAAAAAAAGCTGACATTTTTCTAAACAAGTTATTATTAATATTGCAGCCTCAGCATAGCAGGTGCTTTAAAGAAAAATACCAGGATATATTTTAAGTCTTGGAAAGTATAATGTCTACTTAGGTTCATCTAGAATTATGATTTTAAGGGTGGGGGTTGCAGATTTTGTAACCAATCCACTGTTACAAGTAATGCTTATTCAGCACCTGCACTTTGAATTGCCATATTTCATTATAATAATGATGGCTGGCTCTTGAAAAGGTGCTTAGTTAAGGTGACTGCAATTTAAAGCCTTCTTGGTAATTAACAGTCTGTAACACTTCTATTTCTCAATCTACTGAGGGCTCTTTGTGTCTGAAAAATATCTTATTTATGTCTACATTTGCAAATGTTAAAGTAATAAATGTAAACAGAATGCATCTGCACCTAATCACAACTTTACATGAACTGTTAAATTAAAAACTTCACTAGAGACTTGGAAAGGGACCCCAAACAACTATAGGAACACTATTTTCCTGTAATGCTTCCCCGCCACACACTCAAAAAAAAGAGCATCTAGCATATATTCTTAAAAAACCCATATTCTAGCAAGTTTGGTTTGAAAGTACTTAGAATGGGCAGAGGAAACCAAGACTTCTTAGCAGTGTGAAACCATCTGATGGAGAAGCATATGGTGTTAAAATTCCTATGCATAGTGGGGTCTAAATTAAAGGGGATGTAAGAGCTTTAACTCCAGAAATTCTTGCTTTGGGGGAGCTTTCCAGGTCACATCACTTTTCTTAGAAATGTCGAATAACCCTAGAGGTTCTTTGGAACCAAACTTTTCATTTTTATGTGAATTTGGGGACTTGAGAGTCTCCTACTCAAATCACTCCTGAAAACTGTAAAAGTGGTATGTTTTAGGTAGGCTGCCTTCATGCTAGTAGACAAATTTCAGAAGCCAGTACATAACACTATAACCAGATAAATCTAAACATTTGTACCTGGTGTGTATCAGGAACTCCCTTTCATATTGAGGCATTCCAGTGCTGGGACTTACTAGTTGATTCTCAGGGATGAATTCACTATAAAACTGAGTAGAAAAGCCTGCAGTAGCTAATCTATCTTTCTTTGTTTCTTTTCCAGAGTGTTTTTGCAGATAGCACTTTTTTCTGTGTTCTGAGAGCTACACGCAACAGATGTGATTCTTTTGAATGGGGTCTGTGAAAGTCTCGTACAATTCTTAAACACAAACAAAATCCCTCAAATGTGCATATGTTCCTGTTTATCAAGAAGTGTTAAGTGAAAATTCAAGATGTACCTAGGATACAACTTATTTGGTTGCAAATGAAATTATGGTAGGATGACTGTAAACAACATTCCTTTGATTTTTACCATGAAGTCTAGGTAGACTGTTCTTGGCATTATAAAAGATTTCACTAGCAGCGATTTGGCCTAAATAACATGAAAATGTGCAAAGTGTGATGGTCATTACCCATTTTATGTACAAAGTTGTCATATGTAGGCGAATTTTACATTCTTGAAAAGATTTGCTTGTTGTGAACAATAAGTATATTAGCAGTTGTACACATTTGCACAATGCACACTTAAACTTGTGCTGCACTGAAAATATACTTTTAGATTTTAGATCTCCTTTGGTTGTTTCATCCAACATTCTGTCTTTGCAGGACTACCTTCTTCTTTTTTAGTTTCTTTTTTTTTCCTCCTCGTCTAGCCTTAATTGTTATAGGCAACCAATGTCTAAGTCTTTCTATTGACTTCTCTGAGCCATGGATCAAGCTCAAATTTTGCACAAAAAAAAAAAATATAGGATGTGGTATGGCATTAGATACTCCATCTCCTCATGGCTAAACACTCAAACAGATTCATCAGGAATTATTAATACTAGAGATGTTAGTTATTATAGACATTACACTTACTATATTATAGTTATACTTAGTTGTAATGATAGCTATTGTTAGGAAAGTTAAGTATGTACTTTTTTTATAAAAAAAGGCAGGAAAATTTGATTGTGGAAAGTTTTACAAATGGGTTTAAAACTGTGACATAATATTAAATGAAAAATAAAAAAGAAAAAGAAAAAAGAAAAAGAAAAAGAAAAAGAAAAAGAAAAAGAAAAAGAAAAAAGGAAAAGAAAAAGAAAAAGAAAGGAGAAAAAGAAAAAGAAAAAGAAATAACAATTCTCTTAAAAACTAGATGCAGTATCTTTGGGCTCCAGGAGGTGAAGATTTGAGTTACAGAATCAGATTTTAGAAATATAAAAGCTGATGCTATATTGTACAGTAATTATGTTGGGGGTTTTAGCCTTATAGATTCATTGTCAGAAATTTCAATAAAAATTCCATAAAATTTCCTTGCCACGAAGATGAAACTGTAATTACTTATAATTAGTACAGTGCATAAAGTATGTTTTTAAATCAAATAAATAATCTCTATGGAATAAATAATGGTTGTAATTTCAATGTGTTTCCATCAATCAGGAGAGAAAAACTTAAAATTTCAAAATAAAATTAAAAAATAATCTCAGGAGACACTAGATTTTTTTTTTTCCCTTGCTCAGTGACTCACTCTTCCTTTCTGCATATAAAATTTCCTATACATCGTGGTACTTTGAATTTTCTTGACATTTTCTACATTTGGACAGGTTTACATGTTTTTGGAAGCTATATATTGTCTGTTTCAAAGTGACATCAAGGCTAGTCTTCCCCTAAAAATCAAACAGAGCTTGAATTCAGCTCCTCATGTCTACACATTTGAAAACCTTGGGGTAGATTACCACAACAAGAGGATGGAGATTGTTTCAGGTTGGTGAAGCCGTTGCAATTTTTTTTCTGTGGAAACTGGAAAAACAGAACTGCCTGAGTACTTCGCCAGTTCACATCAAACACCAATTACAGCTCTAAGAGAGATATTGGACTAAGGTTTTCAGATGCCCAAGGTGACTTAAGAAGTCCTTCTGAGGGGAACATGGCAGAGATAGAGAAAAACATGGCATAAGAGGGTGAGTGACTAAAAGGTCTGATGTGGGTCATCCTTGTCTTGCAGATTACCGTATAAACTCTTCAGGTTCAGTCAGTCACTTGTAGGAAGAAACAGATTGTCTCAGAGTATGTGCTTCTTGTCCCTCTGATGTGAACACAACTTTTCCCCCTTTATTCAAAAAAATTAACATATAACCCCATATGTACCTTGTTTCATATTATCATACTAGTTTTAGTAAGTCAAGAAATGAGCCATTACAGTGAAACCCTACTAAACACTTGTGGAGCGGTGCAGATGTGGCAAAGTGGCTGCTTGGGTTTACTGTGTTAACACACCCTTTCTTCCCTGTACGTTTTGCTCAGTTATTGGTACCTGATGGGCATGACTGATCTCAGTATCTCTGCTTTCTCAGGCTACTTCTATTCACCATCCTAAATGACTTACTTCCAACATACACTAAAGATAACCAGTGAGCCAGGCTTGTTGATTATTGCATTAAAAGATGCAGTCAGTGCAGGAAGGGTAGCAAACTTAAGAGATGTCTCTCATCATTCTTTTCCCTAACACACAAACCTGGAACATCACCAATGTGTTTGACACCTGGGGATGGACAAGCCTCTAAAGCCCCACAGACTGGCAAAATTTTCACATGACATGAATCACATAGAGTGAGAGTTTTTTTCTCAAAGATGTGACACTTGACAGAGTGCTGTATGATTTTAAAACACAGAGACAGTTTTAAAGACCATAAGCCAGAACGTTACTCCTTGACAGGTTGTCATTTATTCAAATCAACCTTGAGTGCCTTTCTGAAAGACTTGCCACAGTCACATAGAAGTTATTGGTCTCATTTTTGAGGTAAGAGGATGAAATTCTGCTGCTTGTTTATGATGGAAGATAGATATGGATCCCCTAATGATCCTGCCTGGCCCAAAACTTTATGGAATTCTAAAAGCAGCAATAAATCATACTGAAGATCTTGAACAAGATAGGGGATGCTCCTATGCAGGGGGAAAGCTTTCCTTCACAGTTATATATGTCACAACAAACTGGGTAACAGAATTATGTGTATACGTGTGTTTTGCTTGGTGACAAAACAAGCATTGCTTCTAACTATGTATCTTTTTTGTGAGATGCTGAACATTGAAAAATGGTCAAATTAACAACTGCAATACATTTTCTATGTAAATTAAATGCTGTGTAGATGACACTTCTAGTGATTATAGCTCTCTACATGACATATGTTTAATGATTTAGATTGGCTCCTGTTGAGAGGGATTTAATTTAAGGCACTTATGGCATTGGGCTCAAATTATTTGCAAGAGTTGATTGAAGCTTATGTTGTACCCTGCAGCTTGTGTTCAGCTAAGGATCATCCGCTGAGTACATTTCATTTATCTCTTACAGGATCTAAACTGTGGGATTTTACCACAGTTTCCTCTCTCCACACATACTGTTTAAACAGTTTCCAGCACAAACAGCTATTGTTGTAAAATCAGATGTGAGAACAAAACTGGTGTATTCTTAATTTTGATTTTTGATTTTCGAATGTCAGGTCTGCAATTTTTAAGACCTCCTCTTCTATTTCCCTTGGCAACAGTTTCTGGATATCTAGTTCCCCTTAAAATTAGCAAGAACTTATCATCCAACCCTTTAAGAAACTCAAGCTCTCCACTTTTCTGTCTATCTCTATCATTGCTCATCAATGAACTTCCAATTACAGGAACCTGCGAATTCAGAACTGTCATCGTCAAATTTGGTAGGAACTTAAAGTTAATCTAAGGTATGCAGCTACTGGCAACCTTCCTTGTGATATTAACTCCCTGTGTTGATAAACTCCACTAATTACTGTTTTGCAGCCATATGCTCCCAACAAGATATCTGCAGATGCACATGTGCACATCTCTTGCTGGAATGACACAGGACCTGAGCGCATAGTTTTCACTGAAGGTGTTTGAGTATGAAAGTGTGATTTTGATCCAATATGTAAAGGTTTTCCATTCACTTCTTTAGTCTTTGGACCCTCAGCATTCACTGGTCTGGCCCTTATTAACAGCTATGCGTTTTAAATCCAGGGGGAGGATGAGGAATACGGTGTGAGATGAGAGTAAATAATCAAAATGAATGTGTAATTTCCCTGTAGCACAATGCCAGCTGGCTTGGAATAGACTGAGAGGAACTGAAGCAATGGTTATTTCATTATTGTTTGAATACTGGATGGCTGATGGTGCTCTTCAGATTTGCCAGGTAGCTGGCTATTCTGTTCTGCTTTCTAGGAGCTCTGTGAAGGAGTGGGTCACTCTTCCAGGAAGTACAGGCTCTCCAAATGTCCAAAGGGGAGTGTGGGCACTTGTGCATATTAATTAGCCCCTTAATGCATGTAAGGAAAAAAAATCCAGCCGTTGGCTGCTTGTATTCGAAGAACCTGGTGGTAGTTGCAATAAGCTGACAGTGTTTGGGGGGATGCAACACAGAAACTCAAACAGCTGCGCTGTGCAGGCTTGACCAACTAATGATTATGAAGCTTGAAGAACTTTACATCTAAATCATAATCTTTGTGCCAAACTCAGCCCATACGGAGAAGACTTGCACTCCTTACTAGCCTAGCAACATTCTGAAAACATTTTTTCCTCAGGGGGAAGTGAGCTAGCTTAAGCTCCATGCATCATAGAAACCCTCTACACGGAGCACACAGGACAGGGAACAGCTCATTGCAGAGATCTAAAGTTCCCTTCACTAGAACCATAGCTGCAGTCTGAGTCCATGTACCAATAAATACTCTGACTCAGAACTACAATGTCCTCTTCCTTGACTTCAAGTTAATTATATACGTGTTTTCTGGGTATATGAAGTTTCTTGCAAGCGGTGATGGTATGTCCAGTTAAGCAGATGTAAAATACCTTTTGAATGATCATTGAAACTCTAACAGAAAGCTACTTGTGATTTAACAGAATATTAAATAGAAATTGGTTAAAAGAGTTTGAGAAGAGAGCAAACACTAAGCATTTCTAAGGAAAAGAGTTAGAATAGTTTGCACACATTGCACATGAAATTTCACTCTTTTCAGTGTGTGGATATCTTGGAAATCTTCACTTTGATTTTTCTTTGCTTCCTAACGATTATTACATTACCCTTTCACAAAAGATGGAGTATTTCTGGGGCACACCTTTGACTTTATAGCCACTGTAGCAAATACAGTCTTTGGAATATTAAATTGTTTCAGACAGTTAAACTACAGCCTATAGTTTTATGGTATTAGCTATCAATTAAAAGAAATGCAAGTTGTTATATTACAGCACCTCCTAGACAGTCACTGGCATAAGTGTTCCTGCTGGGGGTTTGGAGGCACTTCTTTAGGTGGTGCTCTGTTCAATCCTAGTCCGGGAAGAGTAATTTGCAATTCTGGGGGTAGACGCTGACTTTCAGTGTGCATTAAGAAAATAGGAGTCTCAGGAAATAATACTTTGAGTTGTGTCAGTTGCATATAAATAGCAAGTGTGTAATAAATTATTCCATTAAAATGAAAAGACAGCTTTCTCAGATCATTTTATGGAGTACATAAGCCATAATCATACTAGCTTCCAGAATATTATTAAAAATCTATGGAATTCAGAAATTCTGGATCTCAAATCAAACTCCCTAAACCCAGTCTCAGCTATAGACAAGAGGTTTGGGGTGGGATGTAGGTATGAAAATCCTAATCTTACTTTTCCCATTTTCATTTGCCTAGAAGTAGAGTTCAGCTACAAATCAGGATCTAAGCATAGATGTGGACTGAAAAGATATAAAGCCATGGTTATAACTCCTCTTTTACAAAAAAAAAATTTAAAAAAAAAAAAAGTTTAAATAATTTCTCCTCTTCAGGTTGTTTTCTGGATGAAGGATGCAATGCATAAAATTGCCATGTCAGGAATTCAGTTGTATTGCTTGTTCTTTCAGATAGCACATGCATTGTCCATAATTATGCAATATTCTACTTTTTAATCTATGCATTCATATAGTTAATCCCGCCAAAAATAATACCAGTTGATCTTCACAGGATTTCAACGTGTGGTTTTAGTGTATCAAGAAATTATTTCTTAAATCATTTAAATCATTTTTCAAACTCATGAAAAGAAGGAAAGTTTATGACCTTTGGAAGAAGGGGCAGGCAACTCAGGAGGACTACAAGGGTGTCATGAGGTCATACAGGGAGAAAATTAGAAGGGCCAAAGCCCAGATAGAATTTAATCTGGATACTGCTGTAAAAGAAAATAAAAAATGTTTCTATAAATACATTAGTAACAAAAGGAGGACTCAGAAGAATCTCTGTCCTTTATTGGATGGAGGGGGAAACATAATAACGAAGGATGAAGAAAGGGCTGAGGTAATTCTAATGCCTTCCTTGCCTCAGTCTTTAAGAGTAAGACCATTTGTCCTCTGAGTGCCCAGCCCCCTGAGCTGGAAGACAGGGACAGCAAGCAGAACGAAGTCCCCATAACCCAAGGGGAAATGGTCAGTGATCTGCTACACCACTTAGACACACACAAGTCTATGGGGCCAGATGGGTACCGAGAGAGCTGGTGGAAGTGCTCACCAAGACACTTTCCACTTTTATCAGCAGTTCTGGAGAACTGGGGAGGTCCCAGGTGACTGGAGGTTAGCAAATGTGACACCCAGATACAAGAAGGAACAGAAGGAGGTTCCAGGGAACTACAGTCAGTCTGACTTCAGTTCCAGGGAAGGTTATGAAGCAGATCATCCTGAGCACCATCAGGAGGCAGATACAGGACAACCAGGTGATCAGGCCAAGTCAGCATGATTTTATGAAAGGAAGGTCCTTCTTGACTAACCTGATCTCCTTTCTATGACAAGGTGACTTACTTAGTGGATGAGGGAAAGGTTGTGGTTGTCTATCTGGACTTTAGTAAAACTTTTGAACCATTTTCCACAGCATTCTCCTGGAGAAACTGTCTGCTCATAGCTTGGGTGGACATACTCTTTTCTGGGTGAAAAACTGACTGGATGGCCAGGCCCAGAGAGTGGTAGTGAGTGGAACTAAATCCAGTCAGTGACCAGTCACAAGTGGTGTTCCCCAGGGCTCAGCACTAGGGCCAGTTCTACTTGGTATCTTTATCAATGATCTGGATGAGAGGTTTGAGTGTACCAGGGGAGGCTTAGATTGGACATTAGGAAAAAAATTTTTACCAAAAACATTGTCAAGCCCTGGAACAGGATACCCAGTAAAGTGGTTGAGTCACCGTCCCTGGAGGTATTTAAAAGATATGGAGATGTGGTGTTGAGGGGCATGGTTTAGTGGTAGACTTGTTAGTGCTAACAGTTGGACTTGATGATCTTAAAGGTCTTTTCCAGCCTAAACTCTTTTATGGTTCCAAGAAATCTGTCCTTTGTGAATTCTGACAGATGTTTTTTTTTTTTCCCAATTGTGGTTAAATTTTTGTCATATACATTATTTTGTAAGTGGAGGTAGAATGAAGGCTTGAATTCTACAAAAGGCAGTAAAAATGTATTATTAGGCATTTAGAATTCATTTTTGATCAATAATGCCTTAGCAGTAAGCTGAGTAATTTTATTAGTATAAATAATTGCTGTTGGTCCTTGCTACATTTCATTCAATACATGAGAATTTGCAAGAATGAAAAGCAGGAGAAAATGGAAAAAAAAAAAAAAAAGTAAAAATAAAAAAAAAAAAAAAAAAATATAAAAAAAAAAAAAAAAGTAAAAATAAAAAGGTCATAAAAAAATTCTGAGTGGCAAATTCTGTTTCTTTAATTTTTTTTTTAGATTTTTCATGTGTTATCTGGTTAGCTTAAAGAATATAATTTGGACCTCATCAAAGGTGTGTATTTCTTAAAATACATCTGTAGTAACTAGATGGTTTTTAAATAGCAAATGGCCCAGATAGAATGTATTCAAGAAGTCTGGGGGGAAAAAAAGAGCAGAAAAGCAAAGTAGCTGTGCTGCTAACAAAACATGCAGTTTCCTATTAGTGTGGGAATCATTACCTCAAGACTCAGAGGTAGCAAATACTGCTGTACTACTTTTTAGAAAATGGTTCTTGGGACTGATGTTGAGAATTGCTAGTAAATTCTCTACCTGGAAGATCAATTGAAAGGATAAATTACAATATGGCATTTATAAAATCACTGATGAAAATAACCTGAGTTATATATATATATTTAATGATTAATTTTAAAATTCATCTAACTACATTAACTCTTGCTACTCAGAAAGGACACCTCAAAGCTGCATGAATACTATCATGAAAATACTGCTGCAGCATGCAGCAAAAGTCAAAAAGGCAAATCGTATTGAGAGGTTTAGAGAATCACTACACATGAAAACAAAAACCACTCTCATAGCAGGGCACAAATTCACGCCATGGTCCTTATGTCTTTAGACCAAGTCAAGCAATGACAGATGCCTCTGGCTGCTGTGATATCTAAAGCCCAATTTAGTGCATTGTTAAGCAGAGAGCAGCCCCGTTTTGACTTGGAGCAGCAGAGGTCAGCCTTGCAGCCCTCTTGGCACCATGTGCTGCCCATCTGCATGATGGCCACTCCAGCCACCTGGGGCAGACCCAGAACAAGAGCAGCAGCACTTCTGGTCCTTAGTGGGGAGACTCGCTTTCTCTTAGCAGGAAGTTTTGCAGCCTCATATTTCAGGACATCATCTCCAACCTAACAGCTTTCCTATAACCAATGTGCAGAAGACACACGAAGTGCCTGGTGCCACTGTGCTTGCCCATGCATGTACCTTGCCATGGCCAGAGGTGTACCACCATGCCATGAGCCCTGCTCTGAGCAGTAAAACATCAGAGAATCACAGAATGGTTTGGATTGCAAGGGACCTTAAAGCTCATCTAGATCTAGTTCTATACTTTGGTTATTTAATATTAAAATAATAATTAGCTGCCAGGGAAGAACTGTTACATCCTTTTTACAATAAACTGTAGCAATATGGAATCAGTACAAACATATCCTATAGTCACAGAATCATAGACTCGTTTAGGTTGCAAAAGACCTTCAGGATCATCAAGTACAACTGCTAACCTAGCATAACCAGTCAACCAATTTAAAAGATATTTCAGAATATTTCAATGTTGAAACTAAGTATAACCATGAAAAGAAAAAGCTATTGCAATATTATAATAGAATCATAACATCACAGAATGGTTTGGATTGGAAGGAACCATAAACATATTCTAGTTCTAAATCCCCTGTCATAAGCAGGGACATCTTCCACTAGATCAGGTTGCTCAAAGCCTCATCCAACCTGGGCTTGAGTGCTTCCAGGGAGGGGACATCCATGACATCCCTGAGCACTGTGTTCCAACATGTCACCACCCTTACAGTAAACAACTTCTTGCTAATATCTAATCTAAATCTAGTCTTTCAGTTTAAAACCATTACCCCTCATTCTATCTCTACAACCCCTGATAGAGTCCATCCTCATCCTTCCTGTAGGCCTCCTTTAAGTATTGGTATGTTGCCAGAGTATCTGTGGCAGAGCCTTCTCTTCTTCAGGCTGAACAACCTCAACTCTCTCAGGCTGTCCTCATATGGGAGGTGCTCCAGCCCGCTCACCATCTTTGTGCCTCTCTTCTGGACCTGCTCCAACAGGTCAATGTCCTTCTTATGTTGGGGTTCTTATAGATAGGCACAGTACTCCAGGTGGGATCTCATGAGAACAGAGTAGAGGGGGAGAATCACCTCCCTCAACCTGCTGGCCATGTCTGTCTTAATGTAGCCCAGGATGGGCTGTGAGTGCACATTGGCTGTCTCATACTCATTTTTTTTCATCCACTCATAACCCCAAATGAGAGTTTTTCCTTCTTTGGCAGAGAGAGTCTCCACACTCTTGTCAGACAAACCTAGAAATTGATAACAAACCCTCACTCGGCTTAGAAAATTGGGGTCTTATTATGTTGGAGGTTGCTTTTATTCTGCCCCATATTCCTGCCTCTGGAGGAAGATGCAGGAGGGGGCAACCAGGGAAACACACATGGCTGCATCTGGTGTGATGCTGGCTCCAGCTCTGTATTGTGTGTCAGCCTCAGAGGGCTGCAGTAACTTCTGCCAGCTGGGACCAGCTGGGAGCAGGTTGTCTGCCAGATGCAGAGGTGCTGCAGTTGCACCTTCTACTGCCATGTTTTCTGACAAAAGCAGCAGGAGGGTTAGAAAAGGAAAAAATGGAAGAGGAGGAAGAGGAAAAAGAAGAGGAAGGGGGAAAAGAAGATGAAAAGTGGAAAAGGATGGTGGCAGGGTTTACAATGAGGTAGCTGAATCACTGGAACATGTTGCCCAGAGAGTCTGTAGACACCCCATCCCTGGAAACTTTCAAGGACAGATTGAATGGTGCTCTGAGCAATGTGATCCAGTTGAAGATGTCCCTCCTTACTGCTGAGGGGTTGTACTAGATGACATTTAAATGGCCCTTCCAATCCAAACCATTCTGGGAAAAGGAAAAGGAAAAGGAGGAAAAGGAAATGGAAATGGAAATGGAAATGGAAATGGAAATGGAAAAGGAAAAGGAAAAGGAAAAGGAAAAGGAAAAGGAAAAGGGGGGAAAAATGGGGGGGTGGAAAGTACAAAGGCAACAGGGAAAATTAGCAGCACTGCAACTCACTGCATTAGCTGTAGGCCAGCTGGGCTCCCACCTGAGACACTTGGATGAGTTTCTCTCTAGAGCAATGAGGAAGGAGAAGGCAGCATGCCAGGGAACAAGGTGTCCTCAGGAGCCTTCTCCTGAGGAGGATAAAGCTGCATGATCCCACTTTCCCATTCTGGGGTGTAAATGGATCACACTTTTGCTGCCTAAGAGTTCTTCTTATTACTGCAAATGCCTCCTCTTGAAAGCTGTGTGTGGAGTCCACACGTTTAATCATGTCCATCTCATCAGGATGTGAGAAAAGCTATTTCTCCTTGCCTAATGTGGCAAACACTTTATTTCAGCAGTGAACTCTTTTAACTCTTCAACATGTTCCCAATATATGAACAGCTTCCTTGTTTAAGGCATTTTCTGGCAAATTAGAAAAAAAAATAACATAAAAAACCTCTTTGTCTGAAGCCCCATGTAATGTTTGTAAATGTTTTAGTGTGGAGGTTGTGCATTTTTTACAAAAACATGTAAAAATAATTATGGTTTTTTTTTTTTCTTGGAAGGAATCTTGCCATATGCCCTACATAAAGGCAGATTAATTTAGGAAATGGTAACATGAATTTTACCTAAATTTCTCTATGACATTAATCAAATTCCAAATTAAAAATCAGGGTTTTGCACAAAAACAAAGCAAACAGAAGTTAATTTTTTTTTTTTTTAATCTTTTTTTTTTTTTCAATGAAAATGGAAAGACATGAGAACTGTCTGAAAAATGGTGGGATACTCTTTTGATGTTATCAGATTTAATTCTTAATAAGACAGAAGACATATTTATAAATTACTTACAGAATAAGCCTGAATCACATTTTACACAGCAGTCATGGTTGAAGTCCTGGCTCATGGAGGTTTTGTTATTGACATTCAAATGAGTAAAAATTTCATATGTGGTTTCTGAAGAAATATTTTCTTTGTCTCTAAGACTCCTATGATGCTAAGACTCCTGTGTTTAAACTTATGCACATGACTGCTCCTACTGAGCTCAACGGGACTAAAGTTAAAATTAAGCCAGTGCATACTTCTTTGCATGGTCATTGTTACAGAGGTAAAATATTCTTATATTGGTAAAAGAGATTTTATGCAGATGGATGCACAGCATGGGTCTCCAAACCACATAAGTTATATGTGTGTGTAAAATCAGCCACTTTTTATCTAAATAGAAGAGGGACTTTTTTCTCAATTTTTTCAGGTCTGTGCCTGAGAAAACCTTTATAAAGGGCTATTAGAAGAGCATGCTGAGGCTCCCACTTCAATGGACATAGCAATCTACCTTAAAAATTTGAGTGTTCAGAAAGTTACACCTACCTACTGTCTCACTGCAGGAGATTATCATTTTACAGAACACTGACTGTAGACTTGAGATTAAAAAGGAAATAAAGAAAACAATTACTTAATTCTAAATAGAAAAAGAGAACCAGAAAGAGACAAGAAGAGGTTTGGAGTTACTGTACTATAGGTATCTCAAATAAAGATGATAACTGAGCAAGAAAGGTTGCAAATACATCTGAAAACATGGTGATAGCTTTGAATGGAGACATTCCCTTTTGACGTGCATGTGAAATTTGATTTACTCTCTATACTTTGCCTGGAGTCTCAGGTTTGGGTCACTGCTGTCCATAAGGAAATGCACAGAAGCTGGATGTTTGCTTCATTGTTTTTTTATCGTGTTTAAATTATAGAAAAGCTTTTAGTACAACAAGCAAATATTTTTTTTTTATTATTTTTGACTGTGCATGTTCTCTTGATGCCTCAATGATCAAAGGGCCCTTCTAAAAAATAGGAAATAATTTCACTAAAGAAGGCAGCTTCTTTGACAGAAATTTCCAGTTACCATTAGGATCTTTAAAAAGCAAATCCAAACAGACCACTAAGGAAGTAGGTTGACAATAAGGTAAACCACAGGGGACTTTTAAGTAGTTTGGCACCTTTCCATGGATTTGCTGCATTTCTTGCAGTGGCAGGGTAATGCTGCTAGGCAGGGGCTCAGTCTCCTTGATGGCCTCGTATTTTCCATATGCATAATTTAGCATTACTGCAGCATTATGATTATTTGCCAAAAAAGGGTTTTCCAGGTTTCTCACCTTTTGAATATTGCGGATGAAGATTCACAGCAAAGAGGAAAATTACATGGAGAAACTACTGTATTGTCTTTTTATTTAAAACACGGCATGGCCCAGGTTTGCTTTGATGTCCTATTAGTGAGACTGTTTTGTCCCCTTAGCACATGAAATTATATTATCAACACTAAGCAAAAAAACAAACCACAACAAAACAAAGAGAGAAAGTGCAGATAGCTCTGGATTAACTCAATTTTACGGAGGTATGAAACTGAGAAAACCAGTGAAAACCTCCTTCTGTAGCTCTGTTAGATTTTTTGCTCTGTTTGCTGCTCTGCAGAGGTGGCCAGGAGCAGGGCAGCATACCAGATCTGTCCCTCTGGTTCCCAGACACAGCATACACACCCCAGCACGTATTCTGGCTCTGCAGTGCTCCACCAATGCGGCTCTGCTGCACCCAGCCCAGAGCCCAGCTTTGGGGTATGAGTGCAGGCTTTGCATGATGAACTCTACTGAACCATGGGGCACAAATATGTCTTTATGTGATGACTCAAAGTCATGCAGGTAGATTTCCCTTAGACCCCTTATTTTGTGTTTTAAATAAAGTGCCTTTCCCACCCTCCTTTTCTCACCCCTTCTGCTTCCGTCTCCTACTGCATGCACATCTGCTCAGCTCAGAGGGCAGCTGGCATGTCCCATAGAGCATGCTCTTTTTAAGCAGAGTATGCTCATGTTCAGGCTTCCCACCCAAGCAGTGAAGGAAGGTCTCTCAATGGTCTGGAAAAGTAAATTAATGGCATTTCTGGAAGAATCCTTCCTCTGTGCCTGATTTCCCACCCTTAAACTGTATCAAGAGCTAGAGAAGTCATTGCAGTTGGAAATGTCCTGGGAGCTTTGCTACTGCACGTCAGAAATAAACAAAATGCAGGAAAGCTCTACCAGTTCACCACAGGGGCAATGGCCACCACGTAGCCTGGGTGTCTTCAACCTCCTTCCAGGGGGGCTGGAGCTCCCTTTTCAGGATGTGAGTCTGCATCTGGGGAAGCAGGTGGTAGGGCACTGCCTGCTCCTGCTGCACCCACAGACTCTCTCCTTTCCAGACAGACTTTCCGACTGCTGGCAGCTTAAGGGTTTGAAAAGCTCTTCATCTGGTGTGGTGAAAATAGTCTGTGTCTTGGAGGGAGGGGAAGGTCAGCTGGGGTTTAAAAGGGCACACAAAAACCTATACAAATTGAGCTGCAGCTCTACTCGATTTACCACAATTTAAAACAAACAAACAAACCAACCAAATCTCTTGGTGATACGGCAAATACAGACTGCTCACAGATGTAAAAAAGGGAGAAAACAGTGTGTGGGTCTGAGGACCAAACCATAACCATCCTGATGATGGATCACACCATGTCCATTTTTCGTTCCCCTTCATCTGTTTTTGCTGTCTCTCATGTCACCTTGAAAGCTTTCAGAAATGCACAGGACACAGAATACTGCAAGTGTTAGCACTGGGTGAAGGATGAAGAAGTGCAGTTTTCCTTGGCCCTTCCCTGCGGAGAGCTCTGCTGGTGCTACTTTAACACCCTGCCTGCCCCGCGCCTAATGCAATACGTGCTGTAACAAGGTACGGTAAATAGGTGTGAGCAATATGCCCTGTCACTATCAATTCACACAGCTGTACCAGTACCACCAGTATACCATTTACCGTTAGATCCTTCACAACTGCCACATGAAACCAAGAATTTTTAGCTTCTCTTTGAGGACAAGTAGGTTTGAAGAAGTGCTCTGTTCATCTGTCAGTCATTCTATCTGTCCTTGCAAATAAACAGCAGCTTTCTCAAAGATACTTCCTCTCCTGTGAATTTTGAGGAGAGGAGAGGAGAGGAGAGGAGAGGAGAGGAGAGGAGAGGAGAGGAGAGGAGAGGAGAGGAGCAGCCCCATAGCAGGCAAGGCCAAGCTGGGCAGGCAAACCTAAGTGGCAGGCGTACGAGCAGACAGATCTTTCAGGCCAGGTTCTACCTGCCCTGGCTGAGGACAACTGTCCATGTCCTGGCCCAGCACAGCCCAGCCCACTGGAGAGTCCTGCTGGAGCAGAGGATATCGGGATGTTGAAGTGAGGAGCAAGGGAAAGGAGGGCTTTGAGACAAATCTGCTGCATGTCTGCAGATAGCTAGGTTTCATTAGATAACTGGGTTCCAGAAACCTGCAGGAAGGTTTTTGTCATGAACAATGACTGGGAGGACATACACTAAAAGTACTTGGTGGTTCACCACTGTGTCTGGATGATGATTTTTTGCTCCTGTGTGTTGGTGGCAAAGCTTGGCTGGCAGTTGTGTGTCTCCATCAAAACTGATAAACACATTTTTGGTGTTTTCTTTTTGTCTTTTAAGGAGCATTTTCTGCTGGCTTTCTTAATAACTCTTTGCCATCACTGTTTTAATAAAATTATCTTATGTTCTGAAACATTTGGATAATGAACTGAGTAATAGAGCTGTCAGCTCTCTGCTCTTCAGCTGACCAGCTGTAACACCAAGGACTGTCTTTTGCAATTGGTAGATGTTGGTTTTGATGTTTAATTCCCTTATTTCATCAAAAGACTTCCTTTGAAAAGAGTGTTTGAATCATGCATGTGTTGGATATGGTTTCTTGTAGCTAAATCATCTGCTAGAAGCAACTGAGCTTTCTTGATTAAAGATTTTTCTTTTTAAAGAAAGAAAGTTTTTCTTCATGTGAGGATTTTTGTTATGAAAATGATTCCTTTGCATTACTCAGACCTGGTGAAAATTAATTGCAAAATTTTCACATCCAGAATAGTACAGCTTGTGCAAAATTTCCCTTATACTGAACTGGCTTAGAAACACAGTGCACCACATGCTGAGGTCCTTTTGCCCATTCCTGCAATGATCTGTGAGTGGGATGATGGCAGCAGGAGGTCTTTCATGTTTAGCTGATTTTAATAGGTAGTAGCTGATTGTCAATGCTGTTCTGTGATAACTATCTTAGAGTATTTGTTCAACTAAAGGGCTAAAATAATTCAGAGTTTATAGATGAGAGGTCGGAGAAGGACTTTTTAAACTAAGTCACAGAAAAAGGCCTTAGACAATACTGTATTAAGCATGGTGGGACAAGTTAACAGCATGTGGGAATCTAGCAAGGCTTCAACAGGTTTTGCTAAAGTAGACACAAAGATTGATACTTGTATTTTCTTATTATTTTTAAACATTAAAATTCACTCTCAAGCTCCAGTAAGTATGGGGGCATGCAGAAGGGCAAGCTCTGCGCTATGGGATAATGTTTACAGCAGTGAATAGAATGGTTTCATGAAAACAGAATCATTTTTTGTGAAAAACTGCAGTTAACATCATGAGGATTATATTGAAGTTAAAGGTTGCTGAAAGCAGCATTCAGAAGTTCTCCCAGGAAGACTGTTTTTGCATTCTCCTCCAGCAAAATGGTCAGAAAAGGAGAGAGAAATCAGTCTTTCTTATGAGGAACAGACCTACATTTCAGACTCTGATGAAAACACAAACCCATGTGTTCTTAAGTGTCCTAGGATTTGCTAGTTGCTTATTCAACATCGAGCAGCACATTTGAGAGAAGCATTTGAAACAAAGAGGAAATCAATCAGCCAAGGCTTTGCATTCTTTCTACCTGGGATGATGGGATCCAATCTGAATAATCCACATGCAAAAAGGTGGCAAGTCCTGCCACAGTCCTGCTGGGACCCTGCACCAGTTCCTCAGCCTATGTGTCAGAGGGATGAGGTTCCACAAGTTTTAGGGCAGATGGATGAAGTTTCAGCTTGTATCTGGTGGACCTAACAGGCCTGGTGACTAGCTGTATTGTGTTGATTGTGGGGACACAGTGGCCACTGCTGCCACTCTTGCCTGTGTGCTACCATCTATCTCAGATACCATCTATCTGAGAGAGAGACATCCATATTCTGACCCTGGGGGTTTTCAAGACCTGCCTGGGGGAAGCCCTGAGCAGCTGGTCTGATCATAGAAATGGCCCTGTTTTGGGCATGCAATTGGACTGCTGAGTTCCTGAGGTCCCTTCCAGCCTGATTTATCCTACTGTCTTGTGAGCAGCTGGACAGCTTTTCTGGGACAGAAGCTAGCCAGCACAGTTTGGGAAATTGGCCTTTAGCTGAAATAATGGAGACAGTGCTCCCTTCCAGTGTTTTGCATAGGCTCTTCTCCCGTTTTGCTGTGCATACACATCCTTCTGCACTGTTTTGGTGATTCAGAGAAAATGCAGTGCTGAGCTCATTTATCTCCTAGTATAAGAACATTTCTACCAAACTTTGGCTGGTCTGTGTTGTGAATCTGAATTTGCAATTCCCTGCAGTACCCAGCACCTCCTCCTCATGACTAGGTAGCAAGGAGTAAACAGAAAGAGCAGAATAGTTTCTGTAGATTAGTTACTTGCGAATGTATTCTTTGAGGATCTATCTCAATGCACAGTTCAGTTCTGACAAGAGAATATGTATTTTACATATATTTATTCTATCATTTTCTTTTGCATTGCAGCTAGCTTCAGACTTTCACAGAGACTGGTGTTCCCATTTATAACATCAGAAAGGATGTAAGAAAGTGGGCAGAACTGCAGTGACTTGTTTCCATTTACAGATTCAGATATTGACCTCTGTATTTGTCTATCCCAGCTATTTGCATTGCATTTTTGGAGAAAAATTCTTAGCTTTGCATCTAAGTGGATGTTGCCACCTTCATGGCATGAGGAAGAAAAAAATCTTTAGATTTCCTAGCTCCTGCCTATTATAAGTAACTATAGAGGGTAGAAGTACCTGGCAGGTAATTCACTATAACACTTCCTGGAAGAGTAGCTGATATTTGCCTCTAGCATGTTATCTTTTCTCAGGAGGTCATGTTTTTTTTGGTGTTCTGCACAGTTACACAGGTTACAGAAGATTGTGTCAAATGGCATAACACACAAGACTTAACAGTTGCTTCTGTTTCAGGACAGTTAACAACAAAAACATAGCAAACCAAGATGGGCTAGTGCTGCCTTGTAGTGCCAGGGCCTTCAAACACTAGACTGTAAAGTAATTAACTGCAAGAAATTCACAGTCTAGTCACGGATATCATCACCATTTCACCAAATGTATATGAGCCCTTGCCCTGGATATGTTGAAGTGATCTGTTCTTTGATGCTGGTTTGGCCATCAGCACACTGATGCCTTCCTGCCCTCCTATCTGAGCATGGGGAGGAGGACAGGCAGGCATTAGCCTCCTGTGAGTGGAGAAAACAATCTGATAGACCACACAGCAAATGAAAATGTTATGAGTATTTGGGGTGAGTTATAGACACTGTTCTGACTTGGAGGAGAGAAAGCAAGCTGTCCCTTCCATGAGCATGAAGGTCATGGCTGCTGATATACAGATCAACATGCAACTTCATGCATAAGGCACTCTTGCCTTGCTGTGCCATTCAGTGATGAAATA
Source organism: Todiramphus chloris collaris (assembly GCA_025345505.1). Lineage (NCBI taxonomy): Eukaryota > Metazoa > Chordata > Aves > Coraciiformes > Alcedinidae > Todiramphus > Todiramphus chloris. The sequence goes on along the minus strand of JANVCC010000017.1, from coordinate 11,895,804 downwards.
AAAATCACGCTGTTGCTAAACTAAACTTTTACAGCAACAGATTTTCCTGTATCAGCTCTGATGGTGCATACTGCAGAGAGCCTGCCTGGGCTCAGACTCATTGTACATGTCCAAGAAGCCTTCCAAGGTCTTACCCTCACATCATACATTAAACTGTTCACATATATAGTTCTTGTCTATTCATGGCTAACTCCCCATTATATATTGAAAACATTGCCAATACACAGCAGTTGGTGTTCCACTGGAGGGCCTACAGTTGTACACAAATACTGATGACTGAAACTTACTATAACGAAACTCTTTAAAATTGCTGGGTAGCTTTCTGTCCTGGTACTGTGTCTGTATCTACGATTTTTTCTGTTCTTAATAAGCCACTGTACCTGAAATCCCACTATACGTGACTGAGTAACAAGAGTAAAACTGAACCTGTATGTGCTCTCAAGGTTTTAGGCACAAAGCAGGAACTAACCTTCAATAATGTTTATGCATGTCATCCATTATTACAATAGTTAAATGCTATGAATATCCAGTGCCAGGAAAAAACAGGCTTAGAGGACTTGATACAGCTTTGATACAAACAGCCCTTTTGCCTTTTTAGTGTTGAAATTGCTTTTACACCCTAAGTTGGCCCATATTAACCAATATGCCAGATGGATACAGGAAATGCCTTAGATTTTATGATGCTTTACAACCTGCAAATTACCCAAACCCATTTGCTATAAATTATTCGAGATATTAAGGCCCCAATTTTCAAAATTAGCCTCCAATTCTGTGCTTGCAAATAATTGCAGGTACAATTTGTAGCAAATAGATGCAAGGGTATGTTTTGATATGTAGACCTCTGCCTACCTGATTATCCCACAAAAAGATGGCTATGTGCTATAAAATGTTCCTAGGGTAATCTGTTTCTGGTAAATTGCTTCCATGAAATGGGAGCCTGAGTTGAAGTCCTCTCAAAAAAAACAAAGTTAAAAAGTAATTATCTATCTTTCTGTCTATCTTTGTGGAACACAGTTTAAAAAATCTGAAGAATATTTCTTTAAATATGTACTTGATTGTTATGATCATTTCCCTGAGGTCTGCTGCACTGGCAAGCTTATGGTCCATCACCTAAAAATGTCTGTGTGATGCCTTTGGTAGACATAAGAAAGATAGATCTTCCTTAATGTTGTTATAAAAACTATTTTCATGTTCCAGTATTTGGATTTATGAGGCATAGTGTATATGTATTACATAATTTTTTTTCAATATAGTAGACTTAGAAAAAGTAAATAGGTCTACCATTAAGTTTAAAGAAAAAAAGAAAAAGGGGGAGAAAAAAAAAAAAAGAGATGTTAAAAGAAGGCAAAGAATCAAGGCTTTTATTACACTTAATCTCCACTCTTCTCCATGGGCTTTAGACAGCATACATCTAAATATCATGACTATTAGGGTGAAGAGGTTATTCAGATTAATTCCAAATTTCTGCTTACACTGAGCCGTTGCTAAAGCAGTGTGACCTCTGGAAGCAGTGGGCATGTGGGTATGAGCATCTGAACTGAGATATTGCAGTCAAACTTTGGCCTGTTGTGGAACAGTTGATGGACTAATAAAGCCGAGAGGTTTATATATAAAAATCTGCAGATAATTTTTACTATCTGTTAGTGTGTTCTCTATCTCCCTTCAACTGCTTAGAAAAATATGTGTGGTTTCTTGATCTTTGTTCCAGAAGCCCATGGCTGCAATTGTGAGTTCTGGTCAGATTTGTAATGATGCAAAGGATATTTCACGGCAGGATGTATTTGTAACCTCAGATGGTCGCAGGTAAGTAGTTATGGCTACAAGACCTCCCACTCTATCTTATGGGTGAACCAGGTTTAGTGCCTGCAGCTGTGTGACTATGTTACTCACCTGAAAATGCCCATGTTTTCTTTCTGCATAGGAGGAAAGACAGTCTGCAATTCCTTCAAAGCAACAGTGTTTAATATGCAAAGTCAGGAAACTGAAATATGAAGATAATGTGTTTTTTTCCCTGCACTATGGAGCCACCATGTAACTGGAAAAACTTGTCAGGGTTGTTAATTCTCCTGGAGAAAAATAAAAGGTGATTTTCAGAAATGTAAATTATGACATTCTTAATCATTCAGGTGAGTAGATATGCAGTCAGAGAGTTACTAAGGTAGCAAGAAGATGCTTCCTATTAATCACTGAAGAGTGGAGATATTCCCTACACTAAGTCATGCAGCATTCATTCAGATATAGGAAAAGGTTATCTTGTCAAAATCACCTTCTATTTTCTGACAGAACCCTTTTACTGATGTCTGCAAACTACTGCCAATGACCAAGGTCTGGAATATTTAGCTTATGAAAATACAGATTTTATTTCCTACTGAGCTTCCATTCTGAAACTTGGTCCAGCCTTTTCTTTCAAACTGTGTGTCTTCCTATTTTTCCAAAGAAGGTTGTAGCTACCATGAAATTTAATGCAAATATCATGGTACTGATAAAGAGTACCTGATAAAATATACACATATGCAAGTATGCATAATGGCACATACCACAAATATACCATGAGTTTTCTAGGACAAGTTACCACAGGGCAAGATTCAGTGGATGCATTCTAACTGTAATCTCAATTGAAATATTTGGAGTGGGACTTTGCTAACATTTTTCACCATGTCTTCCTTTTGGTACTTCTAGAGAATGCCAGATAGGAGAAAATTCTGGGAAACAGTTCTGAAATCAATAAAAAAAAATGTGTGAAATAAGTAAGAATTACATCCATAAAGGAGAGGGAATTAATGTTTTATTCAAACTATTAAAAAAATCATTTTAGATGGCAGGCTAAACTTTCTTCAAAGTTAATGTTCCAGAAAGCTCACACTGACTGAGAGCATAGACAGGATGTATGGAGATATGTAAATATAGTGCAGGTTGCAGTTGCCTACTCTTGCAAGCAAGATAGTAATATGTCACTGTGGTCCAGAAACACCATTGCCATCTCTTGAAAAGATGAAGAAAATGTGACTTCAGTAGGAGATGACTGACAGATAACGTCTTTAGGCTTTTGGATGGCTGTGAACTCTGTCTCTCTTTAACTAATGAAGGTAAAAACTGACAGCCCTACAGAGGTGATATGGTCATACAAGCTTCTGAAGTAGGGGAAAGCAGCTCTCATGCCAGAGTGTTGCAAAGCCAGCTTCTTAAATAGAAGTTCTTTTAGCTATTCTGAATTTAGGCTGGACAAAAGATGAGAAAAAGAAGAGTTCTGCGAGGCATATGTGAACCCTTGCTTTGAAATTCAATTTTTCACAAATTCGTCTTGGATCTAATTTTGTATACTTTCCTCAAACCTCACCCAAAGGCAGGCTGGGTTCTGAGTGCCCAAAATGAGCAAGGATCTGCCTCTTGGTGCTGTAATGAAATGAAGCACCATAACAAGCAGCGTGTCTTGCAACCTGACAGTTATTAACTAAAAGATCTACAAAGTACTTAAAAAGTACAATACTGAAGTAACCCAGCAAGCAGCATGTGGCAATTTCATAGTGGCAACTCATGAACTGTTGCACTTAGTCATGTCCTGTTGGCCCACATAGGGAAAAGATGCTCCAAAATATTTCTGAAGGTGATGAGAGTAAATCTGGATGAAATTGCTCTTGGAGATGGTAGGAGAAAAGGACACATTCCCTAATTCCCCCAGAAGCAGGGGTCATTGTAGCTTCAGAAGACAAGACAAGGTTAAGGCAGTAATCTGCCACATATCTCTTGCAAAAATTCTAGCTACCTTTTTCTTGTGGGTATCTCTGACATGTCCTTCTGACTGCAGCTTTCATCCTTTGAGTTCATGTCATCAGGGTGGCCTTGGCAGCCTGGCTCCTGTATCAGACCTTGGCAAAGAGCACTGCAAGACTTGGAGCCAAGGAAAGAGGGAAGATGCAGCCAGGAAAAGGAACTTTTTGCTTCCTTGACATTCAGATTAACTCTGCCAACATCTGGGGACATATGGATGCCTTGTTGGCATCCTCAGCTGCATATTGGAAAATGGCAGAGATATTTAGTATCTGGCATCCTGGTGGATGGACTTTGTGACCAAGAATAAGAAAAAAGCTGGGGTACCTGATGCTTTACTTTGCCTCAGTTTTCAGTGGCAAGATCTGCCATCTCATCTCCCAGTTTCTCAAGCCTATGCAGAGTGTATGGGAGTGTAGCATTACCTTTTGCAAAGGAAGAAGGACTTAGGCATCAGTTAGGCCAAGAAGACATGTGTATGCCCAAGACTACAGATGGGCTGTGGTTGAGGGTGTTAGGCAAGCTGAGCAATGTTATTGAAAGGCCTCTTTCTATCATCCTTAAAAGCCTGTGGTGACTGTGACAGTTTCTGATGGATGAGAAGAAGGTTAATGTCACACCCGTGTCCGAGAAGAACAAGAAAGAGGATCTGGGTAACTAGAATCTGGTCAGTAACCTTTGTCCCTGGGAATGTTATGGAATAAATGTACCTGGAAGGTTTTCACAGCTATGTGAGGGGCAAGAAAGTTGGAAAAAATCAAAAATCAACTACTTTCTCTCTGCCCCAAAAACTGTCCCTGATGGAGTCAATACAAGGCAAAACAGCTGGTTGGAAGTATTTGGAGAATGACATCCTTCAGGTTTCATATTGAAGGCTTCCACATTTTTACTCTGTCAGATTCTGTCTATGGCCATAATATCCTTGTGACAGGTGTATTTTTTTCTGCAGTGAGGCTGCTGCTCTATTTTCTGCATAGCCTTCGCATGCTGCGTGAAGGTGCCAGCTTGCTGCTGTGAAGTAGGGAAGGGGTGAGGCTTTTAACAGCGGGGTTTATTCTTGTGACTTCAGCCTTTCCCTGCAAAGGTCATAAAAGCATCTATAAAATATTTTATTTTTGCAAATATCCTAAAGCTGTCACATAATCATTGCCTGCTTTTCACTCCTTGACAGGGTAGCTGTTGTAGTTATGGGAAAAGTACATGAAAAAAGAAGTGGAATATTAACAAACAGCAAAATTCTAGCAACAAAAATAGAAGGAAATGGGAACTTTCTTTTTTGTTCTAGCTATAGCGCAGACTCTGTGTTATATATTTACAGCAAAACTGAGTAATATTGTTTCACATCACTGTCTAAATGCACAATAGTAATGACATTCTGCTGAGCACTTTCCACTATAACTGATTATGCTGGATATTTTCTCATAAATGTTGCTCTCAGTCCCCTTTATCAAAAGAGGCTCCTATGCTAAACTCAAGCAAACAGTGTCTTTGTTAGGTTTTTTTCAGTCTGATACACTTTTCCATTATCCAAACATTCTTCAAACACACAGACATCCCATCCCAAGGAGGCAGCAATCCAGACTGTTAATAGAGTGCGAGTGTAAATGAAAAAAACAATTAAAAACTAAAATTTAAAAAAAAAAAAATTAAAAAAAAAATCTCAGGGAAATCAGTTTGACCCTTGATTAACGTTTACTGAAACAGTAAATGGGGACTATGCTACACGGCATGACTGGTCACACTAACATCTCATACTGAGTATAGCTGATAGAGACTCATGTTTTTATAGAGAGACATGAAACTAGTGATAGTATATTTACATATCCTGCAATTACTGCTCCATGTCCTGCTTTCATAGACAGAAAGAAAAAGCAAGAAAGATGTTGTCCTGTAGTCTGTGGGCAAATGTTGGAATAAACGTGCTTCATCTAGCTTTATTGGGTAGTGCTTGGAATGGATGAAAGCACACTTCTTTCAGTTTAGCCACATAATATACATGGAAAAAAGTTTGCCTCATGTGTCTGAGATAGATTCACATGTTAAAGTTTCATGTATGACTTTCAGTGTTATGAAGACAAAGAAAAGACAAAAGTTCAGTGCTGGAATCTTGGAAGAGTTTTTGGATGCCACATCTCGAAAACCACTGTGTGAACTTCTGCATGTCCCAAAAAATACGCTGTTTAAGGCTACTGTGCTAGATACTCTTAATGGGAGTTATCTCTTCTACAAGATGTGGCAGATCAGGATTTTCTCTGTGTCTGCTTCCGGCAGGAGATAATCTTGTCTAAGACTCAAGGAGGTCAGAAGCTGATTTAACAGCCTTATCTTTCTGGAAAATAAACTGTATTCCGAAAGGTATAATATTAACACTCACGTAGGTAATGAACAAGTGAACATTCCCTGAGAGATCATGAGTGTGATCCTGCCTTGCCGTGCAAGAGCTAAAAATGGTTTCCAGCTATGGGGAGTTCAGCAGCCATAAAATTAGTTGAGACATAACTGCAGCTTCTACACAATATGAGATATTACTTTTCATTAGGTAGTCCACTTGTATGAGTTTCAGGCTGTCTATTAGGTATGTTTAAGCAATGACAATGTTTCTCTTCTGTGCTATGTGTTCCCTGAGGTATCTGTTTTCCCTCTCTGTGTCTCCTTGCATAGCCCTCCTCTTCCTAGTTAAGCATCTTCAGAATGAAGTCATCCTCAGGAAGGAGGCAGGAGGAAGGAGGAAGCCAAGCGTCTGCAGGAATTTAGAAGCTGTCTTTAAGCAATGTCACAGGCACCTCTGCCCTACCCTTAACATCATCAGGATCAGTGAAGCTGAATGTAGGTTCCTCTCACACCTCTCCTCTGATCTGCTTCTCACTCTCCTTTGGTTTTCCTTCCATCTTGTCAGTTCTTTTTCTACCAGAATAATATCTGAATGCTGTTAGTTTTGTTTCCTGTCCCTTGGGGCTCTTCCTTCCACCACTGTCATGGTCCCTGTTTTCAAGACAATCCATTTTCTTTCCTTCTGTGCAACAGACTGTTTCTCATCCCTACTTTTATTCATTCTCCATGAGGAGTATTCTCATATCTGTTCTTTTACGCTACACCAGTATTTACTTTTTTTTCCAATATTTTCCTTCCGAATCACTTTATTCTCTTTTTCAGTCCACCCCAACCAATATTAATCAACACTTTGTCTTACATTTTATTTTTTATTCTTACATAAAACTGGATTTTCTCTTATAAAAAGCCCATTTTTTCCCCAAAGGTGGTAATAACTTCCATGATCTTTCCTCCCAAACCCTTATTCAGCTACTCTGTTCCTCATCTTGGTTCCTAATTCATGTCATCCTTCTGGTCTCATTCTTTTTATTTAGCTTTCATCTCCTCCCCTTCACTTTTTCCCATTAAGTACTTTTTCCCTTAAGTTTCTATTACTCAGTCATGTAACCATTCTTATATTTTCTTAGTAACTTAGTCCTTGTTGCAGTCCCACCTCTCTCCCCAACCATTTTAATGAGAACCCATTAATTTGCTTTCCTGTGCTGGCTCTTTTTTCTGTGGTAGTTTTGACATAGGTAAAGACACCCTTGTCACAGTATCCAAAAGCAGTAGATGCTCAAGACTGCATGACAGTATAAAGATGAGAGACTTGATCTTTATTAACATTTATCTCACCTTTCAGACCTTTCTTCCTCTGCCTTTTATGACCTCCGCTCTAGATGGCCTCTGCACAGAAGGCTGAAAATTAACTGGTTCAAACTAAGATAAACAAATATTTCTGGAAATTCTGAATTCAGTGGGAAACACTGATTCAAAACAGGCAAATTATTTGTCCAAGACACTGTGCTCACTCTCCTCACCACACACTTTTCAGTGCCTTGAAGCTTTAGCCCTTGATGCTTGTTCCCACTTGCATATTACCCTGTACCCAGGACAGCTGGGTGCGCAGTCACATGCAGAGTCAGATAACAGAATAGATCCAGCTGAAAAAAATATACTTTTTCAAACTGAGATCCTTTTGGACAAACCAGTTCCCTACCTGGTTTGGCACAGAGCCACACATTGTGCTGGAGAAACAAAGTGCTAGCCCGCAGGCAGAAGCAGTGTCTATGGGTGAAGAGGGCAATCTGTGCTCAGATTGGTTTCAGCAATACCTACCAGCACATGTGAAACCACAGTCCAACAGGGAAAACAAAACTGCAGTAATCATTTGTTTTATTCCCTACATCTATCAGTAATTGTCTCTCACTTACAGAGAAGCTTGCTTGATTTTGCTAGGTGACAACAAAGCAAATGCATTGATTTGGTCTCAGATTAAAACTAAATGAATGCTGCCTGATAAAGAAATCTCTTAGGTCAGCTAGAAGGCACCTGAGATGGGAACTTTAGCATGGAGAACGTTACAGCTAATATATCTGCTCCCATCACAGTATTCTTTCGGATTCTGGGCTAACATGGTTTGGTAGGAGCTGGACATCAACATCAGTATCAATGCCACCCTCAATCACTGTTTTTCATGTTTAATTGCCTTGGGCTTTCGCACAAAGATGTAAAGATTATAGAAAAGGAATACTGTGTCAAAACAGATAACACTGAGACATTTCAAAAGTAATACAGCTTTCCCTGCTATCACCAATAAATTGGTTTGGTTTTGTTTTTTTTTTTTAAGAAAAGATTACTAATAGTAAACTTGAAAATTGCCTCAGCACCACTATTCCCATGTTACACGTGCAGATATGTAGGTAGTTTTAGATCTTGTTTCTAGGGGCTTGGGTAAGATCTTGAAAATATAACCACAACTGGAATCTGATAGCATTTTTATTTTGTATTAATTTTAAAAACAACTCCAGATACATATTCTAACCTAAAAATAGATTTATAACTTTTAAGGAGAGCAAAGACCGTCTATGAAAATCTAGTCCGGAACTGTGAATTAAACAAACTCTCAGATTTCAAGGGGACTTAATTTCAGCTGTTGAGGTAGACTTCTAATTTAGCCATAACTTAGTCAATATCACACATAATTCCCTTGCTTAAAAAGTTATTTAAATTTTAATAAAACCAAGGAGATGCTAGGACAAAACTATATTAAGATGGCATAAATATTGTGCCTACATATAATTAATTTAAAGAGAGATTAGATGTTAATTAGAGTGACTTAAATGAATACTTCCAAATATGAACATTTTCAGATTAATTTAGAATTCATTTTCAATTCTGAATACAGTAGCTTTCAAATGCTTAGTACGAATGGAAGTCTGAACACCTGTAGAGTTGTTCTTATATGTTAGGGGCACAGAAATGTTATGGGTACACATAAATGAGTTGTTCCTACATATTACATAATAATTGGTTTTGTATGTTACTGGTACTGATACACAAGATGTGCATCAGATCTCAGGTCTGTGTAGCTTTGGTGAGTGTGTGCAATGTAATCTATACACTTCCAATAACTGATGCAAAGTGAGCTCAAGGAGACCAGCTTATATAGAAGCCAAGTGTTCAAGTTACTTATGAAAATTAAGCTCAAAGGATATTTTTCAGTCTTGCTGAGTTTGGCTTTAGGGGCTTGGGGTTTTGTTTGGTGGGCAGGGTTGGGGTTTGTGGGTTTTGTTTTGCTTTCTTCTCTTTCTCCATCTATCAAAGCATGAAATTATTACGAGTTATAGAACTTATCTGCTTCCTATCTAAATATAAGCTACCACTTTACAAAGTCTACAGTCATTTGTAACTCTGAGGTAAACACATGAGTAATTGGAACCTGGTTTCTTTAATTTTCAAGTGGATTTAGCCTTTAACAAACTAATCTAGGATGTATTCAGCTCATTTTCTGAAAACTTGTTGGAGAATGCACTCTTCTTTTATGAACAATCAGACTAAGATTTTCCCTTAAACCCTTGAGTCACTGTGTGCATATTGTTAATTTATTAGTGAATTTGCCAGTGTAGTAGTCGATGTGCTCCCGGATTGCTTTGAGAATGTGCAAAGTATTTTCACAGTGTGCTTAATATAAAAAGAATCTGTTATTGTCCACCAGCACTGGAGAGTCCCATAAGCAGACATTATTCAGAGTAACTCTAATTCAGTAAGGCTTTTTGGTTAAACTCTACATCACATGTACATGTTTTCATAAATTTCTTTGTATTCTCTGCTTGCTGATTCTTGTACAGGTCAAAAGTTACATTACATTTTTCCAAGCAAATTAAAAACCCTAAAAAGGGGTTGTTATGAAGCACATTCAGACTGTGTAAGGTGAAATACCTCTTATTCACCCAAACCTATGGAAGGAAAAAAATGCATTAGGAAACATAAAGTACAGTTATTCCATGTTTGGATCAAAAATCTGTTGAAATTCAGATCACAGTATTATAGTCTCTTCCTAGAGCAGCTTTTCACAGATTTACATGGAGTGTACTGGTGGGTCATAGGAAGGCTATGTACTACAGAACAAACTACCTACAGCTGACACCTTCCTGTGCCAACATGAGCAGAAGTGTCAAAGGCTCCATGAGGAGCAGTGCTGAACGGAACTGTTCTGCTGCTGCAGTCAGTCTTTGCAAGGTAAAATCCATGTATTTAAAGGTTTCTTTTATAAAATCAGTGGTAAACTAAATGGTTTCTGTTTTGAGTGTGCATGTTCTGTGTAGAATAGATGCCCAAATATAATTATAAAACGTTTTGGAGAGAAAAAGCCTGATTTTATTAGTAAGAACATGTTTCAAAAAACATGTTTTATGTTCAGAAAAGACATTTTGAACCAATGTCAAACAGCTCAGAGAAAAGCAGGGGAATTGTAGAATGAAATTGACTATGAAAAACATGGCTTATATACAAGGGTGTAATGTTATATTGTCCTACGCATCTACCAGTATATCTGGAAATCACAGAACAACTGATGCAAGGAGAGAATCTAACCCTAAGAAAGCTACTGGAGAGATACAATGTGTTTCTGACTCTCCTACCTCACTGCATTGATTGCACACATGCCAGACTGGCAAACCCTGCAGCATCTTTGTTTTGTGACTTACCACTGGGATCTATTAAATGACAAGGTAAATTAAAAGGAATTTTATGAAACATGATGAATGAAGACTCTGGACTGGCCTTCCTCCTATTAATTATTTTAGACACCTTCTTCACCTGCATAATCTCTCTTTGCTGTTAAGTTGCCTCAAGTATCTTTAGGCATCATTCACCTGATGCTCAGTGCATCATCTGATGGGGAGTAACTGTATCCCAGAGGATGTAGGCATCACTACCACCACTGAGCTTATCCCCAGCTTCAGCAAAAGAAGGACACTTTTATTTCCAAGTGATGACATCATTGCTCCTCTCCAAGGAGAGATGCTTCTGATTTGGCGTTTCGTCTTCATAGCCTACCACTCCTTTCTCTGCGTCCATCCTGGTTCATGGAGGCTGACAGCAGCCTACCCAGGATCCCTCCAGCTTTCTTCTCCTGTGAACAGGGCACATGAAAGGGACCCATCCAGCTCAGAGGTGTAGTCAGTTATGTTGTTACTCTGTTGATACTCCCATGGTGGTTAGTTGATTGCTAATGAGAGCCATCTAGAGAAGAGAAACACGGGGCAGCTGTGATGTCTCAGGACCAAGGGCAGGCTCTTCTGCTCTTTTGTCTCCAACAATAGTAAACCATGGATGTTTAGGAAACAGCATGAGTATCAGGGAAGCATATAATAGTTTGGTTTTTTTTTTCTCCAGAGTACTCAGTATCTAGGTGTCTCTAGCTCACTGAACTCCAGAGTCAGAGGTGATGTTGAGGCATTTAGTAGGCTTCACTACATTATTCTACCAGGATTTCCCCAAAGCCTTTTTGAACCCGTGAAAGGCCTATTACCTTCCACAGTGCCCTGTGGCAAGGAGTTTAACAGTTTAACTGCAAGTTGTGTGAGGAATCTCTTTACATTGCTGTTGCAAATTTGGCTTTCGCTAGTTTCACTTTATGCCCCTTAGTCCTTGTATTCAGAAAGGGAAAGAAAGCTTGTTCCTAATTCACCTTCTCTAGCGCCTTGGTGATTTCACAGCCCTCTGTCACAGCGTTACCATCTTTGCATGCTGGCTATACACTTTCCTGTCATGCTTCAAGCTATTTTTATTGCCCTCATCTAAACCTCCCCTATTCCTGAAAATACAAGCAATGGTCTTGCAAATAACAGGCTGTCAGGTTTTCAGATATGGCTCTCAATTAGTATGTGCATACATTCTGCACATGCTGGGATCAAATGACCTTTGTAAATGCAGCTTGCCAATACAGTTGCTTGAACATTTCCAGCATCGCTCTCTGAATGTTATTTGGCTTTTTAATCCTGCTCTCAACGGTTACCCATTTGGTGAGCTCCAGTCAAATAAATAATCAGCTGAGTCTGATCTCAGTGTGGCAAACAGGCAGAATACAAACAATCTCCTACTTTTATAAGGACTATGTACATATATGTATATGTGGTCTGTGCTTTGTGTTTTCTTAAACTTATTTTCCCTTAACGAAGACTGCGGGTACTATCATAAATAGAAGGAACATTCTCAGTAAATTGCTTCTGCAGTTATCAAATGTCTTTGGATTCATTTCAGCATTTAATCACCTTCAAAAGCTGGTTTTTGTCTCATATGTTTCTGCATCCTTTAATCATGGAGGAATTAACTGCCAAATCCTGTTTTGGGGGGTTTTTTTGTGGGTTTTTTTTTTTTTTTTAAAGTATATTCATTTAATGTAATGAAATAAGGAATGATAGGGGTTTTTTCTTTTTTTGATGAATCTACCCACAATTCTTCACCTTAACCAAAACTTAATTCTCATTCGGATTGGATAAAGAGGATTGCTGTCTTCATCCTCTCATCCAGACATATCCTGTCTTTCCACATTCTGTGCCTCTTTTCAAAGAACTGCCACTAAAAGAATTTTTTTCCTTCTTCCAGCCCCCTCCATACTCACTCTTTAAAGAAGTAAGATTGCTGCTAGGGCTCTGTAAACACATAGATATCAACAAAACAACTTGCAGGTTTTTCGGGGACAGATTCAGTAGCGTTTTCCTCTGAAATGATCTTCTGCTATGGATTACCAGATAATGCACCTGGAACTACATTAGTTTGTTCAGGCTCATGGTTTATCTGAAAATCATTTTCCAGTAATCTTATGTACACCATCTGGCTAAACATCCTGTTAGGAGCCAGCCGCTGAAAGGAGGAGGAAGTACTCTCTTCCCCCAAACCGTTGCTAAGCAGCTCAAGTAGTAACAACCACATCATTTATTCGATCTGTGCGAACCTGTGTCCAGCAAGAGCCCCTGGCCCCATGTGGGGCATAGGCATGCAACCAGGGCTGTCAAATAAGTGACAAGAAGTGTTTATTCCCCTTCCCTCCAATTACCAAGCCAACCTCTTTTCTTTTCTTTTTTCTTTTCTTTTCTTTTCTTTTCTTTTCTTTTCTTTTCTTTTCAT
>JANVCC010000017.1:11838813-11882492 GCA_025345505.1 Todiramphus chloris collaris | reverse complement strand
TTTTTTCTTTTCTTTTCTTTTTCTTTTTTCTTCTTTTCCTTTTCCCTTTCCCTTTCCTTCTATTTCCTTTTCCCTTTCCCTTCCTTTTTTTCCCTATAACAATTATTAACAGTTAGCATTCATGAGCCCAGTTACCACAAAAGGGAGTCTGTGCCTGTGACAGCACCAGTTTCATGCTGCTTGACACCATCTCTCCCCTAGTGCAAGGATTTGTAAGCGGCACAGATTAATAGAGCCAGTCATTGGACAGATGTGACAGTGAAGTGAGGAGACCATCTGTGATCCTAAAATCTGCTCCCCACCCAGCCTCATCCAAACTCTGTACTGACCCTCTGTGCCACCTCTTGTGTCACATGGCTGGTGGCAAGAAACTCCAGCTTGCCCTCAGAGCCATGAGGGGGAAGGTAGGCAAAACCAGGGTGCAGGAAAATTAACACCTCATTTTCTTCTACAGGGAAGAAATCCTTCCAAGCAGCATCCTTTAAAATGGACTCATAATGTAACAAGGAAAATGAATCCTACTTTAAGATGCCACAGCTAATTTAGCTTGGATGCTTGGGCTTCAAACAGGAGCTCCCTGCTGATGGGGCAGACTATGTTGTCTCTAAGACTAGAATGTCTCAGATTCTTCCTAAAATTAGATGTGATCCCTGGGGCCAAATTTAAGGCTTCTTCTTTACTGGAGGGGTATCTGCCTCTAAAGAGGTCATTCACCCACATTCACAGGACCTCACTGCCTGCTTCAGGGCAGGAAAGTGTGCTGGTGAACACGTGTAGGCAGTGTCCTACTTAAATTAATTCTGCGGAGATCTTACTCATTAATCTCTGGGATGCTGCAGGTGCATTTATTAATGTAAGAGCTCCATGTTAAAATGCTGTGATCCTTTCTGACATATTAAGCCATTTTTAATTTGCGCTCATCGTCTCCAGCCTCTCTAGTAGACATTAGATAACTCTGGTGTCCTAAATAATCTACAGTGGCTTAGGTAGCAAGCAAGTGAGTTATTAATCTTATGCAAATGCCTGCTTAATTTTCAGGGATCTTAGAACCACTGTAAGTGCTGGAAGTCATGGACTATAAAGAAAAAAGGTAATTTCCTGTTTGTTTAATTGATCTTCTGTAACTTTTCTCCTGGCTGGTAAGTCTAGCTAATGGAATTTGCAATGTAAAATCATTATTAGAAGTGCTAGTATGACATTTGATTAATCCAGTCTATTTAGGCTTAATAATACACACTTGACTTATGTTCTAGAAGCAAAATTGCCTGCTATTTCCCCTCATGCTTTTAAAATATATTTATAAATATCCCTAGCATTGAGATGCATGAACTTCTTTCTTCTTGCACTGTTATTAGGAAGTGATAATTCCCCCAAATGTATGATTCAGCAGCAGTAGTATACTTTCTGTAGGATTTCTACCTGCAGGAAACTTGTGGTCTATGTAATGTCTAAGAATTCCTTTAAGGGACTGATGCCTTTCTCACTTTCCTACCGGTTGAGATGGGTCAGTTCTGGCTACAACTTGAGTGGCAGATTTCCAGAAGGTGGTGATGACTCAGGAACATTGTTCTCTCTCAGCACTGAATCAATTTTCTGTTGTGCTAGTTCTTGGATAAAGCGGAAAATAACAGTACTTCTGACTGCTCAAGGGAAATAAAGGTTGTTTGTCACTTCTTTTCAGTGAAAGAGTATTATACCCAAAGCCATGGCCAGCTCCAATTCATGGGAAAGGTTTTGTCTCCACCCACATCTTCCTGCGTAATTTCTACTATATACAGCATCTTTTCACTTTCCCTGACCCAATCCACTGTTACAAATGATTGTATACTATGACAGGCATTGCTTTAACTCAGCAATGAACAAAGATATTTCTTCTTATGAAGTGCTTTGGAGTGAAAACATTTTTAAACTAAAGTACAACCACTGCAAGTGATGCACAAGTACTGTGTAAGATGTGGGTTACTTTATGGAAATCTTTTTTGTAATTGTGCTAAAGAAAATATTCTATTCCTGGTTTCATTTCATTTTATGATAATTGCACTAACTTCTATTTCCATCACAGTAATATTTAGTGCAATCACATCCGCTTAATTCGATCATTTATGTTCCACTGCAGTGATCAAAACAGGCAGTCTACGACTTCATGTTGCCATTCGTTACATCTTACTAAATCAGGCATCCAAATAAAAGCCATTACTGTAAACACACATGAAATGGTACATTTTACACTTCAAATTGTTAAGAAAATGTTTTTAAGACAGACTATTTCCAAGGTACAAAATATTCTTTATGTTTTGTTTGTACTTGTGCTGTGCTTTGGTTAGTAAATCAAAACTGAAAGGAATACATAATATTAGTAAGTTAAAAAAAAAAAAATAAACAAGTGTTATTCTATAATAGGTGTCAAAAGGGAGTTTATTTATATAGGCTGTATTTAAATGCTTCTCACTATATGTTTTTCTGTGTCTAGATCTGCCTGCAAAGAACACCAAACCAAAACAAACACTGGCAGTGGAGATTTGAAAAAAAACACCTTTCAAACAAACAAAAAAAAACTCTAGTCTGGAGCATTTTCAAGCACTTTTTAAATAAAAGCAAAGTATCTTTGGAAATGTAGGATATGACTGATAGACCAGAAGTGTTTGTTTGCTTTTTAAGGGGAAGCATACAAAAAACAAGTGCAACTGCTCAGGGATGCTTCTGAGTGTCTCCAGCAGAGATGCTGGGGCAGGACTGAGGAGAAGCAACCTGAGACCTGCCCTAGGATGCAGAGCTGGGACCTGGCCCAGCACCTTGCCCTGCGTGCAAGCTGCAGAGAACACTTGCCTTCCTCTTCTGTCAGCAGTGTCATAATCTATGAATCTACCCCAATTTTGAAAATACTGAAATGAACACTCTTCAAAACCATAGACCTGAATGTACTAACAATTTTGGCTTTTCTGACATCTTGTTTTTCAGTGAATAAGTGAGTCATCCTCCCTTCTGTTCCTCCTGACAAGCCTGTCTTTTGTCTGTAGCTCTTATAAAATGAACCTCCAATTCTATTTTATGCAGTCAGCAGCCAGATGGTGACTGGACAAGAAGCAGCCTGATTTACCTCGGAGTGATACTGAACTTCCACAGCTGCTACTGAAAGGGAATGTTCTCTTTTGAATGAAGAGTATTTTCTGAGGCTCACAATAAAATGGCAAAATTGTAGTAGACTGGTGTTTATGTAGGATTTTTTTTTCATATTTGACATTGCTCTTATGAGGAAGGAAAATGAAATCTTTGGATGCCTCTGTTAATATCTGTCTAGAGAGTGTAAAATACTGGTGTGATTGCACTAGCTATTGATGAGAGCTCACCAGGAGGACTGCACACAGTCCTCATTGCCTTTATATTCCAAAAAGGTGTGCAGAAATGGCCTGCCAGGATGCTCAAGAGGTGGAAGATCCATCTTCTGAGGGGGGAAACAGATGAGAAAGGTTTCATCACAGAGCTAAATAAAGGCTGCAAGTGAACAAAGTTTCTTTTTCTAAAACCAATTTTTGGTGGCACAGAGGGGTCTAATTTATAGGGAGGGAATGACTGAAGGACACAACCAGAATATGGAGACATAGATAGGAAGTAGTCATGAATAAGTCAAAGATGGTAATGCAGACGAGATTATGGAGCAGCTTCCCATCCTGACAGGTTCTCTTTTGCTCACAGATTAAAAGATAAGTTCTTAGATGGGAGTGGGGAAAAAAAACCACACCTTTCTTTACCCTGCCACCCTCCCCTTCCTGAAAAAAATGGTGCTAGTTAAGATAGGAGTGAGGGAGAGAAGGACCATAAAGGAGTAACTGTTCAGAATTCCTGGCCACTCTTCAGGGGAAGAGAAGATGCTTTTATATGGTCTCATCATTCAGCTGTAAATGACAGGCAATGATTTCCAGGCTCTTGCCTCTCCTTTTGGTGACTGTTTAAAAACTGTTTGTGTTGGTTTGGAGGCATTTTATTACACAGAGAATAGGTATCTTTGACAAGCCTTAAATATGAATTGCTGCTCTGCTGCATGAAATATCTGATAGCAGACACATTTTTAAGCAATGCTTTTCTGTGATGCCTTCGCTTGTTTCTGCTAAGAAGTTTTCCGCTTTCTAGTTTGTTCATCATTATTATATCTTGTCTTGACTGATACATTCCATGGTTTATAAACACAACTTTCATTCTACAGTTAACAGTGTTGAGGATTTTAATAAATTGCCCTCCAGTCATGCTGCATTTTCTTTCTGCAGTGTCTCCACTTTTGCACACAGAAATATTTATTACTCATTCTGGTTTGCCGTGAAAACCAGGAAGGTGAACCTTAAAGCATCTTGCTAACAAGCTTAGGCCTGTCTTACATTGTGTGTTGCACGAACAGACAAGAATAATTTTCTTTTTTCTACATGCTGCCAAAACATTACGCTTATAAAATTCTATTAAATTAATTTTACCAGTTTAATAGTCCTCCTTATGTAAATGCTGTGGTCAATCATTGAATGCATTTTGATTCTCTGAAATGGCTCTTGGTATCCCTGCACTGCATTGTTTCAGTTGAAATTGGGATGCTAGACTTTTAAAAATATTTTTCTTGGAAACTGAGGTATTTAATCGTATTCTAATAAAGTAAATATTGGTTAATTGAAGCTTAAGCTTGTAAAAATATTAAAGACATTTAATTAGTCAAAATTATATATTATGATGTAACATAGTAAATTAGATTGGACAAGTTTTACACTTCAAAATTACAGTAATGACTGCATATATTTTGTCAATATTATAATCTTTAATCTCAGATCCCTAAAGCTACAAGATATTAACACATCATTGACTTTAACATCATCATTTGAAAATATAAGTGCATCTGAAATTTTAAATTTAGCTTTAAGTTACAGGAAGTATCTATACACCAGGAAAAGACAAAGTATAGATCGTTCAGAATGTGAGCTGTCACTTAAACTTTTGTTGTTAATAGAGTGTCTACATTGTATTCATGGTTAACTGGAAACAGCTGCAGTGGTTTCTTTCTTTCATTTATCTTAAAAGAGGCTGCTTTGTTCAATTTTAGCTTATTCTCCTCTGGAGATGGGCTTGGCAGACTCAGGTAGCAGTTAGTGCCATGTCATCATTTTACATTCGCAGAAAATGCTTTCGCGAAAGAAGCTTGCAGTGGTAACAAACAACAAAAAAAAAGTAGGTGGAATAAGACTTCAGGCAGAAAGTTCATTCAAGTAGCGGTAGAATTTGCAATCAGCACATGGTTATCATTTTGAGGGTGAGATTTTTTCATTCAAGCCTGGAAAGGATAGGGCTGAAATAGCACAAGGAGTACGGGACGGTGTATATGCGAGTACCAGTTATTAGCTGTTTCTCACAGACTGAGGCTGTCAAGGCTGTCAAGTAAATCAAGAGATCTTCACCTTTGATTTTCACTTCATGGTCAGGTTTTGGAGAGAGGTGTCCATATTCCCATTCCCCTCAACCAATTGCTTTTACAGGAACACACCTAAGGTTCCTTAAACCTTCGATAAAAAAGTGGTGTTTTGAAGAAGATCTTATATTCAGAGTTTCATTCCAGATGTCAACGTATCTCACTAAAGAAACACTGCAGTGATAGAGGATTAGTGGCTTGTTCCAGCTCATTTGCACCCACTGGCTCAGATTTACATATATAATAGTTTATTCAATCTATTGTATCCAACACACTCACAAGTCTCCAGAAAGCTACTTTTGCAGAGGAGCTAAGTAGCCTGGAATAGGTGATTTGGCTCAAGAGCCTCTGGTCCAGCAGTTAAAGCCCAGCCCACGTTGAGCACGCTTAAAAGCTGTTACTACCAGGTGATGCTGACCAGCCTCGCCTGCCTTTGAAAGCCAGTTTCAAAGCTGTAACACTGACTGCCCTAATCTTCTTAATCCTAAAGTGCAAGGCAGCCTGGAGGCGTACTGGGGAGAGTGCAATGTTATAGTGGACTGTAACTGCTCTGAAAGAGTGTTTCTCACTGGCACTATGCCCCTTCTGAAAGAAATATGTTTAGCTTTGCCTTAAAATATTATCTCACTTTAGAGGCTCAATTTTTAAGTTTTTTTTTTTTTTTTCTGGTTTCCCAAAAATGCATTACCCTTGTTTTATTTTAATCCATTTTGTCTAGGTATGATGTAAAAGAAAAGAGCCCCTGACACTGCACATGCGACTCAGTCAGGGAACTGGAAAGGAGGATGTGGGACTGGGAAAAATCAGCAATAGGGGATGCTGTGTGTTTGAAGGGCATTTTGACTCAAGGGGAATGAAGAGAAGAAGGGGAGAAATCTAGTTATCTAAGAGCAAAGCCAAAGCATGTGAATATTTAAAAGCAAAAAGCAAAATAGAGATATATGTGTTCCAGTCATTTTGATTTGTACAATTTCATGCTTCACATGCAATTGTATCACTCTGCTGTGCAAGAGGAACCACAGAAAAGTCTTAATTCTCACAGTTATGTGCTGAAAAAAAATAAAATATATATTGGGTAATGTCCAGCAAAAGGAGCACTCTAATCCTCCTCCTGAGAGAGTATGTGTAGCTTCAAAAAGATATCACGCAGTGATGGACAACATAAAACATACTATTCATGGCACATTATGTAATAGACTTCCTTAATGCTGTTGAACACAAAACCATTTAGTGTTGTTTTATGCTATCCTCTCAAGTTACCCAAGGGAATTATGTCTTTATAATGTTTATTGATGACTTTACACTGTTTATCGCTGTCTTTAGTTGTCATTTTAAACTTAAACTTCTCAGTCAAAATCAGAAATAGCCCTGTCCTTTAATGATTTCACTCAGGATGCTGATCACCCAGTATGCCTGACTTCATGTTAAAATTAAACTGAAAATTAAATGCATTGATAGTAGTCAAAATCCTAATTTCTTCTGTCTCATGGAATTCACAGAGGACAGTCAATAAGTAATTTAGAACTCAAAATGCTCATACTTACATTTTTTTTTCCTCTTTCAGGGACATTTTCTTAATTACACTCATTTGTCAAATGTATCTTCATTTTTACAAGAACTTTTTCATACATTTTGTTAAAAGAATGATAATTGCAAGTGGAAAGTAGCAAAAATGAAAATAACTTTAATTATGCATTATAATAACAAATCTGTTCTAGTTCAGGTGAGCCAGACCAATTACATGTGACTAGTGAATGGAAACAATTGATGTTTCTGCATTTTCATTTGGGTCTGTTGACCTTTTATGGTGAATGTGCTACAATCTGTCTTCCCCTGGTGTGCAATGTAGAGCAAATATTTTAATTTATAGAGCCATTTAGAGAAATTATTTCTGTCTGATTAGAGACAGGTTTTACTGAACTTGATAGTACTTATTCCATTCTCACAGAAGAGAGCAATGATTCTTTGTAGCTTTTTCAAATTGCACATGGCCTGAATCTGAGACACAACTATCAGGCTGTATATTACTGTCTTTTCTTCATACCGTATTTTGTATCTCCATTAAAAACATGACAAAAATACATTGATGGTCATATTTAAATTCTACCCAGACAGATGAAGTTGAATAAACAAGAGTGTTTACTAAAATTTAAAATTTGTAAATCTATGCTCCAGTCCATACCTGGCCAGTGTTTGTCTTTGATGACTGTTACCTTACTGCTCCACCCAAGCCTTGAGGCTCCCTGCATCAGGTACTGCACAATCCATTTGAGAGGAACCAAAGAATTTATAATTTATGAGAAAAAGTAGAATGTATGGTGCAGAATGAAAACCCCAAGGCCTAAGACATTACCAAAATCAAATGGTATTTCAGGCAGCTTGTCATGGATTTCATTCCCTTGAGACATTGACAACTGCTGAGTTCCACTGGGCCTCATGTCCATGAAGTCGTAACTGGAGCTTCTCAAAACAAATGCTCAAAATGACATGATGTGATGTGATGTGATGTGATGTGATGTGATGTGATGTGATGTGATGTGATGTGATGTGATGGCAGCACCACCAACATGAAGAACAACTGGCATGGTAGCAGTGCCAACTTGAAGAACTTACTGAGCATTTATCTTCCATAAAATATTTGAAAAGACAAAGCAAAAAGTACACTTTTTAAAGGATACATAAGGCGATGAGGCATTCGATTTCTTATGGTAATGTTGGCATAACATAAGAAAAAGTAATTAGAACTCTTATTAAAAATAAGCAATAAGCTGCCTTTAATATATCCTTCATTTTCCTCTGACTGTGATGTGATTTCTGATGTTTACTTTCGCTTAGCACTTCTGAATAGCTCTTTAATCTCATGCCTGAATCATTTGGGATGCCGTGCTTCAAAATGCCTTCCTTAGTAGAGACATATAAAAGATGCACCATGCAAATGTAAATCATAAGAAACTCTGGTAACTGAAATCCTTATTTTACAAAACCTTAGCTTAATAGAAACGTTAGTGACAAAATGTGAATCAGCTTCAAATGGGCTGTAAAAATGGACCAAAACATATAATTACTGTGTCCGACTTACTTTATAGTATATTTCTCTTCTAAATATTTTCTTCCCCCTTGACAGTTCAACCAAGGCTTTTCCATTATAGCTGGCTCCTTCCCAGCAGAAAAGACATTCTGCAGCTAATGTAATATTCTATAACTTCGTCACTTTCAGACTGTGCCTTTGGAGAAACCTATGCAAACTCCCTCAAATCTAATGAGGCTGTACATCACTGGATTCACTTTGAAGGTAATAGGGTTGCACAAAGTGACCTGGGGGCATAATTTGGCTCCTTATAATGATGATAAGTGAGAGAAAAGAAATCCCCTTGAGTCTCAGAATCCACAGAGAACCTGGAGATCAGGACAGGAAAATGCTGTTTTATTCAGGGTAAATCTGATACAGAATGAGAGAGGCACAAAAAGTATGGATCCTTGCAATGAATCTTCATCACATCATCTTTTGGCACAACTTCATTTTGAATCTGTTTACTTTATCAGAAAATTGATGACATTTTAATTCATAATCAAATTAACTGCAATAATTTTTATTAAGGAAAAGAAACCATTGGCAGGGTACCTTACTGCTCAAACCTAGAAGAAAGATGTGCATGGAAGCACAGCAGATATGTTCATGCTATGAAATCATGTGGGAGGGACTATGCATCTAAGAATTTGATTATTTTTTTACAGAAGTATTAGATAATCAAAGATACCACCTCTCCACAGCCTTCTTTAACACCAAATGAGCTGGAAAGATGAAGGGATGAATAGAAGAAAAACCCTGTAGGATTTCCTGGCCTTTTTCTCTTTCATTCCTGAAGGATGTTTGCACAGAAAAGTACCTTTTCATTCTAGACAGTGTAATAACCTTAAGCATTACTTTCTCGATTGCAACTGATAAAATCATTTCCCTCATAATCAGGGAGTGCTGCATTTTATCATATGCAATTGGGAAGATAATGATTAATATTTTCATACTAGGAACTTCGAGATTTAACAGAGATTAAAGGGTAACTGTCCCTCATGCATGTTTCGCATTCTCTTGCAACTAGAATTAATCAAAGCTAAATTATCTTCACAATTTTGCAGTACAAAGTGAGGATTCATGTTAATTCTGCATACAGGAAAGCATGAAAAGAATCCAATGAGGATACAGAGCATACGGCAAACAGATTTGCATACATTATTTATTTATGGTCAGGGATGTAGAGCTGGTTCTTTAAGTGTCCCTTGACCAACTCTGCTGTCATTTTCCTTTCCTGCTTAATGTTCCTCTTTCCTCCTTTACTTTGCCTGATGCCAACTAGTAGCAGGCACCTTCCCAGATGATGGTCTCAGAAGGCTAGTAGAGCTGAGTTGCTCACTATCTCCAGGTGTATACTCTTCTAAAAGCACACTAGATGAGACCTATATACAACAGTGTACATTTTAACTCCCTTGAAAATAGTGTTTATCATTTTATGGCCACTTTATGAGTACTGCTTGCTGTCTAGATACTGACTCTCATCGAGGTGTATAGAGGTCACTCTTACTGGGTTTCTCCTGCAAAACCTGCTCTTGCAGGTATGCAACACTGTCACCTTCAGCCTTCTCTTTTTAAGTTCCCAATGTACATAGGTGGCACAACATGGTGATCCATGTCATTCTTCAGGAGAATGTTTGAGATGCTACAAAGAGCTTAATTTGTAACCAGCTCCTCAAAAAATACTGCTCTATCTCAGAAGTCTTGCACCATAGACTGACATACAGGGCCCACTCAGTCTCATTTTTACTAGTTTCCCATGAAAAGATTTTTTTCACTTAAACCAATCAAGTAGCTTGGGCAGTTCTGAAGGTCAGAGGTACAGGATAAATCAGTATTTCCTTTATGTTGTATAAGTGCACACAGAGTAATGCTTTCTGCCCACAAAACTTGTAGCCTGACTAGACAAAGGTGAACAATAAAACTGAATGACCAGCCTTTACAGAACACCTCAAATCTTAGCAGTGTAACACATTGTCTGAAAATCCTTCAATTTCTTTGTTTGCTTAGAATGTACTTAAATTTACTGTGTATTTACTTGCTGAAATGGAAAGCAAAGACGACTATTAAAAGCCCACTCTATTGGCACACTGGCCTGTGAGGAACTGAGAGGTAGGTAGCCACCCAGCCTGGGCTTTGCTTGCAGCTCACACACAGAGAGCAACCAAAGGGCATACAGATACCTGAGATCCCATCAGGGTCCTATTTTGAAGCTTCATGTTTTGTTGTGAACGTGATTTCAAATAACTGAGGATGCCCAAATGTACCAACTGCCTCCAAATCCAGGGCAGATAAAATATCATTATCTTCAACATGCCCTGAAACTGGTGAAGTTTAAAGGGTGTGTGGAGTTCAATACAAGGTAGTTCAGCAAGTTTAACAGATATTAAAGAGCATGCCCTATCTCCCAGAATAGATACAACCTTTTGTAAAACATAAATATTTGCTAGAGTGGCAGAAAATTAATATCACTACCTTTACCTAGGAATTTATTCAAAAAACTGTTACTTCCCATGCTCCTCATGATCATGAGAATTTTATTTCAGAAGGTGAAGACAAATGATGCACTATACCACGGGGGCTCAGATGGAGACTCAGATCTAAATCCTCTCACTAGTAGGAAGGATATCAATGGTTTGAGGCTAGCCATCCCTCCAAACTGCACATCTGGCACTTTCTTCTTTCAAAAATCCCCAAGGACCTGCGGTTCCTGCCCAAGAAGTATTGGCATCCCATGTGAAGAATTTCCATCAGCATCAGCCACAGTGGATTAGTTGTGTCACTGTCCACAACTATCAAAATCAGAGCAGGTCCAGGCTTGGAGAACTGGGCCTCTCTCTGTCATACCACTGTTCCTCCTTCTTTCAAGACTTAGGGCTGGGCCAGCCACTAGACAAATGATGGATGTTGTCTATTAACTGCTCTTCCTTCCAAAAAGGGGAAGAGAAAGGGAACAAGGAAGATATATTTATGGTCTGGAAAAGAAAACTTTAAACTGCTTTAATGAAAATAACAACAATAAAATATATTCAAATACATGCAGAACCTATATTGAACGCAACCCCCCTGATGGTAATTACATCACCATCACCACTGATGCTGTGGAGCAGACACTGGGGAAGTCCCAGGCAGGACTCGGCAACAGACAGGAACTGGATTCAGGAGATGGATTCAGGAACTGGATTCAGGAACACACGGATCAGAATCAGAGGAGGAACGGACAGAGTCCTCCTTGGACTCCAGCCATTGAAGATGAGACTTGACCCTCATGATCCCTTGGCTTTGTAACAAACATTACATATGTGGAATGGAATACTCTGTTGGTCAGTTTAGGGTCACCTGTCCTGTCTGTTTCTCCCCACAGCTGCAGCCTCTTACTTACTTCACCCCCAAAATGGTACACAAGATCTAGGAGTGACCTTGGTCTTCATATGAGCAAGTATAAGCAAGAGCCTTTTTACTCCCCAGTCCTTGGTAGTACCTGTAAACATCGAGCATTATCACTGCTAGAAACAGACACTGCTAACTTCAGAAAGTGCAGTTAGAAGAGACTGAGCTGAGGAGTAAAATCACTGAACAGAATTAGTTCTGTTTTAACTCAAACCAGGACACCTTCCTACAGTCTCAGTATGAGACAAGCTTTAACTTAGGTGAAAAACAGACACTAGTGTGCATTTCTTGCTATGTCTTCAGATGATCCAACTACCCTGTAAATTGAAACAAACTGAAATCATAGCTACCCCAACTCCCATGACTGAAGTTGTAAACCTTCCAAGAATTATACATTGAAAAATGTTGATTTCATGTAGTCACAGAATCACAGAATGTTAAAGGTCGGAAGGGACCTCGAAAGATCACCTCGTCCAACCACCCTGACAGAGCAGGACCACTTAGAGCAGGTCACATAGGAAGGCATCCAGATGGGTTTCATCAGTAGCAGTTTCATTTCATATTATTCTACCTAACATATTATTTGAGAAGTTAGCTATTATTTAGCTGTGCACCAATAGTGATTATTTATTCATTTGGAAATATATCTCTCAACAGACTGAGAAGTACCGCTTTTCTCTGAGCCTGGACCTGCACATAGAATGCAATTTATGCATTGCAGAGAAAGCCTGTGCTGAATATCCCTGTAATATGCTTAAAATTCATCACCTGAGCAGTGTGAGTCTTGTCAGCTTTTGAAAACCAAGTTAAAAATCAGATGAGGAATACTGCAGCAAAACTTTAGTGTGTGTTAGTGTTTCACTTGTAAATTGAGATATTTTTCAGTTTTACTTTCTCAGCTATTTCAGATTCCATTGTGCTGCAGTCTGATATGGTAGATAATTCATCAGCCTGTATATCTTTTATTACTATTACTATTGCTATTACAAGAAGTCTTGAGTTTAGGAGAAATAAAACAATAATTTTGCAACATTGTCACAACATGCTGGATTAGAACATAATAAACCTTGTTATTCTCATGCTGGAATAAGCAAGGAATACTGAGCATGGTACACAAAAACATTCACTCAGAAAAGTGAAGTTGAATAAAAAGCCCATAGATAAAATTAAATTTCACACTCAAGAAGACTCCCAAAGTGTACTTACCTGGAACTAAATCTTTTGAATTAAAATCGGGATCTGTTCCCACACCCTCCTAGTGCCAGAGACTAAGCTCTGGGTCCTTATCTTATGCCAATACGTAATGACTGTTTGGGAGATCACTGCTGAGGTGTAAATTGCCACAGGTCCGCTAGTTTTCAGTGGGGGGTGTTGATCTAAATGTGTTGACAATCTGATGGTGCTAAGTTTTATACTATATAAACATGCTCAGGTGAGCAGAGGAAAGAACCTTTGATCAAGAGTTTTCTGCATAGCTGCAGGTTGCAGACAACAACCACTAGCAGAGCCAACAGCGTGTCCTCTCTGTGGTGGACCCTTCGACTCCAGTAGGTCAGGGTGCTTGCACTTGCAGGATGGAGCTGCGAGGGTGTTTTCTAGTTTATAGTAAGTTTTCAGACGTTACATTAAGAAACAGTTCTTTGCCAAGATGCTGGTCAAACACTGGAACAAGTTTCCTAGAGAGGTGATCAATGTCCCACGGCTGTCAGTGTTTAAGAGGCATTTGGACAATGCCCTTAATAACATACTTTAACTTTTGGTCAGTCAGTTGGACTAAATGATCATTGCAGGGCCCTTCCAATCAAAATATTCTATTTTATTCTGTAATCTGGTAACACTAAATTACTGTGTTGATGGCGTTTAGATCTTTGCTGGAAGCTGGGTTTTTTGAGCTAGAGGAGAAACTCTCCACCAGATGAATCTTTTGGGCTAAAAGGTCTCAATAGGGTAACGCAGAACGACATTTCCCTTATTCTCCACTACAGCAGTGCCTCTGAATGTCATTTCACTCATCCTAAATGATGAGCTTGCCACCCAAGCAGAAACACAATGAGCTGATGCAGATGAATTTCCCTAGCGCGTGAGGACCTCTCTGCCGTGGAAGGCTGCCGGATAGCATTCCACAGAGTGCACTGGAAGATATGAATTATGCATTGACACTTCACTCCCACATCATTATACCTTTCATTCTGCTGTGTCTGCACAGATAGGATTGATTCACACATCATACACTGTAACGTTCATAATGGGTGAAGGCTGGTAACGTTTGCACAGTGAGAAAAAAAAGAACATGAATAAGTACACATTTGGTATAACCTTATTAGTGATTGGTCCTCGAGTTTCTAATGGGGCATGAAATGCCATCAGAAAGCTTTTTGCTCTTATGAAAATATTCCTTATTTAGGCAGTAATTCAGAAGTAGGCACCGGGGCCCTGATGCAAACTGTCTACTTACATATGGTCTAGCAAGAGTGAAAAAAACTCCATGTTGTGAATTTTCAAAGTATTGCTTTCCAGAACAATGTTTCATAACAGCCCTGACAAACGTTCAGAACCATCATTTAAGACATCTTGCAATAGAGAATGATCTCATCCATGCAGTAAATTAATCAGAACAGAAATGTTGCATATCAGCAGTGTCATTATGTGCCTATAACACAGTGCATTGTTTTTCAGAAAAGAATAGACACTGAAAAATAGTTTGCCCATTTTTTTTATTTTCTTTTTTTGCCTCAGGATGTTACATCTCTTAGCCTGTCTTCATATCCACACTCAAGAGAAGATACAAAATACATATCAGGCATGCTGGCATAATCACCTGAATGAGATGTTAAAACAGGGTTAATGATTAATTTTCTTCTATCAATACACCTAAAAATGGATATGTCTGACAATTTGGATAAAGATATACAGAGGTTTAAAAGGCACTTCATACACAGAGGGCATAAAAAAAGCAGCCTCTGTATTAGAATATCAATCCATCATTGTTTAAAGATATTACTAATTAGCTTGCCCTGGACTCTGACCTTTACCTCTCCTATTTATTCCAGGACCACGAGGAAAAAACCTAATTCTGGAAACAGTTTTTATATTCCATATATATATTCTGTCTACAGAGACTTTCACAGGCACCAGGAAAGGATGCAAAGAGTAACTACCAACTCATATCCCTCAGAGAATTGTCCATGGAAACACAGTGATGATTCCACAGCAAGAGCTCAGACCCATACCCAAGTCCTTCTGAATTATGCCACCTAACGAAGTCACACTTGATTTCAGAACAAACGTGATTTTCATATTTAAGTGTTCGAAAACTGTATTACAGTTATGAGGTGTAAAGATTTCTGTCACCTTTTGGTTAGGTCTGTAACACTCCAGGAAATATTTCATCATTTCAGTGTTTGCAGATGCTCAAAATTCCCCAAGTATTCAGCTTCTTAGAGTTCTGACTTTTACATTTCAATTCCATTCAGGTTGAAAGTACTGCAGGATTAGCCCAGCTCATCAGGAACATTAGTTCAGGGTAGTTCACTCATAATTACATTTTAATTAATTATGCTAATTTGGAAACTTTTTTTTTTTTTAATTTTGTCTATTCATTAAGTATGATGTAAAGTCTTGGGTTTATTAACATACACACAAAAAAATCCCTTCTGTTGCCACAAGAGCAAATAATCCATTTTTTAACTTAAATTTGTATTGTTTGGGTGAACAGAATTTTTGAGTGCAGACAGATCTGATACTTGCATTTTTCAATTTTCCACTTTTATAGTAAAAACAAGGTGAGAAAGAAACATGCCACATTGAGATGTCTATGATAAGAACATAAGGAAGAGATTGAATTTGTGGCTTATTCATTTTTTCACGTTCTTTAGAAAAAGGAATAAAATCAGATAAGAAGTGAGAAAAATAATCTTTCAATCACTATTTTCATTTTCCTTCCAGAACTTTATGGAGCAGTTTCCCTGTGATTTTATGCTTCTGCCTGTAGACTCCATTAAACCAGATCAGAACAGCAAATTGTCAGCTGAATTGGCAGGTAAAGAAATAGGATCACATCAAGCAAGTAAAGTATTCACACCACCGCATTTTAGACATCTAATTAAGGTGTTTAAATTAGCAGTCTAATAAAGTCAATGGGAAGAGTTAGGTACCTAAGTGGGTAATAGGGAAGTGCCTTAATGAAGAACTGTCTCCATTGGCAATGTGTCCCTTGGGTTCCTAATCTAGGCACCAAAGTTAGGTGCCCAAAGTTAACTAGTGTGAATATTCCAGCTCAATAAGGTGGCCACCGTGGCCAAATACTACAGGATAATATGTTAAGGAACATTTATACTAATTTTTAACTTCAGCAATGTCTTCTGCAGCAGTTGTCAACTTCAAACAGAGGCAGTGGTGCTGCTGAATAAATGAATGATGCATACCAAAAGGATTACATTTTTAATTCTGCCTTGCAGGTAGAGCTGGTAAAAACTGTTCCACAGAATATTTTACCAGTGAAATACAGAAGTGTAATCAAATCCCAACTTGTCACAAGAAGATGGTGAGTTTAGTCCAAGAAAGTCATGTTGAATGCATACACCGTGACCCTAGCATTTCCTGGAGAAATCCTATATGTGTTTTTTGTTTGCTGAGTCTGAGCCTGCAGGTAGCATGCGGTCCCTTCATGTTTTGGATGGTGTTTCCCACAGATACTCAGCCAGACAGTCCCCTCAAATGCATTTGGTGGGCAATGCAGAGTTATGCACCTTGCCTTGCCAGTAATGACATAACTATGTCCCAGTTGAGGGGAAACCTTATTTATTTCTGTCACCTTTGCTCCTGCTAGGTTACAGACCTCAAAGCAACCTGATGGCAGACTTGTGTGGGTTCACCCTAAAGGAGGGTTGGGTTATAGGATTAAGCATACTTCCCTGAATTTGGACTCAGAAGAAACTCAGGAACAGGTAGAAGAACCTATTTTGAAAGAAGTTTGTACAGCGTAGAGTGACAGAAGGAGTACAGATCTTAGCAGAATTATTTCTTAGATATGCTATTATTCCAATTTTCCCTAAATTAATAATATCACATCCCTGGGAAGAAAAATAAGAGATGTGTCTTCAAATACTTTAATACACTATTTTTCCCATTTTTGCAATCACGCACACCGGTATTGAAAAACAGTCTGATTTCTCAGAAGGGCTCCTCTTTAATGTTAGATATTCATCTATATAATTATATTCTGGATTCAAGCTTTTTCCCAGTAGTTCACCAGCTCCATACTGATAACTGCTAAATGATAGAAAATATATTTGGAAAATTGCTTTGCTCCGTAATGAGAGGGATGTCAGCCCACTAAGTCTTGCCTTTACGCACTGGCAAAGGACGTGGGTGGCATACCCCCCTTGCAGCTCCCTTCTCCTTCACGTTATACCCAAGGGGTCATTTGCACTAAGGGCTGTCTAGATCTGAGCTCTGCAGAGGCAGTGATGCAAGGCAGGAGACCTGCACCTGTAAAGCTTAGTGCGTCTCTTCCATCTCTACTGCTTTGCTCTGCATGGACTGCTTTGGCAGGTAAAGGAAATTTATTATCTCTAGCACTTAATGCAGTGGCCAGAACTTTATTAAATGGCACTTGGAAGCCAGCAAACAGAACAGGGAGAAATGGATCTGTTGTGGGGAGAAGGGAAGAGCACTGTGATTGTACTGGAGAAAGTAAAATTCAGCAAAAATCAGAAAACGATCAAATGGATACAATAGCAAAGAAAAGCTGATATAATGAAAGTGTCATGACAGGTGAGATAGAAGAAACAAAAGCAAGGAAGAGGAAAATACAGAAGTGAAGTTGGAAAAAAGATATTAAACTCTTTGTCTAAGCAGCACATTTAATCCTCGTATAAAGGACAGTGCTACAGAGATCAGAGAGCACTGTCTAAAAGGCAAGTGGATGTAATTAAATGACACTAAAAATCTATTGGCTATCCCAAAGGAAAATTAATTCCTTAAAATAGATTGCACCTTTGGAAAGAACTGGACACATATCACAGGATATGTCAATGATGCCATTACCTCCACTGCTAGTTAAGTAAGCTACGAGTTTTACAATGACTTTGTGCCCGAGGAAAAGAAAAGATTAGAAAAATATGGACAAACTCATTATACAGTTCTCGTGACACAAAACCAAAATGGTACATAAACTGCAGATAAGAATATATTAAATAATGTTGAAGGTATAAAATACCGCAGTGTCTTGGAAAAAGGGGAGCATGCTGCTGAGGTTGCGTTGATGTAGCTAGGAAGTTATCCAACTTGCTGCTACTGAATTTCCCTAAGTCTTGGCTCCACAAATAGTCCTGCAGAGCTGGTCTCCTACTGAAGACAACTGATATTTTCACACAGTGTTGATAACTTCTCTCCTGTCCTGTTTACACATAGCTAAAATTTAGAAGAATATTCTATTTGGGTTTGCTGCCTACAACAGGAAACCTGAAACCTTCATAATCTAAAATACGAGATTCATACAAAGGAAATCAAGTGATTTGGGAGAATCTCTCTGTGGATCAGACAGAGAGCTGCAAGCAGAAGCAGGATGCAACCCTTTAACTTCAAGCAAAACCATGCATCCTTTAGAAATCCAAACATGCTGCCAAGGGCATTTCAATACAAAATTAAACAAAATTTCATTTCCCACACCAGTTCATGTTTGACAGCTTCAAATGTATACACAAAATGTATTATTCCTGCTTAATAACTAAATAAATTAATTTATTCTCCCTACATTGCCATGTGCGTGAGCACACCACAAACACTCAACAGCTATTAAACATGTCAAAGGTCTCAAGAGTGCTGAGGCAGTAACTGTTAAGATCACTTTGTTGCTTTTGCTTAGACGACATTTCCAGAGAACTTACTCTTCCCACTTCAGATGTGTTCTCTCCAGAGACAGTGCAAATGCAGCTGGAAGAGGAGGCTCCAGGTATAACTAATATCCCTGAAGGGCTCAGGACATTGCAGGGCCCATTAAGGCTTAGTCATCTTATTTCAGATGAGATTTGCCCATTCCAAATGTGAACAACTCTGGAAACCAACAATATTATCAGACTGCCT
This sequence comes from Todiramphus chloris collaris, assembly GCA_025345505.1. Lineage (NCBI taxonomy): Eukaryota > Metazoa > Chordata > Aves > Coraciiformes > Alcedinidae > Todiramphus > Todiramphus chloris. Next base: position 11,863,509 of record JANVCC010000017.1, on the reverse strand, counting down.
TTCCTATCACACTGAGATAATTCAAAAAGAGAAGTAAAAAGATTCTTGTGCCAGAGGCTGATCCTTCTCACCCTACTGACACTACTCTGAGGTTTGTTTGGAGTGAAGTGTCTAACCTGCTGTGTACCTGAAAAGCAGTTATATCCATTTTACAAACACCAGTACTGTGTAAGAGTGTATGTATTAAAAAAGGCAAAACAAAAAAAAAAAAAAAAAAAAACACAGTAAAGAGTAAACAGATTAATTTTCGCTTGAATATCATGTCTGTTTAGAAAAATCTGGGCTGGTATATAAGTACAAAATGCAATTTGGGGTCATTTTCCAATGTTCAAGCTATTAAGTCAACTACATATTTAGAATAAAAACCTCTTCAGAGAACTTAAAATAACTCTCAGCCTCGACAGGTACTGGTGCCACTCTCCATATTTCCTATGAGAGCAGTAGAAAAAATTACTACAATTCCACATGGACAATTTGCAGTTACTATTTTTTCATCAGGGTTGCACACCATTGATCTTGACAAATGAATCCTGTCAAATTGGCTTTTTTTTCATAAACTTCCTTTGTGATCAGTTTAGCTCTTGAGGCTGATCCAGTCTCTAGGAAAATGCCATGCTGGATCATGATTACCCCCATCAGGTAAAACTGTAGTTTATCCTTCTATTTCCTTTGCTTCAGGAATCAAAAATATGAGGTATTGATTCAAATGGAAAGCAAACTATCCAATACACTGTTTTTTCCCATGTAAATAAAACACATAACAAATGCTGCTTTTATCAGTTGAATACTCCCATGGCAGAATATTTGTATTTATGAAAAAACCTGTTTTCATGTGAGGACAGTAGACTTATGTTCGTCTCCAAGCACACACATAAAAAAGAAAAAAAAATCCACCTAGTAGGGTGATTTATTGTAACCACAGTGCTAAGTTCATGAGAAGTTCATATATTCTCTATATTTTATTTGCCTGCCTTTTTAATTCATTTATTTACTTATTATTTTATTGCTTTGTATATAGATAGGTTTGGGGGAGAAATCGGTTTACACATTTCAAAAGCACTGGTAGTGTGTTTCTGTCTGAAGCATTTCATCTCATAGTTTCCTCACAATGTCTCATTTGTACACCAAACAACTCCTGCCATCTTCCCAAACCTAAATGACTGACACTTCATAAAAATCTTTGTGCTTACCACCACAAAATAAAAACAAAGCTGATAAGAAAAAAGCTAAAAAGAGCTTTAATAGCTCACAGGATTGAAATATAGAAATAGGGGTTTAATCTTCTAGGCAGGAATAAAACTTCCAACTAGATAATTTTTTCAACTTCTGTGTGGATAAACCAAAGCAAACAGAAAAGGAGCAGCAAATGGCAAGTCAGCAGATGGCACTTAAAGTGGCTTTCCTGGGACAACTAAGATCACATCACCTGGGGAAAAAATGCCCCGGTATAACATTTCACTAGATTTCCAATATAGAAGAGTTCCCATCTGTTTCTGAATTTCTTTTCAGAAATATATGAAGGAAGCACAAAGTGTCCAGAACAGCATCCTACATTGTGACAAGAAAAAACAAAAAAAGGACAAAGGAGGATTTCTTATAATCCCCTACACCTGAAATCCTATGCAAAGCCCCTTGGGCCAGCAACATGAATGAAGGCAAACAGACTGGTTCATATTCTTCCTTTTGCCGAGTGATCCCTGTAGGAACAGGTTTGAGGAGAAATTTAGTGTGAACTTGTATGGCAGCATGGATGCTCTAATATACACTCTGCTGCAATCACCCTGACATGTGGTCAACTACCAAACAGCAGGCTGAATAGCAGGGGCATGCCAGGCTCCAGGTTCCTCCTTTTTAGCTGCAAATTCACAAGAAATGTCCCATTTCGGAGGGGATAAGTGTGACAACTCTGCCCACCCTGGGGCAGTCTGACATTGCATTTGCTTTAACAAGTAAGCTCAGAGAGCATCATCTTGTGTCATCACTGTCATCACTGCTGTCTTTAGAGATGTGTACTCTGTCCAGGAATTTATCTTTCATTTGCATTTGCTGTCAGCAGACAAACATGTCATTGTTACTGACAGAGATTATGTTTAGTGTCTGATGATTAAGTAACTAGTGTAAGAATCATGTTAGTTCTGAAGCTGTTACAAATTTCTGTCTCTTTTGACTCATTTATGATTACATCTCTTGTATTTATTTTAAAGAAAGGAGTTTGGCACCTGGCTCACTATTCTTCTGCTATGTACTATCATAATGGACTTAAGGAATCTAAAAAAAAATAATTACAAAATGTGTCTTCTTTCGAAAGAGAAAGAGCCTTCATGTACCTCCTTTCAAACTGGACAGAAACTTCTAAGAAATTACTGTTTATTCTTACCGGTTCCCATTCCAACAAAGTTGAAATAAATTTAAATCCTACCTACTAAATTAGCACAGAGTTCCCTGAGGATTCTTTTCTCAGGGCAACAGCCCATCCCTGCTTTGTGGCAGTTACAATTTTTCACTGTGTACAACATGACTCTCCTGACAGTATATCTGCTTTTTCATTTGCTAGTTTCCTTATCTAACTTCATCACAGCCAGTGTGCAATTTTTCACACTTCTTTTGACTGCTCTTACTGTCACTTTTGTCAGTGTCCCCAATTTACACTCACACATCCTCCTCAGCAGGACCGGCTGCTAGGATGATGCTGATGAGGTTTGCACTCCTATAAAGATCTGTCCATGCTTTCATTAAAAGTTGCAATTTGAAATGTCACAATCAACAGTGGGTTTGTTCTGTTATTAGCACAACCAGGGTTTCTTGGATTACCAAAAAAGAACAGTTGTCAAATAAAGTGTTGGGCATACAAGCCTGTGAGTGACAGATCCAGTACAGAGAGAAAATTTGGAGCACACAAACTTAGAGTGTATCCTTTTAAAGTTATAGGGCACACAGTGTGTATACAGTTCGCTCAGTAGCGACAATGCTGCTCTTGCTGTTAAGTGTTGAGTGAAATGCTCCTTATGGTGCAGGTATGTGTAGCAGTTTAGCTCACCAAAAGCTCAGAGTGTGTTTTTGAAGTTAATCTGGGATTGCTCCCAGTTGTCAGGGTTTTGCTTGCATTCTGGAGCAGTCTTGGGGCACATAAGATACTTTGCATCTGGACGATGCTAAATGGGAAGATGCGCTCCAGAAGCGTAACCTAATGCAAGCCTACTAGCAGCAGGCATGTCATGATTGCACAGCAGAGCTCAGTCACCATAAATACCTGCAGCTGCTCAAGCAGGTCTGTTACCAGTCTTGGTGGATAGCTGTACAGCACCTTCTCCTAATGCAGGCACATGTCAAAAGACACCGTAACTGAAGAGGGAGTAGCTTCTCAGCACTATAATGTGTATGTTCTCAGGCCTGTATTATTTTCACCTGATTATGATGACAAGATGCTCATCACAGCAACAGTACAAGAGTGTGGTTTTTTCCATACAAAATGAACCATTTGACCAAGGCAGTAAAGTGTTATTTCTACTTACTATAGGTATAAATTAACCAACCTCACAATGTTCCCTCTATAACAAATTATTCTGTGATGGCATGTTTCAAGGCCAGTGAAGGATAGTGAACCTTTCTATTTCTATTGATTTGCAATTTTTAGACTATCAAGTGGATAAAACAATGCTGTACGATTTTGCTACTGTTTTGAATTACATTTCACATTTGTTTCTTTGGGAAACGTGTGCTTGGATATCACCTTGGCCAGTAGACATCCTGTTAGGGAATATCTACACACAGATACTAAGTATCTCTATCAGTTTCTGAAGGTGAGTGAATAAAAGCAAGGACTGGAGTCAAAACTGTGGAACCATACTAGTGCTACTTTCACACAGCACACTAGCCTGGGCTGTGTTCTGCAGTGATTCACTGATACCTCCTTTGGATTAAGCTGGCTGTGTCTGTCTGTATACATCCAAGCATGTCCTTACAAACCTCTGGAGACTTACACAGGTAAATATCATATACTCCACATTTGTCAGAGTTCGTAGAAACTAGATTTTCAGAAAAGTAAAAAGAGGGATAAGTGAAGGTGATTTTATTCAAACAGTCACATGTGGTTTAATGGTAGGCTTGTCAGTGTTAGGTTTATGGTTAGACTTGATGATCTTGGATCTCCTCAAATCTAAATGATTCTATGACATACAATAGTGAATTTCTCCGGTATAGTTTGTATAACTCAAGGTTGCTCCTTGGTGAAATGTGTAACTCTCACCCTGTGAAAAAAGCAAATACCACTTACTCAGCTGCTGGTGCCTATGACTAGTTCTTTTCCTTTTATTTTTTAAGAGAAGAAAGGAGTATTACTGGCAGACTCATTGCAGCTGTAAAGTGCATTTTAACAAGACACTCCATGTTGCAGGTGTGGTTCTCCTTTGGAGTGGGTATGTAATCTATTGTCATGTTCTCAGGAGTTCTTCAGTGTAAGTTTTTCCTTCCTGTTATTACCCCCATGTCATCCCCCTCCCAACGAAAAAACCAAAAAACCCAAACCAACCAAAAGCCAAAACCAAAGCCAAACAACAAAAAAAAACCCAAACACAAAACCAAATAAACAAAAAACCAAAACCAAACAAACAAAAACCCAAACCCAATTAGCTTCTCCTGACATGGCTTTCAGTAGATATATGTATTTAAAGAATTGCTCTTCTGTTTTCATTAGAAATGGATTCTCAGCAATCCTGCAGTTGCCAGAATTCCTGCATGGGAAGCGAAAGCAACTGGATTAGTAAATACTAATATCCCTGTATACACTGATAGGGATGGGCAACCATGAAAAACTTCTGGCACATTTCCAAGCACCTAGTTGGATATGCATCATTACGGTTAGATATGGATCATTATAAATATCTTTATTCCTTTGCGGTAACACATACTTGGAAAAACTCACTTTACCACTAAAGAAGTCTGTTTTGCATATGCCAATGTACCGAGAACAGAAGACTAGGAGATAGCAACGTCTACAAGTGCTTGACATTGGCCTAACCCCACTCCAATGAAGTCTGAGGTATTATCATTGAGAACATTTGGTGCAAGCAGGACAAATTACAGCACTTTTGTAAATCTCACACTGAAAATACATGTATTTGGTTATAGCATCCCTACTAGAATAGCTCCCCGATTTCTAATAACACAAAGAATAACACCTGGTTTAAAGTAAAAGCTGAACACAGCTACTGCTCTAAGCAGAAGCCCATTTCATAAGAATGAGATACAGAGCACAAATGGGAACAAAAAAGGGTGACAGTAATGTGGACACAAATAACTAGACCCCTGGGTTTTGTAGTGCTAAAATTAAATGACAGGCGTAAGATGCCAAGGGTACACCCTTTGCTCTCTTCATTTCATAGAGAGCTTTCATCTTTTTGAATAAGACAACAAACTCAGCCATTTGTGGTTGCTTACGCCTTCCTCAGACTTGCACACACACACAACTGCTGAACTAAAAAGAAAACTGGCCCTTTTATTCTTTGTGCAGTAAGCATGTCTCGATTAAAATCCCATAGGACCGTTTAGATAACTGCAGGTTTTACTTCCAGATCTGAACTCAGCCCCAGGGAAGCATCCTAGCCTTTCCAGACAAAAACAGAGAGCATATTCCTATGTCTTTTTGATATGGGTGCTCATCTCACTGCTGAATAAAATATGTATTAGGGCATTATCTGTGGACATATACAGCTAGGAAGATTCTAAGTTTTCTTTTTCATAAAGGGAACAAAATCCTACAGAACAGGTCAATTGAGATAGCTCCAGAAAACAGGGTGTTGAATAAAAGGTGGAAGGATGTTTTCAAAGGAAACCTTGCCTGGAGAAGGAGATAGCCTACATTCAGAAAAGTTAATAACTTAACATTTAGATGTTAACATTGAGACGTAGGGTGGAACACCTGATGTTATACCTGATGTTATAATTTACATATGAAAAAATTACCTTTTCCTTTATATGGGTGCCTACACAGGAGTCAATAACTATCTGTAGCTCTAGCTGTAGAGGTTAACATCCTAGTTAAAAAGTTAAGCTTTGCTCTGCACAAGAAATTGTCTTCCAGAAGCAAAGGGAAGAAGTGCTATAAAAAGCATGTTTGGGTGACCTCAGAGTGCCATGTCAAAATACCTACAATGCCACAGCAGGGTTTCACAGGAGAGAGCTCACCTCTGCAGGGCAGTTAGGGAAAAGGGATGGCTTTTTTGGGACATCAGAAGATGCTTCTCCTCTCAGGGTATCCTTTACTGTCAAAGGAAAGAGAGAAAGTAGAAGCAAACGCACAGATACACACTCCAAGCTGTGAGTTATCTGCTAGTGTTGTTTAACCTTGGAATTTTCCTCTCAGGATCAAAATTTGCTATTAGGGTTCCTCCAGAGGGAAAAGTAATGGCCCTTCGCTCTCTTACCTTTTTCATTCCTTTCTGCTCAACAAAACAGCACCTTATTTAACCACAACTAAAACTTGGATTGGCTGTTAATACTAAGGGGAATGAAAGCTAGCTCACAGCTCAGGCTCTGCCTTTGGGGATAGAGTGACCAAGAGATGGAACCAAGCAGAGAAAATGTGATGCAGGTATAGAAAATAGTGAGGGATACAGGCAGAAGACTATCCTCTCCAGTTTATCCTTTTCATTTGTATGGAGACATGCAAATACTCAGCAAATTGGAAAGCACCAAATGTGAAACAGACCAAAGAAAATGCTTTTTGATACAAAGAATAATTAACTTGGGGAATGTGTTGCTGCAAGGTGATACCAAGAACTGAGAGTTCAGTAGGTTCAGGAAAAGATGAGACTTATGGGGAAACTGAAAACAGATAAGATTACATCAGATAAGATTAAATGCACAATTCATGCATGTTAGTAATAGGTGAAACACCAGAGGGTAAAAAGATGACAAAGAGCTTTCTTGAGGTGATATCTTACCCTAATACTCCATTACAGGGTTTCTAATTTCTTCCTTTCAAACCCGACACTGGACACTATCTGACATTGAAATTTGGAATGAGAAAGCTCCAGAGGATACTTATATTGTAATTCCTCTGATTTATGTAACATTTTCTGGTAAGTGTCTGTTCTATAAAAATAAACTGTCCAAGTATTGAGCTAAAACTCTGTATTAGCATTTACCTAGGTGAAATTATCCTTCTGTTTCTATGCTGCTGACAACAGTGAGTTTATACATGAACTGGGGACATTATGCAGCCCTGTGTCCATATGTTACCTCACTCTGCCACCAAAGACCTCACAAGAGGAAGAGCACTCATTTAAACCCTGCATTCATTTACACTGATGGATTACAAAACACCTCTAGCTCTCAGACGGTAGGGAGAACTCTCTAACAAATACACAAACTACCTTTAATTTAACATCTGTGTCTCCAAGTGGCATTGCATTATCATGTTTGTGATCTGTGGACAGTAATCTCTAACTGCTCACTGGAATAGGGATGAAGTGTGCCTGGCAGTTTCACCATTTGGTGGATAAATATTTGTGGCTGGGCAAAAATAACACAACAGATTCCGGCTCCAAGGGGAAGCCCATTTGCTGTGATTTATACACTTACTGAAGTGGATAAACACTAATGCCATCATGATTGCCCGTTGTAAAGATCCTGTCATCTGTAGCAACCTGTCTTTTCCATTGGGGCCAACTGTTCTATCTGATGATAAGCAGTAAAACTCTGGAAGGTGATTGTAAAAGTAACAGACTATCAGTAGCAGTCAGTGTTCTTATTGTTTTGTCACTGTCAGTATTTGAATTTCTAAGACTTACAATGCCAGGAAACTTGCTGCCTTTCTTACAATTTGGTCTTTTTTTTTTTTTTTTTTCTTATCCTGGCAGAAATACTGAACATCTTTGAGTATTAACCAATACAAAGGCATCCGTATTGAAAGAAAAATTAATAAATCCTTTATTTCCCATTAGCTGCAAATATATTCTTATAGTATCTTGGTAGTTTTATAAGCACATTCATGTAATGTACAGGATGTTGGAGTTCACACTGCAGTTTTCTTTCAAGTAGAGGGCACTATTCAATATGCCAGGATAAGAGAAATGTATTTGAGAATTTCATGACAGTTATTGCAATAAATCCCACACTCTATAATCTCTTAGGCATGCTGCATGCTGGAAAGCACTTGAGTTTAACTAGAAAACGTGCATAAACAGAGTTCCACCTACTTAAGATTATCATCAACCTGTCAATTTGCTCTTATCTACGATTTTTTTAATTCCATTTCCTTTTCTTTATCCTCGTGTACCGATGCTTGAGCTCATGATGACAGGAGATAGCAAGACTGCAGTAAAGAGCTGTTGTAGCAGAACTCCAATCACTGAATCTCATAAAAAAGATTGTCTTTATAAAGTAAGCCTGCAGGCTTCAGAAGCAGCCTCCAGCTTCAATTTTCAGGGCTGTGAGGGCAGGGGAAAGGAGCACAAACTGAAACATTGTGACACACAGGAACTCGGAGAACTATAACCCACCTTCATACGTCAGCACTACATCCAAACAGTACAGTATTGCTTCAGAAGGACTGATGTCCCTATTATCATATGTGGTTCATACATTTAAGCTGTATCACCATATGAAGATATCACTGTGCAAGTGGATCATCTGCTTTCCTAATGCCTCTATGTCCTTTTCTCATATTGCAGCAGTCTGAGTCACTGAGAAAAAACTCAAGTCCCAGTTCCTCTTCCACCACTTGAGATAGCACAGGACATCATCTCTCTCAATTGCTCCCTACTGTCCTTGAAAGAGTTTTTTTTCTTCCTTCTAACTCAAATGTACATGTTTATGATGAATATTCTGTGTTGTGTAGAGCTTTTATAGTAAGATGAAAAAAATCTCTTTGATTTTGTGCTTTACTTACGATCTGCAACATAACAGAGCAGTGTAAATTTTGAGATGTGTGAAGGATGTGGATCACACTTTTTGAATAACAAACATCAGTGTACTTCTGAACTTCCTATGCTCCTTGATTTCTTGAAACGTTTCCCTGTAATGAAGAGAAAGATGAGCTACACTGATGGGCCTGATATTCCAGAAATTGCTATCGAAGTTTTTCCCTTTGATGTCTGTCTACGTCTTGATTGTGCTGTCTCCCAGGCTGGAGGGAAAGGAAAGATATTGTTGGCATAATGCTGTGTGGCCTGAATGAAACTAGTGTCACATCTTAATCTCCTCTTGCCCCACAAGGAATACAAATTTCCCAGGATCTAATCTTTCATAAAAGCACAAGCTTCGTGGCAAAAGAAGTGACACTTTGATTTTGATTATACATCTTCATAGAGTGGAGAGTGGAGAATTCTGCATTTTGTCTATCCCAGATGTAACCTAGTTTGTGAGTACAGACACATCTGATTTCTGAAGACAAAACCTTTAAGTCCCTTTTTCAGTTAGATTTTCTAAGGAAACAAGATTTGCAAAATCACACTGATCATCTCAGTACCATTAGCACCAGTAACTTAACCACTGGCCACCTTTATAGCCATGTTTCATAAATGGTAGCAGTCTCAAAGTCATGCAATTTCTACAAATTTAGTGAAAAACTATTTGAGGAATGTAGTAAATGGCCTCACTGGGGAAAAGCTCAAGTTACCTGCAAGATTTGTCTGCTGGCTGTGTGTTTCTTGGAAACAACACTACTATCTCTTGCCGCTTGTCATCTGGGGATAGGTGGGAAGACTTTGAAGAAAGAGAACCACTGGTGCTGCTGTGGCAAGAAGGTCAAGAGGGAACTAAAAATGCAGCTGAGGTTACAGTAATGTAAGATGGGGAGAAGAAGAAGACAATTACTTTCCCTCTCCCTTTCCCTTCCCTTTCCTCATTCCTTTTTCCTTGCAGTATAAGCATTAGCGTGCCTCCTTGTGTACCTGCAGCATCATTATCCAGCAAAAGGGATGTAGCACCAATGGTTTATTTTTTAGGATACAGTAAAAATAAACTGAACAGATCGTGATATTTGGATGATATAAGTTCATGCAGGCATTTGGAGGTCAGGGAACTCTTCAGATTTATTATCACCCAAAGTATTCCTTTGTATTTAGAGATCAATAATGGGGGGGTGTGAGGGGATTAAAATTGTAAGTTGTAATACTGCATTTTATATGTTCACAGCTGTCTTTCCTTTTGAGTAACAAACTCCAGAGTCCATCAAATATGCCATGAAGAATGGCAGAAGCTAATCCATCCTCAAATACAGAATGCAGCATTCCTACTAGACAGAGGAGTGATTGAATGACCTCAAAATGATTAGACAGAATCACAGGCCATGGGAACCCAGAGACCCCTGTGCCATCCTAGGTGTGAATACAAAGGAGATTTTTTACAGTCTTTTTATTTCACTTTGGCACTCATCAAGTAAAAATGTGCCAGACTGCCTGCAGTTCTCCAGTTGAGAGCAGATTTTACAAATGGTGGGGGCTGCTTGCTGACCCACTTCATACAGGGATCTCACTGCTGGCAATGGGGGCTGTGTCCCCTGTGGAGATTGTTGTATTACCCCCAGCTTACCTGCAAAGCTTGCCAGTTTGGGTTCTTCCTTTCTCATTTTTTATAAGCAGTTTTGCCAGATTACATTTAAATATGACCCTTTTAATCAGGTTACTCTGTATAATACAAGCAAAATCATGATGAGATGGATGATGTTATTGCATTACTTATTTTTATCTCCATTGATTCTTCTGTACCTTTCATGAATCACCCTATTGAAAATGTGACAGGTTTATGTCAGTCACAACAAGACTGTAACAGTATTAGCTCTACCATGAATTCAGCATGACACCAAAATTGTATCATACTTGACCTTATTTGATACATTCGTGTACTGTATCAGAAGCTCCGTGCTAAGCTGAACAAAGCACGGGAAGATTCTTTTCTAACAAGACATTCTTCTATATAAATAGAGGTTTGTGTTTTTAGTGTTTGCTGTGCTAGGTCCAACCATGTGATCGTATGTAAATAATAATGCTATTTCTAGAAACTGTGTCTAGAAGATATTCCTTCGTTCTTATACAAGCTTGTTTATAGCACAATCAGTAGCTGGAATAACTTACACCTGATAACATCCGTTCTTACTATGAACTAGTGAATTTTGGCATTCTTTCCATGCCTCGGTGTTGGTGAGAATGTGCAGAGAAGAGAAGGAAACCTTCACAAAACTTGGAGGCCTTAACAAAATCAGCAGCTGGAGAAAAAGGAAGTAGGAGGAGACCTTTTGCCATTGATTTCCTCAAACTAATGGAATCCAGAACCTTCATTTGCAATTTGGATGAAATGCAGTAAACTGCCTAACACATTTGTGAGAACCTCATGACTACAAACTGCCACAGCTCCATTGACTCTGGGAGAGGCAGAGCTAAAGTAGCCTTTGGGTAATTTTTTTTGTTGGGGGTTTTTTTTTTTTTTTCCCCCCTGAGAAAAAGTGGTCTGTCACTTAAAACAAAAGACAGAGAATCAGAAGAGATTATTTTGTAACCCATTTTCTCACAGATTTTCTCCAAGTACTCACAGATAAAAAAAGTAAGGGCTTGGTTTTCAATGATGTTTTGCAGCTAAATCTGCTACCATAGGCAGTTTAAAGCCTATTACTTTATTACAAAATACCAGAAATGATCACATCATTTTAAGAACTGTAATAAAACTTGATTTTGGTATGGCAAATAGCTGAGTTGCAAATACAAAAGCCAGGAATTCTAGCATTAATTAAAGTTCCCCAGCAAAGTTTATGCTGCATCTTAGTTATTTAAATTATTTAAAAGACCTGTTTCATACTGTGCAAATGCATCATCAGCTGATATCACTGAGCAGCTTAGTCTCCCACCTAGGAAACTCCATCCTTCACAACAGCAGTTAAAATTATCATTGGAGAGAACAAGCTTCACACTATTCTTACTAGAAGTTGCTAAAAATGAACAATTCCAATATAAATGCCATGGAAATAATCTTTCTCAATTTCCCCACATCTTAATTGTGGCAGGTTGATTTTAGCTGGCTGTCAGATGCTCTCTCACTCCCGCTCCTCAACAGGATGGAGGGAAAAAATTTAGAATAAACAGCTCATAGGTCAAGGTAAAGACAAGGACAATGCTTAACAATTACTGTCACAGGCAAAACAGAGTCAATTTATGGAAAATTAATTTATTGATAATTAAAATAGATTCAGACATTAAAGACAAATTAAAACCCCACTTTTCCCCCTCTCCTTAGATTCAACTTCATTCCTTTAGTACAAGGGTACTTTAGTACTAGGAATGAGGGGGTTGCAGTCCATCCATACCAGCTCCTCTCTGTTGCTCCTTCCTCCACACACTTGTGCCCTGCTCCAGCGTGGGTCCTCTCCATTGGCTGCAGTCTTCCAGAATAAACCTTCCCCAGCATGGGCTCTTAGTGGGCCACAGTTTCCTCGGGACATATCTACCTGCTTCAGCCTGGGGTCTTCCACAGCTGCGTCCTTGTCTCTCCAGGGGATCCCTGCTCAGACACCTGCAGCACCTTTTCCCCTCCTCCCTGCCTCACCTGGGTACTCACAGGGCTGTATCTGATACTTTTCCCCTCACTGCCAGGCAGTGTTTCACTTTTGTTTCTGGGCACAGGTTCAGTAAGTCATAAGCATTATTCCCGTAGTGTTTGTTTTCTTGCACACGATTCTTGTAAAACAATGTGCAACCCAGAAAACAGAGCAAGACTGACTCTGATGGTTTCTCACAGGACAGAGGGAAAGTGATAAGGATAAGTACAGCTGCCCAGAAACAAGATTCACCTGGTTACTGACAATGAATAATAACAATTTAGCACTCACAGAAATATTCAGGACAAAGATTCATACAATGGCTTTGTGAAATCACCTTTGTGAAAATGAAAAAAACCAGGTGGGAACTCAATATCCTTTTGCTCATGGACTTGTAGAAATAAATTAGTACAGAAGTCATCTTAAAACAGTAGTTGTCATATTAATTATTCTGGATTTATAAAGAACAGTTCTCTTTTCCCTCATCAACCTTTCTCATTATCTTGCCGTACAAAGTATTTCAATACATCATGGAAAACTGGACTAACTTTTGCCTGTATAAAATAGGCTATGAAACACCCTGATTAACACAGAAGTAATCTGCTTACACAAACATTGCCATTTAAAGCAAAGAACCAGAGGGCATAAAGCATGTAGCCATCTAATTAGTAGAAAACATTTTCTTTCTCTTCCTCTGATTTTGTGCTAACCCCAGTGCTGCTGAAAAGGTTGAGACATATGCCACATACCCCAAGTGTCTCTGCTGATGGAGAATTTGACAAGGCAGATGTGGCCTTGACCCACTCATCAAGAAAAAAGCTGCCTGTAGCAGTCTCAGGTGTGCTTGACACCGCTGCCTTCTCTTCAACAGAAAGGAGATGCTGTTGCTCTTCCATGCACTGCTCCTGAAAGAAGGGGAAGGCAGCTGCCACAGGGGGGGAAGCAAGGTGCCATGCTACTGTGTGTCCCTCTCCTCTCTCCCAGTGAAGGTGATGAGAACGACACAGAGAAGAGGCCATGGGCAACCTCAACACTGGTGCTCCTCCCATGTTGGTTAACATTCTCCAGCTCTGTGTGGTGTCTGCACCAGATAGTTACGTTGCAATTTTGAGCAAGCAGCATTTGTGGTAGCTGTAGTGTCTTGCCTTTGTGTGCATACATGGGAGATAACTCATGAGAGGAAATGGGACTAAATTAATCCTTTTATACAGAGGCAACAGAATCATTTGCAACACTCGATCCTGTTTGTACTATGTTGCTTTAAAGGAGGCACCCACTCAGCGTCCTCCCAGGGGCCTGTGTTAGGCATAGAAGGAAACAAACACAGATGAGATTTCCCCACGTTGGGAGAGCTGAAAGAAGATGGCTGGAAGCCAGGAAGTCAGCATGATAGAGGCATGCATCTGAGCAAAATGGCAATGCAGAAGTATTTCACTTGCATGCTGCAAGCAATTATTTTTTTAAAACACATCCATGTATTGTACATACATCAGGCATCTATGCAACAACGTGTATGCAGATGAAAAGATAAGTATTTCTTGCTGGCTTTCCTTCAAGACAGTTCTGATGTCAAGATGACAGCATGAGGATTACAGTTTCCCAGATCACTTGCTGTTCAGGGCACATTCCACACTCATTCCGTCTGCAGATGCTTTTTAATGTCAGTACACGGATCAGTGACAGGACATGGTCCCCAGGGAACAGCCTGGCACCCTAATAGAAAAAAGAAAGGCTTGGGCAGCAATGTATGCAGTGAGCCACACTGATGCAGGACAGATTCTTCATTTCAAAGAGAAAAATCTGCATTCTTCAGAAAACAGTGTTCAAAAATTTAATCTTCATTCAGTTCAATGGAGCAGCTTCATAATTTACAGCACCAGATAAAGCTAGAAGATGTAATGTGAAATATCTGAGGCAGTTCTTCCCCTGTATTAAAATGCACCTTGGGCAACAGAGCCTTAACTTCTCTTAACATATGTTTCTAGCAGATAAGTAAACAATTTGGATGTGAAATGGAAATTTTCAAGATAGTTACAGTCGGAAAAGCATCAGCTCATACTAGACTTCAGCTGTGGTACCCCACTGATAATTTTTTGGGGTGGTTTGGCATAGTTGAAAGGAAGCAGCTTTGGAAGAATAAAAAGGTTTTTGTGTACAAGTTGTTGGATAAGAGATACCAAGAAGAAAGACATCATTTTTACATCAAAATTCTGAAAGTGGTCTTGGTGGCAGGACCAAATCGTACACTAGAGAACATGGCCAGGTGAGCAGAGGATCTCCACTCTCAAAGACAGGGAAAGCAGAAACAGAAGGGGCAAGGCAGGGAAACTTAAAGATTCCTGCATAGAGAAGCAATCTACTCAATGCATTGAGCTTCATCGACATTCGGCTTCCTTATAACCATTGGATTTCTTTGGCTGTGGACAAAATCTTTAGTCATGTGCATGTTGAGCTTTCAATTTGATGGCATCTGCTCGTCTCTGTGGGGCTTTGTGTACAGCAGCAAGCTGCAGGGCAGCGCTGAACCCATCCCAACACCTCTACCATAATGGCTTAGCAGCAGATTGCAGACTGGCAAGTCACCCTCAGTGAATTTCAGCACAGTCACAAACTGAGTGGTCTCTATTCAAAGTATCCTCCTGTAGTGTCTTATATGCACTGGATACTAAGCTGCAGCAAGTTTCCTCCCAGATCTCTGCCACCAAGCTTAGGGAATGTGTGTTACAGACGAGAGTGCTGTGTGCCCTCAGAGGGACCTTTGCCGAACCATTTCCAGATGGAAAAGCTGGAAACCTTGTACTTCTCCTTTCTGCACATTAGCAGCCTCACAAATGGGAACTTGTTGGAGAAAGAACAAATTCCCATCTTTAATGGGTTTATCTAAGCAGATAGAGCTCCACTGAGGGAAACACCACGTCACTGCAGTATTTCACTGTGCAACACATCAGGAGAACAGACATTGTCCACTACGCAATCTTGTCTTTAGCTGCTTGTAACTCTGTCAAACATTAGCCATTTAAAGCGACACTTCCCCATCCTAAAGGTGTCTCAGGCTGAATACAGGAGGTTTTCTCTGTTTCTGAAAATAAAAACATTCTTTTTGCACAAATTACAAACACACTGATAATTTTTTCAATGAGAATGTTTTCACCAAGAGTATCTTTATGCTGGGGCTTAAAATTTGGTGGCCTGTTGCTTTGCATGCAGTGAGTGACAGCTTTTTACCCATGGCCAGAAAAATACCTGCCATACCCCTCTGCACGATCCACGTGTTGCCCAGAGCTGCAGAAACAAACCTGTCCCTTGCCTGATTAGGTGTCTGCAGCGGTATGATCCAGGAGCCTGTGCTGCCTCTTTGCTGTGCTGCCAGCTAGATTCCCATCACCAAACACCTCTGGAAAAACACTAGCAGAAGGGTGTCTCGTCCTCCCCTAGGGCCAGGTCCATAGGGAGAACAGCCACATCTACTGGCGATGGGTGGCACAGGTCTCCATCCCGCATTGCACTAGCGATCCTTGCTGTGCCCGTAGTACAAGAGAGGAATGTTCCTGGCATTGTGGATTATTTTTTACACAGTGATAAAGAATTATACCAAAAGCTTTTTATATAAACATATAGGATCAAAAACCAAAGCCCCAGAAGATGGGAAATATCAAACTAACACTGACTGCACAAATTCAAAATCCCATCTTTTGTAACCTAACTACATAGATTACTCTTCAGGATTTCTGCCTCATTTACTGCACTATTTTACTACAGTCTTTTGCATTTAATATTTTTAAGTATGGTAGAATAAATTGGGGATATAACGTTCTATTAATAAAGCCATTTTGTTTAGCATGAGCGCAGTTTGTCATACAAAATGCATTTGAAAAATCCTAAGGGAAAAATAGTACAGCAGTGACACTATGTCCTTCTTCTGCCCTGTACAAGACACTTACTTATTCTTCTTCCATTCCAGTAGACTATCAAGGATCATCTGTTTGTTTTTTAAGTAATTTCTTATGTTCTTTCTGAATCCTAAGATGAATAAAAGTATCCAAAAACAAAACATGAAAATATTTTAATCATGAAATGTAATTTTATTTGTCTCCAAGTTGCAGGGGAGAATTCTTAACTGCCTTACCACTAGTTTCTTTAATAATTCTCAATAGTTTATTACTATATTATTTTATATGGACAGATAACTTGCTATCCAGTGAGACTGTTTAAGTTATTCATCATGCATTTCAACTCATTGGCTAATCTGACAGTGACTGACAGTCTCTGGAAAAGTACAGTATAGCTAAAAAAACCTGACCTAACTTTTAAACAGTTTTCTCTGTGATACTGACATCACTAAACAGAGTTTTACATATGTCATGCTGTTGCTGCAGCAACCTGGCCTCTTTTCCTCTGACTACTGATAGGGAGCCTCTAAACCTGATATGGTCTCGGATGCCTTGAGATTAATATCTTGGGACCATTCCAGAGAAATCTGGATTAATTTGCAGTTCCTAGAAAATGAACTATTTCATGTAAACTACTTTTCACATTCCATCAGGCATGAGCTTTCTATTCATAACCTTTATAGAAATGACTCGGTTGGCACAGGGCCCCCAAGACATTTAGGAGAAAGCCGTTGGCACAGTGAAAAGGAGAATTAAAATGGCTTTGGCTTCCTTTGTATTTTTTTTTTTAATGCCAACAAAGAAAAGGTTATTTTTGTGAAAGCAAAAGTCATATTTTGGGGTTGCTTTCACTTCTGAATGCTTACATCTCACTGCATCAAATTTTCAGTTCTCTGTGTCTTCATCAGGGATGAGACTGAGACAGTGAAGCAAAGGATTGTAAGCACTGATATGTGTAATTCCTAGAGCCAGAGTTAATCCCTAGCTAACACAGCCGTAGAATTTTATAAGGACACCTGAATATTTGATAAAGACTTTAACAGTTTTGATGGCACAGTTTACATCACTACACATGTCTCAAATACTCTGAAAGCCTTTTTTCTGACTGCTTAGACCCTTTCTTGGGGAAGAAGGGGGAAACACGGTACCGGAACAAACATTATGCAAGAGAACAAATCAGACCAATTCACATGGGTTTGCCTGGGAGTTACAAAACATTTTTAACCACCTTGACAGTGTACTTAATGTCTTTCTAGAAAGAGCATAACAAAATGTTCTTGAATTCACAATATATATAATTATAGAGAACATGTGTACTGTAGTAGAGTAGTCCATAAGAATGCCAAAATGGGAGAAAAAAATTGAAATTTTTCGGTACCCTAAAGGTGCCCATCCCTTGCTAAGACTTACCACATCTGATCTTCAGCAGAACACCACACTCTGCTGAGCCAATGCAAAGCTGGAGACCGGAGAGGCCACGGCAAGGCATGATGAAAAGATGTTTAGAAGAAATCTGAGCAGTAAAAAGGCACGTCCAAGGGCCATGGGTGTTGGTGACCCCTGAGGGGTTTCTGGCTTAGGTCAGACACAGCATCTAATACTTGGCCGCTACCAAAACTGGGACAGGAAGCCACATGCTCTGCTTCTTCAGAGAATCATTCAGTGTCAGAGAAAATCTTCATCATTGTCTGCTTTACACTGGATATCCAGGGCTGGGCTTCAAGTGTGTGCAAACTGTTCAGGCCAAACATCTACCTATGAACTGTTTAGCTAAACACACTTGGGTCTGTGTAGCACCAACATTTAGCACTTCATTCTACCAATTTCCAAAGGTTCTATGCAAATTTTCACTAAGGTACAAACTATAAGGAAATGTCAAAGTTGTGATGCAGTGAGCAGAGGTCTGGGGTAATGGCACTTGAGAGACCTGGAGTCACCCCCAGCTTTGCCACACGTTTGCCAACAAAACACTTCAGTTATTTATCCTTGGCTTCCTCAATCATAAAATAGAAGTAATTGCATGGGCTTTGTGAAGTACTCTAAGCACTAGTGCTTCAGAAGATGTTAGTGTTGGTATTATTCACCAAAATTCTTGTTGCAATGACACAGTACATACTACATGAGGCAAACCAACAAGAAAAATAGTTCAATACAACCTTTTGTTGTGTGGTAGACCCCAAAAGCACCAGTGTCCATGGATTTGCCTTCCCATTATATGATCCAAGAATATAAGGTATATAGAGCTTTTCTTCTCAGTACTGTCTTGCAGAATCATGCTAAACCAAATTTATATAACCCAATTTCTCCTAAAGACAGCACAATTCCTAGTAGTCATTCACTACTTAATTGTTCTACCGCATTACAATATACAGTAGGAGTGTTTCTACAGCTAGGTAAAGCTATGGCAAGTCAAGACTCATAAAGAGAAGCAGCATCCTTTGATTTACCTGCTTATAGACATAGCTGTAAGCCCAGATGCGCAGGCTGCTCTTGCTATTCGCTGCAGGAAAGCAGCGTGCGCTCTCACAGACCACGAAGGCCAAAGCTCTCAGGCAGGGTAAGACATTTACCATTAAAAAAGTAAGAAACTAAAGTAATACTTTGGATATGTTGGGCTGACATACAGACTGCCATTAACAGCAGGAACAGCAGTGGCAGATTAGGCAAGCCTAATTACTCACCTGGGGACCTGGCTTGCATGCTGAGGACATTAATGACACATCTCTCCCTGGGAGGCGAAAGGGAGGTGATCTTTAGTAGAAGTGAGTGGCAGAAAGCACCATATAAACATCCTGGCAGGGCTCTGCTCCACCGCTCATCTCAGGGGATGGGGAGAATAAACCCATATCTTCAAATAGTTTTTCATCCTTTCTTTAGCTACCTAATGGTGTTCTTTTGAAATAGCGGGTTTTTTTCCCAAACCCTTTGATCCACAGCATACGCTAGTGGCTTTTCCTGCTTATTCTGTTCAAAACATTTAGAAATGCATTACTTATAATGTAGTGAATGGCTCTTCCTATATTTTAGCACACTTGCTCTTTTTTTTTTTTAAAAAAAAACATATTGTTTTTATTGTTGGTTGTTGTTTATTGGTTTGTTTTGGGTTTGGTTTTTTTTTAATTCTGTAGGAAAGCATGCAAAATCACAGTGATTTTAAGATCTCTGTGGTGTACCACTGAATTTCGGGAGGGCTCCTTTCCTTTTCCACCTGAGAGCCAAAGAAAAGTCTCAGCATCTGTGATAATGCTTCTAGCAAAAGTATCGCTTGGACATAATGACCATGGAAGTTTCACTGCTCCTTCATATGTAGATAGAACAATGAGTTTCACACACTTGCTCACTCAAAATAAACCCTGATCCATATTTCTGGAGGTACTTCTGAACTCCGACTGTCGCTTCCACCTACTCAGCATTGCACCAGGATCTCTATGCCATTTAGCAATATGGAAAGATAGCTGGTCTTGAACCCCAGCCAGAATCAACGTGCTGTAAACATTATTTTCCTTGAAACAGACCAAGTTTGCATGTGCAGATCCAATGGCAGAATGTGGGAAAAATTTCGGTGCTAACAGAATTCATAATGCTTCTTTTTAAAATTTGTGGTGGTGCAGCGTGAAAGACCAAAGGAAAAAAAAAAAAACAACTAGAAGGTGTAATTGTAAAGAGCCTGATGGACCCAAGAAAAGAAGCTCAAAACTGAGCCTTTGAGACCACTTCTCTTTGGCCGTAATTCTGGGCCAGATAATTTATTCACATTGCCCAGTGTTTGTACCGCCTTAATTTAGTGTTTCAGTGCAGGTGAAGCTGTAAAGATAATACAAGGAACCTTCTGCACTGTCAGAGGAATGAAAAAGAAAACAAAAAAAAAAAATCAAAACAAAGATACTTTAGCAGCCCTATCAGATACTCACTCCTCTAGCTGAAAAGAAAAAGATGCCTGTTTGGAATAATGAAACAGTTTTAATTTTGAATTTGCTCAGTGATAGCAAATTCATCATTTGAAAGCTAATCATTTTCTAGATGATACAGTATCACCTTCAGTAGAAAGAGAAAGAGAGAGGGAAGGGTAATAACATTCCTACTGCAAAGCTTTCCCAAAACCATAAACTCATTACTGCAAACTAAAATCTAAAGTCAACCAAAAACTAGG
This sequence comes from Todiramphus chloris collaris, assembly GCA_025345505.1. Taxonomy (NCBI): domain Eukaryota; kingdom Metazoa; phylum Chordata; class Aves; order Coraciiformes; family Alcedinidae; genus Todiramphus; species Todiramphus chloris. The sequence continues at coordinate 11,842,940 of JANVCC010000017.1, read as the reverse complement.
ACACACTGGGCTTGTGTGCTACAGATCCAAAGCTGTGGAGTAAAACTAATCAGTTCTCGGATAGGATTGTGGGGTTTTTTTTACTGCAGTACAATCTACTGTCTAGTTGGTCAAATCAAGTCTTTCTGAGAAAAGAAGATTAGAGACAGTTGTTTAAAATATTGGAGAGGGGTGGGGGAAAGCAGGATTTAAGCTTCATTACTGACCAGGATATACAAAACAGACCGTAATGAAAAAACAGTATTGAGATTGTACTTGCGGTCTGAATGGAAAATGTTAAGTGAAGACAGGGCCATATGGAAGAGCTTATAGTTACAGCGAAAACTGATGCTGAGGCAAACGCCCTCTGAATAAGTGAAATTAGGCGTTATGGGAAAGTCGCAGGAATTAAAAAAAAATATTACACCTGAACAGTGTAACTTGACTATTAAGCAAGTAATGAAATTCAGAGAAATTTAATTTTACTTTATAGGAATTGCTCCTCCTGCAATGATCACTGTACTGTGCATTAATTGTTAGTTGAAAAAAGTATTAGGTTAAGTATCATCCTTTTTGCATTAAAAAAAAAGATATTTGATGAAAAATTCTATCTTTCAGCAAAACTTCATCAATTTCATTGTTTTGAAGATTTCATCCCATATTTCACCAAAACCTTAAGTATCTGAACTGATGCACATGTGTTACATAAATGCATTTGAAGCCTTGGTGAACGACATCTGGATGCCCTATTTATCTGCCCACCTGGAGCTCACTGCAGCACCATGAATATAATTTGTGCAGGGGCAAATTATGATACACCTTTCATAAGTTGAGAGAAAATAATAAAATACTACAGATATCTATGCTCCAGCTTGCCTTACATTTCATTTTCCTATAACCTGCTTGACTTTCACCAAGAGAGTTATGTGAAATTTGCCATAGTTAACTGCATATCCCGCAAGATGTGAAATGCATCATCTTGGGAGATGTCTGTGATATATTTTTAAAATGTTTTTATCTCTCTCAGTACTGCCTAAACTGTCCTAGCTCTGGTCCAAGCTAGGCAAATCCAGTCTTACTTCCTTAGTTTTCTTTTTTTTTTTTTTTTCCTCAGGATCTTTTCTTTGTTGTTTTCCATCAGCCTTCACTGACAAGTGGTCCAGAACAGAAGCAACTCAGGCTTGGCAATTTAGTTAATACAACCCTGAGCAGCTGTCTATCTGCTGCACAATCACCAAGTCACAGTATTATAGACTATTTGAAGACTATGATATGCCTTTACAGTTCATCTATTTCATGCTAAAGCAGATATTTAGGACGTAGGCATATTCTGACAACAGAGATGCAAACCATTAATTTTCTGGAAGATGAAGGTCTCTTCTACAGTTTCTTCAAATCCTCAGCAGCACTTTACACCACCTCAGCAATACAGACATTCTGGCCATGGCACAGCCACTCAGTAAACACAAGGAACTGAGGCATCAAAAGGTGACAGTGTATAGGGCCACTGCAACACTGACGAGCTTCATGTACTCCATGACCACATTTGCTCAACCTTGGAAGTGAGCTCCATAAATGCTCTGTAGAGTGCACCTGCATAAAACAAGAGCTAAAGATGTGCAAGATCTGATTTTGTCAGATCCTACCCGTTATTAGGAAGCGTGGTAAGTAAGTAGGTCAGTTAGGGGAATTCCAAAAGTTTCATCGTTGTCAATATATTATGTCCAAGCACCACTCTGGGCATTTTAAACCAGCATAGCTCCCTTGAGTTCAATAAAAGGATGCCCATTTCCACCAGGCGAGCACTGGCGTCACAACTTTTGAATATATCCCAGTGGAGCAACCCAGTATGGCAAATGCCTTCTATGGTACAAAAGCCTGGAAATACAAGGGTATGGAACCCAAAGTTATCCACCTCTCTACATCATCAAGCCTAAATGGAAGAACACAAAGAAATCATCAATGAGATTTTTACTTTAATAATTTAGGGCAAAACCATGCAAATCATTACACAATCAAGTGTTTTCCTTGAGCTCCCTGTGCGCATTGAACTCACTCAGCTCTACCGATCTTTTGTTACACAAGTATAGACTTGCTGGAGTGCCCTGCTAAGGTTCTGGCAATACATTTTTCATCTGCCTTTTACAGGGTATTTTTAACTTGATTAACCATTTAAAGCATGCAAGCCAAACATTGCACTGTCTCACAGTTGTATAGTACTGTCAAATCCAATGCATAAAAATTAATGTTAGGATGTTTTGGTAGCAATTCTTGAGAAATATTTGTAGCAGAATAGTTTTCTGATAAATGTAGAATGAGGACATTTAGGCAAACTGTATTACAGTGAAATGATAAACCACTGAGTATCTAGGATCTGGTGAACAAAACATAGTTAATGCCTCATCATTTAATGATAGAAAATGAAGGCCCACTTCCTACAAAATTATGGAATAGAATAAATTGTAGACACTTAGTAAGAAACACTTTTGAAAACTAACATTTTTAATGTTGTTCAAATATGTATGATAGAGACTTTCCAAACACAGTTTTTGCCATGTCACACTGATGAAGCTTAAATGTGTATTAATGTCATTTCCTTCATAAACAAAATCTCAGAGATTTGACAAAAAGTAGTAAATTTGCAGTAAAAACTATTTAGGTTTTTGTCCTTATCTCACAGTGTAGGAATGGTAACATCATGCAGGAAAAAAAAAAACCCTCACAGGTCTAGCCTTGCTTGGGGAAATATAGACATGTATTTTGAAAACTATATTGAAAATTTCAACATATTAGAAAATAATATTTTTCAGGTTAGGTTGATTTATGCGTGTCTGTTGTAAATCTGTATTTCTCAACTGGAGAGAAATATTATGGGGTTAATCCTGCATCTTTGAAAACACAATGCAGTAAACCATTAAGAATTTTGCTTAAGTAAGGAATAAATCAGTGAAGAGTATGAACCCATGCTTAAATATTCAGTCTACAGAAACACACAAATTACTGAAAATTACTTCTGGTACAAACTGAAGGGTATATATTTCATCACTTAAAGCACTTTCTATGAAATCTAAAAAATACTCATTTGCTCATTCTCAGGAGTTGTTAATTTCAGAGATTAATTCCAATATTCACCCAAGTATAACTTCCTACAGGTATTTGTTGAAAACTGACACATTCTCTTTTTAATTAACTCCAGTGATATGTTAATAACTTACATAGCTTCTCAACTATTGGTTAGTTCTGATCCAGAGTGTAGCTTGAATGACTACCATTTATGAGATTTCACATAATATTGCTGAAGTATATTCTTATAACCTAGTCAGAAGTTATAATGGCCTTAAGGATGTACAGTAAGAAATGAGAAAGCTCTGTGTCCAGTAATAACAAATAAACTGTGTTGCTGCTGAGATTTCAGTGCTTTGGAAGCTGTTTCTGCAACTTAGCACCTGCATGTCTTAATTTATATTCTTCCATCTGTTACTTGAGTCCATTTATTTTACACAAGTAGTAGAAGAAGGATAGATAAGAAGGTTCAGCTGACTCAGTGTAAAAACTAGAAATTCCTTGGTACTAAATCAAAAATATTAGGGTCCTGAACTTTAAATACACATTTATATAATATATTCTAGTGTGCTACGTGTAGATAAAGATGGTATTTCCTTGGACAGCTCTATTAGTTCATATATCTAGGGAAAAACTTTTTGACATGAATGTGAAAGAAATACTCAGTAAGACACTGAAATTTAAGTACTGCATTACCTGAAGCAGAAAACTATTTCTTAATTCAAAATGCATTCTTTTTATCCTAAAGAGTTAGTTTTACTGGTCATATTGCCATCTCTTATTTTCTTGTTTAGAGGCTAGAAAAACAGTAATTCTCTAGACACTGAGAAATAGCTAGCATTTCTATTGCTCTCATGTCCTTTCTCAACTAATTAATTACCAACAAGAGAATCCATTCATTTGTATTATAAGCCAGAAAAAAAAAAAATAAATCCAAAAGCTCCCTAACAGTGGAAAATGCAATTAAACTACCAGTATAATAATTCAGGTGCAAACAGCTGCACCATTCTATAGCAGTCCTTTCCTTTCCTCCTTTCCTTTCCTTTCCTTTCCTTTCCTTTCCTTTCCTTTCCTTTCCTTTCCTT
>JANVCC010000017.1:11725681-11835752 GCA_025345505.1 Todiramphus chloris collaris | reverse complement strand
GCGGGGGTTCCGCGCCCGCCGCCCGCGCTCCCGCCGCTCCTGCGCTGCTCTGCGCCGCCACCCGCGGCTCCCGCCGCCCCGCTGCCCTCGCCCCCCGCCGCCACCGCCGCCGGGAGCGGAGGGAGGGGACGGGAGGGGGCGGCTCCTCCCGCGGGGCGGCCCCGGGCGGGGCGAGGCGAGGCGGCTCCGGGGGCTGAGCGGGACTGGGGGGACACACACGCGCACACACACAGGACTGTCCACTGATCCCCGGCACGGCCGGACCCGCGCCGCCCGCGCTGGGCAGGGGCAGGGGCAGGGCAAGGACGGGGAGAGGGGCAGACGTGGCCCCTCTCCCCGGTCCCTCCAGCCAACTCGCCCCGCTTTGTTGCTCTGGCCCCCGCGGGTCTTTCCCCTCAAGGATGGAGGCCCCTCCTTAGCCTAGGGGAAGTTTTTCCCTCCCGGTCCGTCAGCCCCACAACTCCTGTTTTTTTACATCCTGGTTTTATGGGGGTTTGAAATACAGACAAGGAGCAAAGCTGGGGTAGGACGCCCCTGTGTACGTGCAGCTCCCTTTCGAGGGGTCGGCCATAGAATAAAGCCATGATGCCCGCTATCTGAAGGCTGAGGGTCACCCGTGGGGACAAGGCGGAGGGAAGTCAGCACTTTCTGGTGCCCTTGACCTCTGCAACCAAGTGAGGGACAGGAGACATGTCCTCACAGTGCATCTCCCCAGATGCGGCAGGACCGTCAGCAAGGCGCCCGCAGAGGACTGCTCACCTGGGATCAGGGGTTCACAAAGTTCAAGTGATGAAAACTCAAGGCTATAATTGAACCGTTGGGCAGAGGGATCATAATATTCCCCATCCTCGACTTGGGCAACAGATCTCTTTTCCCTTGTGACTTGACGTTCTTATATAATTTTAGAAATTTCTGGTTTAAAGGTTCGGGAAAATTGAAAACGCTTCACTATAAAGTAAATATATGGGTCCTGAGCTGATCTGAAAAATGAAAAAAACCCATAATAGAACAACTTCTACCTAGCAACAGAAGTAAAATGGCATAGCTGAGATCCAAAACTGAAATAATTTAAATTTGTTTATTTTGTATTCCTCTCCAGTCTGTCTAACTATTGTTCCAGAAATTAACTCCTCGGAGCCGTCGCAGCACATGCTGAAATGCAATGGAACTGCAAGCATCTACATTATATCTCCCAGTCAGTCTCAGATGTTTCCTGAAAAGTCTGCCTTTACTGTTTCCAGAGCAATTTAGGGTATTCAGGACTTCTCATCGCCAAGATCCCCAGCCAGGATGCTAGTTAGTGCCCTACTTTACCTTTCTTACATGTTTTACATGCACCTGGGAGAGTTTTTGCCCGTAATGTTTATTTTTTGTTTGTTTACTGAAGAGACATAACCTTTCCTTAGGAACAGGGCTAAATCCACTGTCAGACACAAGCTGCCTGCCAGCCCCCAGGGTGACACAGCTACCTTTCTCATTAGCTTTCATGCCTTGTCTCTTGCTCCCTACCACAGTGCTGGTGCGTAGCTTAGCCCATGCCTCTGGGGCCACCACTGCCCCACAGCTCTGTGTTTTGGCTGTGGATGTTGGCATCACTGGTCTGGCCCTAGCCCTGCTTTCACCGCTATATGTGACCATCTGCCCACATCTCTTGATCCTATGGGACATGCCCTGACAGAGGGTGAGAGACAGGCTCAGTCTGCTCCCTTGACTGTCTCACGAATGTCATATTGGGTAAAGGTGACAATTACATTAAACAACTTGTATGTTTAATAACTACCAGCATACACCCTTGTGTAGGGGGCAGAAAAGGAAGCCATCAGGCCACCCTGGACTGCACTGAATGGCCTGATAACTTCGGCACAATTTTATAACTTGGCATTGCCTTTCAAATCACTGTACGTGAAAGAAGGCATACATCTCCTAATCTGGGAAAATCTCAGACACTGAGCAATGCCTAATTACAGCTACACTTCAGGTACATATTCACCTACTGTACAAAACCATGCAGTTGAAGTAGCCCTGACTGGACTAGCAAGTTTCATTTTCATAGTCACGCTGGCATGGCAAATAACAGTGATGCAACTGCAAGTACTGTTTTCAAAGGGAAGTCGTATTAGTTCCACTTGACTGAGAAATGGTACTATTTTTAAGGAAAAAAAAAAAATTAATCAGGAAAATACACCTAGTGATATTTTCAGAATCACTCATCCTCAATGTAAACGGGTTCCTTGAAAAGTCAAAGACACCTCAGTGTTCCTTTCAGTGAGATAAAAAGTTGTCCAGAACTATATGCTTTTGAAAACACCACTGGTTTTAGTCTTCTGCTTCTCTGAAGCCCTTAAGAACATGGGCTGAAGAGAATGGGAAAAATAAGAGCTTAGTACTAACTGCAAGAGGTTGGCAGAGGTCTGCTGACATTTGCTACCAGTAGTAGAAACCTGAATGGCTCAAACTCTACTAGCCCCTTGTGGCAAAAGTGGTTTATAGGAGACTTGAAAGAGGTACCATCTTCTGTTTCAAGGTGTGGCCAAGGGTTACCTAGGTTGTATCCACAGCTTCACACATAAAAACTGATGGCCTTAAAAAAAAAACAGGGTATGGAAAAATTCATATGGGCTCTGATGCTTCAAAGACCAACCAAACTTTAAAATGAGAAATAGTCCATTTGCTGTTGTGGAAGATGGGGTTTTTTTTGCCTGTTTTTTTCTCTTTTTATGTATATGACCCCTGTGTGCTGTACTAGCTGGAGCAGACATGAAGTGCAAGACTGTGTTTTCACAAACCTTCACAGGAAATCTGGGGGAGAAGAAGAGGGCTTTTAAACTGGCTCTTTGAGATTTAAAACATTTCCCCTTCTCAAAATAGTTCTGAAAAAAATATTTTAGACTTAGAAAGGGACCATTTTGAAACACAAAAGGACAGAAAAAGTTTTAAAGTGACTGAAATTTCCCTGGAAGTATCTTCCTGGTTTCTAATTTCACAGTAAACTCTAATCCATATAGCTCTTTTGTTGCTTACAGCATAGTAAATCACCCAGTAAGCTCTATCCCACAAAATCATGGCATGCTTTACAAGGAGAGGTTTTTTTTATTTCTGGATGATATTTTAAAATGAGTAGTCTCAATACAGTTCATCTTCCTAGTCTCCAGTTATCAATATCCTCAAATCTTTAATCTTCTTTTGGACGCTGTTCAGAAAAAGTAGGGAAAAAAACCCACAGGTCTCTTACCAATCTTTTTTTTTTTTTTTTTTGTTCAAGTTAAGCAGGTTTGAATGCCCAGAGCCTTAACATGTGAGCTGTTATTCAGCTCATACTGGCTGCCACATTTGCTTACTCATTCACTGCATTGCCATTATACAGTTGAATTTATTAGTAGGATGTGTAGAAATACTTTGAGAATGAAAGGTAGCATGTGTAATCCAAGTCTGTCCTTATCACATAGCACATTTATATTACAAATGGTAACAGAGTCCTTTACACAGGAATTTAAAGTCTTTATTCTTGTCTAAACATCAAATTCCAGTTAGATAGACTGTATCACTATTATGCAAACTGCTGTTTAAGTAAAACTATTAGTCCAATGGCCAAATAATGTCTGATATCAGGGCCTCGTGATTGAGTCTGGGGATGTAAATGATCTGCCTCCCATTTTACATCTGTTTCAGAATGCTGTTTTTGAGTTTGGATGTAGTTAAAATATCAGAAGGACAAATGTATGCAAACGTGTAGGAAAATCTGGAGGTTTCCAGATTATCTGGAAATTATCTCAATTTCTTTTTGAAGTTCTGAGAAATATTAGCTGCCTTGTCCTCAGGACTCCTAAAGTCCTCAGGACTTTAATCAGGCCTTATCCAATCTAAGCTACTTTCTTACTTACTGAGTTGAGACCACAGGCTGCTGTTAGCATTCATTTGGGTGGGAAGGCTGTGTTGTACACATTTGTCTCTCAATAGCCTTCTACCATCACATTGTACAAGATTCAGCAACAGATTGTAGAATATCACAGTACTAAAAGCTCCAAATGGAAACATAATAAATCAGACTTTCATAACCTGTATGCAATGCCTGATAACACAGGAATTGATAGAATAATCTAAAAATAACCACACCAAAACATCATTCTTCTCTTCCAACATATAGATTTTTTTTCTTAAAACCAATCTTTCACTTCAAAGGTAACTTAGAAAAAAACTGAGAGAAACTGCAGAGTAAAAGAAGAGACAAAAACATCCCTTTTCTGTTTCCACTTGCTTAAACATTTTCTTTCAAGATGATTTGCAAAATAAGTATCACTCCAGAGGAGATAGGAACCAAAAGACCAAACTATTTGGCAAGTTCATCTCCTGAGCCCTGTCACTCATTTCAGCTTCTTTGGTTACACACTTGTGTTTGTCTGCTCCAAACTTCCCCTGTGCATGCTTCCTCCTCACACTTTCTCCTGTGCCCAACCATAGTGCCGCTCCTCCATGGAGACCTTGTGTCACCCAGCATGGTCATCATAGTGAACCTCTCTCACATGCCCCAAAATTTCTGCCACTGCTGAATACGAGCTCTATTCCAATATTTTAAGGCAATAGAGTAGTTCAGATCCCACCTCTCGACCACTCATTCTCTCTCAGACCAACCAAATGCCTGGAAATCTTGCACCCTCCACTCCTCTCATCTGTCCACTGACCTCTTCAATGCTTTTGTCTGTTAGTCCCTGACCCCCTTGCTGTTAAGTCTCCCCATTTACCTCCCTGCAAAATTAATTTCTTGGTCTCCATATGTCTTGCCTCTGGAGAGGGAGAGGGAGAGGGAGGGGGAGAGGGGAAGGGAGAGGGAGAGGGAGAGGGAGAGGGAGAGGGAGAGGGAGAGGGAGAGGGAGAGGGAGAGGGAGAGGGAGAGGAGAGATGAGAAGGAGAGGAAGGAAATTTGTCCTCCAATTCACTGACTGGGAACACAAGGAGCAAGCCACGTTCCAGACTCCCATGACATGTGCATGCTTCAGCATCACATATGCTAAAATTGGAACAATATGGAGAAGATTAGCATGGCCCCTGTGCAAGGATGACATGCAAGTTCATGAAGCATTCCATATTTTTTAAGCCTGTCTGGAGAAGAGCAACTAAGCTGGTGAAGGACCTGGAGAACAAGTATTATGACGAGTAACTTAGAGAACTGGGGTTATTCAGTCTGAAGAAAAGGAGACCGAGGGGAGACCTTCTCACACCCTAAAACTACCTGAAAGGATGTTGTAGAGAGGTAGGTGCTGATCTCTTATCACAAGTAACTAGTGAACAGAGCAAGAGGGAATGGCTTCAAGCTGCACCAAGTGATGATTAAACGGGACATTAGGAAAAGTTTTTTCTCTGAAAGGGTTGTCGAGCATTGGAACAGCCTGCCCAGGGTGGTGGTTGAGTCACCACCCCTGGATGTGTTTAAAAGCCATATACATGTGGTGCTTGGGGATATGGATTAGTAGTGGACTTTACGGTAGAGTAGGGTTAATGGTTGGACTCAATGATCTTAAAGGTCTTTTCCAACCTAGATTCTATGATTCTATGACATGCCTTCAATTTTGCTGCAGTTGAAGTCAAAGATTATTTTTATGATTTTTTCCCTCTCTCTTTAATAGTATGTTACCGAAACACAATTGAATCTCACATAAGTGAGGAGGCCAACTTAATTTTTAAACTTAAGCATGGTAATACACAAGTATTTTTACTGAAGCATCATAAGACATAGAAAAGTAAACACAAATTATTTCCCGAGTGAAAATAGCACCATGATAACAAGTTTAAACATCAAATTTTAAAAAGTTCTTTTTAGCTCAAGTACTCTCTTTATTTATGGTCCCAAACCCATAAATGCAGCTCTCCCCTTTCCAAACTCTTTTCACTGAAAATGCTACACTGAATCTCTTAACAAACTAACATTGATCCACTCTATTGAACCAGTCTATCATTAATCTGCAAAACTCCTTTTCCCTGAGCAGTATATACTTTTATCCTCCATACTATTTAGCTAAAAGACATAAATAACCTGCAGCTCAAATGCAACCCACTGAAAACCTTTCTCAGATCATTTTTTTGTCCAATATATGATACACTACAGGCATTTCAATAAAGAAAACTTCTACTGTATATACATAGAATATCCTGTCACATCTTCCACTGAAGAGGGGACTTTTATCAATTCCTGCTTAGTCACATTAATAGATACCTAGATAGTTCCAATAAAACAAGGGGAATCAACATGAGCTTTCAACATTTGACTAAGAGCAATGCTTCTGCCCTGAGAAGCTCTAGTCATATTTCCTTTTTACAGAAAAGAAAAAAACCCAAAAACTTTTAGCAGATAATACAGGGGGAGGGGAGAAGAATTAATACTTTTTTTCATTAAACTACACTGCTTCCCCAATGCATATTTAGCTTTTCTGCCATTGAGTTACTGTTAATTATGAGTAAGCTGGTGGGGTAAATTAATGCCTGTTCCAAATCTTTACCCAGTATTATTTAAATGTGTCCTAGCTCATTTTTCTCCTTCCACACTTATTTCAAAAGAGTGACTTAAATGTCAAAAAGACATTATTTCTCTTTATTATTGTAGTACCCCAGCATTGATGAAATCAACTGGGACCCAAGGGAGAAAGGATATTATGAACCTGCTATTTTCTGCCCTATTCTTCTTGGATTGACAAGAACAGGGGAATTAGTACCCTTGATTCTCCAGAAATATGTTTTTTCCTGCTCTGATGTAGACAGCAGAACATAAAGAGATGGAAGAACTTCTGCTTGCCTTCTTTAGGAAACCAACAGATAGTTCACGTCTTACTACCAGCTGGAGCAGCTCTGGGATGGTAGGTACTGCCCTGTTTCAGCAGATCCTAGGAGTTAGTGAGAACTTTGGAGGTCCCTTAGAAGTTCCCTGTTCCTTTCCACATCTTGTCTTTTGTGTTGTACAGCTCAGACTATCCCAGACTGAAAAACCCCTACTCCCAGTACAGTGGGACTAGTAGCAAGAAGTGCCAAGAGTGGTTCTGACATTTGCTGGCTTTTTTCCAGTCATACACAGACATGCATCAAGATTTTAGGAAAAAACCTCCATTGCTTAAGAAAGGCTGCACATTTGCTCGTAACAACGAATGTTTCATTTTAAACATGTAAGATTTATATTTGGATAGCTTGCATTATCATTCATGGTAGCACCTGGCAAAATTAAATTCACAGAGAGCTGTATTTTGTGATTTTTAAGGCTCTGCATTCTAAGGATTACTGAAACTGTGTTTTCTCTCTGAATGTTTTGTCTTTCACTTGGCATTTGTATGATTTTATATACTCACATATTCGTATATTTTATGTATCCACAAATCAGAATATGAGACATGTTATATGTAATTAAAAAACCCCAATATATGGGATTTTTGTTATGTGTATGGCTAAACAGGTTTAAATATAGACAACTATCAGGACATAATTAAAAAACCCACTTAGAATATTTTAATATCTGTATGTTACATACTTGCATATTTATCTAATATGATGTATATATACCATATTTATATATGTGTGGTTTTAATAATCTGAGTTACTGGGGTGTATTTATTTATACTTATTGCTTCTTCTGTGTCAATGCACAGCACTTCCAGCCCAGATGTGGGTTCTATTGTCACAGGCATGCATGCTGGCAGTGCTGGATATGAAGCAGTATGCATTGCTGTGCAATACCAGCTCTGCTCAGAACTCCACAATCATCTCTTAGCAGACCTTCATCTCCCTTCTCTACGTGTGAGAGGAATTGGTTGAATGCGAGATTGCTTGTGCTTCTTCCCCTCTTCAATCACCAGCCACAAGTAAATCCTCTCCCCTCTATGAAAAGCTTATATTAAAAAAAGTAGATGGCTGAACAACAAAGCAGGCACCATACTTCACCTGCACAGTCAAGGAGAATCTGGAAAAGCAGCCTGTACCATCCATTTTTTTTCTCAATGTCCATTATGTTTAATTTTTATTAAGAGTTAGCACGAGTACTAGAGGAGTAAATTAGGATATAAGTGTCAAGGAAAGGAAAGAAGTAAGAGGAAAACTATTAAGAATGAAGAATGGAAGGGAGAAATGGGAGTCCAAGGAGGAAAGATGAAGAAAAAAGACAGGCAAGTGGAGATGGAGTGGAGACATTAGGCAGACAGAAATTATTTGGAGTTCATATATCTCAGAAACTGTATGCTCTTGTGGCTGCAACCCAAGGATCAAATAGTCCCTGAAATAGATGTAGAGAGGCTGGCATGTGGCAGAGAAGAAAGAGAAGGATTTTATTCCTTGTGAGATGAAGAGGGAGCTTTCATTAGCAACCTCATTTGTACTTTCAACAGTGTTAGCTATGGTGAAATGTGAGGACCTACCTGGGCCTCTCCCAGTCCTACAGCTCTTCATGGCCTTATTATTATCAATAAATAACCCATGCCCATTGCTTGGTTTTCAGCAAGGCCTGATCTCAGCATCGAGACGTGTGCTTTTAGGCAGACAATAATGCTGCAGCATCACTGGGTCTTGGGTGGATTTGGAGAAACTCTTTTTTTGGAGTCCTCCATTTTCAGACAAAGATCATCAGTACATATATGTGCATGTGTACTTTTATATACGCAATGAAGAACAAAATCAACATCGTCCTGCCACCTTGGACTGCCTATGGTCTGTACGTGCATACAGCTCCTACCTCTCAACCCTTCGCATTACACAGATTTGCCCCAGAGGGTGGTGGAGGTGCAGAGACCAATGAAGATGGCACATCTCCTGACAAGATGAATAGCAAAGTCAGGATAACATGCCACTGTGTCTCCTCTGTCACCAAGACCATGCCATGTAAAGAGACTTCTGAGTGACTCTAATGCTTAGCATCACTAACACAGTGCTCTGCTCAGGCTAATTTATTGTATTTCTTAGTAGTGCATAAAAGCTGCGTCAGTGCAGTATGTCTGGTACCTTCTATTCATGTGTCTGATAATGAGGTGCATGATCTCCTGCTCATGTCATGTGCCTAAATGTCAGTATATTGTGCAGTGCAGGTATTTACCCTAATTCTAATTACAAGTTGAACAGACAGTTTCTGGAGCTTGCTCTTAGATGGTCCTCACCTTGCAGCTAACATCATGTTGGTCTTGCTGGGATTGAGATTGAACATTTCATTTCCAGATGTGTTCAACTCCTTGGGAGGCTGGCCATTCCATTGACTTTGGGGTTGGATCAGGGTCTTTAATATTCTGATGTCTGAAGCAAGCTTCTCATCTAATATACTTCCTACAATTACAAAACAAATTATACATGAAAACAATTCCAGTATTAAATGCAACCAAGTTAAGAAGAGATGTTCTTTCCAGAGTTAGCCTGGCATTCCTATGTACAAATTGTGTTATCCTAAAGCCTATGCCTTAATATGCTCTTCTTTTACCATTAAGTACCCAAAGCCTACACAAACTGCATTTCTATAAGCAAATTGTCTATATTTTTTAAGGTGACTCTTCTCTGCAGTGTTCAAATTAAATTTAAGCTGCTTTATTGCATCTGTAAACCTATTTCTTTCATGCTTTCCTTTTTGCTTCTCATATAGCTGATGATGCTGAAGACCTCAGTATTAGCATTACATTGTGAGTTGAAAACAGTCACATTCTCCATATTCTTCATTCCCACTGGATTTTTGTTTTGTCCTGACTGATGACTAATTCACATTCTGTCCACTCTATTGTGCTGCTGCATGAACTCTCTCTGAAACTAGTTGATGACTATCCCATTATCTGACCCACTAGAAACACTTTTCTGTAGGAAACAGAAGAGGATAATAAGTCTCGGCCAAAATCCCTTATTTTTCTGTGTCATGTCAAAAAATTAGGTCTAGCAGCACCAATTGCTAAAAAAACCCTTTGGAGAAAGCACTATATATAACAAGACTCAAACTGGCTCTAAGCATATCTTCTTCCTCTCTAGCCATGACACCGATAGCCAATATGAATTGAAGACAGTGTCAGGAAAGAAGTAAAATGAAGATTATTAAGACTATTTCATATCTGAAAGTATGATGTTGTAATTAAGAAATCCACTGCCAGCCTTCCTAGATCTCTTGATTTGTTGTGTTTCTTAATTAACTTGAAGTGCAGGTTAGCTAAAAGAATCTGGTTGGTGTAGGACAATTCCTATAGCTGTGATTATGATCCTTAGTACAGCATCATTTAGGAATGAATAAAATGCTTTTTCAAGCTGAGAAGTAAATCAGTGCAGTTATTTTAACTGCTTTGGCTTACTTAAGTCTTCCTTCACAACACTAATTCCTGATTCTTTCCTATTTATGTAATCTATACAATGCCGATTTTCTCAACATGATAAGTAGAATTCTTTTCAGTTACTTCTGCCCTTAATGCATTTGACCAAGGAGTAAAGAAGAATGGAAAGGTATTTCATCACTATAAACAAAATATTGAAAAATCCCACCAGAGGAAGCTTAACTATTCTGTGCCTGTAAGTGGATATACTTGCAAGTCTCCCTGATTATCCGTTTTGACAGTATTAAAATCATATATAGAATTTAGGGCAAGATAATCCTGTATAACTCTGTCTGTCTTTGATGGACCTAAGCCACTTTGTACTACTAAGGGCACAGCCTCTTTTGAAATACATCCCTACCACATTTTAAAATGGAGTGTACCTAGATCTGTATTAATGACAGCAAGGGAAATATTAAATCTTTCAAATAGATGGAGTTTTCCTGTTTGATATAAGACTTCAGTGTTACAAGCCCAAAAAACATGAAATCCAGACATAATGATGTGAAATCAATCAGATTCTTATCCTGAACATCAGTATAATCCAGGGACCCCAAAATTCAATCTCTCTCACTGGAGGAGTGCCATTAAAACTACTGATCTGGTGTTACAGAATTATAGAATCATTTAGGGTGGAAAAGACCTTTAAGTCCAACCATCAAGTCCAACCATTAACCTAGCATTGACAAGTCCACCACTAAACCAATACCTAAACATCACATCTATGTGTCTTTTAAATAACTCCAGGGACGGTGACTCAACCACTTATCCTTTGCTGAAGTGAAGGATATTTTCAGGCTCCTTCATATAAAACTAAAGTTTAGCTGAAGTATCTGTGGAGCAATAAAATAGCCTCAGTAAACACATTTTACACTAATATCAATGAATTATTTTCCTTCATGGATTTGAGATTAAATGGACTCCAAAGATCTCATTTTCTTCTCAGATTAGATACAATACAGAAAGCATGCAGAGGACAAAACTCTCCACTTATTCTTTTGATATTTTTATGATCAAGATCCTCAGCTAGTGTTCACTAAGGCAGATTTCAAATTCAGTGGAGCTGATTTTATTCTGAGAGTTGCTGATTAATGTGCACATATATCCTGATACTGCTTATGGTTGCGTTAGCTCCAGCATGAGGCTTTTTTGTTAGCTTTACTCATTTTTTTTATAACCTTGCTGGACCACCTTCATGTGTAAATGTCTTATGGAAAATTACTGATTGAAAACATTGATACAAAAGAATGAAAGGAATGACATTGTTAAGATATTCTAACTAGAATGTCATCCAAGTGTCTACTTTTGAAGATAACTTGGAATGTCTTGGAGGAGAAACTGCTTTGGGAAGGCTGAGTCAGGATGGTAGATCAAGGCTAACCGCTCTGCTTGTGGCCATCATAGAAAGAAAAACACAGGACGTGCTTGGTTTCTGAAACTGTTGGAGATCCTTCAGTGCCCAATGCATTTCCTCCCCAAGGAAGCAGTTGCAAGTTCTTCGCTGCTCCCAGAACATAAGCAAATCTGTAAAGACGTCAGATCTTCAACATGTGAAAAATGTGAGCCATGAAAAAGATGACCTACATACATGCTTGTTTGTTGAGCTCAAAACCTTTGCTTACATTTCATAAATGGTTCGTTGTCTATGATTTTCTTAAGTATGAACAGTAATTGATATTGAATAGTTTGGCAGGAGAAAAACGTGGAAAGCATTTATATTAAAGTACCAAAGCTGGAAAGATGGCTATTCCTGTCTTTACAGAACAAATGTCCTGTGTAAATTTTGACATTTAGGAATCTCTGTTCCTCTAGCTGTTAACTACAGTACTAAGTATTTTCCCCCATCCCAGCTCTAGCAATCTGGGGCCCAGGGACTTCCCAGAGCATCAGTACCAAGTTCAGTGGAGTTCGGATGGTTTAATCCAATGTGAAACTTACTCTCTGAATATATATATGTGTATGTATGGTACACATAGATATGTTACACATTCCACAATGCAGCTACAGAAACAGGTCAAGGAGGGCCTTAAGGTTTATGACCTTTTCTAGGAAAAATATCTAGGTGTGAAAAATATCTTTCTGCCTTGAGGAAGTATGTTGTTGGAATGTTGTACACAGCATTAAAGCATCATTTTAATACTCTAGTTCCATAAAAAAAGTCAGTGATACCAAATAAATGCAGTGTATTTATAGCAAATCTCAGAATCTCTTCATTTGTTGTAGGTGGTGGAGACAAATGATCTCAGTGGAACAATTTGAGAGTGGAGAGTACTTCTTATGGTGAATAAGGCTTGCCTCCCCTCCTTATAATCACAAGAAAAGGAAAAACAGACTGGTTGACAAGGAATCGGGTAAAAATCCAATAGGTTAACACACATAACAAAGAAATTCACTGTGTGCAACAGCACAAAATGCACAAAATAAGTGAAAAACATTTGTATCCTTTAATCTTTTTTAATTATAATAATTATAATACAAAAGTTTTTCAGGCAGAGGTGTGATGTATAAAACTCATTGTAGTTGTGATGATTATCTTAAATTAAGGAAAATATAAAAATTATTGCTTAGATTCCTGTCTTTGCATACCTCTTTTCAAATATATCACTTATTATATAGTACCTATGCATATTTTATCCTTTAGTTTTCAAACAGATTTCCACAAATTTAAAAGGAATTCAGCAAACACCAAAGATTTATTTTGTCACTGATGATGGTTTAGTAGTGGTACTGACAAAACTCTAAAAACAGTTTCTTAGGACTTGACTAAATTTGCTTTTTTTTCCCTGCACTTTTCTTGAAAAGTTAACAAGAAGCAGCCTGGCTAATTCCCGGAGAAAAAATATGTATGTTCCTAAGGTTATAAAGCAACAAACAAACCTCACAAATATTGCTTTGAAGAACTCATTCATGTTTTAGAGCACGCATTTTGCAGCACTGAGAATAAAAATTAGTCTCGTCTGTCTACCCATACTGCCTCTCTGTAGAAAGAGGGAAGGCACTAATTTTGCATGCCAACCTGCAATGTTCATGACCTCATGATGAAATACCTTGGACCAAGCCTTAAGAATATGAATGGTCAGTTTCAAGTTGCAGATAACTGGAAGAATAGCTTAATTTTGGGTGGGGGAAAAAAAAAAGTATTTTAATAACAAATAAACAAATAAATAAATATTTGTCCACTCTGAGATGAGCAATAAAAAAAATAATGGGCCTCTAAAACTGCTACAATCTCTTTTTCATGTGAAAAAGTGCTCTGTTTGTCTACATAGATGGACCACTGATTTAAATGTGTGTGTTTTTTCCTCTTATAGGAGAAAAGAGAAAAATTTAAACTAGATATCATTGCCACAATCTGGTATACTTTAGTTATCACATATCAAAACTCCCTCCACTGTCTGAAATTGTTGCTGGTTTCTCAGACTCCTGTAGCTACCTAAGGATCAGGGCTCTTGTCAGGGCTGTTCAGGAAACTCTTTTCTCTATCATATACAGGACAAAGCACGCTGCATCCAAAAAAAATTGATTAAATTTACTGCTATTTTAAATCCTATCCTCACTTTCCCCAGTCAATCAATCTTGTACAACCACAGTCCTTAAAGAAAGTATAATCTTCTCTCTTCTTCTGCCTCACCTGCTCTGCACATAATGTCTGACACAGAAGAATGTGGGAAAACAGTGCGTTAAATATGTGTCATTTACTTAACTAATAAGCCATTCAATATTACCCTGCTAGGCACTTAGTGTTGTAAAGTTGCATAGCTACGCTTCAGTGCCCACTTATGTGGCAGCCTGGTTGAGTGCAAAGTTCAAGTAAATGTATTAACAGGCTATGCCATTCCCTGCCTATCATATTGTGGGACCACCCCAATTTCTATTCTTAGCTGCACTGTTGCAGTATATGTGATTATTTTGCCTTTTCCAGAGCTGGTTGCTAGGAGTATTTACATCTGGCTACTAAGGGCGTGTCATTTTCTTAACAGAAAGTATTACAGTTTAATCTCCTCTCTTGAATCTGTTCTGATATCCTAATCTACTCCCAGTTTCATAGTTTGGTGACAATTTTGTAGAACTGAGCAGTAGAATGCGTGCCCAGAATTCATATATTTTGCTATCAGTTTTTTGAAGCATCACCCGTGCAATGTTTTCATATTTACCCTCAAGGCAGATACTAGTTTTGACATGGCCTTATGACTAGTCAAACATTGTTTGCAGCCTGACTTTGTAATGCAAGGAAGCTAAGAATGCCTGGAGTTTTAGTTTAGTTTGTGTCAAGCACATTATATTCACACATAGCACCCACTCTGAGAGCTACTTTTATTGGCACCAGAGTTAGAAGCTCCTCCTTTGATTAATTTGTAAACTGCCTTCTTCACTCTATTTGTCCATTTTAGGGTTATTTTAGAGTGGTAACTTCATTTTCTTGTCTCAAAAACTAGCCCTTTCCCTTTTCCAGTGGAAACACTACAGAGAACTTAGTGGCTTTATCTGAATAAGCTGACAATGAAAATAACTTGTGACTTTTAAATAAACTTGTTTTAATCCTAATCTATATGAGAAAGCAAAGCTTTCTGCTGACACAAAAATAAACAGTGTTGCTTACGGAAGAAAGGCTGTTCTCTTTGAGTCTGGATGCTATTACAACAGAGTAGTTGTCTTCACAGATACAAAAGTTAGTTGTAAACCCCCATGGAACTCTGTCTTTGTGAATACAACAGTACTTTGCCATTATCTGAAATACCTGCAGAACAAAACAGAATGCATTACTTTCATCTAAAATGTTGAAAGAAATATTTTCTTTCTCAAAAGTGTTCACCAGCTATATGCCATAGAAGTACAAGAGGTAAGGCTTAATTCATGCTTTGTCACCCAAGTGAAATTCCCATCGTGGGGGAAAAAGGTTCCAAATACTCTGTTAGACTGGGGTTTTTTTAGAGTACTTGGATTTCACAGAGTCACAGAATGGTAGGGATTGGAAGGGACCTCTTGGGATCACCTAGTCCAAACCCCCTGCTAAAGCAGGATCATCTAGAGCAGGTTGCACCAGAATGTGTCCAGGCAGGTTTTGAAACTTGACAGAGAAGGAGACTCCACAACCTTTCTGGGCAGCCTGTTCCAGTGCACAGTCACCCTGACTATCAGTGGCAGCTGGCATTGCAAGAAAGGAAGACAATGAAGAAACTTTACCATTTACCATATAACCTCAGTAAAATGCTGTATTCTGCAATTTTTTCTGCACTTTCTTCATTGGAAGACCTTGACCATTTATAATGCAGTCATTTATAATAACGAATTATGTTCAAATAGCATTAGACTCCTCTAACAATACTTACAAAATGGAACTGAATCTATATTCACATTTAGCTCTGCTTTATGTGAATGAGCCAGAGCTGCAAATTTAACTTACCCATTCCTCTTTAGTGTGCAAACATGATGTTCTCCTGTCCTTGTGGGAGTCAAGATAATATACATGCATTGCAATACCTCTGAACATGTTTATTTAAAGTCATCCACGGTAAAATGTTATGCTAATATCTCAGAAAATGACATCAATCAGGATGAAAGTCTTCAGATCTTACTCCCAGAAGCACCCTCTACAGAGAAGCAGTGGTAGAAGTGTTATTTTGTTATTACTAAGACTCATCAATGATATTCAGACCCCATGTGTAGGCACCACACAGATAGTACCTGTCCAAAAGATCTTACAGAGCAGGACAAGAAAGATATATCATGACAGAAAGAACTATTAATTTAGTTTTATATAGCATAATATAAAGAATATAGGGATTAAGTATATATGCTCAACATCAGAAAGGAAGGAAAACAACAGCAATGTCAAAGTCCAAGCCAAAAATTTCCTGAATTCACATTGGTGATTTAAGTCTTTCTCTTGCACTTGACTGGCTGGCATCATGTCAATGACACTTCTTAAACATTACATAGTCTTTTTTTTTGGAGGTGCAAATATCTCTGGCCTCAGCACTCTTCATTGTCATATCACATGCCTCTGTTCTCAAAATAGTGCATTTTCAAAGTCCACCCTTAAAATATATTTCAAAAACGTTTAAAGTTTTTCAGGTGGAAGGTGATGAACAGCATTTTGGGGGGGGGGGGGGGGGGGGGGGGGGGGGGGAAATAAATTGTTAGTAACATCACTGTTATAACCTTAACATCTTAACTGTTAAGAAAGAAGCAGACATTTTTACAATGACTGAAAAATGTTAAATGCTGTGCTGAAAAACAAAACTTGGATAAGAGGGGTCGTTTCATTTTATTATGAGTACATAAATGTGTTAAGTGGCTGAAGTACACAAAATTCTCACTATATGTCCTTCCGTTTTCTACTCCTCTGATTTCTTGAAGTCAGTTCTTACAGTGCAAGCAGAAAGATCAATGAAATATCCTATTCCTGTTGAACCATTGTATCATAATAATTTGGTGTATTTTAGTCATTATAGTTATCTCAATTTGAAGTGTACAATGAAAGGAAATAGTGGTAAACAGGAGGAAAGGGAGGAAAGAAATAATGTTACAGATAGATTTTACCAGAATTTGTTTCAGTCAGTGACATACATTAAAATTGAACTTCAGTAGATTTGCATGCATTACAATACATTTTATCCACAAATCATAATTACTTCCTTTCATTTCAATTATGTCCTTTTGATGTATTAAAATGGCAGTTGTGCCCCGTGCAGTATTAGGTTTGTGACTTTGACTGAAATCCAAACAAGTCTGTAAGAAGGTTGGTTTTGTTGACTTCTTGTAGGTCTGTATGTTGCTCGGTTACATATGTCTACTGGGATACATCACTGTGTATTCTAATTGAATAATTTTGTGATGTGTGATTAAGCTGTGTTAACTGTTCGGTGATGCACTCACTCTTCCAAATGAAGAGGATATCATCAATATACCTAGATAGTATCAATATATATTCATTAAATAGCTAGCTGGAAGAAATGAAAACTGTCTGCTTAATAGGCCAGTCAGAATTTGACTTATGCAGGAGTCTTAGCAAAGGAAGTTGGTTTGGTTTAATAGTTACACATTTTTTAGGGCAGGATCACAAGTCAATGTACATAGTGTCTTAGGCAAATAAAAGAGAAAAAGCCCTTATCCGTATGTGCAAGTCTCACTGTACCAAGAGCATTTACAGCCTGCTGTTTCATGCATTAACTCCAAAGCAATTTGAGAAGAGGGTATGTAGGCTGAGATAGTATGTTGGTAGCAACAGGCAAGTGGTTTGGAAATGTACATTGCAGAGAGAAAGGGTTAAGTATCTGACCAGCATGGTATCACTACCATCAGAAGAGAGCTCTCACACAAGCTGGACCTCTGCCATCCAACCTTCTGTCCTGCAGCATGCCTGGATGGCACAAAAAGGACCATGGAGCTGAGAACAAAAGTCACAAGGGGAATGTGACAATACTTCTCTCCATTTTTTCCTGAAAATGGACATAAGGTGTGTGTCATCAACAAGAAACAACAAGGCAGTCCTTGTGGTACGAGCTTTTTTCAAAGCACTTGGCAAGTGTTAATTTGTTAAGACATGTTGCAGAGAGCAGCAGTATTCCCCAAATAGTGATAATGTATCTGCTTGATGAAGCCCTGATTACAGATTATTATATAACTGAGACAAGAACATGGTTCTTGACCTGCTTGATGTTATCTCCCTACCACTCTCCATCATTTTTGAATGATTATGGCAAACAGGGGAGGTGCCTGAGGACTGGAGGAAAGCCAACATCACTCCAGTCTTCAAAAAGGGCAAGAAGGAAGATCCAGAAAATTACAGACCAGTCAGCCTCACCTCCATCCCTGGAAAAACAATGGAGCAGCTCATTTTGGAGGCCATCTCTAAACACATGTAAGAAAAGAGGGTTATCAGGAGTAGTCAGCATGGATTTACCAAGGGGAAATCACGTTTGACTAATCTGATAGCCTTCTATGATGTCGTAACTAAATGGATAGATGCAGGGAGACCAGTGGATATAGTCTACCTTGACCTTAGCAAGGCTTTTGACACTGTCTCCCATAACATCCTCGTGAGCAAGCTCAGGAATTGTGGGATAGAAGAATGGACAGTGGCATGGATTAAGAACTGTCTACACAGTAGAGCCCAAAGAGCGGTGAACAATGGTGCAGAGTCCAGATGAAGACCTGTAACTAGTGGAGTCCCCCAGGGATCACTGCTGGATCCAGTCCTGTTCAGCATCTTTATCAACAACCTTGATGACAGGACAGAGTGCCTTCTCAGCATGTTTGCTGATGACAAGAAACTGGGAGGATTGGCTGATTGACTTGAAGGCTGCGTGCCCATTCAGCAAGATTTGGACAGACTGGAGAGCTGGGCAGAGGAATCTAATGAAGTTTAACAAGAGCAAGTGCAGAGTTCTGCACCTGGGAAGGGACAATAAAATGCACCAGTACAGGATAGGAGGCGATCTGCTAGAGAGTAGCTCTGTGGAAAAGGACCTTGAAGCCCCGACAGACAACAAGTTATCTGTGAGACAACAATGAGCCCTTGTGGACAAGAAATTCAATGGTATCCTGGGGTGCATTAAGAAAAATGTGTCCAGCAGATCAAGGGAGGTTCTCCTCTCCCTCTACTCTGCCCTAGTGAGACTCACATGAAGTATTTGGTCCAGTTCTGGTCTTCCCAGTTCAAGAGAGACAGAGATCTACTTGAGAGAGTCCAGTGGAAGGCTACGAGGATGATTAAGGGTCTGGAAGATCTCTCTTATGAGGAAAGGCTGAGAGACCTGGGGCTTTTTAGTCTGGAGAGGAGAAGACTGTCTATAAATACATAAGGGCTGGGGGTCAAGAAGACATGGGCAACCTCTTTTCACTTATACCTTGTGATAGAATGAGGGGCAATAGATTCAAGCTTGAGTACAGGAAGTTCCACCTCAACATGAGGAAGAACTTCTTTACTCTAAGAGTTGTAGAGCACTGGCACAGACTCCCCAGAGAGGCTGTGAACTCTCCTTCTCCGGAGACTTTCAAGACCTGTTTGCATGCATTTCTGAGTGATCTGCTCTAGTTTTGTCCTGCTCTGGCAAGAGAGTTGGACTTGATGATCTTCAGAGGTCCCTTCCAACCCCTAACATTCTGTGACTCTATGATTCTTCTGAATGTTTTAGGCTAAAAAGCCTCATGCATGACTATGATAGTGAGCTGGACAGATAAGTACATGAGGATAGGAATCTAGCTGTAGGTATTCAGGGAACAGATGGTACCTGATTTGCTTTGTCTAGCTTCTTTTGCTCATATGCTAACAGAGCATTTATGAGAGGAACATTTAACATGTGCTCAATAAATAGCTTCTGAAAGGGAGAGTAACTGTCTGTTTGGGATTGCCTTCTCCTGCAAAACCTAAAGAGAAAATGCCCTTCCTAAATTTCCAAATAACAGCTTCAATAACCAATTACCTGGCCTTTCATGAGACACTAGCTCATTTTCTGTCAGACAAAGTATTCATTCTGCTCAGTTGTGGTAGATTGTTGTGTTTAAGTAATATTATGCCTCGAAAGGAATGTCACGCTTCTATTGAACAGAACTCATTCTGGGCTATAAGTCCTGTACATTAAAACACTACTCTGTATTTCAATTACTGCAGGCCAAGCAGCTTTTTATCCCTCCCTCAGACTCATAATCTTTGGATAAAATATGAATTGTCTCAGGCCAATGACAAAATCAGTGAAATAACCATGGAGATCCAATCCATCAGCTCCGTGGGAACTAGTTCAATCCAGGCATCAATCTTCACACTTTCTGACTAGAGATGGATGCTGCCTGAAATTACTTCAAGAAGAGTCTTTAATGTTTGATTTGCTTTCCTCAAGACTAAGCACTGCCTTGGAAGAAAGGACAGAAGCCGGAGGGAATTCATAGGAAATAAATGTTACTGACAACACCTGGATGAACTAAGTGGAGTTTTAAAGTGGGTGCACTTTCTGGCTGCATATAACTTGTTTTGGTTTTTTTTTGCTTTCTGAGTTTTCACACTGTACTGCACTGGTATTCATTTAGATAGTGCTGTGGTTCCCATAGGAGAGTCCTACGGTAACAAAGGAAGGTAAGACAGATACTGGATACTCCAAATTAGACCTGAAACGCAGAGTAAAACCGTCCTTTTTTGTCTGTATAACTCCTATCTGATAAATAAAGAAGACCCTCTGGCCAGAATTATAAAACAGTGGAGGCTGGGGTTTGTTTATACTTTGTAAAGAAAGAAAAGAATCTCCCTGCTCAAGGTAATTCTAGAGGAACACGGCAAGCCCTGGGAGGATGTGGCCAAGACTGTCACTTGGGAACTTCTTGCCTCTTCTTCTGGAGGAGGGCAGAGAGGCTGATCCACCATCTCTCTGTGGCACATGTGAACACAGAGCACCCCTGTTTGACGTTTCCTTTCCATTCAGGAAATTCATTGCCATACAGTTGTTCTCCAGTTTTCACCATGTTCTCAAGTACAGTGAACAAGATTAGAAAATATTGTTGGAAAAAAAAAAAAAACCAAAAAAAACCTTTCAATTTTAAAATACAGGATTTTAAGTCTTCAGCTTACCCTTAAATGAGCTAAATACCAACAAAGGGCAAAAATCAGCTTTGCACTTGGAGGTCCTTTTTCCTTCTTCACTAGGGTGACTAGTTTTCATCTCTTTTGTCTGGATTGCAGTCAATGCAACAGCTATTAGAGTTTAGTTAATGCCAGGTTTTGGCCTATATCTACTTTTTTTTAAAGCATGGCTATTATTCTGGTTTCTGCAGCCCTGTAGGTGGGCATGGCCCTTTGTAGGCAAATAAAAAGACCATCTTCTTCTCTGCAGAGCTTAACATTTACATTTAAAGACCCAGTTCTGTATTTTCAGACCTGTATTGTACTATGCAGAGCAAAGAGGCAACCACGGACTCTCTCCTGCAGAGATACATTATATGTTCCAGTGATGTCCCTCTATTTCCCTGAACAGCCCGAGAAAAAAAGTGACTTGTTCAAACTGTACTTGCAAATATCTCGTAATTTAAAGTAAATTCTAGGCATTCATGAGGACTACTGGTTATTTCATTCATCTGGCCTCCAAGATTAGTTATGTCTTAATAAGAGGCTATGTTTAGGGGGCAACATGGCCACAGAGGAAGGTTTGAGAGACAAAAAGGAATGAATGGAAAGAGAATGGATGCTCTGAATAATGGAACAGATGAAAGCTGAAACATACATCCATAATTAGTGGGATTACACTAAGGATGAATATTACTTTGTTTTTCTTCACTTATGCAAATTCATTATATGCCGTATGCACATAAAGCTAGCAATTAATTGGATACTCTATCATCAAGTATTGTTTGTAATACAAATGTTGTATTCTAAAGAAAATAAATCTAAACTTGTTATTAGATGCTACAAAAATACTCTCACATAATGTGTTCTCAGTTTAAAAACAAGAAGAAAAAAAGTTCACCACTACACTTCTTAGGAAGACTCTAACATAGACAGCCCACATGTAATTTTTCAAGGGCCCCCAAAACATCCTTCACACAAACTGTACCTCTGCCATTGCATTTCCTTCAGGGAGTGCCATTTGGATTGCTTATTCCTGATGCCTTAACACTACTCTTTGCTAACTAATATCATTAACTCTGAGTCTCAGACTTTTTAATGGGCTGTAATGACCCTTATGGGAAAATTCCAGTTTTGATCTCTTTAGTAACTACCAATGCAAACATAAGTCCCTCTCAGTTAACAGCTTGTTATGTTTAAGAAGTAAAGAGCACCGGAAATTATTATGGCCCATATGTTACTAAAAGGGTTTTGACATGGATTAGTGGCTTATGTAACCAGTGGGCCTAACCCACATTGGGCTTAATTTAGGGGGTTTTATCTTTTTTTTTTTTCTTTTTTTTTTTTTCCTTTTTTATAATAAAGGCTTGTTTCCTAATGATAAGCTTGAGTACTAATTTAATTTACATTTTGCTGCTCTTAGGCACAATCAGCATACATTGGAATAAACATTTAAAGCCCCTTATGAAACGATTTGTTGCTCCTGTCTTTATTCTTTTTACTTTTTGAGTAATGTTCTTGTTTTTCCTTGATGAAATAAGCTAGATAGGTTTGATTTGGAATTACAGGAACTGCAAATTAAAACAATGAGTAATGGTCTGTTGTCGTCTTGGGGAAATGAAAAACACTTCAGGAAAGTTCAGCAACGATGCATATTTTTCCGATTCCTGGTCTAAACAAAGACCAGAAGATAGTTTCAGATGTACAAAGAGAATAAAATCAAAGTCTACAGTATAAAATAGTGTAAGCGAGCAATTAGAAGTACAGTTGTTGGGAAAAAAGAGAGCTTGAAATTGGTGATGAATTCTAAGTTTATCACTATAAATTGTTCGAAAACTGAAAGTACTGAAGTATATTTTTTATTCTTTGTGTTTCCTAACAGACCTTAACATCACTTCAGTGCTGCATTTTAGAAGATGTAGGCTGTATCTAGACACTTAAATGCAGTTTTTCAGAGAAGGCATATGTTCACTTTTCATGTGTCATGTTTTTGTTGCCAACTTGATGCACTCTGGGGCAGTCTGGAAAAGCTGAGCTGTTTTAGAAACATTTAGAAAATAAATCCAAGATACAAATATATTCAACTTCCATAAAAGCCAATTTAAAAAAAAAAAAAAGTAATCTGTCTTTTATTATTATTAGTCTCTTTGCTAATTTGAAAAGAATCTGACAGATTCACAACACATTTCTTTACAGGAATTGTGTGGATACATGCCCATTATCTATTTATATACGTCTTAACTTGGGTTTATTGTTCTGACTAATTTACCAGTTTAGAAATTGGAGCTATTTTTTGTGATTCCTAATTTTCTCCCATCCAGGAAGTTTTGTCTCTACATGTTTCACTTTCTCTTCCACTGGCCTCAAGGCTACTTTAAGGAAAATGTTACCAGTCACATCTAGCAAGTTATCAGCAGTATATCCGAACTCCTTTAGCATATTTTTCTCATAGCTGAAGCCCTTTAGTGCCTCAGACAGCTCACACAGTGGTCGTCTTGGGAAGGCTGCAAAATTCTGAAAGCTTCTTTATGATATATAATGCTGGATGTCAAGAATAAATGGGTCTACCTCCCAAAGAGCAGCACAACTCCCACTTCTGAAAATTATTTCTTTTATTCTTACACTGAACTGCTAATCGTTCTTCCTCAGAATGTTTTGGGCTTGCAGGATTTTTAGCCTTCTGAAAATAATTTTAAAGTTTTATTCTCAGCCTGTAATTTGGTGAAGTCCTGTAGTGGTTTTTAGGTTACTTGTAAACATTCTACCTTTTTAGTGGTTCCTTTTAATGTCCTCTCAAGAAAATTCTTTACTTGATTATAGTTCCACTTCTTAAGTTTAAAGTTATTACTGTGGATTTGTGTTTTGGCTTTTCAGCCTACAAGAAGAGCAAATTTGAATACTTTATGGCCTCTTTTACTGAGAAGCTGTATCTTGAAACAAGTTACATGCTCTGCTTGAAACTAAATCAAGAATGTTTTTTACTTTGTGGTTTTTTATGACAAATTAATTGAAAAAGCAATCCTGTACATAATATTGTCTGCATCACGCCCCATCATGATGGGTATCGAGTCTATTGGAAGAGCTGAAGTATCCTATTACTATTGTGATTACCTGTGGCAGGCAGGTGCTCAGCCATCTCCAGAAAAACAGGGCTTCATCACATATAATGGGTACATGGCAAGACAAAACACAGTGTGACCTCCTTCCTCCTCCTTCCCACAGATTTTATTGCTGAAGACAACATCATATGATATGGGATGTCCCTTTGGTGAGCTGGGGTCAATTGTCCTGGCTGTGTACCCTCCCAGCTTCTTGTTCCCTTCTCAGCCTACTCACTGGTGTGTTGGTTTGAGAAGCAGGAGAGGCTTTGACTCTGTATAAGTGCTGATGCTCAGTAGTAAGTAAGACATCTGTGGGTTATCAACACTGTTTTCAATGTGAATCTAAAACATAGTCCTATACAAGATGATATGAAGAAAATTATCTCTATTCCAGCCAAGACCAGTACACAGAGTTAGACTATTTACCTTATTTGATTCACATCACCTCTTAAACTATTATTTTACTCCCTGAAACCAGAACTGGTCTAATTATGTTTCTTCTACCAAGTTTCTGATTTATTAATTTATTCATTAGGTGAATTTTAAATTAGATACTTCAGTTTCTCTGTCCTTAATGTAGTTCATCATTCTAGAGCTAGTACAAACAGGCAGATATATTTGGTTTAGTCTGCTTGCCAATTTTTATGTATGTGCTGAAATAAGGATTTACTTGTTAAGCTGCTCTTTGCTGTTGCTTTGCAGCATTTTATGTTTCCACCCTATCTTTTATTTGAGGATATACTGTTTTTTGTACTTTATTCCTGTGAAATGCACCGTCCTGTAATGTGAGCTCTTTCACATGTCTTGACTTTCTCCTAGTCTTTCCCCCCGAATTTCTCAATTTTAATACTCGTTTACTAGGTGCAACTTTGGATTATACAGACCCTGTCCTCCCCAGATAGTAATAAATCTCAACTGTCCTTCCCTGCCCTGTTTTTTCCATGAAGCACTGAATCTCTGCCTCTCCATCTGCCGCCATGTGTAGGTCTGGTAAGCCTGAGCCTCTCTTCCTGCCTCTGCATAGATTTCATATCCACAACATACATCACAACATTGTTGACATGTATCCTTTATTTGTTTTGAAAGGATCATTTATATGCTTCATGAGGTCTGCCACTTTTACACTTGATAGGCCAGAGCACGTCTTCTCTTCATCTAGGTGCCATTATAGCAATCAGAAGACTAGATATTTTTATGTCAAGTAATTGAAACCCTTCATGTTATTGACCAAATTCTGAAAAGGTATATGACAGTAACAACAAGGCAAAGAAAAAAAAAAGCAAAAACAGCTTTAGCAGACATGCTCTCTTTCTTTCCATGTGTTTTCCTATGCTTATACAGCTGCACACACAAGTACACAAGAGTTATCACTTCCAAATGTGCTAGGAAATCATCTTGGAATCACTGCATGAAAATACACTGAAAAAGTCAATACTACCCAGTTGTGGTCTTCAGGAGATATTTGAAAAGTCAGAGAGAATAAAATAGATGACATCATTGTGTCACCATGAAAATAAGTAGCTCACCTGGTTCCTTGAATATTGTGTGCCACTCCTGTCAACCTTGTCCCCTCAAGATTATATTATTGCACTAGACAAGTTCAGATGAAGGGAAATGAGATGGTATAAGGAAGGACTCCTGAAGAAGGAAAGAATGAATGGAGCGAGACATTTTAGTTTGGAAAAGAGGCAATAGCAAAGGTATCAGAAATCGTGAATGGCAGGGGGAAAGTAAATAAGGGATAATTATTCCCTACTTCTTTGAATACAAAAACTAGCACTTGCCAAAGGAAATCTTCAGGTGGCATGTTAAGACGAGGAAAAAGATGCACTTTTTCATGAAGCACCCAAACTGTGGAGCTCATTCACAGTTTGTAACTAGGCAATGAAGAGAGGAAGCAGCAGCTCCTCTCTGAGCAGCAAATACGAGGTTCCAATTACAACCTCTGACTAAAGAAATCCCTAAAATGCAAATTGCTGAAAATGGGGAGAGAAAACTGCAGGATATATTACCCTATACTTGCTATGCTATACTTTCCTTGAGTATGTACTTCTGGTCCCATCAGAAACAGGAGAAGTGGCAGGCAGATTTTTATTCTGGTGCAATACAGTTGGTCTTCTAAGGCCCTTTAAAACTGTAGCTATTCAGAATAATGAACGTTGAAAATGAGGATTCAGCTCTTGGCATCTCTCAGTTACACGGCCTGCCAAAGGCACTTACTAGGGTTTTATTGTTTTCCTTTTACTGCTTTCTATACACTACAGTATTATTCTATGAAAACAGAAGTAAAAAACAAGCTTTGAATTGTTTTTATGGATTATAACTTCTATGACAAAAATATTTTCTATCTGGAAATGAGTTTTAATATTCTAGGTAGAAGAAATATCCTCTGTGTATGTATTTTCCTTATAGATGCCACTGTTATAATTTTACATGATTGAACCAAGTGATTTAAGATTATACCACACTTGCAATCAACTACCAAATCTGTTTGTTAGACATGCAATTGAGACAAAGAGGAATGTGAAGTGTGGTACCCACTTCTAACCATGAATAACAAAAAAGACATAATGTGAGACATGAAAGACTGTACAGTATTTTGTGGACTTGTTTGCAATAACGAAAAAAAAAGTGTGTTCCTGGAATGGTTCGGCATTGACTTGAAGCTTAGTTTTATATACTCATGATTAATTCCTTGTTGTGGTTACACAAACAATAGATATATTTCTATTGTACATGTGAATGTGGAGGGAATTCTGTGAAGCCGCATGCTACACACCAGTTATCTTGCACACTGAAAATATATTACAAAATACTATGTATTTCAAGAGTAGATTGAGAAGGCATTCCTAGATTTAACAGGGAGGAATTAAGATGCACTGTTGACAATAACAGGAAGGGGATACTGAAGTTCAACAGTTCAGGAGCATTTCAGCTTTGCAGAAAAGGCACCTGGGGGTCCTGGTGGCCACAAAGTTGACCATGACCCAGTGATATGGCCTTGCAGCAAAGAAGGCTAATGGTACCCTGGGCTGCATGAGACAAAGTATTGTGGGCTGGTGGAGGGACGTGATCCTTCCCCTTCATTCAGCACTGATGAGGCCACACCTGGCCTGATGGGTTCAGTTCTAGGCTCCCCAGTACAAGAGCAACATGGACATATTGGAGAGAGTCCAACAAAGGGCGACAAAGATGATGAAGGGACTGGAGCACCTCACATATGAGGAAGGCCTGAGAGAGCCGAGATTGTTCAACCTGGAGAAGAGAAGATTCTGGGTGATCTTGTCAATCTATATAAATACTTGTAGGGAGGGTGCAAAGAGGACAGAGAGAGTCTTTTTTCAGTGCTGCCCAGTGGCAACACCAGAGGCAATGGTATGCATGTCTCAGAGCCCATTTGTAATTTTGGAGTTATTTCATTCAGGAGCATTTACAAAACAAGCACACTTGAATATTTCTGGGATGAAGAGAAACATAAAATTCTGCCATCTATTAAAAACATATTTTTTCTAGGTATCTGCACCTAGTTAAATATATACTTTACAAAGTTAGTGAAATAGATCAAACATGATGTACCCAAAGAAAATACCTCATCAAAAACAACCCCAAGGTAGTTTTAGGCGAAAGACTAGTTTTACAGGTATCTTCAGAGAAATGTGAGGAGAAGAAGAAGATATGTGAACATAGTGTTTTTGAAAAGGGGAGAATATTAATAATTTGTTTATTTTACTCTTTTCTGAAACAAATTCTTTGAGAAATCACAGCTGTACTCCAGCTAGCAAGAACTTCCCCTGATAGGAGTCAATATTCCCTTTGAATTTAACACAACTGGGACTTCAGCCGTGTTGCTGACATTAATTTTCTATAGATACTCAAAACTGCCTCATTAACCCAGATAGGTGAGTTTATCCAACCATACAAACAATTCCCTAATGCAAGACCCCAAGGTACTAAAAAAGGGTGTAGTCTCCTTAGTTCGTTTAGTAAATCTGGTTAACATAACATTTTTTATCCACTTGTGAGCTGAGAAGGGCTTGCCAGTTGTTTAAATTCACAGCTACAGTAAACTCGATGGGACTAATGCTGCTCTTATGGCTGTCATTCATCTCCCCTGCTAGGTCCTTTATAGTTTACAAAATATTCAATCTTAACATTTGGTACATGGAAAAAGGAAGAAAACAACTTTTAGTCTTATGATATGTTTAAAAATATATATACAGCTTTGGTTTTTCATCTCTCACCTGTATCACAGTATGGAAATGAGAAATTGGGCTGTAAACAAGTTCATTGAGCTATTTTGTCATTATACTAGGTCCCAATTGGAGCTGTTAATTTTTCCTGGTAAAGTATTATTGAAGTCAAAGTGGGAAAAGAAATGAACAACTGTTAAAAATGAAGGAGCTACTCAAGCAAAGGAGACAATGCCTCTGCACAGCTGGAGAGGCAGAAACCTCACCTGATATGCTGGAAATCAGCAGGATGAGGCTAGAATAACCTGTTTAAATAGTCAAAAAATCATAGAATCATAGAATGGTTTGGAAGGGACTTTAAAGATCGTCAAGTTTCAATCCCCCTGACATGGCAGGGAGACCTCAACTGATAAAGTGGTGATGCTCATTGGGATCTACCTACTGTTAGGCAGGCCTTGTCACAAACACACTTTGGAGGAACATACTTTGGAGAAGCCTAATTTGGAGAAACATACTTTGGAGAACCCTCAGAACCTTTGGAGAACTCTACTGTTATACCTGTGCCTTTCATGCCATATCTCCAGTGAGCAATTGCACCTCCAAGCACATCCACAGGGCATTCTTTGCCTGAGGGGAAGCCATTGACTCAAATCAGCTGTTGCTGAAAAGCACATTAGTTTAATAAATCCACCTCAATACAAGCAGTGAACAACTGCAAATATGACAGTACCTTGGTTTTGGGAGGCATTTTGGAGGGGCTGTGTATGCTAGCTCACTGCCCCCCACCCAGATGATGGTCTCTGATGGGCAGAGTGTCCCTTTGCAAGACAGTCTGCAGCGCACCTGCTAGCACAATTTGTTTCTTGTCAATAAAGCAGCAGAGTCACTGGGGCTCTGCATTGCTCAGTAGTAATGAAGCTCAAATTAATTGCAATATTAGTTCTTAGTTCAAAAAAGAAAAAAGGCAACCTGAAAACAATATTCCTGGGAAGAAAAAAAAGAAACTACGTGAGATCCCAGATGGCAAGAAGCAGAGCTTTGTTCCTGCTGACTTTTTTTATGAGCTAAACTACCTTCTATTAGTAATTTCATTAAATATGAGCCCCTAAAGCTTGCTTCTTCATAGTCTGGAGTTTTAAATCAGCATTTGAAATTCCCAGCTGATGAAGCATCTGACAAATTTCTTGGCATCCTTGTGTGAGCACAAACTTTGTGCTTTTTCCATTCAGATGTCACTTGGTACCTTCCTTGACTCATCTGAATGCCTCATGACAAATGTAATTATTCCTTTGATGTGTGTGCAGCTAGGTCTGGGTCTCATGTGTATAGTTTAATGGTACATTTATCAGCAAAAAAAATCTCATTACCATGAGTGTTGACTCAGGAACAACTGTTTATTGTTTTGAATACAAGGTCTCCCCCAGACTAAAAGGCGCTTTCAGGAGATAGACACATCAGACAAAACTCTTGCCCTGTTGAAGCTGGTGAGAATCATATTGTTTAATGGCTACAGGCAGAGTTTTGCTGGTGGAGTTCTGCACTGAGAGCTACCTTGTGGTGGGCTCTCAGCATGACTGCAGACAGTGGCAATGCAGTGATTTACACCAGCTGAGAGCCAGGCTGCTCCATTTCACAGTTGAAAAGCAATCCATGCCTGCTCAGTAACACATGCAAGCATGTACTTAAAGTTAAGCATGTGGTTAAATGTTTGCTGAAGTAGGCCTCAAAGCACAAAATATAACAGGTACAATTTCCTCCCCTAAATACTCTTCTAAAAAAAAATTTCATCCGCTATTTTGCATGGTTTTAGGGAAATGATGCTATGAAGAGCTCTGATTACCTGTTGTCAGTGAGCTGCCTGACTTTTTCTAGACCAAAAACAAAAATGAAAAGTATGTTAAATGCCACTTCACTGAAAGTAATTATTTTAATGCATTGTCTCAGTGCCCATATAAAAACTGCAATTAATAAAAACGCCTTGACTCAAGTAGTCTCATGCACAATGTCCAAATTCCTTAAGGCTAGCATGTAGCAAAACCTGTGTTCTGAAAGATATTTCAACTTATTAATAACCTGATTATTTCTACCAGGTATAGCAATTACTAATGTTTTTGTCACAGACTGACAAATTACATGTTTTTTTCACAGAATGCTATCCTGTAACTTATGTCAAGCACAAGTATGTGTTTTTTCAGTCTCAACCTAAACAACCTAATGATGGGATTTAGTCATTTTTATAGTGGAAGTTGTGGGCAAATGTAAAAATAGTGCATTCAGCACTTCAAATTTACTTTGGTCACTGGTGAAAGACTGTTAGTTGCCTTTTACTAATATGCCTGAAAGAAGTCTTCTGCCTTTGCCACGGCTTGCTTCACTCATTGCTAAGTGCAGTTGGATTTTTTCTATTGGATTTTTTTTTATTTCTTTAGACTTCCTGAAAGCTACAGCCTGATTTTTTCAGTATCCTTTTCAAAGATTCTGTATTTGGATGTCTGGAGATTTGAATTTGGGGTTTAGGGGGTTATTTGGTTGTTTCAGAAGGAGAAATTCAGACATACCAGATGTTGGAAAAAAGCCCAAAGGAATTACAGCCAAGATCTCAAGGGCTGCAGATGACTTTACAACCAAGATCTCAAGGGCTGCAGGTGACTTTATAAGACCCTCACTTCTCTAGTTCACCATTCACCTGCAGTATCCACAATCTCCACTTACCAAAAGGCAACATTCCTACCATCATCTTTCTTCTACTACTTCAAATGTTGTAGCATGTGATTTCAAGATGTCCCTATCCCTCCTCAAAGCTCCTGCATTAAATTACAATTTAAATATGAAACATGCTAGCCTGACAGTATTAGCCAAACTGATGAACTTTGCATCCAGTGTTTTCTATCTCCCATTATTTAAGAAATACCACAACACACAGTAGCATTTATAAAAAGAGAGTTCTTCTGTGCTAGTTGCCAAATATCCATGTGCTGGCAAAGTCACACCTTGTGTCAAGTAAGGTGTCATTGTCATCATTCTCAGTTCAGTATTTTCACCACTGACCTGTGGCTAGCCATATCTGCACTCACTCCACATCACAGTACCACCACCAGCTGTGCAAAAAAATCTTCCAATACTTTTAAAAGGAGGAAATAGGCACCTGTCCTTTCCCCCTTCTCTTTCTAAGTCTGTTTTGACTGCTAAACCCACAATGGAACAAATCACTGATGCTGATTAGAGAAATCACTTCTTTTGAGGATAAAAAATGTCTCCATAGGCAAAGCAGTAAGAAGAAAATGCACTTTGGCAATTGAAGGAATAGGCTGGCTTTGAAACCATTCAATTTCTCAGCAAGCACATTAGGCAGTTTAAAGTTACTCATCCATCGCTGCTTGCTGTTGAATGCAATATGTCTCCATAGCAAACAGAATAAGAGAAAAAAAAAATCAGTCATCAGAGACCAGGGCTGTGTAAGAAGAAAGGAACATTGCAACCTGAAATAGAAATAATGTCTGGATCACATTTTTACTTTGTGTTAAAGGATGTTTCCCTGTGTAGTACATTACAAGAAAAGCAGTACTAAGTGCCTCTCTGTTTCCCTAGAGAACTGTCTGTTTATTTTAGGACTATGATGGATAAAGCTATGAAATACGCAGTCTATACCTGTGAACAGACTGATATATACATGCAGGCAACATTATTTCAGATTGCAGACTCAAACTTTAAGGAATAGCCTCAGGCCCTGCCTTAGGAACTCCTCTGTAGTACCTTTGATATGACAAACACAGTCATACATGCACCGAGAGAAAAAAAAAAAAAGAAGAGTAAAAAAAAAAAAAAGACCCAATTTGTGTTCAAGATGATGGAGTGATTTAAAATGAGACATAGGACCAAACTCCTTTGCAGCAGGAGTTGCACTGGTGAAGAGATTATGCAGGACGGGACAGGATTGTCCTTCCACACATGTATGAGCAGCTTGCCAAACCTCTTGTTTTCCTGAGGGACAGTATGCTTACAGTTCCTGTGCGGATGCCACCTCTTAAGTTGAAGAGTTTTGTCATGAAGAACCACCGAAAAGAAAAAGTAGCTTCCTTCAGCAGAAGTTCCCAAAGCAGGTTGATGATGACAATAACTTTGACCACAGCATAAACATGGTTGCTTCTGAATAGATCTTTGCTTGTCTCAGGTCTGACAAGCCTAAGCACAAGTTGTCTGAAATGTATTTGCCTTTAGCTGTTATATCTTGAATTTATGACTGCATAAGGAATTTGCAGGATTTGTTACCACACTAAATATAAAAGGTGTCAAAATAATGTATTTCATTTGTAAAAGTTTAAAATACGAAAAATTTAAATTACAGGCAGAGAATGTTTTGGTCTCTTTCCAATATTTTTAAACATAAATAGAAAGGTCGACAAATGGAGCTTTTATTTCCGTGGAGACTACAGCAACTCTTGATGTAGTAAATCACAAAATTCAATACATTTAAGCAAACAATTTCTTAATTCATCATACCATTATAATGACTCAGTGTTTACTTTGATTTAAAGTTGA
Source organism: Todiramphus chloris collaris (assembly GCA_025345505.1). Classification (NCBI taxonomy): domain Eukaryota; kingdom Metazoa; phylum Chordata; class Aves; order Coraciiformes; family Alcedinidae; genus Todiramphus; species Todiramphus chloris. Next base: position 11,803,069 of record JANVCC010000017.1, on the reverse strand, counting down.
TTTTTAAACGATCTCACTTCCTTTTTACTCAGGTAGAATAGATAATCCTCCCTGGCATGAAGCATGAAGTGCTAAGTAGATCTTAAAGGACCATATGACATTAAAAAAAAAAAAGAAAGCCGCTCCAGAGGATCCATTTCACTGGTCTGGTACCCAATAATAACATGCAAGGGTTGCATGCAAGATATTAATCAAGGTCAAGAGCAACCTGATCCTGAAATGTCCCATGCAGTCTCAGAAGCCATTGCTATTTCCCATGTTCATGCCCAGGAGACATGTGGTAGACACAGGGGCTCTAACCAAAAGTCAAAGTTAGCAAGAGATGAGCTCTGGAAATAAGTGAGAGCCATCTTCAGATCAGTAATTTTGGTACTATTTCCTGTGTATGAACATGTTCAATGGGAAGAGCTTGTCACAGGAGGCAACCTTGAATGTTCCTGACCAGCCCAAAGTGAAAACACAAAGGAATCAATTTACTTGTTCAAAGCGGTTAACAGAATCAATTCCTTTTTGGAAGCCCTGAATGTCATTTCGGCAGCTCAGATTTCTTTTTCAAGCATTACTTACCATGAGTATAGCCAAACTCCTCTATATTTTTCCATCATTTTTATTTAGGCAAAGTAAAAACATCCCTGCCTTCTGGTATTTATGCTTGCTTTTAGAGTCTCTGTTTCAGCTGTTACGAGAGAACAGCAGGGTTCTGGGGTTCTGTTTTGGATGATGCATGTTTTGTTTTCCTCTGATCCTTTCTGCCATACCAGTGTTACACAATAGGTATTATTAACAACATAAAAAACAATAATGTGGAAATTCATGAATAAGGAGAGAAGTGGGCACCAGTATCTTGTTGACTCTAGTGAGACAGAAGATCAGTCTTCCACTAATCCATAAAAGAAATGTGATATGGAATGTACGAATGTATTGTAATCAAAATCTCTTGCCTAATGGGATCCATAACATCAAACACGGCCTCTAGACAAAGTACCTCAGTTTTGTGCTTTCAGTCTCTTGACAGTAGCTGACTTTCAGAGATTACAAAAATCCACAGAATTAACTGGAGTTTTGGGAGCTTCATGCCCCAGAATATCTGGCATTTCATAGCTGAAAAGATAAGGAAATGCAAAATTTCTGTGTTTGTCCCACTAGGTGTAATATCTCCTCTCTAAGATCGCCAGTGATAGGACCAGTTGTACTTTTTGATTTTAAGGTATGGTGTGTAAGTAAAGTATTCTCCATTATGGTAAAAAGGGCTGCTTGCTCAGTCATAATCATACAACTTCTTTTCTAAAATAGCCGATAAGCGCTGATTTATCAGACATTGTATTTGTAACTGCATCTCAGACATTTAAACAGAAAATGTCAACTATGATCTGTCTTGGATAAGAAAATTACCAGAGTGCAAATCTGAGAGAGATCTAGGTCCACTGTAGTTATTCCATTAGTGGCTATCAAGTAATATCATACATCACATCACACCAGAATCCCCGAAATGTGCACTGTCTTGTTGCTTGAAACTCTACAGTTGCTTTAGCATGTTATCAGTATGCATCTACAAAAACAAGCAAACCAACAAAAAAACAGGTGCTTCAATGCCCAGCATCCCCCAATACTTCCTGTATAAATCTATTTAAAATATGACCTTAGTAAATTAGGTTAAATTCTGTAAATTTGGTTCCTGAAATCAGTCCGAGATACCACATCTGAATGTCTCCTAACTTCTTTAGGATGTGAATGGGTTCTTTTTAGACTTGTATCTCCATTTTATTGAGTCTGCTTTAGACTACCTCCATATTTCTCAGGTCAAAGGTTTGTCTTAGCATGTGAAATTGTAGAAATTTAGTTGCAGATATTTAATCAACAACAGGAAAGCTGGCTTAACAGTTGATAATGAGCCCCAGTCAATTGTCAGATCCTTTTGCTTTCCTAATTCTCTTGCAAATAAGACATATTAATACAAACAAATGTATCCATTTTTTTTCCAAACCTCTGAATTAGCCTGTATTTTTTTACAGATGCACCTGCCTTCTTTCTAAAATCCCCTCATTATCATTTTATCTAAACAAAGGAGCAATTGATTGCAAACAAAAAAAAAAAGAAGCAAAAAGTTGGACAGTGCCCCACTCCATTCAGCCTTTGATGTGCTATAAACAGAGGTGAAAAACATGATAGGATATTACTTTTTCTCAAAGCTGCTTTAAGGCTGATCACTCTTTGGTCAGCTTACTTTGATCTTTAAAATTTTGCATCTGTTGTTTAGATTCCTACAGGTGGAATTTTAAGCAAATATCTTCATGAAACAATTGGCATGACTGTCAAAATATTCACAAGTGTACCCGTTCTGCAAGCCTTGCATCCCTGAGCCTCTGTTTCAGATCCCTCATGAAAGAGACATGGGCCATGCTGATAGAAACTGATTATCATGTCCCTGCATGGTGGCAAGCTCAGCTGACCTCTGCACAGAACCACACTGGAAATGTGGAAAGGAGGATGTCCTCTTGGTCTTCAGTCCTACAGTGACAAAAGTCCTCTTCATTTAAATGGGAATGAAGTTTCTAGTCCCATAACTATAGACCCAAGGGCAATTATAGACCCCACAGAAAATCTGGCCTATACAACTAGCAGCCAGAACAGAAATGTTACCCCATAGTAATCTATACAGAAAAAGTCACCTGTGTTTACGTCGATTGTATGTATGGTGCTTAATAAGTTTGGAGTTGCAGTCCACTGCCCTCTGGGGAGCAGGAACACTTGGGGTTATTATGAGCAGCCATTGGATGTCAGTGTTGAGCTGCACGAATCCAGTAAAATGGAGGGCTCACCAACAGGCAGCAAAACACTTGAGTCCTGAAGGTCTTTCAGTTTACTACTTTGAGATAGTTTGTCACTAAGCTCAGCCTGGGAAGCAAAGCAATTTGTCAGTGTGTGAGCATCCACATACATGTGTGCATTTGTTTGGATTTTGATGACATAGGGAATGCCAACCCCACGGACTCATCACATGTCATGCCTTTAGATCAAGACAGTGCCCAGTTCTTCATGGTAATATTCATGATTTCTTTCTGACAGACAGGGCTACTTTGGTATTGCTAATCCTGGAGATATCCAGAGGTTTCAGACTGAAAATAGCAACATTTTCCCATTAATAAGCAGGCATTTACTTCTCTACATAAACAAGATTGCAGAACTGTTGCACATCTATGCATATGCAAGAAGAAAATAGAATTAATCATCAACAGAAACATTTTTAATTTCTACATCATGTTTCTTGTGTCTAGGAATTGCTTTCAAGGACACATCTAACACAAAAGAAGCAAGAAGTGGGAAAATATGCAAAATCACCAAATGTCACTTAAAACGTCAGTGGCTGGGTCAGGAAATCCAGTAGCTAACATGCGACAAAATTGCCACATAATCTGCATATGGATTTATATTGGTCTTTCTGTAAGTAATGGTTTGTCACTGAGAAGAAATGTGATTTTTCCTAATGACTAACCACTCCCTAAGAAAATATATATTTGTCGAATCCAGTCCTCAATGTTTATCAAAAATGAAAAACATGTTGTCCTTCTTTTCAAAACACTAGGTCTTCAGCAAGCCTGTGAGATTTGTATGGGACACATAGGCAATAGATCACCAAATCTTGAAACGCAGCCGCATCTGAAGCTTCCTACTGGCCGATAAGGGCAGCCAGGGCAAGGCACACATAACGTCCATTTAGAAGTGGAAGGGCATTTAGGGGAAATGAAGGGTTAACCTTATAAACTACAAATTTTAGAGAAATAAATAATAAAGTGGTAACGGTTACATTTTCAGCTTTCTGTCCTGTTCAAAGAATGCAATATTTCCTTTGTGTTCTAAATTATTAAGCTGGTTGTGCTTTTTCTACATGTATGACAACAGAAACCTTGTTGATGACACTACTGGCTCTGTTACAATAGCACCCAGTGCGCCCAGATGGTGCTCAGGTTGCCCATCTGCTGGGTGCTGTAGAGGTACAAAAGAGTAAAAATCATGCCACAGATCTTTGGTTTTGATTGCAGGAAAACTCCTATAATGAAAGGGATTATGAAATGCTTACCAGAAAATGTGTTCACTTGGTTCACTTCTAAGAAAATTCAGCAGCATTTGTTTTCCTGGCATCTTCACATCCAATACTTTTCGCACATGCTTTTAGCACATGCTCATTTTATGTCTAAGCTCCAATTTGATACATCCTGAAGTTAAATGTGGCAGCTTTGACCCATTTCTTCTCTGAAGGACTGAGGGCAGTCCACAGAATCAAGGGAGCAGGGTGGGAAGGTTAGTGGGTAACAGGTAGCTGTGGGAGGGAACTGACATCTATACAGAAGTGAAGAAAACCATTTTTTTCAGTTTTGCCCCCCTTTTTATTAAAAATAATTTTGAGAGACTTGTAGAAACTTAAATAAATAAATACGATCATACATAAATACCATTTATCCACCAGAAAAACCCAACTGAATTCTTGAAGGAAAAATAAACCCTTCCACCTCCCTGTGTAAAGGTAACTACACCAAGCAGCTTTGTATCTCATCCTTCAGTACTAAGCCAGCTAAGAAGCACATCACTCTCTGGTGAGAGCATTTGGAAAGCAAACACAATTCACAAGTGTGGCAGCAGTTAATTAAACTATTCTAGTCTGCACAATTGCCATTATCATACAATTCACACCACTTGCTTTCCATAGGCACAAGTGAGAAGGGCCGCTAATGGCCCACAAGTTATTAAACTTAACTGGAGCACCAGCAGGAGCTGGTTGTATTTGAGCTCATAAGGAAATGGGAACTTCTAACTTGTGACCCAGCCATCACCCAGTTTGTGGTTTGAAGTCTGTCCATGCTAGTGCAGCAATGTTGAGACATACAATACACAGTCTCTGTCACTGTCTCCGACAGTCCCCTTTTAGGACTTAGCTACAAACCATTAGAAGCAGTTGCTGGTACAACAGAAGTAAAACCTTCTTTGCCAATGGAGTTAGAGTGGTTGCATTGCCTAGTAGAAAAATTTAAAAGGACACGTGCAACTCAGACAGAGTTCTCCTCAATTGCTGAGAGCTGTTATGGCACAACTGGTAAGACACAGCCACGTCAACGTGATTTTGCCTGCTAAAACAACTGAGCAAAACTGTCTTATATCTTGTGGTGTTGGCAGATCATGTACTGTCAGAAAGGCAACCAGGGCTCTGGAACTATTTGTGACAGAAGACCTAAGGTCATCTTCCTGATCTAATTGAAATTGCATTTATCAAAAAATGAAAAATCTAAACCAAAAACCTAAGGAATCTAAACCTACTCCAGGAGTGCCCCAGCTGAGTAATGAGACTGTCTCGCTTAGAAATAGGAAACAACTTTTTGCTTTCTGAATAAGGCAGAAAGGCTATTGGACCTGTGGCTCTGGAAAACAGCATTTTCCCATCAGCTACTCCATCTGAGAAGAACTCAGCCAAAGCCAGGGACTGCATTGTAGATCAATGCAGAAATTGCAGGTCGTATGAACAAGCTTTTGCTGTAAGTCTTCCTAGGACAACTTCCTAAATGAGTGACTAATTGGGGTTGTGTATTTGTGAGTTGTTCTTACAGGACTGGCTCTTTGATTTTTGCAAAGGGCAGAGACCTTAATTTCTAAGCTGTACTGTTTGCCTCATTGTTTCAGATAGGTGATGCTGTTTCCATTTTCATGAAATGTGAAGAATACTTCTATTCATTTGTATGTAATATTGAACACAATTTCATTCAGCTGTCCAAGGAGTCTTGCAGACTAGAGCTTAATGACTCAATACCCATTTGAGATACCAGCATGCTGACAACTTCAAGTATTTATCCTCTCCTTGTTACACCAGTACTTGAGCACATCATATTCTTCAGTGCCTTTTAACCTTATAACATCTCACTAACTTAACTAACATCTCACATCTTAACTAACACCTCACTTCTAAAATCAAAGCCAAGGCCCTCCTCTTGCCCTTGAAGTTAGGGCTTGAACCCTTTTGTGGATGTAAACATTAGTAAGCTGCCTCACATTGCTTGGGAGTCTAGCAGCAGAACAGGAACTCTGAATCTTTTCCCTCCCATCCAAAGCAGCTGTCTCTCAGAATGCCTGCTGTCCCCCATGCAGGACAGATCTCTGCTCCAGGGATTGAATGGCTCTGGTTCCCATTAACTTCAGCAGGATTCAGGACAGCTCCTCACCTTTGGAAATCACACATGTAGGTTTTTTTTGTTCTCCACCTGTACAGTAAAATGGGAATATCTGATATCTACATGCTTGTATGTTAACAGTCTGCACACAAATGATATGCTTATATTTTGGAGTTCATGCAGTGACTTGCAAACAGATTAATAAATTTTATGATAACCATGTGACTTCTCAGCTTTTGCTGAGTTTAAATTTGCTGTAGTGATTTTTCTGTAGAGCTGAAGTAGCTGGTTAGTCAGTAAAAGTTTTAATGCTTGAGGAAAGTTGAAATCAAAGTGTTAAATAATTATAACCTCTTGCATTCATAGACTCTTCAAAAAGTTCTGACAGTAACATATCATCCTTTTCTTTCCTGATTCGCATCCTGAACAGTCTGAGTTATTCCCTGTGATACAGCAATATGCTTTGCTTTGTTTTCTACCTCCGTGTATTGCAGCATTTCCTATATTGGCATCACCAATGACAGAGGGCATGTTCTTCTGAGATATTAAGCATAGCTCAAGCCTTAAATCTTATCAAGCTATAGGAGGCCAGAGATGGGGAGATAATGCTGTGGTCGCAGGGAAGAAAGGAAGATTAAGAGAAACCACCACTTTGTAGTGATACTAAATTGTCCAGGTTCATACAGCCTGCTTCTTTCTCCCCTACTATTGAATAGCTTGTCAGATAGGAGGAAAGGGTAAATAACATTCTTCTCTTCCTCATCCTGGCTGAGGAATGTATAGCCATTAAATTTATTCTCAAGGCATGCTGATCTTGAGCAGGGCCTTTTCAGAACTTTAATGCATTCTGTAATTGTATGTGTAATGATTTTAACAACACCAGCACCATGGCTGTTACTCAATTCCACACACATTCACTGAAGACGTTTTGCAGATGGCAGTGGGGATTATACTGAAGAAAAACAGCTTTAAAAATGCAGGGCTTTGGCCCAAAATTTAAAGGAGAATGGATATTATCTCTCAGGAGGATATTTGTTAGCTATAAAACAGAATTATAGAAAACAAGTGTAGGTCAGCCCCTGAAAGTGTCCTAGGATCATTGCTTCTGCTCACATTCTCAAATAGGTCTGACAGATCTTGATTAGTTTTAGGAAGGAGAAATGGTGTGCTCACACCAAGGCATTAACATATCACCTATAAGTGCAATAATGCAGAGAAGATAGAACACTTTTGTGGTTAGGAAATGCAGGCTGTTTAAATTCTTTCTACTTGGGGAGCATGACTAAAGAGAAGGGAATTTGTGCGTATTCACGAGCTTCATCCAGCTGAGCTCCTGAACATCCTGGAAATCTCATGGGAACACAGCAACTTCCATTGCACTTGTGGGCTTTTTAGCTGACGTGCAAAAAATCTCTACCATATCAAAAAAATTTTTATTTTAAGCAAATATATATTTATTACTTTTCAGAATTATGTATTAGTTTTGGCTCAGCCACTTTACCATTTATTAAAAGAATCTTACAATCAGCTTTTCTACAGAGGTATAAAATCACTGCAGTGAGTGATGCCCCAGACATTCCCTTCCAATTATGTTGAACTGTGAGTCAATTGCTATAAGACATTTCATTCTTCAATGACTATTTTCATGGATGTGATTTAAATTATACCAAAGGTCTTTAATTAGAGTCACCCTTGTCATGCAAATATTTAATTTGTATTGATATATTTTTAGCTATAAATCACTGCCTTGATGCTTGGAAAAGGCTCTTTAAAATTCATAAGACTATTTCAAAACAATGCAGACACTGTGTTACTTGTGACATAACTGTCAGTCTGTGAGGTTGTAGAGGTGAAATTCTAGCTCACTGTTTCAGAACAGCAGAAGTTTCTGCCAGGCTTATATAGCTTCAGTTAAGTATGAATAAAAATTCTGTTTGATAAAAGTGGGATTACAAAGTCTTGCAACTTTTCATGAGCCTCATGGTCATAAGTGTGTTTCTTAGAGGCTCAGCTTTTGAAGTCACCACTCTGCAGGAATAGCTGAAGTGTTTTGGGTTTTTTTTCTGAAGAATTCTAGCCTTCAGCACTGCAAATAAATGCTTTAACATGAGATCCTTCAAGGATCAGAATCCCAAAAGTGAGCAGAAACAACTTGATAAAGGCATGTTTCTTTTAATTTTTTATTTTTTCCCCAACAGAAGTGGCACAGCATTGAAACAGAAAAGCTGTACAATATCCATCTTTCAAGATATGGTTCAAGAAAGCCACCTGACCTGACCTGATCTAGTGTTAAGCAGGAAGACGGATTAGATGGCCTCTGGAGGTCTCTGCTAACCTATGCTTTCTAAAACTCTGTGATTTGAAAGTCATCTTCACAATATGTTATAACTTTGTGGATTGTCACATACTAAAAATTAGTATTTCTTCTTCTCTAGACCTTGGAGCATTGGGTCTCTAGTTATTATGCTTCCATAGTACCTGTTGTATAATCCCCCCTCCCTGAGTGACACTGTGCTGTGGCTTGGAGAAAAGACAAAATACTGTACCTCAAAAGCCTTTGTTTTGGTTTCTGTTTCTTAAGATGTTTAAGGATGACCAATGTTACTTAGCAATTACAGGAGAACATGGCATAGCAGATTTCTAGGAGGTGCAAATATTTATATAATTAGTATAAAGCTAGCTACTAACATCATCAACTTTTTCCATCTTCCTAGTTCTTTCTTTCCCATCTCATTTAGGAAGGGCTCCACTGATGGCCTTCTGCTAGAATGAAACCAGCCATTTATTCCTACCTTTTGATTCATATATTTTTCAGTGGATCTTCTTGCATGCAAACTTCTCCTCCCATCCAGTGGCTGCTCGGCTTTTTGTAGAGCCACTGACAAGAAAAATTGTTCCCTTTGTAAATCTATTCCAGCCTCATCATCAGGCTGTTCCTGGTATACATGCTCACCAGCTCCTTCTGAGGCCTCCATCTGAAATATTTGTAAGGCCTGGCCTCCCTTTGAAAAAGCTCTGCTGAGCTTTCCCAATACCCAATGTATATTTATTCACCCCGTTATTCTTTTTACTCTAGCTTGACTAGGCTGCCTAATGGAGGTATCTGGCATTTTGACCACACTCCTCTCTCACATGGGGTCTTACTAACCACACTGCAGTACTGTGAGACAACCTCATGTAAGAAGTTTCACATCCCTATTTCATCATTAAGTTCCACAGAAACTCCACCTGGTCCAAGAGATTTGTTCTGCTCTTTTCATCCATTTGATTTCTGATGCACTTATTTGAGACAGAGCTTCTGGTGCATCCCTCATATAGACTTTCAGCATTGGAAATGCCTTGATCTCCAAGATGTAGAAGATAATTTTACTTCCCTGCTCTGTTCTTATCTTACTTGAGCATTCGTTCCTTTCATGCCCTTGCTGTCTATTAGGCTTTCGCATCTCTGACAGATGTCATAGAATCATAGAATATTTTGGGTTTGAATGGACCTCTAAAGGTCATCTAGATCAGTCCCCCTGCAATAAGTAGGGACATCTTTAACTAGATCAGGTTGCTCAGAGCCCCATCTAAACTGACCTCAAATGTTTCCAGGGATAGGGCTTCTATCACCTCTCTGGGCAACCTGTGTCAGAGTTTCACTACCCTTATCATAAAAAATTTCTTCCTTATAGCTAGTCTAAATCCACCTCTTTTAGTTTAAAACCATGATTCCTTTCCCTGTCACAACAGGCTCTGCTAAGAAGATGGCCCAGTCTTTCTACTAAAAGCCCTTTAAGTACTGATAGGTTGCAATAAGATCTCCCATAGTCTTCTCCAGACTGAACAATGACAACTGTCTCAGCCTCCCTTCATAGGAGAGTTGTTCCATTCCTCTAATAATTTTTGTGGTCCTTCTCTGAACCTTCTCCAACAAGTCCAAACCTTTCTTGTGTTGAGGGCTCCAAAGCCAGACACAATACTCCAGGTGGTGTCTCAGGAAGGCATACTAGAGGGGCAGAATCACCTCCTTCACACTGATGGCCACTCTTCTCTTGATGCAGTCCAAAATGCAATTGGCTGTCTGGGCCATGAGTGCATGTTTACTAGCTCATGTCCAGCTTTTCATCCCCTAATACCCCCAAGCCTTTCTCTGCAGGGCTGCTTTCAACCCCTTCCTTCATCCCCCAGGCTGTACTGATACCGGAGGCTGCCCTGACTCAAGTGCAGGACCCTGCACTTGGCCTTGTTGAACCTGAAACTGCTGTGCCTGAAAAATGTTATGCTTTTTTGCAGTTTATTCTTTAAGATCTTCTTTAACCTTTCTTATACTGTTTTTACAAGTGACCTGGCAAAGTTTAGGATTCTTTCTATTTTTCTAATCAGGTCACAGCTTTAGTGTTCTACTTGCTGTCCTGTTCATGTTAATTTTGCAGAATGCCTAATATGTCCAGCTCATGACTTTCCAGGGCTTCAGGGGTCATCCTTTGTTGCCCTAGGACATTCTGAAACTATAGCACTTCTCATTTGATGAGCACTAGTGAGTCAGTGAAGAAAATATGTAGTTCCGTGAGCAGCCATTTTAATGAAGCCTAGTTCCAGATGAACTGCTGTGAAGTGGTTGTGTTTCCCAGGACTTAAAGTACCAGCTCTCATCAAAAATCTTCCTGCAATTGGATATTCATAAAGCTGCCTCTTTTAATATGGATTCTCCATTGTGTAGCAACATAATTGATCTTATGCTGCTGCCTTTCTCTTCCCCAGAAAAAAAAAGAACAATAAGACTTTCTCTCTCTACCTAACTCAAGAGGTTTCCAAAATTCGGAAAAAATCCTCTGTCAAATTCTCTTGAAAGTGACTTATAGATGCAATATTTTTTAGGTGACATTAGAAGATACGTTTATATGGAGAATCTTTCGAGGGGGAACACAGAAAAAGTGATGACTCCTGTGGCAACTATGGCAGGTGGTAATTGTATCCCCACACTAGTTTTCAACAGGTAGTAATGTTTCACCATGTCACATTTTCATTGTGCATCCAGAAAGCCCAGACAAAGTGTCTCGATCTCAGAGAGCAGCACATGTATGGAACCATGAGTCACGCATGTCACAAAGCTGTGCCTTGTTGTGTTCCTTGGCCATGACACCTGACCTGCCTGAAATGGTTTCAACCTGATCACCAAACCCGCCTTGGTAGTACTCACTGGTGTTTGACATCCCTTCATGTTGCTCTGCCCCTGCAGACAAGTGTGTAGTGCAGCCGCCCATGGGATCCAAAGGCTCCCTCTCATGGTACAGGAGTCTCAGGAGTAGAGGGAAAAAATATCAGTGGAGGTAAGATGCTACCTTTGCTCCTGTGAAATCTCTCTGTCTCTTTCTTCTAATTCAGTTGTGCTACCCAACCTGTAAGCCTGAGCCTGCCTGCAGTTGCTATGCCTTGCAAAGTGGCGATGGAGGACTACTTAGCTAGAAAGCCTATGCAGATTAAAGTGTGGAAATTAAAACTAGTGCAAAGATAATTGCATCTCAATAGCGTTTCTCATTCACCATCCTTTAACCTCTCTTTCAGGTCATAGGGTACAAATAACCATTAGGCATCTGTTGTGCCTTGAACCACAACAGCTTTGACTTTGTTACTCCGCACCAGTGTCTCTGTTACCTCATGTGCTCCCTTCCTGCAACCTCATGTGCTCCCTTTCTGTTGTATTCAGTGTCCCTCGTGTGAAACTCCAACTGTAAATGTTTTGGACTAAAACTATCTCTTCGTTACACTTTCAGTGTACGTATAAAAATGGACAGTGGCATTTAGACTGCTGAGAAGCAAACAAAAAATAAACCTGGAGGCTCATCAGTTCTTCTGTGGTACTGGGAAATTTCCTCCCCAAATGCTCTGTGACTCATTCCATCTAATGTTGGTTTTGTACATTGTGTTTGATAAGTTCTGTGTAAGTTGAAATGAAATCTGTAGCAAAATGGGGACATAAATCATTCATAAGATGGTTACAATGGTATGTCATTTCAACCTATTCTTCTTGCTGAGACTTAATTTTTCTAACTATGTATGCAAAAGACATCCCCTGAAGTACTTAATAACACCACACTGATTTTTCCTATAGAGTATCTGCTCTCACAGAGGGTGATTTTACATGAAATTTACTATGTCTGTACTGAAGACAATTATACAGTGAACCAAGTGATGAAGTAGAAGGTATTAAAACCAAGCTGACAATCTGTATATAGCTTCTTTAAAAAGTTAAATGAAACACCAAAGACAGTAAACATCCAAGAAAGAAACCTCTGCTGCTTTTCATTTCCCTACAAAGAATGCTGATAAGGGCTTTTTTGGAGTGGGGTGGGGGTTATAAACAAAAATATTATTACAGCTTTCATCTGTGAAATAGCATTCAGAGAAAGCCCAAAGATATTTCTGGATGTGTTTCTGTTTAGTTCAATGGTTATTTTTTTTCCAGGCAGATTTAATATTCTCTGCCTGTTTAAAGTGCATTTAAATGCACAGCATATGCAAACATACTTCCTAAAAACTGTCCCTTTGTCTATGGTCAAAAAGAGAGTATGCCTACAAAAACGCAGGTTGTATGTGGGCTCATGGTAGAGAAGAAATGCTTGTTCCAATCTATACTCCAGAAATTGTGCTTTAGCTTAAGGAAACTGGCTCTCCTTTTGCTCTGCGTCATTATTCTGACTTTGTTTTCTACTGCTACCTTTTTCAGCTGTTCAGGTGACCTTTGAAACTAGTACTTATAATGTACTTCGAAAAAAACCTGCTATTTCAAGAGGTACTTTAGGAAACGGAAAACCTGCAACAATGTTGGGTTTTTTAGATCTACTAGCAAGACATGGATTTCCAAGAAAAAAAAACCAGTGGTATCCTTTAGTCTAATCAAGGTTTAATTGAATCTGCACTGTCAGTCAGGCAAAAGACTGAAGCAGGATTTTAGAGAGCAGAATTAAAGAAGCAACATTTAGTAATTTCCAGAGGTTGTCAGCTGGTTGACAGAAGTGCTGCTGAGCTCTTTTTAAAACAAGCTTTGTAATTACTAATGTTTCTGGTTTCTCTAATTATCTACTCATTGTTCCCTAAAAGACTAAGCACTTTTTAAGCATTCCAACTAAGAAATCATAATATGCTAGTAATGTAGCAATATAGCAATATATAAGCTGGCCCCAGCACCATGAACAATAGCTGATGTCTCCTGTGCCAGCCTAGACCTCATCTGGCTCTTCAGAGAAAGAACATGATCCTTCACTTACATTCTTTTTAATGCAGCTCACGGCATCTTCTGATGAACCAATCAGCTGGTTTTGTTCCTCCTTTCACACCTCTACTCTCCTGGTAACAGTGGAGATAAAATGACAGATAGTTCAAATAAAGGAATACTTTTGTTTTTCAACAAAAAGCAAGAGAAGCTTTTCTTTCTAGAAAAAGGCAATGGGAGCCTTTCATTTACTCTTGTCTTGTCATGTGCCTCTGCAAAGCCATAGGACTGTAGTCTGAGAGAACTGAAGAATTAAATGTTCATACTTGAAGGCCACCTATGTAGAAAAGGATTTGTTCTCTTTCACCAACCCAACACACAAAACCCAGCCACCACTCCTTGTCTGGAATTAACAGTTTAGCAGACAATTCACATAGCAATGGTTACCATTTTGCTCAGCACAGAATCCCACAGCTTCCAGCAGCCTCTGAATTGCAGCTTCTACAGGGATCAGTGAAAATATATTGATTTCAATGGCTGTTAGGACTGTTTGCCTCAATTCTAGTACAATATGTCCCTGCACTGTAGATTAACGTGACCTTTTGAAAACAAGTATTGAACATTTGTTTCTAGAAGTTACAGTGTTTGCCTTAGCGTATATTATTACAGTTTTCACTGCTAATGTATTCTGGTTATTGCACACTCAATGAAGTCAATAATTGCTTGCTATACATCCAAACCTTTAAAAAATGCTGCACTTCTTAGAATACCTTTAGCACGTCTGTTACTGCTTGCAAGACTGACTTTGTTAAGCTCTCAATAACCATGTGTGCTTTTGGAATAGTAATTTGAATTTTACTTCTGATAGGGATATGGCAATAAGTCAAACTCATTCTGAAATTTAAATTCATTGATGTGTTTTCTTATTTTTTATTTCCAAAGTCTTGGTTTCATTTTCTTTTATTTGAGAGGCCTGTAATTTGGGGAAGACTTTTATGAAATGTAGTTCATGCAAACTGAGTATAACCAGTAATTTGCTACTGTCATTTTTTACATCTGGAATGACAGAATTTCCCTCATCATTTGTCCACTTGGCCATCCAATAATATTGTATTCTAGTAGTTACTACATCACATCATCAGTAATAATGAAATTATCTGTAAATTCATGAGCCTCTCTGAGTCTCTAACTCTTCTGACCTTTGGGATGAAAGCTCGGTTTGGGCTAAATTGATGGAGTTAATTTTTCATATTTTCATTTTCTTATAGACAAATAGTTGATTGTTGTCCATTATTTCTGAAGAGGGTTTGATTTAGGTTGGTGGTAAATTTTCTGATGGAACAGAAGGGCAGCAGTACTTGGTTTGTGTCCTAGTCTGAGCTAAACCAGAACCAATTCTTTGTTGCTTTCCAGCTCAGTCTCTTCTAACTAACTGTACTATCTGAAGTTAACAGCATATTTTTGCAGACAGTGTCTTCTTCTAGCAGTGATTACAGTTGATGTTTACAGTTACTACCAATGATCAGTATGCAGAAATGCTCTTATACATGATCCTATAGAAACCAAGGTCATTGCTAAGTCTTGTGTACCATGGTGGAGTGTCACAAGTGAAAGGGTCATAAGTATAAAGGTTGCACTTGTGGGGAGGAACCTTCAAGACAGGTGACTCAAACCTGACCAACAAGGTATTCCATTCCATGTACTTCATGTTCAGTGTAAAGGTGAGGCATCACAATGGTTAAGCTGTCTTCTTCAATGACCATTGTCCAAGCAGGACTCTGTCCATTTGATCCCAACCTGTGCATTCCTGCATCCAGTTCCCAAATGCAATTCTCATCTCCTGCTGAGTCCAGTCTGAGACTTCCCCAGTGCCTGACCTGCAACATCAGTGGTGGCATAATCATCATCTGAAGAGTTCAATATTGGTTTTATATGTATTTTATTTTCTTATTGATATTATTGCCTCTTTGTTTCTATTGTTGCTGTTTCAATAAAGCTGGTTTAGTTCAGTTTCCAACTCATAAATCTCTTCCTTATTCCCTTTCCCTTCCCTTCTTGCAGGAGGGAGGGGTTAATAGAGAGCATCTGTCATTTGTTTAGTGGACAGCCCAGTCTCAATCCATGACAGTTTGCTATATCTACAATAGAAAATGAGATTTTTGGAAAATGAAAAGTGTATAGTGTTCCTTAATGACAGCCAACTCTCTTCCTGGGGAACTTCCTTCTGGTAGAGTGAGAGCACTCCATCTCATCTGCCATAAATTTTCTCCGGGTTTTCATGAGCTGTATTTTCACAGGTATCTTCAGATAATGTGATGACTCTTGCATCAAAAATTCACTTTTTAATGGACTTCACACTTTATTTGTTAATCCACACTTACTTATTTTGTAGGGAGGCAATTCAGCATTGCAACTTTAAGACATTACCACTGCCAGACCACTTCATTTTAGTGGAATTAGTGCTTTTATGAATCTCAGTTAGGGGTAGATATGTTCTTACAAAGCTGAGAAACCACTCCCAGGTGATGTCTTTTAGCTGGGACCCTCAGCTTCGCTGTGACCACATCCCAGGTTGAGCCAGTTCTCATAGAAGCAGGTTTTTTCCTTGGCATGAAATGGATGTGGCAGTGCTGGGTGTTTCTTCCAGAGGCATATCCCAGTGCTAAACACCCTTCATGCCAATCTACTGTGCTTTGAATTTCAACTACTGGCACATATATGCCAGCCACACTAGAAGATTAAGATTACAAACTGGCATCACATTCCAGCACAAAGACAGACAAGGGGCACAACTGTGGCTTAACATGCCTGCAGCAACCCTAACCATGGGGATAGGAGACAGCTGCACTCCGGACCAATCCAGAGTATGTGCATTGTCTCTCATTCAGCTCTGAAATCCAGTGAATTACAGTAATCCCTCCCACAGGTGAAAAAGTGCAGGATTTTTAAGGAGCTCTTATCCTGGCAGAGACGACACAACTTTTTTTACAAGCTACAAGTGAAAAAAGTGGTTTTTAGTTTCTGTCTCAAACTGGTTGTCTACTTTTTCTTTTAATCCTGGAAAGAAGCATAAGTACTAGGCAAACCAGCATTAACCAACATTTGATAAATGCAATTTTTTTTTTTTTTTTAAAGAAAGGATATCTGGTTCCATATCTGACTAACATATGGTTTATATACAACTGTTGTAGGCCCAATATAGCCCCTTTAATGGTCTGGAGGTGGGTAGCACTGGGTCATTAGCAAAAAGTGATTCTAGTAGGTGCCTTCCCTTAAGAAACAGAGCTGAAATCCCAATTCACTCTAAGGCATCACTGACTAGGTCACTGAACTATGAAGAAAAGCACAGTGACAAATTGGAAGGAAAAATCCTTCAAGAGCTTGATGGATTTCTTTGAATTTTGTAGAGACTGTGCCTACTCCAGCTTGAACTTTCTGTTCAAGGTGATTCTAGAAAGAAAACAAAACACTTCTTCCATTGCATTCCTGTTTCCTCAAATGGATTTTTTATTTCGGGATGTTTTGTTATCCTTTGATCCCCTTTTGTTATTACTTCAGTTTCAGTACAATGAAGAAACTGAACCAATATTTCTGTAAGAAAAGTGTGGAAATTTTATCTTGGTCAGAGGAGTGGATGCCTGGTAACAGACTGATGCATGGATCATCACGGTGCATCAGAAAAGTGATTTCTGAATTAGCATGGTGTTTTCTTAACAAATATTTCCTAAATATTTTTTTTCTTGGTGTCTTGGCACATCCAAAACAGTTTGTCAACAGCCATAAATACACCCTTTGGTTTCTACTGTGGCAATGAAGCAAAGGTAACTTACACAATGGTTAACCACAGTATCATTGGATATCATTGCATCACAGTATCATTGGATCAAAGGTATCATTGGACCATTGCCTGCAACAATGGTGAGTTCTTAGGATTTAGAAATCTGGGTATCTTTAATTGCTGACACAAGCGCAGTATAGGGTTCTAACATAGAATTCAGTAAGAATTTTCATTATCCATCTATTGTAAATAAAAATATCTCTACTCTTTGGCAGAGGTCTGTTATTTCATCTACTGCAATTATATGAGCTTTCCAGGAATTTTCTGAGAAAGAGATTGTGATTTTAACAGACATGACCTCCAAACTTATTTCAACTCTTCATTTGTTTTGTTCATAATATGACTATAAAAATGCTGGTTTCCCCTAACTATATAGTTAGTATCAAAACAACACTCAACAACTTCTGCTTTATTTCTTTAACTTAGCCCTACACTGTAGCTTCAAACAGCAGAAGTTATTTGCACCCTTTCTGATACAATTTTAACCATGTGTGCTTAGTCTAAAGCCTTGGATGTTGACAGAAAGATTACAGGGGTTTTTATTTTGATCTTGATCAAAAAGGTAAGTGCTAGCAGTTGTGCATCAGTGGAGAAAGGTGAGTAGTATGTGGGTTAGGATTTGGAGGAAGTACTTCTAAAAGACATTTCACCTCCTCACTTAATCCTGAGGAGAAATATAGAAATGAGTGACAGTTTCACTGCTGATCTGAATGCAGCCAGGTTTAAATGGATACAGTGCAAATACATGCCATTCCTGTGGCAGAAATTTACTTCTTGTGGAGGCTTTGTCCCATCTCCTCTCCCCCTCACCCAAGCTTGTTCAAAACACAGATGCTAGCATACAGTGGTAAACCTCAGATATCAACCTGAGAGTGCTGTGCTTAAGGTAGGTTTCCAGATGTCATCCAGCACAAGCTCAGAGAACATATTCTGGCTTCCTCTTTAAGTCTGACTGCATTTCTAAGCCATGCATACTTTTTTCTTCCATAATTGTCATATCCAATTCCTCTCGAATGCAACAAGTATACATATGTACATAAACATTTATACATATATATGTAGTCTTGTCCACAAACCCCACTCACCTTGCTTCGTGTTTCCTTGCTTACCTAAAAGTTCCTTTTGTCAAGTTTTCAAAAATCTGCTTTATATACTCATTAAGGTAATGATAAATTTGCTCTTGAAGAAAACTCAAGATCCCACTGAGTTTCTTTTTATTTTGGTTAATTTTGAAAATACTGGAAAGAGTGCTGCAGTTAACCAGACCAGTGGGATCATTTTGATAAAGGCCACTTTTATTTTTGGTGCTTCTCCCAAGTGATAATACTTTCACTTTAATGAGATAGTAATTCAGTTTCAAAGTGGCTGAACACCGAAGCCAAATGCTTATAGCATATCCCAACAAGGGAAGTTGAGCCAGTTATCCTACCACTAGGAAAAAGTGTAATGCAGGGAGTTTTAGGAACAGGAATAGAGAAATTGCACTTCATTGAGGCATTTTATCTTCCTGGTGTTCTGAGAAAAACTGCATTATAGTTAGACCACTGAGAAATCAGATGATTGCTGTATCTCTCACTTTCCTCTTGGAATTTGATGAGGTTATTCACACCTGGGCACCATGAGAGGCTGAGCTGCCACCAGACATACATAGAGCACACTGGGCCATAATGCTCCAGGAACTATTAGAGGTGCCCATCTGCTCAGCCTGTGGGCTCATGTGGCATGAAATCATTTTTCTGCCTGGTGCCCAGCTTAAACTAGTCATGCTACAGAGTCCAAGCTGACTCTCACCCGCAGAAGTCTCCAGCAAGGAGGAATGGAGAGTCTCCCCAGCAGCATGGTCCTCTGAAGATCATGCAGTTCTATAATATGAGATTGTCAATGAGAAATGATTGTAAAGTAGAAAATTATCAATTCAAGTCCATCCACATAACCACAAAGGCCAATTAGAACAAGAAAGGCAGTTTCTTTATGATGGCCAGGTAATGAGGGGCTGACATGCTGTCTCACTCTCACTGCAAATGCATAACTCAGCCTCCCATCTGAGGGAAGACATTATCCCCCTGTACTTTCCTTGGAAACAGAGCAAATTCGACAAAGGTAAATGTATTCTACTACAGGAAATACTTCACTGCATTATGAGCTTCCCTAATTACAGCTGTGGAGCTGGAAACACAGACAAGAAGCAATGCAGGGCAGCTGGTGTTTGTCCTGTCAGCAGCATCTAATTTCCTCTCTGGTACTGCTGCATGGGCACCTTCACTGACCCTGTTGCCTGTAATAACACTGCTCCTATCCCTTAATATGCGGTATTATATACACTTTACTCTAATTGGGATGTTCTGAAAGACACATAAAAACAGAGAACCCATCTACTCTGAAGATCCAAGGGTCCTTTTAGAACGCAGATTATTCCATGCATCCTACAGTTAAAATAATCTTTTCCCCATACTGTAGAGCATGTGCTCTTTGCTAGGTGAATATTGCATCTCACCTCAAGGTGGATTTATTTCATCAGTACTGCCTGTATATCACTTGCAAAGCACTTAGGTATCCTTCAGGGTAAAATGTACTGCATTCAGCTTTATTTCATATTGTGTCCTTGCCTAGATCCTTGAAAGTTTTTTATTACTTGGCATATGTTGGTTGGGGTTTTTTCCATAATCAGTTTAAATGCAATGTGTCCCTTGTCCAAGTTAATTACATGGTTGGGTTAATGACTCATTGCTTCAGGCACTTGAGTGGGGAACTTAGCCAGTCATTAACGCATTGGCTATTTTATTGCCTCTGAGCTGAAGTTTCTGTCCAAAACCTAGCCTCCAAAGTGGTTACCTTCATCAGAATCAAGTGAAGGTAGAAGATCTGGTCAAAGACCTTTTCTTATGCAAAAGTACCACTGAATTTAGAAGTTACTGCATTAGGTGCTTAGCCAACTAGACAGAGAAGAGTCAAGGGACTTATCTCAGATTAATTTCAAAGTGACAGCGGGATGAATTCACAGCCTGTTTGGGATGGTATCTGCTGGCTGAAGAGCAGAAAATGACACCACGAAACAAGCAATTCTAAAATCTCTGTGGAACACTTCACATGAAGTCTTGTCAGAATGCATTTTGGTGTGAAAAAAAACATATAACTCAGAAACCATGAAAACACCAGTCAACTTGAGCAGGAATACTCGGACAAAATTGAGCAACAGTTTTGTAAGTTGCGGTCTGTGGGAAACAGGCATTACATTTGTTTCTGGGAGACACATGCCCATCCATCACTACAATTCTCTGTAGAAGTGAACAAGAAATCCCCTTCAGCACCTTTGAAAAACCCCATCTGTTAAAAAAAATAGATGTCATTGACCACTGGAGGCATTTTTTTTTCCTTTGAGCACAAGAAGCAGAGGGAGAGAGGAAGTAGAAGGCTAGCATGCAAGTTTCATTATGATGCTAATTATAAGCTCCTCTTCTGAGCTGGTTAGCACTGATTTCGATTAGCTGTTGTTCAAGACAATTTTCTGTCAGAATTCTGGCAGTTCTAGCAAAATGAAATACTTGTCTCAGGCAGCCCTACTCCCGGTTACAGGTAAGCCAGTTCTGTGCAAGCCTGAATTCTTCTCTGTTTGTATACCGTTTCCCAAAGGCAATGTTTGTTTTGTTTCAGTAGACAGGAATTGGTTCTCTCATGTTTTATTCATGAAAGTATATCTTGTGAATGTGGCCTCCAATATGTATTAGAGGCAAAAATATCACTAGCAGTAATGCCTGAAAGACTCTTTACTTGTGTAACAAATGGACACACAAATTAAATTACCACTGTTAATGCATGCCCACTCCATAATTGTAGCCCAGTTTGGAATGCTGCTGAAGCAATTATCTTAGTTCAGAATTGCAAATCAGGAGTTCGTTTTAATCAGGAAAGTAGGACATCTCATCTCAAACAAAGACAGTGGTACAGGTCTGTAACATGTCTGACAAATTACTGTCAGGTTGGCAGAATGTATCAAATTACCCTCTCTTGACACCCAGCCTCAGAAAGAAACTCTAGCTAAGCAGTCCTTTTCTCTGTTCATTCCCAGCGGCCGTATTTGGTTACAGAACTGCTAATTAGAACAAAGATTTTGCTTTATTTTCTTGTTTGTGACTTCGTCGTTCTGGCTAGATTCAGCCTTTATATTTACCTGCAGAAATTATCAAAGACAATGGGAAGCAATTATTCAGTTGTTGATAGCCTGTTCTTATTGTATTGTGTCAACACTGAAATGTGTAGGTGCCAAGGCAGGGTAGATAGCTGGACTCATCCGAGCAGATGTACCAAAGCAGCACATCAGTTCATCTTTCCTGGAGCAACTGTATGTAGAGCCCCACAGCACCACAATTTGTGTCTGGAAATCAGTCTTAGCTGTAGTTTAACATCACTACTATGAGCCATCGCTTCTTCACCAGATGCTTAGCTCAGTCTGATGTCACCATTGCCCTAGGAGTGATAAGACAGGATCAGAGATGGTTCAAACTCTTAGATTCTCATGCTCTGACCCACATTACTGCCTCATTAGGCTCCAAGGCAGTGCGTAATTTTATTTCCTCACACCTGGTTGCTGCCACTTCTCTCTTGCAGATTAACACTCCACAGCACAGCAGATCCCCAGTGCCCCAGACAATCCAGTTCTGCTGGTTTCAGCAAAGGTGACAAATCAGTTAAGGTAGCTCAGACAGGCATGAACACTCCCATCTGCAGGCTGGCACAGACTTGTGGCAGAGGATTTGGGCAGACCTAGGTGTCTTCTGTCTGAAACCTGAGTGTCATTTATACCTTTGAAAATCTTTCCTAAATCACTTTTGTTAATGAGTCCAGCTCTTCATGTTGCTTTGGCATGACAGAAAACTTGACTCATGAGCTTATATTGACAAACCACTATTTCACAAGAACTATGATGTATTTTTATGCTAACAGACTGAAAAGAAAAAACAGTTTTTAATAAAGAAGCTTAGTGCCAAACCATAGATGACATTCTGCTTTTCAACTAAGCTTAAGTAATCTGATTTGACCGCTGATTTATTTATATAATTTCATTTATTTATTTCATATATTTCACATTCTTTGTGCACATTAAAGAGCTCACAGAGAAAACACAGCCATCTATTTTGCAGGAACCAAGTGGTTTTGGGACATCTTTAAGGAAGACAAAAACTGGTTTTTATTTTCATTGGTTTGTTAACATGCCCCTAGACACAAGTTTCAGACAACACTTTCATGGAGAATTAAACTCTGCTAGAAACCAGTAACTGACTATTCTGCCATACACATGCAGAATACAGGAAAATACTTGCAAGATGAGGAAATGTGAGAACTTTAGAATAGGGGTGTCTTCTCAGATGTTATTAACAAGCATTATCATCAGTAAAAATTGTGTTATTAATAAGCATTATAACATGAAAAAGCATCAAGTGCAGCTATCATTTCTCCTGATGTTTATTACATACCCTTCTACCTTCTTAAAGATTTCCAAATATTTCACCTTTAGATATCAGAAATTGAAAATTTTAAGTACACAGTAGAAATAAATTAAAAATAGGTGTTTGACTAAGAATTTCTGATCCCAAAACTTATCAAGGACCAAGGTGGCTGCACATTGCACAGGCAATAAGTAGCTGCTTCTTACCTGCTTTCCCGAGGTGGTTTAAGACTAATGTTATGGCATTTCATCTGAATTAACAACTAGGAAAAATCTTTCTGACAGATCCAAGCAGGTCCAAGAAGCAACCACAAGGGAAATAACTTTTCCTATCTTTCTCTCTCTGTGCACCAGCGCAGCTGTAGATCTATTCTTCCATGAAGTCTTGTTCAGCTTCAGAGCCACTTCAAAATTAACTAATATTAAAGCTCATGTTTTCTTGGTTAGACAGGAGTAATGTCAGACAAAACAACAACAAAAATCAAATGAACCCTGAGGAAAATAACAAAAAGATCAAGAACTAATCAAAAGACCTTGTTTCAAATATTCATGGACTGTTTATGCCAGAGATGACATACATGGCCTACAGGAATTAAAACTCATAAGAACTGTGAATTCTTTTAAGGAAGGGAATAGATCCTTTTATTATAGTTATGCTCCTATATGCAAATACATATGCATATATATATATGAATTTAGTATGCCTGCTATTAGGATTTAGATGAAAGTCTAGCTTTGTTTGATGTTCTTAAAATCCCTTGAGTCAATGGATTATGGAAAAATCCCAACTTTTGAAGTTCTTCCTAACTTAAAACACAATTCCAGCTGTTATGATTTTAATGCAGAGCTCATGCAGAAGAACCTAAGGACTTTGAAATCCAAAGCACATAGTAAAAATGTAAAGCAGTAATTTCAGTTTAAAATATTCTTTTAAGCCAATGTGAACAATTTCATGGCGGTGACAAAGAATTCTACACAGTTTGGTGTTGGCAAGTTTGTATGAGGTCCACAGACTTCAGAAACTACCATATTAAATGGTACCAAAATTTGTGTTTCTTTAATTCAGTTCAAGGTCAGAACTTTCAAAGTGAAGCACTCAGTTGACAGATTGCTCTCCATCTCTCCAATACTGAATGCCAAAAAGAAAGAATTTGTTCAGTCACCTACAGTCATCAGTTCAGAAACCTATAGTCATCCCAGAGCAGATGACTTTTGCATCTTCTCCCACTGAAAAGCTAGTGATGAACTGCATATTTTTACTCCATGTTGATGTTTTTTTAAATATAACACAGAGGTGTTTTGAAGTGACATAAGCACAAGCAGATTCAATTCTCAGTGGCTTAGGATGATGAAATCTGGGCTGTTTGGTCTCTCTTATCCCTCCACCCTTCTCTTGTGCTAGCATTCATGTCAATTTAAGAACAGGATGAGAAAATTCAGACAGCTGATCTGGCTGAAAACTAATACTTTTTTTTTTTTTCTGGTTTAACTTTAACATTAGTATTCAGCTCAGTGACCTTCCTGAACTGGCTCACCAGGAGCCACTCAAGAGCTTTTGAAGGCACCTCGCCATGTGACTTATTTATCTGTGTTATTCACACTTCGAGCATGTTATTTTCTTTCATTGGTCTTTATAGATACTTGCAACTGTTGCCTACAGTATATCATAAATAAATGCTTTTGTTTGCATTCCCCCTACCCTACTTGAGTTATGATTCTTTTTAAGTCAACTGCATAAAAAATAAATGCTTTTCATTCCAGAAAACAGGGAAAAAGGGCATTTTTATGAATTTCTATAGCTTCTCATCATATACTCCAGAGTATCCCAAGAATAGCAGAATGCATCCTATTGCAGCTGCAGGCACCAAATGGCAAGTTGGTATCACAGGGGCCAAGAAAATCAGAATCGTAGAATCATAGAAACATTTATGATGGAAAAGAACTTTAAGATCATCAAGTTCAACCATTAAGCTAACACTGCCAAGACTACCACTGAACCATATCACTAAACACCATATCTGCATACCTTTTAAATAACTCCAGGGATGGTGCCTCAACCACTTTCCTGTGAAGCCTGTTCTAAGGCTTGACAAGCCTTTCAGTGAAGAAATGTTTCCTAACATCCAACGTAAACCTCCCTTGGTGCAACTTCAGGCCATTTCCTCTTGTCTTAACACTTGTTACTTGGGAGTAGAGACCAATCCCCACCTCACTACAACATCCTTTCGGGGGATGTAGGGTGTGATAAGGTCTCCCCTCAGCCTCCTTTTCTCCAGGTTAAACATCTCATGTTCCCTTGGCTGCTCCTCGTAAGACTTATTCTCTAGACCTTTCAGCTTTCAGCAGCCAGTGGTAACTGCCTGGCACACAACACAAACATAAGGTGTGTGCTTAAGTGATGGAGTTCCAAAGACTATGTGATGTTGAACAGATATTTTAGGATCTCTCAGAAAGCAAGTGTTCTCTGTGGGGGCTGTAGGGACACACACCATCTCTGAATATAGGAAAACAAAATTTGAGGAAGGGATGAAAGAAAGAGATATTCTGGAGGGAAAATCAGGTAGTGAGTGGCAAATATAGGGGAAGAGAGCTAGGGAAAATGCCAGCAGCAAGACTCCAGAAGTCAAAGTGTACAGAATATCACAGGTTTTCTGAATCTTTAGATGAGAGTCATCTAGTGCAAGCCTTGTGCTACCTAGAGGTATTTAGTGTAGAGCCATAGGGCATAAAATTGACTATAAAACTTCCCTCATCATAATAGGATACATTTCTACTACAAAGGTTATTCAGTATGTGTTCCAGTGGGGCTGCCTTAGGTCACAACACGCACTGCTAGTCACAGCTCTCAAATTAAAGAAAATGAACAAAAGGATCTCCTGAGTGCAACCGTTGATGGTAGACCAGACACTACAACATAGTCTTCTATTCTACATCTGGTAGAACTGCAAGGTTTGGTGTTCAATTTCATTTCCCCTGGCAGTGCTGCTACCATGGCTTCTTCAACATGCAGGGACAGAGAAGACTCAGAGAAACAGTGAACTCTCAACCATGTCAGTGGGTCTTCTAGCACAGGTAGAGCCAAATACTTGCTGAAGATTAGAAAAATGTATTTTGAGGGAGAAAACATCTCGAGGAAAAGGGTGTCCTTCACACGTCTTTGTACAATATACAAAACTGACGGATGCTGTATATTTAATCATACAGAAGTACTCAGAAAAATTATTTATTAATCCATGACTGAAATCTGCATCTTCACTTGACAATGTTTGTAATAACTGCAGTATTTATGTTATCCTATCCCAGTCACCTTCCAAGCTAAATGATGGAGAATGAACAAAACTAGGTATGTCTGTGGCCTAGATTAAACTTATCGAAATTATAACTTTTGTGTGCCAAATTCATCTGTCTTGGCAAGATCCTAAAGTCATGAGAATGCGTTTTTCTAGATTTTAAAACATGGGGAAAGGACTTTAAGAACTGCTTTACGTGCAAAAGAATCTACCCTTTGAATATCCTAGAATGCAAGTGGCAAGGTTACCTAAGCAGGTATGTGTTGAATGTAGGTTTATGTGTCTTCTTGCAATTACAACCAGAATTGCTGATTCTGTCTTTACAGAAATTTCTCTTAGCCTTTGTGCCTCCTCACCAGACAAGTGACTACAGGTAGCTAGCAAGTTGTCTCGCTGACAGAATCCCTGATTGACGCTGCTAGTGGGAGACCCCCCTTTCAGGCCCTGCCCTTGTTTTAGGCCCTTTGCTGACCTAAAGCTGAGGTGTGCCATGCATAGTCTTACACCATTTTAATGTTGTTGCTAGCAGGCCAGTGTTTCCATGTGTGTTTCCAGTTCCAGGAGAAGGTGGTACCTGTGCATACATTACTCCGTTGGTGGAGGATTTACAGAGTTGTAGAAGTCTTACCAGTGAAGACACCTCAGAAAGGATACTTAGGTGGAAATCTAACTTCCCATTTCATCATGTGCTAGCGGAGAAGACAATGTGCCACAGTCACACACATTTTTAGAGGTACATGCTGTAGAGTCAAATACATCCTTTTAGAAATCATAAAGCTTTCCAGGCAATAGATTTTCAGGCTAAGCATTGCTGCTTGTTTGAATTTTCAGCTTTTTTTTCTTGTATAATAAGCCTGAATGTTCCCATTGCATTGAGTGCAGTCAAAGGAAAGCACCTCTTCTTTCCATAAAGTATCCTTCCCCAGCTCATGAAAATGTCCCTTTCAAGAGCCAGACATTTGGCCGATATATGCTCCATTTCACTAACCTCCATAAAGCTACGATGACTTATGTTCCTGGTAACAGCAGACACCCTCTAGGTGCCTAGTGCAGATGGAGTGTGCGTTTTTCTGTTTCAGCCTGCGAGGCTTACGCGTACTGCCAGCAATATGGGGAAGAGGGTGGTGTCTGTGTGGAGTGTGTGAGATACCCACGACAGATAAAAATGCACAGGTAAAGCTAAATTCTGTACCTAATATAACCCAGGCAGGTGACTCTGTCTTCTTGGGTCATTCTACTGCTACTACACATGTTGCTTTCTTATATAGCATTCAGGATATAACTCCCTGAATTAATTTATTTCCAACACACTTATGCCCACTTCTGCTGATAACTCTCCACGGGCTCTGGCAGAGAGCTAGGCTGTCCAGTATTAATCTTCTCTGCCGCAATGAAATCTGATTTTTACTTTGGCATTCTGTAGTGAAATATAAGCAAAACTTACACTTTTGAAGCATAGAAAGGGACCACTATTGTGAACTTATCATTAAAATGTTAAAAAGTTCTTCTGGTCCAAGAGAACGAAAACCTGCTAATTTACATATTAATAGACCTTTTATGCTCAGGAAGATAACAAATGCAATCTTTGGCCAGATGCAGAGAATTAATTACAGCAAGAGAAAGGATCCTATGAAATATAGAAAGCAAGCTCTGAATATTCTGAAAGAATATTATTGTCAGTCAAGTTTCAGTGTATAGCGTAATACTACAGGAATAGTGAATTGTTTTGTGTCTGTTGCAGGGCTTTAGACAAAGAGACACTAGATAGATATTTAGTATGTGCTGTTCATTTGAGACGCTGTACCAAAACAGATATGAAAGATAAAATGGATACACAGAGGGCCACTAAACTTACAATGTTGAGTTTTTTAGCCATCTCAGAAGCTGAAAATCTGTAAAAGAGGTCAGTACCTGCAAATAAACAGCCCAATTCAAGGAGAACCAAAGCCCTCCAAAAGGTAAATGACTTGCCAGAAAACATACAGGGGAGCTACTTGCCTCAGAGCTACTGTTGACTGGCAGTATGGTTAAGGCACTGTCAGAGAGCTCTTGGAAAAGACATGAAGCAGAAGTGAACATTTGCACTCCAACAAGTCACCAGGATCAGAGCTTTCATTTTAGTGCTCTGCAGCAAATTAAGAATGAAGGAGCAGGAATATTAACAAAAATACTTATCTGTTACTAAAAAGAGCTACCAGTGCCAAAGACCGGACATGAGCCGATGTTCCTTCATCCAGAATATTGCAAGCCAGGTGGCATTTCTGCATGATCAGTTATACTTGATGAATAGATAATTAAGGTGAGAGTCATGAAACATCTATTTATCTTTCTATCTATATTCTTCAACTGTTGCTTCATCACTGCATTATTCAACAAGAATGTCCTCTGCCAGAGACAAACCTGTGTGATGGTAAATGTACATTCACCTTCCTGATTTATCAGAATTCTTTGAGCTAATACAGATGTAAGAGAAAGGTAATACTTTACGATTTATTTCTGCCTTTCATAAACACCCATGGGAAGCTACTGGTGTAAGTACTTATGTCGTTCCCTCACAGGTACTCACATGTAGATCCACCAGGAATTGGCAGCTGGTCAAGATGTAAAATACAAAATGTTGATGAAGACTTTTCAACACTGACAGAGCCCATAAAGTCCCATGAGAAACATGAAGGTTCTATGCAGCATCCACAGATATTTGAGCATATTGGCTTCACTGAGTTTTGAATGAGGTATTACAACCGTCACTGACCTATGTATGTATTTAAAACCTGGGCACACAGATGCATATTTTAAATCATTCCTTATTTTCTAAACCACTTTGCTGACACTCAATTTCCTCTGTCCCATCAGCTTCCCAGCCACCAACAAAATAGATGAGAGTGAGGTATTTCATAGCCTCATCCTCTGTGTAGTACATAAGGTTCAGGTTTCACTGGGCTGAGGGAGCTGACAGGGTGCATGTGAGGAATCTGGCCCTTAAAGTGCTAACACTGTTATGCTTCCTAGCTGCTGAAACCTAAGAAATCAGCTGGGTGTCAGTTTAGTCAGGCACACAAGAAGTTAGCAAAGGCAAGTGTATGCTTGTGTATGTTCCATAACCAGGTCCTTCATATACAAAACCAGAATCACATATCTTCCTGGTCTGGAAACACCAAAATTACTTTGCATAATACACAGAGAGTGAAATGAAGACACAAAGCAATGACTAAGCAGTAATTTCTAGTAGTCTCACCCTGCACTTCTGGTACAGTCTGGATGGTCATGTTTCCCAGCACAGACTCTTCTCATTTAGGTCTTTGCAGTGTTTCTTAAGTCTGGCTGCTATTTGCTAGAAAACACCATGTATATGTTGACATTTCGAGTTCAAGTGCTGTAATTCTTATTACAGTGTTCCAAATGCCACCGATGTTGTTTTTCTGCTCTCTCAAAATCCGCCACCTTCCTTCTACTCAGCCATTATCCTTTTAAAATAGACTTTTGCCTTTCTCTGTCCTTACCCACTCATAATTATTCCTTCTATCTGTATCACATATCCTACCTTCAAACTTTGCTTTTAATTTTGTGTATGGATTTCAGTTAAGTCTAAGGCATCCTCCAATACTTCTCTTAGAGGATGCTTTGCAGAAATACATTATTCTGTGCAACAAATCTGATCACTCAGTCTGTCACAAAATAGAAATGCAGAGTAGTTTAAGAATACTTGATTTTCCTGAATAAATAGTTGCAACGGGAATTTGGGGGACCTAAGATTTATGATTTGACTACAGAGAGACAAGATGTATTAAACTTTAATGTTAATAGTAAATATAAAAATAAATATACAAATGTATAAATAAAACATGGGTGAGGGGTTTTAGGTAGAAAAGGGGCAGGAAATTAATATTTTTTTTAACAAGAACTCAAGTATACTGAAAGTTAAATTTTGTTTTCAGTCATGATTAAGATTGATTGATTTAAACCTCAATACACTTCCTATGGCTATCAATTGCATTATTGCAACCGTTAAAGATATTTCTGGAAAAAAAAAATAGCAATTTGAATTCATTCAACAACACATAAAATCCCTGTCCTTGTAATTAGCTTGAAAAATAAACCAACCTTAGTAAAATTTAATAGTTATCTGTATAAAGGTGAAGAGCTTTTCATAGTTTGACTATTATGTAGAATGTTATGAATATTTAAAAAGAGATTGTTTTTTCTGCTCTTCCCTCAGGTCATTGTTCTTTAATTAAAGATTACTTAAAAATTTTGTACAGAATTGGGGAAAAAAGTAAACACTCCAGAGCAGTACAAATCGAGTATTTCAGCTTTTCTAGAATCAGTTTCAGTTTCAGTTATTAATACAATCAATAATTTGATCTTTCTATTTACTTTCTTCTTTGATGGTACTATTAGGTCATCAAGTCTTAGATAAATCATTGTCTTTATGGCTTTCATCAGGGCATGATTTTTGCTTCACCTGAAGAGATCAGGCCCAATAAAAACAAAACAAAACCCAAACCAAACCAAACCAAACCAAACAAAACAAAACCAGAAAAAAACCCAAACCCACAAAACAACAAAATAAACCCCTCAAACAACTGGTCATTTCTATTTTGTATTTCCTCAATATAGAATATTAGTAATTATTTTTAAAGTGTTAGTGTATTGATTTCCATAAGCAGCAATGCTGTGCTAGTAAAGCAAGATGCATAGTCAAAAGCATGACATTATTTCAATATGCAGATACCACTATTTTATTCTGCTGATGCCAACTGATAATTTTTTATGCAACCGACTGCATACACCCACAGGCATTCAATGTAAAATGAAAGTTTAATAATAAATACTCTGGCATATTATTCAAAATGGGATGGGAAGATAAAAAAACCCTAGATGTAAGAGTTTTACATCACATTGTTGGAAAGATTACTACAATTCACTGGAATTAAAAAAGAATATATTCTTGTTAAAACATTGAGAAAAGGAAAAGACCACACCAATAATGATTACTGATCTAGATCCTGTGAAAAAGATTACTTTTTTGCTCTCTGCTGGTTTGGAGGTTGAAGTTGGCTAAGACTATTCTCATAGAAGTACTAGAAACTGTATATTCTATGGCATAAATAACACAGGAAAATATGGTAGTGTCAAACCTCACTAAAAATACATTTTCAGCTCTCCTCTCATGAAAATTAGTCTTCTGCAGTTATTCTCTCTGTCTGTCTGTCCAGCTCCCCCAGTAACTCTAGTCTCTGTCAGCCAATTTCAATCCTATTTGATTCAAGAGTCAAAGCCTAAAAGAGAGTTGGTACAGAATTCAGGAAAAATGTTTAAAGAGAGTCAAAATAATATTAATAAAAAAACAAAATCTGCTATGGAGGGAGAGGCAAGTGACATGGAGAGATCTCTGGGAGGTATGGTGTGGCTGTGCCCAGCCCCACATCCATGTCTTCTACCCACCAGAGAAGATGGCATAAGGCATAGATTGCACTGCCTATGCCCAGCTGCCCAGCAGCATAAACTGCCACAAAGGGAATGGTCAGTCAACCTCGATGAAACCTGGATTCATTAACTCCCCTGCTGACAGGACAACAAAATCTGAAACATCCCAAAATGTATCTTAAAGGGATGGGTGGATTTTCAGCTTCTAATTAGGGAAGTAAATACACAGTGAGCAAACTGTACTTGATTATGTCCTTCTAATCTTTGGAAATTCTCTATGTTTAGCAATATTTAGTTTACCAATCATATAACAGATTGTGCAATCTGGAAACACTTCTTAAATTATGGAAAATAATTTCAGTGTACACAGCCATCATGTCTCTACCTCAGTGTGTGTGTGTGTGTGCACGTGCACACGTATGTGCATACTTGAAGAGTTGGGAGGATTTTTCTAGAAATGCCTGAGGAGAAAGAACACCCAACAATGAATTTCAGCAGGCAGTTGCAGGGTATTAACCATCCCTATATGAAACTCTGGGCAACTGAACAAGCATCTCCAGAACCTCCAACAGCTGATCCTGTAATAGATGCTGACATGTCTGATGCTTAAAAAAAACTATTGGTCATAACAAGAACCTTTCCATTGTCTTCAATAAACTTTGAACTTTACCCTCACTCCTAATTCATGAGCGTACTAAAAAAACTTGAACAGTCAAGTCCCAAATCTCACATCCCTATACCTTTGTTTCACCCTGAAAGATTTCAAGGGAGTTTTGGCTCTCTGTGTAAAATGGCATTGGTCTGAAATGATGTGCTAGTACCATAAGGCCAGGACAACCATGGGTTTATGAATAGTGCGTTACATGGAATGTTCAGTCTCTCTTGAAAGATAACTTGTAACAGGCACCACTCAAACAAAGATTAGCATGTAATTTGCTCTTGGCAGTGGAGTGTTTCTAAATAGTGGGGTGTCAAACATCTTTTTGGGTGGCACACAAACCAGGAAATGGGTGTGGTGAGCCCAGAAAGAGCTGCTCTGCTTGGAGACAAGTCAGTGCTTTTGTTGCCTGTGTTAACAAACACTTCATGGCCTTGTACACATCCCTCAGCAAATTGAATTGCTTATTCCACAAAATCCACTTCTTGGTAATTGCTTTGGTAATTACTGCATTCTCCTGCTTGAAGAGACATGCACAAAAGTAGACTTGGAAAGCAGGGATAACACTGTTGGAGAGAGGACACATCCCAGCACCACAGCAAAGATATCTGGAAACCTGTTCAGTGCCTGGTCAGAGTGAGCTGGTCATCTCATCAGAGCTTTCCACCCAACATTGTGCAGACCAGCACCCCTCTCAATTATTCTCACTTCTCCCATACTCTTCAGCTGTGGCTGAGCCAGAGGACAGGAGGACACCAGGAGATCTTCAGGCCAAAACACAAAGCACCTGGATTAAACTGTTACAGATAGAAAATGTCAGAGCACTGCACCAAGAAGCTCTGCAACCTCTTCCGCTCCCTCCTGGGTCTGGCTGCCAGTGCCCAAGGCCAGCTCTGACATGATGCTGCCACACAACCTGGCAGCAGTCTTGACCGCTTCCAATGTTTCCATCATCCCGAGGGCTGCAATCCCAGCCAGGCCTGGGGCCCTCAGTGGCACCTGGTGATGGCTGGACTGTAGCAAACCTCAGTCACCATCGTCGGCCCAGGCTGGCTCACCTCACTAGGGGCTGTAGGATGAGGTCTGGTAGATAGGGAGGGCATCACACTGCCCTGTTGTCCATATAGCCACCCCTTACTGCTGCACCCCAGAAGGAAACTTTCAGTGAGGATGTACTGGCTGTAGATGCCCAGGTCTTGATGGCGAGAGGCTAAGGGGTGGCCTCTGTGTGGAGGGGCTGGAGCTGCCCATGCCAGACACAGCCGGTGCCAGCTGGATCCACCCGACCCACCGCAGGGCACGGCCAAGCCCCGCGGCCTTGGAGAGGAGCCTGGATCAGGGAGGGAAAAATGCTGCCCTGCGAGCACCCAGGGGAGAGGGGAAGGGGGTGATCCAGGTGCCTCAGCAGGGATCCTGGCATCCCTTGGGGACACCACGCTGGAGCAGGGGAAAAGTGAGGACAGGGAACAAGAGTGAGTCTGGGTGGGCATCTGGTAGCCAGCCAAGATCAAAGCACCACAAGGGCATGTTCAGCTGAGGGAAGAAGCATGATCTTCCTTTAGACCCCTGCAAAAACAGTCTGCCATCATGTGTTCTCTGTTGTGAAGCTGCAGGCAGGATCTCTAGCACCAGTGTTGGCCTTCCCCACATCTCACCTTGCATTGCTGCAGCAGCCACTGGGTCAGTGTAAGAAGAGCTTGCAGTCAGCATCTTGGATGTGCCAGCAGGAGACCAGGACTCAGACTGACCTGTAGAACTTGGCCTCAAAAAAAAGTACACTGTTGACAATATATATTTCTTTAACACGTGGAGTTTATGTTTTCAATTTTTGCTAAATTCAGAATGAATGTGACAGTACGTGAAGCAATGTTTGTGGAGGTCTTGAGATTATTTTCTATCTCCCAGCACCATCTGGCATTACAGTGGAAACTCTGAATGAATAAACACTGCTTATCATTCTGTTAGTCACTCATCCATCAGACAGAAGCCGAAACGCTAATGTACTCATCATCTTTGTCATTTGGCAGTTGAGGACTGCTTCACAGTAACTGAGACAAAGACCACAGATTAAGGTTCATAGTAGAAGTGGGTATCAGATTTAGCAAGTTTACTGTATTATTCCATTTGACTGATGCTGATGCAGGGAACAGAACTTGGTGGTTTTGTGGTTTCTACTTTTTAAATGTCTTTTTTTGCACAGAGGTGCTGGATTTGTCAGTTAAATTGCTGTGAGCTCTTTTTTTGTTGTTGTTTAAATGAAGAGCAAAGTTTAAATAAAAGAATGGGAATGCCGAAGGGAAATGCATCATAAATTCATCTCTAGTGATTGATACACAGGCAGTGTTTGCTTGGAAATTACTGGGGCAAGGGAAGCATGCATGCATTAGGATGAATGATAGCATCAATCAGGAGCAGCTCAAGCATCCTGGGGCAATTCTGTCAGTTCCCTCCTCAGAACAGAGAGCTGTATATCCAGATTCTCTAGCTTTGCTTCTCTTGTCACTGCAGCAACCATTACAATTTGAGTGGCAAGCACTCCTGAGTAACAGACAGATCCTGAATCCTTGATTAAAATGGCACTTCTTCTTAAAAGTCATCTTATCGGCAAGATTTGTTCTGGTTTGCAGGGTCCACATGAAGGAAGCTCTTTGAAGAGCAGTGTCACTTTGATACAGAGTCCCTGTGTCAGCACACACATGCCATTGGGCTCACTAGTTGAACAGTCTGGTAACAAAAAGTAAAAGCAGCGTAAACTTTACTTTTCTGTATTGCCTCAAAATTTCACACTGTTCAGGTGATGACACATTCAAGTGAGAAGCCTTTTTGGATGGACAGGAAAATTACTTATTAAAACAAAAAGCCTAATGGCAAAATGAGCTCACTCTCTCATTTTTAAAAGGCTGAAAGTGTAGGGATGAGAATCTCGGGTAACCTTTTGTGTTCTTCTTTTCTTATACAAACAGCTGAGTTCAATACAGTACTTTCTCTTTTCCCTTTAATTATATGGAAAAAACCTTGTAATTGGTTATATTGTTACTTAGGTCACACTGGCTTCAATCCATTCTCATCTCTGGAAGTAAACAAACTCTGTGATGCTGACTCTGCAGGTGTACATGGCTTGTTATAATACTGCTGTCACAACCCTTCCCCTAGCCTGTTTCTTGATGTTGTTAAGAATGAAATCTTTGTGCTTTTGAATATTTTTTTGTTTGTCCTCATTGACAGCCAGAACATTTTCTGCAAGTGGCAACTGAATGCAAGAAGCACTGACACAGACCTTTTCATCTGGAAATGTGCTACCCTTTATCAGGGTATTTCTTGTTTTCTTTTGCTCTTTTTTTCTTATGTAGTCATAAAATGTCAAGTTAGTCTTAGTCAGAGACTGAGTCTCAAATCAGGAAAGCAAAGTGTGTAAGTCAGAGAGCATTTCCATACCAGATGCAAAGGAAAGGAATTGTTTATTTGGTGGGTCAGCTCTGTCCCAGTTTTCAAAGATGACGTAGGACTACCCTGAAAAGACCTCTTGTGTCTTTTTCAAAAGGATGGTTACAGTCAATCAGAAGGACACAATCAAGCTCCCATTTCTGACTTTGCGAGGCCTCACACTGATTTTCAGGAGAGCTGTAACATTTTTTCACATAAACTCATTTAGTCTTAATGTCCCTCACACGGAGCTTTGTCTCTGCATATCAGGACTGATGACTGTATGCATTTATTTGTTTCAAAACCTGCCTGATTCATCTTTTTTGTTATAATGAAATGTTTTGCTAAGCTGTCATTTTTTTGCCATAAATATATTCCCTTGGCTGCATCTTAGTTGTGGATTATTTGCTCCGGAATCTTTTCTTTTCATCATAGAGACGAATATGTGTTTCGGACCAGCTTTTGAAATATCGATTTGCTTCAGGAAACTTCTTATAAGCAAGTCTTGGAATTCAGCACTAAATCAGTTTTGTGTATTTTATTTCCCAAGGCATCAGATCCAGTTTGTTTATTATCTAGCAAAATCCAAAGCATAATGTAAAAACCAAGACTGAATCAGAAAAGGACATTATAAAAATACTGAAGCTGTCTTTCCCTGGCAATGGGGAAATACATTCATGCACTTTAATATAAAAAAGAAACAATGATACAATGGTAAAAAAAAATTAAAAATACCTGAAGGGTTCATACATTTATTTCAGATGCATAGCAAAATCTCAGCTATTCACATTATTTCCAAAGTAATTTTGTCCTGCAATCACAAAACATTGAAGTATATCATCAGGATATTAAACTACGTATTTAACCAGAATGTTTAATCAGCTGTTACTAACAAAGACAGTAGGCCTGTAGTTTCTGACAGTCACATTCTAGAGGAATGTGAACCTGGTAAACTTGTTTTAGCATTACTGTTTCTACTCCTCAATGAAAGCAGAGCTCCAGCACATGAAAACCTGACACATTTTAGTAATCCCTGGAGCATCCATATCAAACGACACTCACATCAGTCTCGTTCTTCTGAGAGAAAAGTCCAGTCAATAGAGGTTATTCACACCCTGCTTCCTTTTGGTCATCCACCATGTGGTGTGCAACCAATGCTCTGTTTCCACAGCTCTTCTGCATCCTGGAGTGAAGAGGTGGTTCTTTCCCTAAATGTCTTTGTTGCATTCTATATCATGAGCATCCTCTCCTCACTTATCTCACTCAGGAAGCACATGTCCAGCCATCTATATAGGCACCAGGATTTTCCTTAAACACTCAGGGCTACTTGAGACTATGTCTGGCTGGATAGAACCCAGAAGGGGCAGGAGTTCTTCTGGAGCAGCAGACAGAGGGTAGAAGGTGCAGCCTCAGGTATTAGAGAGCTGTGCAGGTTCCTCCATTACTCCTTTCAAGCTGAGTTCTTCCTGTAACCCTCAGAAATTCATAAACAGCAGCAGTGTGATTTCAAAATTCAACCAGAGTGTTTTGTTAAAGTCCTTAAAACTTCCTTTTTTTCACTCATACCTCAAAGAGCAGCTTCCAACTAGTCAATTCTGAGCATCACAGGTTTTGAATAGGAAAAAAAGAAGAAAAAGCTCTGTTGCCTTAGCAGACACAAAGGTACCCATAAAGTTTACTCAACCAAATTCATTCTTAGCATACAGAGGTAAAATATCTAGTAATCATCTTTATCGGGTTTTTCCCACCAAAATCTACAATAAAGGAATTTATGTTCTGTTAAAAGGGAGAAGATTAACCCCTGTGTTACATCTCTTGTAGATTAACTTCTTATGAGAAATTTGTTCCTGCATCAAATTCAGAAATTTTAGTGTCACAGACACTTAAACATATTTGAGCGACTCTAAAGTGCTAAATCACATCACTGGAAGTTGTCATTTCTGTAAATAAACCCCCAGACATCCAAACAACAGCCCAGCCCAGCTATACTCTTGAAATCAAGGTCAGATTCCAAACCTACATGCAAGCACAAGGTTGTCCAAGCTTAAGAGGTTTTTGTCTGACCTCATCTTTAGATCAACTGGTAAAAGAGAGAAATGAAGCAACATGCAGCCATTGGGTTTTAATGTTAGATGTAAAAAACTTAGGTTTTCATTGAAATTAATTTTAAATGCTCAAATAAAACAGCTTTATCTTTCAACTATTTAAAATAAAGTTACTAGTGTAAACGGCACACCCAGTTCAGATTTGATTTCTAGATGAACCCACTGATAACGAAAGCATTCAGGATCCCTTAATTAATGTTATAGAAAACTGCACTTAATTACTTCTTAAGCACTTATATCTGCATAAAGCGGCATTACACTGAATATGTCATCATTTAAATCCACTACTTACATATAAATATGTCTCAAATTTGCATTGCAAATGTCTTTATCCTCTGCTTTATTAATCACAAATGCTATACCTAAATGAATTCAAAAAGTGCAATTCTGGCTTACACACCAAATAGTTCCTCATTAAACAAAAATATGTATTATAGGACATAAATACAATAAAATAATAGGTGGAGGTCCTCAGGGTTGTATAAATTATTACCAAATCAAGAGGATGACTCCACTGAAATGAGCTGTCTGGCCCAATGACAGCTGCTGTGACAGTCATCAGGAGCTATAAAACATTTCAAAAAAAATGGTTTTGTACTAGAAAACCTACTTACAAATGTTCTATTTAAGGCTCATCTGGAATTATTAAGTGTTGATTTGACTGCTCAAGTGACAAACAGGATACAGTAAACCTGTTTTCTGGTGTCTAGAAAATTCCCACTAAAAGATCTGTGCTGGTTGTCTTAAATGTAAATGCACAGTACTTAATACATGTAACGAATATCTGTATTCAACAGCACTGTTTCATTTAGGTTCATCTGAAGTCAAGTTAATAAAAGGTTTAATTAAATGTAGCTTTCCATGTTCTGCTTCAAATGGAACAGTCAAATGAATATATAGAAGCATTGCTCTGCTCAGTTCAGAAAGTCATTACACCCTTTTTTTTCAGATACCAGGTACAGACACAGAAAAAGATCAAAAAGAGTACCTCTGTTCTGAAATTATCAGTGAAACAGTACTATCCATTACTACTGTGTAAAGAACCAGAAAAAATGTTTGGAGATGGACCTTCTTTGACCTTTTACCCACATTGCAACACGGACACTGTCAAAAGCAGGTTCCAAGTTTTCAGCTGTTAAAAAAAGTAATACTGCAAATACTGTTGAGTTCTGCACAATGGACAGACAGACAGGAAGCTGCTCAGTCTACATTTTCAGGTAAGTCTTGCAAACAGAAACCAGTCAGAAGAACATCAGGGATTAGCTTTTATGGGTGTGATGGAAGAAGTAGGCAGAAACTCTTGATCTTCCAATAGGCAAGAGGGGATTACACATTTACATTACCTGGCTTGTTTAATTATACTTTACATTAGCGTGGTGCTTTAAAGTGCATAGAGACAGATGGTCTGTCCTAAATTTTATGGAAGAGTATGTGCTACCTATAGAACAAGAGAAGCCATAAAAGGTGAGAGGTAGCAAGCAACAGAAAATTAATATATTCATGCCAAAATCTGGTGAAGTGACTAAATATTTTATTATTCCATGAGCTGCATTTTGTGCCCTGTATAAGATAAGAAGGATAAATCAATTCCACAAGCATCAATGAAATCCATAGTCAATCACAGAGGCCCCTGCCTGGAGAGCATGAATATTTGTGTGCCAGTATTGGAAGTTAGATTGCTGGCAGCTTCTCCATTCATTCAGCAGCTGCTTCAGCCATGCTGCCAACTCCATGCTTCTCACTACTGTCCTAGAGCAGTCCTTATGAAGACTTTACCTTATGCACTGGTCCCTTCACACGTCACGGGTTTCAGGGAGTGCAATGCTGCTACTGCACAGCAGCTGCCTTCCAGCCCAACCATATGCTGTTTTACTTCTCTGAGACACTTGTGGCTGCTGCTGTTTCTATGCCATTCTTTATTCCCATAAAATGGTGAGATTTTTCTTCTGACTGTGCTCTAACATAATGCCCATGTAATAATATTTCCTGTAAGCATGTGAAAGAGCAGATATGTAGGTCAGTCATAAACAGCAAATGAAAAAATGTGTTCCTCCATTACAAATTCAGAGTTTAATTAGACACTGAAGTCAATCAATACACATCAACATGTTAAGCAGAAAGATCACATGTAGCAACTACACATAGGCATGCACAATTAGGGACGGTCCTCCCTCAAAGTCAGGCTTGTGCAAACTGTGATGGGAAAGGGAAGGATACCTGGATTTTGCAGATGTATCAGCCCAGCACCAGAAGCCGCAGTACATTGCTCCTGCAGCGATGAGGAGTGCAGTGCTCACCCAGCCCACATAGAGAGCAGCTCCTAGTTCTCGTTTCAGTGGCATAGGGACTTTTGGATCATAGAAGTCGTGAATGATGCTACCTCCAGTCCAGGACACGGGGATCAGAACGAGGATGCTCGTCAGGAGAAAGGCAACTCCAGCTGCCAATATGAAGATACTGATGCCCTGTGGATCCTCTTTGGTCCCGTGAGTGTACTTCACACCAACAATGGCCATCAAAAAGGAAATGATTGACAGGACCACTGCAATGCACATGAGGGCTCTAAACACCTCCAAAGGTGGGGGGAGAGCCAGGACAGAGTCATAGAATTTGCACTGCAGCCTGATGCCCAGCTGATTGATGCAGTCCATCCACAGTCCTTCCCAGATGGTCTCAAACACCACGATGTTGCCATCAATGTAGGCAGAAACTCTCCACTGTGGCATAACTGTGGCTGCCAACGTCCCGACCATGCCGACACCTCCAAATATTAGACCAGTGATTTGTAGCACACAGCAAGCCATGTTTCTTCTGAAAAAGACCTCAAGTGAGATGGCCTAGAAAGTCTTCCAAAATCACTTTTTCACAAAAGAAATATAAGCATGAGAGGGAAAATCTTCTCCAGTAATTTCCTCATAAGGCAAGTTGTTAGTTCTTTTTAAAAGCAGCTCGCTCTAGTCTGAGGTTCAGACAGGTGGAAAACCATTTCTGACTGGCTAGAAGGACCTACTATTTATTTGCTTTGAAATCGTCTTTGACTACAGTGCCTACCCATCAAGCCTAACAAGTTTCCATCCAATGGGAAACCATGAGGGGTGTGTCATAGTTGATTTTACTTCTTCTCATAGTGTGCCTGTAGTGATGTTATAA
Organism: Todiramphus chloris collaris; assembly: GCA_025345505.1. Classification (NCBI taxonomy): domain Eukaryota; kingdom Metazoa; phylum Chordata; class Aves; order Coraciiformes; family Alcedinidae; genus Todiramphus; species Todiramphus chloris. The sequence goes on along the minus strand of JANVCC010000017.1, from coordinate 11,762,385 downwards.
TTAAGTGTCAGAGATTCAATTAAAGGTACCTAATTGCAGGGCTAGTAATTTCTTAACTGCAAGATTGCAACTATGTTGAAATTTAATACAGAAAGTCTGAATTTCCATCTGTTAAAATATTATGTAAAATAGGTCATTACAGTTGTTCTTATGACAAAAGTTAAACTTTGACTTGGAGTGGGACTTGGTACTACAGCGCTGGGAAAACATCTGAATTTTATTTTTTTAAATCAAGCTAGGAGGTACTTGGTGTAGCTCTTTAATGTAGATTCTTCATCTTGATCAAATACAAAGGTAAAATCATGATATTAGACAGGTACAGGAAAGTCAAGTATTCCAATCAACATCAAAGGTTTACTCTACGAGCTGCATAATTCACAAGGATGACAAAGAAAATAGCTGGCAGAGTTTCATAGCTTCTGCTTTTGAATCCACAAGTAAGGTCTCTGTTAGGAAACAATCCTCTCTGAGACTCTCTCTCCATTAGAAGGATAGTGTTGTCAATATGTTCCATACTAATAATCTTCTCCAAGTAACATTAGGAGGAGTTGAGAGCTGTTGTCTAATATGAAAAGGATAAGCTCTTCTTTCAGCATACAATGCACCTTGACAGAAGTCAGAGATCCCTCCTACAAACACGTATCTCAGCCAAAACAGATAGCTACAAGCCTGGACAAAAATGCTTGCCAAAGACTGATTTGCCTTCGGCAAGTTAGGCATAACTGCTGCATAATGGTTTTTTTACTTTCTTCTCCCTGCCTTGAGACAATGGCATACAATGGCAACTCATGGGTGTTGTTGAAGTGGCTATTGCTGGTTACTTCAGTTCTTTGAACCAATGGGTCTAGTAAAAGAAAATGGTCCCACTGAAGACAACGAAGGTCCCTGTCAGTGAAGTGCTATCGAAGAAAGACATATGCTTCGATGGCTTGTGCGTTGTAGTGTTGTGGGCTCTGTGTGTTTGAAAATATCAGACTTTGATGGTATTCATTTAGTTACAGCCTTAGGTGCCTACATAATATATTCAAAGCAAAAACTAAAATGCGTGTAAAGTTACTTGCCCATCTAAACCACTCACAGCCCATAAAATCCCCTCCTTCCTACAGTTCCTAACTGTAAGGAAGGAATGCCAGATAATGCAAGTTATATAGTATATTGTTACATGTCCATGTGGAAAATAATCCCAAGGAATCTGGTCAATTCATTTTTGTCTTCAAGTCTGCTAGCAGGAATCTGGAAAGAAAAAGTGTCTTCAGCTAATATTTGAAATGTAACCTTTCGCAATTAAATACATTACCAGATTTGTTCTTATAGAAAGATTAATATTACATCATTCTTCTGCAGACATAAAAAAAAAAGACTCCTATGATGTAGAAAAGTTATGCCACATTGCTCAAGGCCACAAAGAAGGTGGAAGAGATGAAATCAGAAGTCACAGATGGCTACTTGTCTGAAAGAACCTCCTTTCTCTGGCAGAATATTGCTCACTTAGAAGAAGACTACACACAAGACCTATGCTATTTAGCTTGAGTACAGTCTTCATTCATCATGTAGGACTTTTTTATCTCTGAATTCTGAAAACTGCTTTTTTATTTGTTACTTTAACTTCAAAAAAAAAAAAAAAAAGAAGTCGACTTATTATGGCAAAACCCTCTCAAAATTAGCATTTAAATGTAATTTTTTAAACAGAAAACCTCTTTGTGAAACATTTTCAGCCAGCCAGCTCTTGAAGGTATACACAGCTGGAGAACAGACCATGGGTAATACTCTGAATCTGTTTATCTGACTGCCTTATGTAGCAGGATTTGTCTGAAATAATTTTTCCTTACATGACTCTGGGAGGGTCAGCCACTGAGGTCACACACTCTGTGACAGTCAGGGCATGTTTTGTATAAGAGATGATCTGTTCACAGAAATACTATTAAAATGCATCATATGCTGGTTGTATTGCAGTACACCCAGAGAGAGATAAATGATTGAGTTGTTTTTTGATCTTTAATTGGAAGTAGTACCTATAGTGAGTGACATCCAGTGTAGGTTGTAGGCGTAAGAGAGGAACACCCAGACTGCACTGCTGTGATTACTGTCCAGAGGTAGGATGGTTCTTGTAATTGAAAACTAAGGGGAAGGAAGCAGGAAAGGAAAACCAATAAACTGCAGTTTTGAAACTTGAAGATAAATTTCAGAAACTAAAATGAGCTGCAGGAGACAGGTTGAAAAAAATCAACACTAGCAAATTCTTGGAAACTCATGAGGTCTGGAGAATCTCATCAACCTCTTCAATACCAGGAAGTCCCTTGCTTTGCTACTCATTGAAAGAATAATCTTTTGCAGAGAAGTCCTGTGTTTAAATCAGTCTGAAGGGTGCTCTTACACCCTTGTATACCCTAGAGCACTGTACCTCCATTTAAAGATTCACCTCACCTCTCAGAAGGAAACACTTAGCTGAGTTACATCAAAATCACTCTGAACAGCGGACAGTTCCTAAAATAGAATTAAATACATGTTTACATAGTGGACATGGCAGAAACAATGCCTTTAGTGTCAGGTAAGAAGAAATAAAGGAAAAACCCCCGTTGCGCCTTACCAGACTTTAGACGTCTCATTCTGTGTATCATTCATCTGTTACACTATTTGGATGCTTACCTGCCTCAAGATGAGAATACTAGTTCTATTGCAAGCATGCCTACCCTAAAATTTGCCTTCAAAGAGGAAAACAGGCAACTGAGGAAACACATAGCCTTTACACCTAATCTTTCCCTGGATCCGTGCTGAGATTTACATTTTCTCTTGCCTTCAAATCAGGATGTTAATTTGAAACTTTTCCTGGAGCAATATCTTCTCTCCCTATCTTTTAAAATGCTGATGCCCCCTAAAAAGGAAGAAGTATCTCCAGTCCACATGATTAACTGAACCTGTCAATGATCCTCAGTGCTTAATTAATGATAGGCATCAATAATGTAAGCATTTAATTGCCTTCCAGAAAGCAGGTTTCATTCCTCTTTGTGCATCTTCTATGTACAATGGATTTTAGAGTCCTTACACATACACATGCGTCTATATAAAGACAAATAGGCTTTAATCTTGCACAAATGTACAACTATAACATACGTAGCTCATTATGAGGTCTCATGAAGAATAGATAGGTTGGTTACACTACAATATAATGAGCTAAATTTCAGGTTCAGCAACATTTTTGGAACAGGCAAATATGCAGATTTATTAAAAGCACACTTTGGATTAGTGATTACTAAGAGTTACATTTAAGTCTCTTAACCTCCCAGAGGCAGTAAGTCTGCAAAGCTGCCTAACTACCTGCAGAGTCTGGCAATGGGGAGTCCAGCAGGCTGTGCCTCTGCAATCACTCTGTCTCCTGTCCCCTTGGGCAGAGGTGCTGGGTGAAGCCACACAGACCTACATCATCCTCTACATATAAAATATGTTTTAAGTGTACCACAAATAGTGTTAGGATTGTCTGCAGATTGTTTGTTTTGGAAATATATATGAATGGCATCCTTTTCTCCCTGCTTGTGGCTTCCACTAGTCCATGCATTACACGCTGGGTTAATCACTTTGTTTTCAGCTGTTTACAAGGGCTAGTCAATGACATCATAGTCAAGTTAATGATTCCATAACTTTCTATGGTATTTTGATTGACTACTGTATTTTGAACCTACTGGTGAAGGAAAAGTTTACTTTGATTCTGGTTTGATTTGGGAGAAAATGGACTGAATTCAACAGAGGCCTTTTTTTTTGTTCTAAATTTAATATCACTGCCTGTACATATATTAAAACATAAAGGCACATCTCCTTCCCACTCTTCAAGCATGTCACATTTTGGAGTGAGAGGAATGCCTGCTCAGAGTAGCTTCGAGAGGGATTTCCCCCTGACACATAATGGGCACTGTACTCTGGCGCTGACCTCTAACTCTAGCTTTGAGGCAACCCATGACTGACAGTTGAATTGAAAAGAACTAATATTTTCCATTGTCTTCCTCAGCATGCCTGAAACTCACAGCCTGACGGAACTGCCAACTCTTAATGATATTCCATGTCTGAGGAAGCCTGTCTCCTGGACACTGTGAATGAACTCGAGTATAGTGTAATAAAACCCTACAGTAATAAAATATTAAATACTCCTTTGAGTATTTAATCCATCTAAATTGCTTCAGGCTTTTACATGGTACTTGTCACCTCAATACTTGCGTACAGGGAGCAGCCATCCTGATAGAAACAGAACCTGCCAGAAAATATGCCATCTTACTTTGCTGTTTAGTGACAGGATCTCAAAATATTCCTTTAGAAAATACCTGGGGGCATTTAATGGCCCAGTTCACATTAAGCTGCTGGAAATATAACAGTGGCAAATTCCCAAGGCAGTATTGATTGTTTTCCTAAGAGTTAGCAGAAGGGTATACAGTGAGGCTATTAATGGACAAAGCCCAGGGGAATTCCTTTATTTATAATATTTACTGTGATGCAATAAAAGAGAAAGAGAAGGTATATTGTGGCAGTGATGGTCTAACGATAAATAAGAGGCAAGGTTTCTAGAAAGAGGTATTAGTTCTTGTTAGACTACCTGATACTTTTAGAAACAAGTTCTTAGGCTCAGAATCCCAAGAAAAATTGATTTTGGAGCACAGCATAATAATACACCCTTGAACTAACCTTCCAGTAACCAAGCAGTGCAGGTAACTGAACAAGAAAGTCTTAAACTTTTAAGAACTGTGGGTTTTCCCCATCCTTCTCAGTCATAATTTGGGCTCCTACCCACCCATTTTTTGTCCTCTCGGAAACTCCACTTCCTGAATGTAACTAATTACACTGTTAATTCCCACCTCCATAAATCCTAACAGCATGAGCTCCACCACCACTAGCCTCAACCTTGTGCACCCAATGACACCTCCAAACCTGTCATCTCAGCACACAGCAGGGTCACCCTCTACACCCCTACTATTCCCTTCTGAGAGTCCTTTACTTGTCTCTCCTTAGGATCAGAATTCATCTCTTCCCTGGACATTCTCGCTGATTTTCCCCATCTGCCAAACTGGGCATCCGCTAGGAAGGAGCAGCATTTTCCTTGATCATTGTGTCTGCATAGCTGACAGAGTTTATTTCCCAGTTTACCTTGGTTCCTCTTCAAATAGAGGGAGAGGAGAAGATGTAGAGAAGGAAAGACCTGACTCGTCAAGCAGCTGTTTCTGCACTCACACAAAAGAACCTCTTCCTGGAAGTCATAAATCACTTTATATTTGTGCTGGCACTCAGAGCAAAGCAGGAATATTTCACAGGAAGCAATTAATTTTTGTCAGAACACACTATCCAGCATCGTGAATCATAGCAGCTCCAAGGATGCACCATTGTCACTGTAATTTTGGGGCTAATGTGTCCCTGCACAGTGACAGCCCACAGACTGCAAGGGGACAAACAACTCACCAGTGTGGGCACACTGCTTCACCTCAGGAACAATACAATGCTGTTCCTAATTGCAGCATACTGTGTAGCCAGTCAAAATATTAACTTCTTTGTCCATGATCAAGCAGTAGATGCTTTCATTCCAGATCTGAAATGTGTAGTTTAGCACAGATGCAATACTTCGGGAAGAGGAATGTATAATAGCTATTTCTACCAAATGTGTGTTGGTTATTAATGGTCTGGAAGTTAGGGAAGGGAAAAATTAGAAAACAATCTGATATGTGCAGGATGACTTAAAAAGTATGAAATGGAGGAGGGAAAGGCCCCAGCAAATCTGATGCCTTTATGTTGAAATGGAACGAAGGCTCACATTGTGAGGTATGTGGTATGTGAAGGATCATTAAGATGAGAAAATCTCAATCTCAGCAGAAGATCATTGCCAATGAGGTGGAAGTGCCTGGACCATTGAGAGAGAACAGCTCCTCTGACCTTGATCACCTTATTCTATATTAATTTGATAGTTTAGGGATCTGAATGTGGATGAGGCTTAAAAATTCCTTAGGAAATGTTTGGAGTGTGAGTCCCATGAAGAACAAAATGAGAGACTTGTAGGAGTAAGGTTGGTACTCAACTGGATGAATAACGTCACAGAGAAGGTATTTGGTAGGAGAACAGAAAACGTAACCCATCAGCAAGGAAATTATGTCTAAGAGATCAGAAAATTTAAGGGGAAAATTAAATTCAATAAAAGTCAATCCAAACTGGGCTTTTTAAAAAAATAAAAAAATAAAAAAATAAAAAGGAAAATGCTACAAGCATAAAAATAATACAGAAAAGCAAGTGAAGAGGAATGCTAGGCTGTATGAGTCTAAGAAAGGTAATCAGCCCTCATTTACTTTGAATTTAAGTAACAACAAGGGTATAGGAGAACACAACAGAATTACAGTACTGTATCCAAAGTAGGTGAAAAACTCAAAATTTTTTATGTGCACAATATGAAGAAAGAGAATAATTTCCACTGAAGGAAATTCAGCATGTGTAGTTCCAAATCTGGTAGCAAGGATTGTTAGCATATGTGTCAAATCAGAAGTGATACTGTATGCTTGGAGAACACTCAAACTGCAGGAATGAGTGGGGAGGTGGAAAACCCTGTGCACAATTAGAAACCCATTAGAATCTATTAGTATAAGATTATTTAAAATCCGTTGTGAGGAAAAAATAGATTCGTTATTTTGTTTGGTAACATTTTCTAGAAAATAAAAATTGAGAAAATCTCATCCATTTGGACCTTTTTAAAGCATCTGACACAGCAGTGGGAAATCAACAGAACACTTGTATTGGATTTGTGTGTGATGGGATTTTAGAAGCTCCTACAAGCATCCCTGTCTCCAAATTGGACTAGCTTCTGGCCAAAGCTGAGTCCCTCAGCAACAGTGGTAGCACATCTATGACAATGTATTTAAGAATGGAAAAAAAAAAGAAACTACTGGAAAACCTGCAGTGGAGAAGGAATGGGATGTGAGAGAAACACCTATGCAGATATCAGAATGGTTGAAGGAGGGAGGGAGGTGTGCTGGAGCAGAGATTACCTGGAGGCCTGTGGTGAGGTGACAAGCTATAGCTCTGCAGCCTATAGAGGTTAACAGTGGAGCAGATATCCTCCTGCAGCCCATGGCGGACCCCACAACAGAGCAGGTGGCTGTGACCAAAGAAGGCCATGACTCCAAGAGAAGCTTGTGCTGCAGTAGTCTGTTCTTGACTACATAGCTCAGAAGGGACTCATGCTGGAGCAGTTCATGAAGAACTGTAGCCTGTGGGAAGGGCTTACATCTGAGAAGTCCATGGAAGACTGTCTCCTGTGGGAGGGACCCCATGCTGGAGCATGCTTCCCCTACTGGAACAGGGGAAGGCTATGAGGAGACTGGACCTGGGGAGGAAGGAGCAGCAGAGAGAACATGCGATGAACTGACCACAATCCCTACCCCTTGTCCCCCTGTGATGTTGGTGGGGAGGAGGTAGATAATTTGGGAGCAAAGTTGAGTCAGGGAACAGAAGAGGCATGGGGGGAAGGTGTTTTTAAGATTTGGATTTATTTCTCATTATCCTACTCTGATTTGATTGGTAACAAATTAAATTAATTTTTTTCCCCCAAGTTGAGTCTGTTTTGCCCATGTTCATAATTGGCAAGTGATCCCTCTCTGTCTCGACTCACAAGCCTTTTGTTATATTTTCCCCTCCCCATCCCACCGGGGGGGAGAAGTGACTGAGTGGCTGTGTGGTGCTTAGCTGCTAGCTGAGCCTAAACTACTACAACACCGAAAGGATGGAAAAGCATAAAAATAATCTAATGTGGATGCAGAATTTATGACTGAGTAAATCAGCAAAATAATATATTGCAAGGAGAACTATCATGTTCCTATTTCCAGTCATTGACTTCTGCTACCATTGGACCCAAGGATTTTTCTGGGGTATCATCTTATTACCTTCAGGGATCTAGCAATAACGGAGGCACTGCAGCAAGGAAATTTGCATTAGACACCCAGCTGGTCAATGTACTGTCAGAGATTAAATCCCACAGCACAGGAAAGCTGGTGATCTTGAGACCTGGAATAATAGAAGTGCAATGCATTTTAACATATTCAAAGAAGGCATTTGCTTGGTTTTGTGAATCATTTACCCCATGCTATGATAACCTGCGATAAGTATATTCAGTGTTCTCAGCAGTGGTGAGGCTTCCTCTGGGATTCTTTGTTCAGTTTTGGGCATCAAACTTAAATAAAGAGGTGGAGCAGCCAAAAAGAACCACAGGAAGTAAACAAATATGGAGAGAAATTTAACAAGCATGCCAGTGAGGAAAGAATTAGAGATGATTAAGTCAAGAAAGAAAGGTTCAAGATGCTAAGGGTCCTGAAATACAGAAAAGGCTGCCTGCTTTAAAGGAAAGCAGTATTTTTTTTTCTGTGTCTGCTGCTGGTGGGACAAGAAGTAATGGACCAACCTTAGCCTGCAGTTGGGAGATTTAGTTTAAGCTCCATGAAAATCTTTTTTAATGAAAATTATAATTAAGTCCTGGGATAGATTGCTAAGGACATTGCAGAGTAGCCACCTCTGGAAGTTTTTATTGCACAAATGTCTCTCAGGAATAATTTTGGTGTATTTATTCATTAAGAAGAGCAATAGAGTATTTAACGGATATCACCTCTCCTAGAATGAACTCCACTCACACTGTCTTATCCTCCTATGTGTCCTTTTGAGCTCTCCATGGACCACCTCTCACTATTAAAGGGAACTGATGGTGCTGATGGGACTCTTAAGAGTACCTAGGTAAACTAGTTGGCATCAGCCTTCTCCTAATTTGTCAAGAAATACATATTTAGGACTGCTAATGGCCTGCATCCCTTAGGCCTTGGTTCCTCGGTGAGATTTTGCAGGAAAGTACTGTGGTCACCAGCTCCACAGGACAGTGGAATGAGTTGGAAGGCAGCATGATTATCAAGGGGTCAGCTTGCTTTGCTGCCTAGCAGCTGATCCATGGTAGAGTAGCAGAAAAAGTACAAGGGTTAGAAGCATTCAAAATTCAGAACGCAGGTGGGAGCTGGTTGGGGGGATCATTTCAGAGGCTCAGCCCTGTTCTGCAAAGTAAGACTGGGCTAGAGGACATGATTGTCAGGACTGAAGGTATTGACCAGGACTTTCACAGGGCTAGAGTTAACCAGCACTGCCCTTCTTCCATCCCAGTGGGAAAGGAGAACTATGCATCATGCCTCATGCTAAGATAGCTCACTGTGTCCACTGTGGGGTCAGAGTATGACACTTGGTGGCGGGCTGAAATCCCAGACAAGCCTACACAAAGATACTCTGAGTACAGGAGGCTGGAAGCGGGGACAGTACCTCCAAGCACAACTATCCACTGGCCCTGGTCTCGTGGTGCTCTGCCCTGACAGGTGCCTGTACACCTGCCCTGGAAGTAGTGACAGCAGATCTCCATACATGTCCAACCTGACATAGTAAGACCATTCTTGTGTATCAGTAATGAGCTTTCCTAGAGGCCCAAGATATGGCCTCTCCTAATTTCTCTCTGATGCATTTTCTATTATTCTTTACTAGTCGTCTTTGAGAGCTGAGCAGAAAGTAAGTAGCCTACAGATAAAGTCTCATATAGGCACACTGTATATGCAAAAACATGGGGCAGTACAACACCTATTCAGGACTGCACATTAAAGAGGCAGACAAATCCATTATATGCAGCTGACGTAACTGGATTTGCCAGATGTCTGATAACCTCATGTGTCAGAAGATTCATTCTCACATATAATTGTAAAACAGGAGCTCACACACACTCAGGCTCTATTACAGCTCTTGCCTGCACAGAAGAGCTCCTGAAGCCATGGCTCTGCTGCCACCCATGCATTTATCCCCTTCCTGTCTAGCTCTAATGAGAGCAGCGCCTAGTAATGCAGGTGGGACCTCTACCCTCTAGACCTCCACAACAGTTGCAGCAGCAGTAGTAGAATTCCAGAGCAGGCTCATTATAAATGAAAGTCCAATTGCTCAATCACGGAGCAGTGATTGAAATCTTGAACCTTCACTCACCTGAGTTAAACGAGCATTATACCTCCTCAGACCTGTCAGTTGCGCATTCTTTAACACAGCACAGAGGACTTCCAGGTGGACCTGGAAAGGCTCCACACCCATTTTACACTGCAGGAATGAATACAAGCACCCAAAGTGCAGGGCAAAGGGAAAAAAGCTAAGCAGTCTTCATTTCACTTATGGAAGAAATACTGCTTATTCCCAAATAATTTCTCTTGTCTGCAACCATGAAAATGAGTTCTAAATTACAGGTTATATAATATTTGAAAGTTTATTGCTTCAGGAAGTTGCTTTGTGCTTGGATATATGCCTTTATATGGGACCCTCTGCTCAGACTACTCAGGGTTTATTTAATGCGCAGACCTGGGGGAGGCCAGGAGTGTTTAAAACGGAAGCTTCCACTTCAATACTCTCAAAGATATGGTATATGAGTGAGATAAAATTTAAAGGAAATGGCTGGATGTGCATGGGAGGTACTTAAGAGGGAATATGTATATGTTAAAAAAAATTCAAATAAAAAAAAAGTAAGGTGAACAGTTTGCAGCATATACAGGATCCCTAAGGGAGATTTTTCAACAACTTCAGGGTCCTACTCACAGTCCATTGTATCTGTGCTCCTATTAGTCCTGTGAGTACTTTTGGAAGTCTTAGAGTCTTCTTGTATCTTTTGTTTGTACAACTAGATGGGTGTGTGCTTTGCCGGGAATAGATAATACTACCCAACGTAGCAGCAATGTTCAATGTACACGGGGCCTTCAGAGAGATGTCATGCTTATCTCACTTTTCCCTGAAGCTTGCCTCAGACATGCAGATGAACACTGTATGAGTCACTCCATGTTTTGACAGCAGATAACTACAGTGCACCAGTACATGCACATGTAGTTTTCCAACTAAGATCTTGTACCTGAGTTTTAGAGGGATGAACTAGGCAGGTGACTTTATTATAGACATTATTATAAAACTTGATGTTGTAGACACAAGTTCTGGGTAGGATATTCACAGAGTGTTACTAACAACAGGTTTTCTTCTCCACTCCAGCCCCCCCCCCCCCCCCCCCCCCCCAAAAAAAAAAGAGAGACTGGACTGGCATATAAACATTAATGAAGGAATACAAAGGAAATTCAGCCACACACTGCTATATTACAGAAAGGTTGTGCACGTTACACATATATGTATGTAGAAGAAAAATGTGCTTTACAAAGAGGAAAAATAAAATTACATACTCAAGCACATCTTATAATGTATCTTACAAACACTGTGAAGAAAATTCTAGAGCAGATTCTGATTTCTTCTAGCTTGTTCAAAGTTTCATCTTGTAAAGGATTTGATTCCAAACTTTCAAGCAGTAATAGGCCAATAAATTTACTAGGGAACTACAGATTGCATAATAAAATTTCTATAAAATTTTTAAATCAGTAAATCATACTCTAGAACAAGAATATTGTTCTCCAATGAACACCACAAATTGAATTTTGTTCCCAGTTCAGACAAAAGCAAAATACCATTGATTTCTGTGGGTCTGGAGTTACACCTTATACATTGGTTGCAAAATTCTATTAAAATGTTATTACTATTGATTAATTTGGATCATTTATTAAATTAATTTGTATGTAACTATGTATTTTTCATCAAACTTGGTTTCTTTACATTGTTGCTTACCATGGGTCCATGTTCTTAGTATTAAAAATATTGTTTTTCTTGTTTTAATGTGAACTGTGAGAAAATACTATCACTGTTTATGGTTTTTTTATGCCTATAAACTCTGCTAGTGTGAGTGGGTCTCAGCAAAAATATTGGCCTGATTGTACAAAAGACCCTTATTTAGAAGTATATATATAATGGAATCCTGTGGCAAGTAACCAACGCAGTGTTTGTGATCTGTGCAATATAGCAAAATTTGTGAGCCCCAAGGATTTTACAAGGAATATTGCTGCTTCTAAAGAGAAAGATGTGAATGAGTTCGACCTATAAGGATTACAAAAGAAATATTACTTTTCACCAAAAAGGATGATATTTAGGATGAACACAAAGCTATGTTTATTCTCGGAAATAAGAGATATTTTTCTTATCTTTCAGCTTACCTTCCTCTGCTGAGTAAATTCTTCATGCAACCTTCCATTAAACCTACGGTAAATCAATCCCTTGGTAAATGCTTTTCTTTTAAACCATTATTATCTTGTCTTTATTCACTGTTATCCCCTCTTTCCCAGGCAGGAAAAGAAACCCCAGCTGCTTCACTCCCCTCTTCTTTGCAATAGGCCAGAATTTTATATAACAGTGGAACTTCAAGCCTTTATTACTGTTTTACAGATAAAATGCAACCCAAAGCAAAGCTATTCCAAGTTACTATTAAAATAATAATAACATTCACCTTTCCATGCATTAAAATTGTCCGTGCTGCAGCATTAATGACAGCAGAGCCCACTTGAGGTAACTTCAGATCCAAAATGCAGCCCCAGTTACAGGACAGAAGGCAAAGGCAGTTTTCTAGATGCTTTTTCATGCAGAAGCTGAAATCCAGACAGACAGATTTAAAGTTTCAAAGATAGGGAAAGGAAAGTGACATCTAGACGTACTGACTTTTGGAGTATGAGCTTTCAGTCTTCCTGTGCAGATGTGGGCTGTGAGTGGGGTAGTGGGTTGGTGCAGAGTATCCGTAGCTTCTGGTTTTCTCACAGCAGCAGCAAAAGCAACAGAATATGGCTCCTGCAGCAACGAGGCAGAAAGCAGCTACCCAGCCCAAGTAGAGGGCCTCTCCAAGCTCCCTTTTCTGTGCAACATTGACCATGGGGTTGTAGAAGTCACTTATGATGGTGTTGGCAACCCAGCAGATTGGAATGAGCTCGACTGCACCCGAGAGGATGAAGAGGAGCCCAGCAGTCAGGATAATACAGCCCTTGGCTTTCCATCTGCTCTGCACGCACCCCGTGCACTTCATCCCAATAACGGCGACCATAAAAGCGAGGAGGGAGAGCACTGACCCAGCGCACATCAGCCCTCTGGATGCCTGCAGATCCGGTGAGAGGGCCAGCACAGAATCATAGACTTTGCACTGCATCCTGATATTGGCTTGCCTGATGCATTGCATCCACAGGCCTTCCCAGATGGTCTCAAACACGATGATGTTGTTCTCAATGAAAGCAGACACCCTCCACTGAGGCATGCCTGTGACAGCGAACGTCCCGATCATGCCAATGCCACCAACGAGCAGCCCAGCGATCTGCAAAACACCACCAACCATCTCTCCTTTGCAAGGTTAAGCACACGTTCCCTCAGACAGGTGAACACTGCCGGCAAAAAAAAAAAAAAAAGCACAACTTTTTCTGAAAGTCGTTGTCCCTTCTGCAAAGAAATTTTCAGAGTCGGTCTGCACAACCTTAAATCAGCTTAAATCTGGAACACGCTACATGGGACTTGGCTGCGCCTTTATCGCCTTCATAATTCCCCTGCCACCACTGACTCAAAGAGTCAAACTGAGCAATCAAGTGGAACAACTTTCCAAAGCAAGAGAAAGGACAGGGTGTGCGTAAACCAGCGAGAGCCACTTAGGACAAGTGTACCTTCTGAGAAAAATGCTTTGCATTGAAGTTACTTATTTAAAAAATAAATAATAATAATTAAAAAAAAACCAAACAAACAACAAGCCCTACCTTTAACTCTAGGTTTTATCTACAGGTTTGCCTGGGCTAAGGAAATGGACTCGTCTCAGTTAGTAGACTTCGGTGCGCGCTGGTGCAGTTAGTGAAGCTGCTGCACTGAACAAGCAAGAATATTCTGCCTCAGCTCAGCTCGGCGGCAAATTGCCAGGAGGAAAGCAGAGCCGTGCTCCCTGCCACAGGGGCCTCTGCTCCCAAAAGCACTTTTGTTCTGAAGCTGGAAGGAGAGTACAGTAGTGGCAGAATCAAGGAACAAAGCAAATCAAAAGGATAAAGTATCTGAACCTGAAACAGTTCTGCAGAGGATAATCAAAGCTGCAAAAGCCCATTTAAGAGGTAGAAAGGAACAATAAGCGACCTCAGTCCTGCTAATACCAGTACACATATACAGCTTTATATATTTCTGCTGCTCCACTAAGTGTTACAGGTATAGGCAGGCTTCTGGAGATATCCATATACTAAAATGATTGCACAATCGGGTCTACAGAATGACGATTTAAGCTACGTAGCAAAATTTTTTCCTGTGCAAAAGTGAACCCAGTAGTTACTTTATGATGGGGTCTAGTGCAATGGAAAGCATTGACTCTCCAAGTGAAGACCCATCAGAGCTATCGATGTACAAACAAATACTTCAGAAAAACATAATTTTAATAAAAACAACTAAAAACATAATGAGGAAACATAATGAGCTGGGCCACTTTAGTGTGGAGAAAACTGAGGGGTGTCCTCATTAATGTTTATAAATATGTAAATATAAATATGTAAAGGGCAAGTGTCAGGAGGATGGAGCCAGGCTCTTCTCAGTGGCATCCAGTGATAGAACAAAGGGCAACAGGTGCAAGCTGGAACACAGGAGGTTCCATGTAAACATAAGGAGGAACTTTTTCACAGTGAGGGTCACAGAGCACTGGAATGGGCTGCCCAGGGAGTCTGTGAAGTCTCCTTCTCTGGAGACATTCAAAACCCACCTGGACATGTTCCTGTGTGAACCACTCTAGGTTGTCCTGATCTGGCAGGGCAGTTGCACTAGATGATCTTTCATGGAACCTTCCAACCCCTAACATTCTGTGATTCTGTGAAAAACATAATAATTATAGAAAGCAGGTGAACTGTTCATTTAAGAGTTCTGGTGTGATGTGACCAACAGACAATCCTAGATAATGTCAGGTGAAAAAATTTGGGCAAGTCAGAGAAACAGAAACCACAGTCAAAAATCTAGGAACAAAACCAAACATGTAACAGTGGATTCTGTTTACAAAATCATATACCTATGAATGTATGCATGGAATGTTCAGCTTGATAAAAAATTAGGCATAAACTAGGATTTTTTGTTATAACATAGTACTCAATGTTAAGACAAGAACTAATTTGTGACACTGTAAAAGATCCATTTAGGATATAATTAACTAGATACGGAAATACTAGTCTCCTGCTATTCATTTTTATTTTCTTGACATTTATATGTCTTCAAAAACAGAAAGTAAACGCAAAAAAAAAATAAAATAATAGAGCAGTGCAGTGCTAAATATGCCAGCTTGTTGGCATGTTAAAGATAGAGGAAAGATAAAAGTTCCACTTATATGTAATATTTTATGCTCCCTGAGTGTGTTTGTCTCTCTCTGTGCATAAAACTATGGTTAGGAGGCATGGGAAAGTAAGAAGCACTTGACACATCTTTTCATATTCAGGTTGGCTTTCATATTCACCTGCTTTTCCAACCTCTATAGCAGGCTGCTGCATATAAAGACATACTAAACTGACCAAGGCACATAACCTCTCCTTCTAGTTCTGATCCCTTGAGCCCTGATTTGTGGCCAGGCAGCTTTCCATGATGCTCTTCTGGTTTTGTTTATATCTCTGAAATCAAACCTTCTGCCTGCAAGCCTTTCCTAATCCAAAGGCACTGAGAGTCTTGCTCTGTAAAGTGTTATTCTGACAGCAGCTCCAAAAGTGTTTTAAGGGATGAGAAGCCAAGCAGGAGTCTGGTTTTGTCCTGTTTCCTCTTGCTGCTGTGGTGCTCAGTGGTATCTGATCCCACTGCAACTACATTGCCTGCTGTGCATTTTTCCTGGCACACATTTGTATTTGCAGTTCTGGCTCCTGCTTGCCATCAGTCAGCCTCCCCTGACAGTTCAAGCCCCTTTTGCTGGCTTTAAGCAAGGCAAGGGAGGGGCCCTATAGCCTTCTGAGTTAGGGAACATGACTGCCATGTGAGCTGAAGGCCTATGTCATCTTTGACCTCCCCATGCCCCATGCCCCAGCACTCTGCTGTGGTCCTTGCCTTGGCTGGCTTTTATGCGCAGAGGAGTGGGCAGTGCCCTCCTCCTGAAAGTGAGGTGCACTTCAGGTGCAAAGGTACTGGGTGGTAGTAGCCCTCCTCCTGCCACAACCCCTAGTCTCCTCTGAAGGGTGTCATTTTCTGGCCAGCAATAAAGGGTGACTTGATTCTACTGGGTAGAAAGCATCTATTTGGAGAGGCCACACTAATTCTTACCATAGTGACACAGGAATTGTATCAACTACTATAGAGCGAGTCTGGATCTGTGTAACTGAAACCACAATTTGTTGCTTTGTGTGCTGCAAGTTAGTCCTATCGTACAGACCCATAAGTGATGGGGGTCTGGGTACAGGACTTTGGGAAAACCAAAGGGGGAAAATTTCTTGGATGACCAGATTCATAGAATCACAGGATAATTCAAGTTAGAAGGAGTCTAACCCATGCTTGAAACCATGCCCTTCAAAGTCACAAGGCTAAGAATCCTATCAAGGCCTATTTCAGTCTTCAAACATGTCTTACAGATTTCTTGGGGGAAAAGGGTGATTAAATCCTGTTCCCCTAAGGGTGAGACAAGGAGGATTTTGAGGAGAGGCTATAAACACACAGTATTTCTTTGCTAAAATGGATTTGGCATATTAAATATATAATAATGTAATTATCATTGCCTGGCTTTGCAACACCATGGCTGCCACTCAGACAGAAAAGAAAAAGCTACCAGCCTATAGCAGAACAAGTAAACAAGCACTTTAACAACATATCAGTAAGTAAACACAAATGTGATACAAGCAGCAGGACTGATTTTTCTTAGAAACTACAGAAGTTCTAATTTACAGGACACGGCAAATAATTATCTAAGCAAATATAATTTAACCACGTTATTGATTAATTTACAAAACCATTAAAGAGCCTATATAAATTCATGGTAAGGTTGTGTCTGCATCAAGGATTCAGTATTTGCACATTCTTAGAAGGATTAAATTTTACTGCTTTATCTTGCTTAAGACCATTTTCAGAAGGAAATGTGGGGAAATCTTATTTAGAGTTATGGATTGCATCTGCTTGTTTACAATTAAAACACAGGAAGGGGAGAAGTCAAGAATATTCTTCTCTGCATTCAAACATACCATTTCATTATGGGGGGATATCAGAAATAACTGTGACTTGCTTAGTCATATTTCTGCATTGGCTACAGGATCCTATTATTTTGTTATAAACCAAATATGCACATAGGTAATTTAACCATTTTTCTCTTTTCTTTTTTTTTCTTTTCTTTCTCTTTTTTCTCTTCTCTCATCTCCTCTTTCTCTATTTCATTTCTCACCATGTTAAAGGATTAATATTCTTAAAGTCAGTGTCAAGCTTTATATTTTCCTGCTCAGTGTTCCCAGCTCTGCCCTCCTCCCCCTTCTCCTCTCCAGGGCAAGTCAGTAAGCCAGGTACAGGCACCTGTTGTTCTACACTGTTGGTGAGTAATGTGGACCGGAATCTGTTACAGAACTGCCTGAGCAGAAAATACATCACATTTCAGGACTCAGCTTGGTTCTTCTGAGGACTCAGCTTGGTTCTTCTGTCTGTTAGCTTCAAACAGAACCTCATGGACAGGAAATTTTGCTTCCCTGTCTCTTCAACATTTTGGTAGAACCTTTCACCTATGAATCCCCATGTGAGAGAGCAATAAGGGATATCTCACCCCTCTTATATGACTTTTCTTCTGAATGCTGCTTGCAGTTTGGAGAGGAGGTGGAGTGAGGAGATAATACTGTGATTAGCTCAGCTGCCGCTCAGCTCCATTTCTCAGAGCTTCTCTGGGAACCCACTGCACCCTGGTGGGACAGTACAACACCCAGGTCCCTGCTATGACCTATTTTCAGGCACTAAAGGTGTTTTGGAATAAAATACACCAAAAATTCTTATGCATCAAAAAAAATAATACAAAAAAATTTTTTTTAAGCATAATGCCCTTCTTCTTCCTGAGCATGTAGCATTTTTTAATTCCAGAGCTGTGAACTGCTAACAGCAATCACTGATGCTGACGGGGAGATGAGAAAGAAGTGGTTGCTCAACACCTCCAAAAATCTCACTCTGCATCAGCAGCACACTGAAAAGAATCCCGATTATTGACGCTCTTATGGAAAACCAGAGGAGTGTTGATGTCAGACAAGCTGTTCAGCATTTTCTTTCTTGGAAGGCTATTATTACTGTGTCAGTGGATGTGCACTGCTCTATAGCTCACCCCAGGTATACTGTCGCCTGGCACATGTTTTCGACAGCATCTTTTACCCAATGCAGCAGAACATGAAAAGCCAGTTCAACATATCTAGTGCAAGCAGAGTCATATACATTCATAATCAGCTTCACTGAAGAGACATTCCTTTTCAATTGGGGTACCTTTTACTCCTGTCCATTCTCTTTCCGTCACTTACAACTAACAAGACACCATTGTCCAGATAACAAAAGGGACAATGACAGAAGTACAAAAAATAGTCATTCTTGGCTAGTAATTTAAAAACTTGGCAGAAAATCTTTTTACCTAATATCCCAAATAACTTTTCACATTGGTTTCTCTTGCTCACCATGCTTTAAATCTCATATATAAAACCCATGACAATATGATGATGTACCCTCTTAATTAACATGCGATGAACAAATTCCAATTTCCCTGCTTTTAACTTCTTTTTGTTTTGTGAAGTATTAATGCAAAACATTTGCCTAACTTGAAACAGGGACACACAGTTCAAAAATAGGATTTCTGAAGATAGCCAGTGCGTAAAGAGCACCAGAAGAAACAACTTCCTATGCTATCTTCCTCTGTCTGCCTTTAAAGACAGCTGAAACCTCATGGATGTCTGAACAAAGAACTGACCTATTGTGTTGCTGAATTGTCATAAGAATTAATAGCCCACAATGCTATGCTAGAGGAAGGGATGTAAAACTATCCACTTGGCAGCATAAAAAACAGACTAGATCAAGTTCATAGCCAGATGTCTAGGGATCATTCTGCACCAGGAGATTCACCCTGAGGAGGCTATAGGATATTTCTGGCCCTAGACTCTAGTCCTTCGTGACTAGGAGCCCCCGTCCTAGAATCTCCCTAGAAAGGGTCATAGAGGAAAGTTGATTTCTGACTTCAGATACCTAGCTTACACTCACTGAAACCCATTGCCTTTCTGCTGCGATATGGGTAGGAACATGAACTATTTAGTATAAACTCACTTTTTCTTCACACAGAAAGGGAGATGATTACTAATATGAAGGTTTGAGATGAATATGTTTCTTCATTGTTTTAGAAAAAGTTCAATAATTGATGTGCTTGAAAGAAAATTTAAAAACCAGTTTATCCCATTCAGGTGTTTGCCTCAGTAGCATTCTTTAGCATCTCCTGCAATTAGCTTACAATTTACAGATGCCAGACCTGCTTTGAAATGAAATGTTGCCTAAGTTGATTTGATTAAAAGTTTTCCATCTCCAGACAAAACCTATAATTTGTGGCATTTCTGCTCCAGCCCAGCTGAAACAGCACCACATTACACTTAATTTTCTTTTCTAAAAGCTCCCCAGGCTTTTATTTTTAGCGTTCTTAACATTCTTGTTGTGAAGAGCTTCCTGTCCTGAATCATAAGACTTTCATGAGTGTGACGTGGTAGTTCATTAAAGATAAAAACAACTGGCCAATGCTTGTTTTCTGTTATAATCCAGATGTCTCGATGACTGCGGCAGGATTTCACAGGTGGAAATGAGAGCAAAACGTCAGTTTTATCTCCTTGACTAGAATCCATGTTAAAAGTTTTGTGTTGGAAATGTTCAGATGAGACAAGGATGGTTTTCAGTTTAATTAATAATGTTTAATCTTTTAGTTTAATAAGATCATTGTGGTGGTATTGTACATGTTGCAGAAACAGCCTGGCATTTTTGAGGCATAGCAGTAAACTTAGTAACCTAAGGGAAGGGAAGGGAAGGGAAGGGAAGGAAAGGGAGACTCAGAGAAATAAACCCAGAAATTCAAAATATATGCTGTGTGAAGTTAGAACAAGACTGAAGGGAGAGTGTTGTTTCTTCAGCACAGCGCTTAATCTGCAGCCCATGGAATCAGCACATGCATGCTTTAGAGGCAATGCTGTGATGTTAAGACCTTACACAAGTACAAATAGTGGCTATTTCCTGCTTTTGGTTTTGTCTTCTGGACATGCTTCCTCACTCTTTTTCTTGACTTCCCTTTCTTATTCCATATAGAAAAAAAATCATAGCTTGTATCCATGAAGTTTTCTAACACTCTTTTTGCCTCTGCAATAGCTTACCTGGCTTTAACAGTAATGATTTTTTTGTGGATGATGAAAATAAGGTCTTCAAATGCAGATCATCACAGCCTGGCACGATTTGTGGAAAAACAGACACATCAGTAACACAATAAATATCCTCAAGCAGGCCAAAAGAAGCATTAGCGTTTTAGCCTTTGCGTGGCAATTGCTGTAACGTGATACACATTTTGTGCCAGAAGCCAGCAGCTGGCATGTTTTTGGAGCACTCCCACAAATCTTCCAAAGCACAGCCCGACACTGCTGGCATCACTGCTCCTGTCAGCATCTGTGTCTGAGCTCTCTTCTGCCTCAGATGCAGCAGCATCAATTTGTATCCAAACTTTACCTCTTCTCATATGTTAAGGCCACTGAGATGCCAGACAGTGCACTGGTGTTAATAAGCTTTTCCCTTCCTTACTCAGTCTCCACAATGCATTTTTGATAGTAGGAGGGACAATATAAATAAGCAAGCTGTTTTACAAAGAAAGCCCCTTGAGCCTGCAATAATATTGCAGAGCATGGAGTCCACTCCTATGAAGTGCCTGCCAGTAGCAATCTTTCACTAGCCACATCTTAAAAATTGCCCTGAACTCCAGGAAGAGCAAGAAGAGGGAGGTAACTGCTGGTTGCAAATGTTTTTCACCTGCTGCCTACCCTGGCCAGGGTTCCACATTTCAGAGGCAGGAAGGAAGCTGCTGTTTCAACACATGAAGACTCATCACCTGCAAAAATAACAGGGCAGCAACAATTTGCTTTCTTTTACATGGACACTATGAAGTCAGGAAATAGTCCAGCTCAGGAATCCAGGCTTAGGTACTTCTATGACAGCACAGCTGGGGTTGTTTTGAGTTCTGGCCTAGGGGAAGAAACTTAGACCATGGTCTAAATACTCTTTATATGTGGGTGCAACCCTGCCAATAGCACTTTCCAAAGTTCAAAGGGGACAAAGCCTTCTCCTTGTAAACATCATAATTGTCAGTGGCACTCTAGAAAAAGACATCCAATAAATAGGAAGCTTTTAAAACTGGAGGACATTTCAGTATTATTCATAGTGTTTAACCAAACATACAAGAAGTTTCCTGAGAGACAGTTTAGCCAGAGTGGTCACCTTATTGAAAGCAAAGTTGTTTTCTCACCAAAAGGCATAAAAGAAGGAAAATAAAATAAAATAATTAAATAATTAAAAAATAAAATTGTAAGATGTAGTTCGGAGCTAGCAAAACAGCTGGAAACAAAGAAGGGAAAGAAGGCATGTGGGGAGAATGAAGGGTGCTGGGTTACTAGTTTTTTCACTTGGCCACAGCAGTAAATCATTGGCTTTCATGGAGTTCTCCTTCCGGGGCCTGCTTACAAGCCCTGACTCCTTGGGATCTGCAGCTCCTTGGATTCCCAGTCTTACCTCTCCAAACCTTTTTCTCTTTCTCAGAAAACTTCAGGTACGTACACAAACTGTCATTCAGTCCACTCATGCTTCAATACGCAGCTGTTGTCCCTGTATCCCACATGTATGTACTGACTGCTCAATGTTGGGAGCTTCCCATCTCCCACATTCCCTGATCCAGCTGCTCTCTGCGTACCAAGGTGGGAAGGACAGCCTGCCTGAAGTGAAATCCTGTGCTCAAATCTGCCTTTGTTTTCTCTTGGTGTGAGTCAGACCTGCGATATTACAGAGCACCTATGAACAGCACTTTAGCAATGAAGAATGCATTTGCACATTTGGTGATGGTTTTTATATTTGTTTGCAGCCTTCCCAACTGCATCTTTTAGATCACCGCTTTCTCCCAGGTTTGTGCTAAAAGCTTATGCCTGCAAACTCACATTCGAATTTGGTCTATTAAAATGTAAACCATCAGATGGCATATGCTTGGCTGGCACAATGCACTTTTACTTTCATAAAAGTGCGGAACAAAACTACTTTTCAGAAATACAGCAGTCATCCTGAAACTTTATCAGTTCTATGACACTGCACCACCTCCAATAAGTTAAATTTATCCTCATTGGTAAAATGTTCAATTTTCTCCAACATTTCTTTTTGTTCGGCTCTGTGACCTATTCTGCCAGAGTGTGAGACTGGGTTGCACACAAGGAATGCAAGAAGAGTTGAGTGCAATTTTTTCAAGGACAGTATTTTTCAATCCAAGCAGGGTTTGGCTTTTAAAAACAACATATGCTGCAGCAAATGTTCTTTTCTGTCAATGTAATTCATTACCGGATGAAATTTCCAAATGAAATATTTAAACAATGACAGAAATTCTAAATATTTAATTTAGAAGTCTCACCAGTGAAAGCAAGTTTAAAAAGATGTTAAATAAAAACTCACCATTTTTTTCAATGTGTTCTATTTCAAAAGAGAAAACATTTCTCTCCACACACTGAGAAAAGTAATATTGAATTAAATTCTATATGAAAATTCCCATAAAAGACAAAAAAAGACAAAAAATTTAAAAAGCAAACTAATTTAAAAAAAATATATTTTCCATCTGTTTTGCAGAGATACATATCCTTTTTTTCGAAGAGGCAAGCAACACGCCACACACAGTACTTTCCCCATTCCTCCCTCACACATGCACACACAGGCATGATTTTACTTTTAGAAAGACAGGCTGTAAGAGCTTCTGTCTCTTGGTTATGTCTGATAAAGGAAAAGGAAAACAGTAACACAGTGCCACAGTCATATCCCTGCCTTGCACCCCAGATCTGACTGAGAAAGCAACTGCCTTAGGCTTAGGGACTGTTTATTTGTCAGCCTCCAGTAAGTCTATGCATCTCCTGGGTTGTAAGTAGAAGGAAAAAAAGGACCATCACTCTACGCCCTGCCCCTAGCATGGGACAGTAGAGAATTTGCAGACTGAGTCTTCACTTGGTTTCAGCCACCCAGAGACATTTGAAGTCACACAGTATTCTTTCTTCAGTATTAAGCACATGTAATAAAGCAGGAAAGAAAAGCAAGAGATCAACATGAATGATCAATCCATGGGGGTCTGGATGACCTTTAAAGCTCCCTTTGAACCCTATTCTATGATTATTCCTAATATTTTCAATGAAATATGAAGCCAAAAGGAGGAAAAAAACTATTAAAAATAAATGCTTTGAATATACATCCAGCCTATCTCTGCAAAGAGCCCGAGTGAGAATAAGCAGTAGAGTTTGAATTAGAAAATCAAACACTGTGTTACTGATCAGTGATCACAAAATTTCTCCAGTATCAAGTGCCATATGGGGCCCCACTCCCACCACTCTTGAAGACACATGTAAAACTCCTATTGCCCTATCTATTTTGATGCAAGCAGTCTTTATTTCCACAGAAAGTAAAATAAGATGCCTCTCAAGTTCTGACCAGAGGACAGGCTGAGTTGGTTTTTTGTCCTTGCACAACTTCTCTGGCTACTGTGGATCTCCGTGGAAACAAGCATTACAGTGACAGATGAGGACATCTCCTTAAGTCCACCTGGAAAGAGCACACCAATGTTGTTACCCGGGAACACACACAGAGTGGAGAGGAATTGCATTCTCTCCAGCCTTCTGTGCTCCTGCAGTTGAATGCCCAGGGACAATGGAGTTGGACAGAAGTGGCCTCCAGCACAATGCCAAGGCAGGTACAAGCTTCCCTAAACACAGATGGTGAACCCATACCAAGTGACATCCAAGTGGATTCTTCATGTGCCTAACCATCCTGAAGAAGAGAAAAGCCACCATGATATATGCATCACCTGTTCTGCCACCAAATCCCTGCTAGAGAGGAGCACTATAGGTAGATGTGGATGATAGCCAGATGCAGCTGCAGCTTTGCAGGTGCCTGCAGAAGCTATTTCAGCCCCAGAACAGTGACATTCTAATGCTCATACCAACATAGAGAGCAAAGGGCTGAATATACCCCCGAGCAATATAATTTTGATAGAGTGGACATATATCAACTGATTTCAGAGGAAATGAAGGTAAAGAATTTCTGAATCCATCAGTTGCTGTCCAGGAACATTCCTGCCCTCAGTCCTGCTTGTATTCATTACCTCTCTGCCAACTGCTGTTTCTCTCCCGTCCCAGATAGGGGTACAAGGGTGAGGCCTTAGACTACCACCCAAGGTCTGGGTGTTAAAATACATCTTCACTCCATGCCATACCACAGCACAGAGACAGTGTATCTCCACATTAGGTTGGGTGTCCCAGAAGCTCCAGGTGATCTGATTTCTGTTGTAACTTAGCTGATACCTCTGCTGAGCACATGAAATTGTCCCCATGCATTCTGTCAATCTGCAGGCTATGCACATGCTTCAGGACATGTGCCCCTTCATATCTACTGACAGATAAACAAAAGACCCTGTACTGTATTACAAGACAATTAATATGAAATTTTTCATACTCAAATTCTGAAGTCTTGGAAACACGTAGAGCAAGGGAACTGTGTAAGGCTTCAGTCTGTAATATGTCACTCCCTCCAATCAATATCAAAAGAGAAAAATACGTATTAGAGGCATAAACAGTCCCCTAAATGTGCAGTTCAGCAATATTTAAGTGATAGTAATCTGTCCAGCTGCTTCACACAAGCCTCACATCAGCAGTATCTGAGCATCTTCCAGTTTATGGGTATAGTATTAGGTACCCCTCAATTAAGCATGACAATACCTACCACTTGTCAACAGCCCTTGTCAGCTGGTCAGCACATTACAATTATTAATTAGGCTTCACAATACTCATCAGATGGAGTTTTCTAAGTACAGTATGGTTATCTCTGTTCAGTGACAAAGAACCATAAATGCAGTTACAGCTGTCCAGCCATCAAAAAATTATCTATGTGGTTCACGACTCAAAGTTTTAATGTTCTGTTATCATCCTTTTCAAGGACTGAAAAGTCTCTTTTCTTCTGTGCTTTCCTGAAATACATACCTGCACTGTCAGCATTTCCAGCTCATTTTCCCTTCCCGTTAAATCATCAGCAATTTAGAAGCCATTAGGATATGAAAATTGCTTACTGTCTGCCTGGTCTCTGAACACATTGATGAAACAGACTTACAAGTCTTACAAGTACATAGGGGTAGGGAGCAGGGCTGTGCTATACTTAAAAGTTTCTGCTAATTTGAGTTTGAAATGCTCCATGGTGCCTGTAAACCAGAGTTAGTGGCTGCTGAGCTCCCTCCTTATGGACCAGGCATGGGGAGTGTCCGTAAAGAACAGTAATGCACGTGTCTGGAGGCAATAGCTAGCATCTCTTAAGAAGACTAATGGGCCAAAAAGTCTGCACACAAGTCAGCGCACTAATGTGTCGTATAATCCACTGGGATGTGCACTTCAGTAACAGTCAAGTTGATTTTGAACAAAGCATCCAACAGGGCAAACGTCAAGTGACTAAATCTATTCAGGGTAAGATGAGAGGCATCACTTGATTCCTGCCTTTCTGCACAAAACATACTGGTGGAATTTGTTATTGGGTTTGGGGTTTTTTTTCCATTGCTTTGGTTTTTGGGGGAAAAAAAGACTTAGGAACCACGTGCTGAAATGTCTCCATATTTGGAATACCTCCCCTATTCTGACTGTAGCAAGGCACCCAGCTTAAGCACAATGCAAGTCTGTACATTGGATCATTTACAGAAGTCAACCTTGAAAGAAGATAAGTATTTTTATCAAAGGCAGAATAGAATTCCCTTACAGTCCCGAAGATAGGAGACAGAAGAGCATTCCTGCAGCAGCGATTTAAGCTAACCTTTTGCCTTCACTCTAAAAGAGCCTGAAAGCACTCATGCAGTCACTTTCAGTTATTCCTGGCACCCCGCTGCAGCCCAAGCTTCCTGTACCAAGAGACAATGGGGTTCACTCTAGCCTGTGAAGATGGAGCTGAGACTCTCCTACCGAGGAACATACAGGGTCAGACAAAGAATAGAGCCATTAGAAGAACCCTGGAGAATAAGCATGACTTCTCCTGCTGTCTCTGGACATGGGCAAGGAGCCCAGCAGGTCCCTCCATCTCTGGGACCTGGCACCACTGGATTCACCGCAGGGGATTTGACCATTCCAACCACCATACTGATGGCTACCACCAGGTCTGCCAAAATCTGTCCTCCAGACAAAATCTCCAGTGCTCTTTCTCTGAACAGCCAGGCAGCAAAATCAGTGCTGGCAGTCCCCCACTGGTCTTCCCAACTGATAACTTAAACCCTCAGCCAGGAGCTGCCCTGTGCCAGAGTGGGTGGCATGTAGGTGTGCTCAAGGGCAACCAGCTCAGGGCTGCACTAGTTTGGCTGAGTTGGGACCTCACAGGGGTTAAGGGCCCGATTAAGCAAAGTGCTACAGGCTATGGCAATGAACTGCTTTGCCAGCACAAATAATTAACCTTGTAAAAAAACTTGGTAACTGAGATACCAGGTTCAGAAACTGTGTCTTTGGGAAAGATTGGCTTACAACATGAGTGAATATTTTGAGGGTCCGCTCTACACCCTCTGGCCTACATTGTGTACTGATGCCTGAGAGTTTAAACAACATTTTTGTATTATTTTTTTTTAATTTATTCTGGCTGATTGGATCTAAACCCTCTAATAGGTACACCCATTTGTACTATATATACACAACCATTTATTACAAAATAAATCATTTATCAGGGCTCTTGCTGGGCTTTTGGAAGATGTTACATAGAAACTAAAAATTACTATAGACTTTCAAGTTGGACCATCAGATTAGTGTTTTACAAGTCATAATTCCTATGCCTTGAAATGTTACATCTCAAATATTACAATTTACCATCAAATAACCATGATAAGATTAATTCTTCTGGCAACGCTAACAAATTCAGTTCAATTTATTTTAAAAGGGATTTAAAAAATAATTAAAAAAACAATTTTAAATCATTAAAAAACCCACCATCATTAAAATCACTTTTCTGAGCCATTTTTAAAAATTATGTGCCTTTTGACAGGAAAACTTAGGCAAAATCAATAATCTTGGCTTCTATCCAGAAATTAAAGATGAAATAGGTAATGGCTAAAAAATATGTTAAAAAGCTGCCTGCTCCCAGTGGCGCTGATGGCAAATTCTCATCCATCTTGTTCTTTTATTTCCACAATAACTATATGAAACACGTGTTGTTAAACCAGACTTTGCTCTCTGTAGGAAAGGAGCGTACAGTTATGACTCTTTGTTCTTGTGAAAAAACAGCCAAGTCAGAATTCTTTGCTACAGTGCCTTCTGCAGCACGGTCCTTAACACATGAGAGACACTACATGTAGCTATAAGGAGACTAAACAAACAAATGTGATCTAGAGGGATGAAGTGGAATAAGAAGCATGGGGAAGAATTCAGCATGACAAAAAGCACATCTCTTTAGTTCTAATCCCTTCTCTTCCCTCCTCTGCAATGTCCCAGATGATCCTTATCTAAATATTTTATTCTGAAACTATGTTGCCTCTTATCTTTTTACACCATGTTTTTTGTGTTTGATCTTAATCTTCTTCTGTTTAGCTTGTACCAGCCTCTGGCCTTTTCATATTTAAGGATTTTCTTTTTGGAAAAAAAAAAATCCCATTAGGAGTAGGAAAAAATATAAGTATTTCTGTTGTCAAATAATCACATAGTATCTAATGTTTTATGTAGGGAGGAAAAAAAGATATGGACATTTTAGCATGAATTCATTTTCCTAAAAGTCAAAGACAAGTCACAATTTTTTTTCCTCATAATGATATTTTCCATAGGATGAAGGCATGCTGAAGGCAGTGCAGTGAAATTACACCAATTTACAATATTGCAACACATCAGATTCCAGTCTGCTGTCTCAGGAGTGTGCCTCTAGCTCCCATAAACAGCTCTGGAGTTCTTTGGAGGAAACATTTACTTTATAATTTCACCACAAACTAGAAAGTCAACATCAGCTATAGTGTTGCTAAATTATTCTCCCCCTCACAAAAGCAGCTGTGAAAGAACATTATCGTTACAGATTTCAAACACACTTTCTGGTTTTTTGGTTACAAATTCTCATTTAAGATTGTTGATGAATATTAATTCTCATTATCCCAAAATACCACAAAATGTGCATTCAATAATAAATTCCTCATAAGACAATCAAGACTTCATATTTTATCTTGTCACTTGAGTTTCTTCAGGTAGAAGAGGAATTCATTTTCAGAGCTGAGTATGAACATTGGAAGCAATTCACCATTGTGCCTTTCAGAGCAGAAACAGAATCCTGGTTCTTGTGGTGGCCCTTCTCTGCTGTAAGGCCATTGTTAAGAGAGCCTGCACACAAAACCAGTTTTCCTTTTCCTCATGTATTTCAGAGGAGGGACTAGGATAAATAAATACAAGCATAAACCCTACTTTTCTTTAGCAACTATGTATTTACTCTGACTTTATCATGCTATACAGAAAAGGTGGACTCAGAATAAATATAGTTCCACTGCCACAAAGCTGCAACTGTAGAGCATGTAGGGAAATCCACGCCATGTTCACCCTGGCTGCCACACATAACAACAGAAATGCAACCATGGACTTTAGTATGGGATGTGTAGTCTCAGCAGGGATCTCCAATTCAGTTTGGTAGGGGCTTCAGACTCAGGTTGGGAGCACATGCTGAAGCCCAAGCCAGGGCCATTACTGTCATTACTTTTGCTAGCTAAGTAAAAAATCAGAATGTGTCCTATTGCTTTCTATTTCAGTAGGAATGGCAATTATTGTACAGAATTATGTGCAAAAACTGTGCAAAATATTAATAGTAAGTGAGGAATCCGTGGGCTTATATTTCCAGAAACCTGGCCTCGGGTTTATTGGCTTCATAATTATAACAGAGACCTCCTCCTACTTAGCCACCCTCACACCATGCTGCCTGAAGTTTTCTAAACCCAGATAGCAAATGAAGACACCAATGTCATGCATAGCTGAGAGAGAGGAAAAAACTGCTCTAATGAATTCAGCCTAGATATTTACTAATTTTCCTCATGTTAAACACCCAAACAAACCCACACAAGTTATTTGCTTCCAACCAATGCAGACAGACGGGTTTAATTAGCTAAAAGCTCCACAAACTGAGCCCTGCTGAGTCTGCAGTGCTGCAGTTATAACCCAGGTTTTAAAGGAGTCAGAAATGACCACAGGATATCTAATGATGTCCTGGATCAAATGATGAACACGTGAGTTCAGGTGATAATATTATCAAAAATCTCTTCTCTGCAAAATGGCCTTAGATTTCCTTGTGTTTTTCTTTGCAGTCCTGGGTACTTTGTTGCCCTGTCTCTCCCAATGGTGCATTGGGCTGTAGCCATGAGTGCAAAAGTTGTTGCTTTAGGAAAGCTTTCTGGAAATCATCCTTGCCCAGAAAAGAAGACTCCCAAAGTCTGCCTCAGAAGAGGCATTCTGCTTTGCTTATTTGTTTGGCCTTCTCCTGGCTTGGTTCCTTGGGGAACCAGCTTATAGGCTCTTAGCAATCCATCTGTCTCCTGATTACAATTTATCCTCTCTCTGCTGCTTTGCACAGCATCACCCACTCCCTAGTGGGTTTTTTGCATAGACGTTCAGTACAGGGAAAAAGAAATTCTGACCTGGGTCATGAAGGACCTGCACTGGGAACTCCTGCCCTCATCACCCACCATGTCACCTCTTATTGCTATTTTCAACCAATTACTTTGTGTGCTTACTATATATATATATAAAAATAAATGATCATTTGGTTCGTCTTGTGTTTGAAATAGCCTTGACTTCAGAAAAGCTTTTTCAGCCCAGACAAAAGTTTGAAAGGCTCACTTACAAAGACAAGTGATGAGGAATCCCTAGATTTCATCTTTGGGGTATAGCCTGACTAGGTGATCTTTAAGTGAAAGGTTAATTCCCATCTGTGTATGTCACACATCTTGACACAGACCCTTATGGAAGGTTGATGCATGATTATGGCACTGCTTCATGCAAGCTATTGCTAGATTTGCTTCAGTGCAATCACTAAATTTTTATTGACGTAGGGTTAGCACAACATGATGGAAAATTAGGTACATGATCACAGATGCTCTGGTCAGTACTGTGATTTTTTTTTTTAAGAAAAAAAATTATTTTGATTAATTGATGCCAGCAACAAACCATTCATTATTTCAGGACTTACCTTCCAGTGCTTTGCATTGTGAGCACTCATAGTTATCTGTGCCAACTACATCTCCATTCTGTCTTCTCATCATTTCACACCCACTTTGCATAAAAGTCACCAGCTAGACAGGAAGATGGCAGGGAAGAACAGCCTCTTTGAAAACAGTCTTCCTTCCTGCCCATCCACTGACATCATCAGGCTGAAGGTCCTTGGTAACTGAAGCTTACACAAGCCTTGGGAGCAGGAAGAGAGGTGGGATGGTCCCTTCTCCAGTCTCATCCTTCCTATACCTGTGGGATCATCATCAGCAGAGATAGCAGAGGGGATTCCCTCCCCATCTTCCTGGAAAACCTCTCTCTAAAGAGTTCTTAATCAAAGCTCAGCCAAAGACATCGAGCTCTGTCCATCCCATGAAGATCCAGCAAAGGTCATACCAGGATGGAGAGAATGGCAGCACACCACATGGCAGCAGATTCTGATTTAGGCTATGAAGGCTGAAGCCATGAGAAGAAAAATGCCTCCCTCCAGAGCGGTAGAGGACAGTGCACAGACCCAGGCTATGTGGATATGTGTCGAACACTGTTTAGAAAAACTGTCAGGAAAGGCTGTCTTGCAGGAGCAGCTGCGGGTGGAATAAAGGTGTGTGCATACTGGGAAGTGAAAAACAACTCCAAGCCTAATTATTGTTTTAGTGGTGACCTGGAGCCCACACAGAAATAGGAAAAGAACACTGAATGTGCTTTCTGGTTTATTACCACCCATTGTCTAAAATAAAGCAAGTCAAAAAGATTGTTAAACCCTGCTGTGGTCTCACAGACCAAATCAGCCAAACAAACAATTCCATTGCTTGTTGTTGACACGCCCCAGAAATGTGAAACAAAAGGTACAAGAGATATGTTGTTCCCATCTCTAATTTTAAACGTGGTTCTGCAGACAAGATGTTCCTTACTGCAAGTTCATTACAAAGCAGTAACAATGGAGAGTCAAAGTGAAACAAAAACTCCACATCTCCCTGGGGAAGTACAACCCGTTTCTAGGCTTACTTTTTGCTTTTGTCTAGACAACTGGCACTGGAGGATAAGACATAGTAGAACTACGTGCTTTTGCCAAGCCACGGTTGAAAGAAGAAAGGTTGATGTGAGGTTACACCATTCTCCAGTCTACTGTGCAAGAGAGGAAAAGAACAACAGCACAGGTGGGTAGAATTACCATTGCTTTCATAAACAATGGACAATTGGTTCTCTGAATTATGGAAAGATCCATTTTAAATATAGTAATTAGCAGAGAATGGGAATGGAAGTTTCTTTCATAACAAATTGCAATCACTGAGGACACTGGATTTAGAAGCTAATGAGAGTTTGTCATGAATAGGGAACTATGGAGCTGATGTACAGAGAGCAATATAATCAGGCCAGGGATATAAGGGACCATGGTCAGCTCCAGTCAGCATGGGTGAATATAACATACATGTGTTAAAATATCAATAACAGAAACAATTAAGCCATTTAAAATACAGGCTAAGAGTTAGTCACTGTGTATTTCTCCAGACTGCATTGTGCCACCAAATCAAAACCTATTCATTCCACTCACCTAGGAAGTCAAAAGGAAAAGAAATGTGTTATCCATATACTGGAAATACAGGAAGGCATGAAGTTCTCCATAAGGATGATAGTCACTCAAAATTGCCCAGCCCTCCAGGGACCCGGTGGGGAGTGAAGCCACGTACAATGCAGCTGCTGTACCTGAAACAGAAAAGAACAAAAACAAAGAAAAGATTTACCACTTGAGAAAAATTAGAAATGCAGGATTTTCTAAAGAATGCAGAGAAAAAGTGGCAGTGAGGGGAGGCCAGAACATGAGCAGAAAAGAGGCAAGGCATTGCAGAAAGGAAGGAGGGAGTTAAATCTTCAGGGGAAGAGCAGAATAATGAACAAATTGGCAAAACCCAGAGTTCCATGGAAGAGAAGGGTGGAGCCCTCAAATCTTCCAAAATCCTGACAATGCGAATTAGTCTTGCCCTGATATTTTTGGATTCAATCCATCTGTCTGTTAATATTTATCAGCTATATATCACTTCAAGCACCTGCAGAACATTAATCCTAACACCAGTCTTCTCAGGTGGACTTGTGATGTTATTTTCCTCACCTATAAATAGGACAGTAGGAAGATGAGAAATGAGGCCAGGAAGAAGTTCTTAAACTATGTCTAAACAAGGTGTCAAGTGGTGTTTTAATTCATGTTAGGCAGTGCTGGAGGATTTCTGCACCTTTTCTGCCAGTATGAACAAGCCATACTTTCTCATCTGTCTTCCCAGCATAAACTGATGGATAGAAAAAAAATGCAATTAATAGCTACAAAGGAGAGATCAGCCTATATAATATAAAGGTAAAGAGAAAACTTACTGAAGGTGTATCAATCTGGCTGAGGGCAAGTACCAGAGAGGAGAGGGGAGTGTCTCTGCTAAGCCAGGGGTGTGTGACACTTGAAGGCTGGATCCTATGTGAGGAAAGGGGAAATTAGGAGCTGTCCCTCACTGCAAAGGAACATCCTTGTGCTTCGAGGCCCACTGCAATATCGTTTATGTGGGAGCTGCTGACAAGGAAGACTGACTTCCCTGCTTGCAGCTGAGACATGGGCATCAGCGTAACTCACACTTTCATCCAAATATTTCACTGAATTTCCCTTAATATCTCATCACTTTCATTGTGAGTTGATTTGATTTTCTTTTAGTGCCAACAGCTGCTCCACACACGAAACCAGTTGGCTGTGAAATTCAAAGCTTAACACTGATTTTCACTGCAGTTTCATTCCAGGGTTCCTACAGGAGAAGATGGAGCAGGGGAAGTAGCTTGATAGAGACAAATTCATTTTCTGTGTGTCCTGGAAAGGTCCTCTTCAGACACAATACATTCTTCTGCATACGTAGCTACAGGCATAATACATCAGACCACATGTCCATCTAGTCAACTGTCCTGTTTCCAAGGCAGCTAGTGTCTAAGTCATGTAGTTGTGTAATGGTGTGCCAAGTGATATCCTTCCTCTGAATATTCCCGGAAGTCCTTCTCTTGCATTCTTCAGTTTACACTCTTTTCCCCATTTTTATATTTAATAGTTTTCAGTGGATTTTGCTCCCAATCATTTGTCCAATAACACTCTGAGCCAATGCAATTGGCTCTGATGCTGTGTAGCTCACAGACCCACATCTGAACTGAACCCTATGTGAAGAGTTGTCTCCTTCTAAGGGCGGCTGTCTCTTTTGACCCCTCCCAGCTCTTCTGTTTGAAGGCTCTCTAAACAACCATTCCCTGTTCACTCTCTTCTTGTCACTAGTGATGTAATAATATGCCCATCCTATATCCCTCTGTTATCACTTCTTTCTCAACCTGGAGAATCTTTGTTCATACAGAAACTATTCCATAAGTCTGATTATCCTTGTTGTGCTCCTTGGCATTGTTTCTGTGTCAGCTGCATCCCTTCCAAAGAGAGGGCCAGCTGTGAATACACATTTAAGATGCAGGCACAGTGTGAGGTTGTGTGATGGTGACATGCTGTTTTCTCTTTTGTTCTTTATGCCTTTCCTAAAAATCCTTAATCTTCAATGTGCTAGTGTGATCAATAGCAAGCACCGTGATGATGTTTTCAAGCAACATACTACTAGAAACCTAAGAACTCATTCTTGTGAGATAGCAATCACCTTAGAGGCCATCATTTTATATATGGAATTAGGATGGTTTTTCCTGCATACAACACTTCATGTTCCCCTACAATGAATTTCACCGACCACTTCATCATCTCATCATTCACTCTTAAAACATCCTTCTGCAGTTCTCGCAATCAGCCATGCATTCACTGCTCTGAATTACTTAGTATCATCAGTGAATATTGTCACCTCAGTTTTTCCATTTTCAGATAATTTAGGAACACATTAAGCAGCATAAGCTCCCCACACAAATGCCCACAAGACTCCACTCATGACCTTCTTCCACTGTGAAAGCTGACCATTAATTTTTGCCTTCTTATTCCTTTTAATTATCCATGCATAGACCTTCCTCCTTACCCATGGCTGTTCAATGCTGCAACAGCTCATGGTGAGTGACCTTGCAAAAACAATCTTAGAAAGTTACCAAATAGACGAACCACCTTTGTCTATGTGCTTCTAAATAAAAGAGTGTAAGTAGATGTGGTCTTTACAATCTTCTTGGATGTGAAGCCACATCCCAAGGCAGTGAAATTTCTCGCAGTGATACATCAAATGACAACAGTGGAGTTCATCCTGTCCTCACATGTGCATCTTTATAGTTGAGTAATTCTGTAATTTCAGAATGAATCCCCTATCTGCAGCTTGGTTTATGCTGGTCTGGGAACATCCAAAGAGCTGCTTTTGTATGAAACATAAGAATATGTGGTTAAATAACTGGGAACAGGTGTTGTAATCTGCAAATAAACCAGACTTTTATGCCATAGTTGATATTTGGTATTCCAGTTTGAATTTGGCATTCCAATTTGGCAAAACATTATGTCTTTGCAGTTATTTAAACACTATTTAAGCCTTCTTACTGCACTGAAAGTAGTTCAATTATTTTTTTAATTAAGTGATTTTTTTTTAATTAGTTCAGTAAAACTATTGTAAAGTCTGTGTTCATGTATTTTTATCAACTGCCTCTTTTTATTCAAGTCTGGACAAATTGCAAGTAAAAGCAATACGTTAGTTCTCTAAAATACAAAAGGAGAGGATCTGAACTGGTGATTTGTGGTCCCAGCACTTTGAGGATTTTAAAGCCAGTAGCTGACAAACTCTAGGGCCCAGCTTCTACTCATTACTTAAAAACTGGAAAACAAGCTTTTCTGCTTCTTCAAATACCAACTGGCTGCAACATTGTAAGTGAACCAGGCATTGACCTGAACTAGCTGAATAAACTAAAATGAAAAAATAATCCCTCTACTGTCAGAAAATACTTGTCAGTGTTTATTTGGCACCTCACTGAGTCAGCAACCATCCACCAGCTCAGCAGTCTGCCTTTTGTTTAAAGTGTTGGCACCAAAAATGTGCTACTTTATATTATTGCCTTATAATCTAGTCTCACATTGTGAAAGAATTTTTTAAAATAATCCTTAAACTTCACCTAGCCATTGATTTTTAAATCGTGTCTCAAGGAAAGAAATTGTTATGTTTAAGGAATCAATTTCTGCAGTAGACATCAAATTATATCTGCTGTGAAATCTCTAACATTGCACACTGAGTGGATAAATTTTGCAATTGTGTGGGGAATGTTTCAGGGGTATGAAAAACTTTTGCAAAGCAAGAGAGAATCAAGGAGCTCAAAAAGCTTTTTAAATTCATCCGCTGAAAAACAGCCACTTCTGATGCCATGAGAGCTGTGTATCCCCAGGACTGCCAATCCGGATTGTACAGTAAGATGTTTCTGTAGGGTTGCAAGTATCACAGAGGATACAATTCGGTTAAACAAAGAATCTCTTCCCTTCCATGCAAATGCCCTGGCAGCAAGTCTGACTCCATGGTTGCCAGAGTAGCACATTTTGGCTGAGGAATAGGATTGCACCACAGCAAGACCCATCAGACTCAACTAGTGTGGGGTCACATGCATGAAAACGGTGTTTGTCTCTACCAATTCCACTGTTAAGGCTCTCATTATGTCCTCCGAAACTGAAGTAAAACTGGTGCAGTAAGTAGTAGTAGAAAAGTAGAAAACTGGACAGAAAAAGCAGAAATTTGCTTTTCACTTCTTATTTCAAGCCAGAGGACACTTAAAAAATATCCTTGCTTTAAAAGAGTGCTGGGCAAGACCAGCAGAGGTGATGCCTGGACACAGATAGGTTTCAGGTAAGTTTAACAACATTCTGTCCCTTATGGTCCTCCACCACAGTATTTAAATATTTTATCTCTTTTCTGCACTCAGGATTATGTATTAGGAGATGGAAGGAAGGATGTGGAAGATTGTTTTCCTGTGCTCTTGTTAAGCTTCTCTCTCTCAAGCCTCATGCCCATATGGCCTGTTAATAATGCAGCACCATAATTTAACAGTTTGCCTTCAGATAAATCCCAAATTAAGCATGGTACAGGATAATGCTCACTTAATATGAAGTGAATGGCCCAAAGGGAATGGACAAGTAAACTAATCTATAAATGTGAAAAAATGGAGGAAAAATACAAGTAACATACATAGTTTTGATCAGAATGATAGAGGTTGTTTTGATTTTTTTTTTTTTAGGTTTTTTTTTTTAGAAAAAGCTTGTAATTTCATTCTAATACAGTCAAGGAGGGTGTGTCAAGAGAACTGATGAAACATGTAACAATTTGAAGAAAGAAAGGAAAAAAGGAAAAAGAAAGGAAAAAAGGGAAAAAAGGAAAAAAGGAAAAAAAAAGAAAAAGGAAGGAAGGAAGGAAGGAAGGAAGGAAGGAA
>JANVCC010000017.1:11628133-11725581 GCA_025345505.1 Todiramphus chloris collaris | reverse complement strand
GAAGGAAGGAAGGAAGGAAGGAAGGAAGGAAGGAAGGAAGGAAATATGAAAATGAAGGGGAAAAAAAAAAAAAAAGAAAAATGAAGGAGCTGGACCAGAAGTCTAGCTTTATGTTAGTAAATTCAGAAGTCAACTAAGCAGATTTCATAGCAACACATATCACTGTATTATAAACGCAGGGCTTACAGATTTTAAGTCAAATGCTGGGAACAGGTACACACACTTGGCTGATGCAGGAGCCACCCAGCAACCAACCGATGGCTGCTCTTTGAGCAACATGGACGGGAGGTAAAAGGAGAACTTTGGGCAATGCTTATGTGACAACCATAACCCCAGACACTGTCCCACACTTACCATACCTTTGGGCTTTGAGACACAGTCATTATTTCTTCTGAAAGCATAAGAAGATGAGCCAAAGAGTAATCAGGCCATTTAGACTTGAGAAAGACTGTGTCATCTTCACAGTGCCATGACTGTGATTAAGCCATGCCTTTTCATTAGCAAACACAGAACTTA
Source organism: Todiramphus chloris collaris (assembly GCA_025345505.1). Classification (NCBI taxonomy): domain Eukaryota; kingdom Metazoa; phylum Chordata; class Aves; order Coraciiformes; family Alcedinidae; genus Todiramphus; species Todiramphus chloris. Next base: position 11,725,065 of record JANVCC010000017.1, on the reverse strand, counting down.
AGCACACAAGTCCTGCTTAAAGAGAAAAAATAGAAAGCAAAGAAAAGCATATGGTTTGCATATGGTTTGTCCAGTACATTTAATTTTACTGCACGTCTATAAACTGTGTCCTGCAAGGTCAGAAGAGACCCCTGGGCTAGCAGCTAGTAGAAGTCTATTAAGACAAATGGAAGAATTTTTAGTGTTCATATGGTTATTTTTACTGCCAAGAGGTGGCCTGACCCAGACTGACTGGCAGGGCAAGGGCAGTTTTCATACAAGAGCATGTTTCTTCCAGCATCCTTGTGTTGCCTGTGCTGCCTGCTCTCACTGTCACCCTCAGGATGCAGCCCTAGCTGAAGTCCACAGGGTTTAACACACCAGGGGTCTCAAAAGGCCTCTATTTTTTTCCAAAGGAGAAAGTAAAAAGTTTTACTAAATGGGAAATTCCATTAACTTCATGTGTTTCCAGTGCTCATTCACCAACAGTAACACTTTTTAGTCGATTACTACCCACAGCACCCCAGGTAACATAATGCTTAAGTATCCAAAGGAGACAAAAACAATTATGTAACTTTGTGAGATCTCAGCAATAATAATGAAAAAGCTCCGTTTCTATTACAGTAATAGAAAAACAAGACCTATTACTCACATAACATTTAACTCGCTTTCAATATGGCAGGGCTGTTCTTCTTCTGTCTCAAAGCATTAATAAAGTGTAACTGCACTGCACATGCCTTTGAGAAAGCAGATTTCCATAGACTTACTAAAATATTTGAAACTTTCTGTCTAAGCATGAACAGAAAACTGAAATATTATTTCAACTATTAAACCAATGGCTTTCCAAAAAAACTCTTCCCATGGCCTGAAAAATAGATAAATAAATATGAAGTTGAGAAACACTCATATTTCATATTTCAGGTTCAATTCCTGTTCTAGAGAAATTGGTGTGTGTGTGTGTGTGTGTGTGTGTGTTTTCCTCTCCAGATTACAAACGTAAGGACATTTACCTTTTTTTTTTTTCCCCTTTAATTGCTGTCTTTATAAAAGCAAAACAAACCACATTCCTTCATATGCATCATCAGGATCTGTCAAGATGCATTCTGCACTGCCTCTGAAACCCATAGTGCTGGTGGGTGCATGAATTGGAAAGGAGAGATTAAATACCTTGTAGAAAATGGGAAGTAGCTGGATACAAGGGAAGCACTGCCAGAAAAGATCACGAATCATTCTGTAGTTATTAGTGTGATAGTGTTTCTGAAAGAGAAAAATCTTCTCCTGGTGAGCATTTACAGGATTGTCTGTAAGACTTGAGAAGAAAACAATCATTCTTGATAAGAAAACAATCAATCTGTACTGTGGATGCCTCAACTATGCACAAGTCCATACCTTTGAGAACTGCTCTCCAGAAGTGCCATAGGAGAGATGGAGAGAGCACAGAGTCAATCCTTGTAATAGGTTGTTGGGTCTACAAAGCTTCATGAGGAAAGAGTAAAGAAATCGACTTCTGAAAATATATTTTTTTATTTTATATACATATACACATATGTATTTACATAACATGTGTCTGTTTTTTAAAAATATACTTTAAAAGTCAGTGGCAGTACTATACAAAGCAAATTTAACATCTCATGAATCCCACAAAACAGCTTAAAACCTAATGAAACAGTCCAGCACACCACCTAACTACAGATTTCTTGATGAACCTTGTACTGTATTGATTACATGACAAGCTACATAAAACCTACATTAGCTATCCACAGAAAAGCTTAGATGTTGGCTAAGGATTAATTTAAGAGTTTTTATGTGATGCAGGCAAATCTACTTTAGCTTTGCAAGAGTATAACATTCCAGGGTTTGAGAGAATTTACTGCACAAAAATCCGCTTTTCCCCATACTTAAAGTGTGTACAAGAACATTATAAAGCATAATTTTTCATGATCTCCTCAATGTTATCATGCCCCAGTTATACCAGCTTTTGTAGATTTTAACTTCATAGTTCTACTGTTGCCAATGCATGTATTTATTTCTGTTTCAAAGTTAGCTAAAAGTGATCTCCAGGTTTCTGTTTATCTTTCAAAGTTTCTTCTAAAAGAAGAAATAGCAACACAGCATCTAGACAGATGGCTAGAGAAGGAAGTTGCCTGTGAACTCATACAAAGTTATTTGCACCCTTAGTGTTCTCATGACTGCTGACTTTTTAAATCTGAATTTGTGACTTTCACAGTTTCAATATTAACTCACTAAACTGAAGAACTTTAGGACATAATGGTTTGATACAGATACTGAATTTTTTGCTAAGCATTAATCTGTGGAGACGAACACAGAGATATATTAAAAGTACCTACAAATTTGTATGCAATTTACAAATGGGACTGTATAGCTCAAAGATTTCCCGCACTGCATCTACACTGGAAAGAAATTAAATCAAGCTTAAATGCACATAATGAAACACTTTTGAAGTACCAAGGACATTTCACACAAGACAACTACCAGATGCATATTTCTGTTAACTAGGTATCTATCTAGTAATGACTTAGAGTTTGAAATATTTGTTTGTTTGTATTAACATCTGACAGGTGTGAATAGCAGAAGTTACACCCCAGCTAGAATAAACATAATTTCTGGAGTACTTTCACACCACTTCTGAGAGGTTCAGTAGCCCCTTACAGGTAGCTCTATGTGCTCAGCCCTTGAACTCTGCAAGTGATCTACAGCTGCATCAGCATGAACCTCTCTAGCACTGCATCCCTTGCCCACCCCTCCTCCACCAGTCCCTCTGTTTCCCCAAAGGCAATAAACATCCTGTCTGGGCAGTCATCCCATAGCTTGATCCAGAGCCTTTAATACCTGGTTAGGGCTAGGATAGGAATAAGCTGCTCTCACCTGTTTATCCAGTGCCAAGAGCCCAAGGGAAAGCAAGGAGATCACCCTGCTTATGGTAATTACTTTCACATTTCTTGTTTGCATCTTATTTGTGAAATTTCTACCTGCATTACTAGGGCTTCCAGATGGCTGGCATTTTCGGAAGTGTGTATGAGAGATGTTTTGTCAGTTATCTTTAACTTTCTAAGCCAGATCCAAAAGATTACTCAGTTGTCAGTGAATCTCCTTTCAAGTTGTGGGTGTTTTCATGTGCAAAACCTGCACTGCAATGGGGAAAGCAGTGGGACTGATGCTAGATTTTTGGGGTTTTTTCAGTGCACATGATCTCAGTTTGAAGCAGACCTGGTTAAATCTTAACACAATGCAACAAAATGGATCCCATTTCTTTCTATGCATTCCAAGACATCAATTTGTGAATTATGGGTGTTTTTTGGTTGCCTCCTGTGTATACAGTGTTCTCCTCAAAACATGTTTCTACTAGGTCTTACATGGGCTTTGTTAGTGAGCATAAAGATGATATTACACAGCTCAGAGCGTGTAGGTGTTGCATAGGTAACACATCAGTTCATTTATGGTTACGGTACATTTAGTTCATGCCTCTAGTGTAATGTTTCTGAAGTACTCTTTTCACTGAGTGCATTCAAAAAAATGCATTGCTATTTTCAAGTTTTCTGAAGCCCAGTTACCTCGAGTGTTATGTATTCACAATAAATAGCACTGTGTCTTAACTGGATCGGAAGAGGGTTGAGGTTCTTTTTTTCCTTGTGAGGAAGCAAATTTAATATAGATGTTCATTAAAGGCATGAAGCCAGAGCATGTTGAGAATGATGCCAACTGCTTGTTGCAGGGTAATTTGAAGCAAAAGACATGGCAAAAATACAGAAGATTCCCTTGTATATGTACACATGCAAAGAAATGCTGCTTCCTTCAAACCCTGACTGGCACACAGTATTGGTATGCAGGACCCAGAGATTTTACCACTCCTCACAACTCCAGCCTAAAATATTCTATTGTTCGGGGCATGCCTCAGTTGCATTCACTTAGGGTTCTGAACCAGCTAAGAAAAAAATTATTGTTGTGGATTTCTGAAGTTGCTTTCTCATGAGACACTAAGGATGGGTTGTTTGCTCTGCCCTTTTATTTTTTTAAGCAGCATGCATGTGGATTCTCATGCACTTTCTTTCTCCATGCTGCACAGCTATACAAAAGTTCTAACTCAAAAATTAAACTAGATTTGAGATATGACAACTCTCCAAAAAAGAAAAGAAAAGAAACCCCTTAATCAACATACTGTGATCATGGAAGATAATCTAATGAAAAGTAATGTAATGTAATACATATTTAAAAGGCAGCTTTTCACAACCTTGTATTCTTTCCTGTTTGCAGATGCATGGTAAAAGTAGCACTGAGACACAAAATGCATTAGAAGCCACAGCAAGCCACCCATGAAAACAGCAAGTTCATTTAGAATCAGTTCCTTGTGGGTTAAGACAGAGGTAAAAATGGAAGATTCTTGTACTACCCAGTCTGGTGCAGCTTCTTGTCCTATGTCTTTTCTCTTATCCCACTGAAAACCACCCTTGCAGCTGCCCTGCTTCATTGTAACTCTGATGTATTACTTAGTTATCTGCACTTTTCTTTCTTTATGCTGAGGAAATTATTTTTATAGGACCTGTGACATGCCAACCATGGGGATGTAAATGTTTCTTCCATGACTCACAGAACTCTTTCAGTTCATGGTCGTTAAGAAAGGGCCAGCTGAGGGCTAGCTCAAACAAAGAATGTTGGTGAAACAGTTCTGCAGTGGCTGACCAAGTCTCAAGTGTGTCTGCCTCAGTCAATGAACTCACAGCCCAGGGTGAGTCACAAAAGCATCCTATTCAACCTCAGGGAAAGGAGTATGTATATTGCACTTGGATCTGTGGACATATTTCTTAACAAAGGGTCAGACTAAGTGCCATGATGCACTCCAGGATTGCACCTAATGTACTTGGCCACTAATGGTATTTTGTTCGTGAGACTGGACTCAAACTAAACTGATGTAACTCTTCCAAAATGCACATAGTGTGGCTATCAAGTCCCCAGCACGAAGTGTTTTCAATTGCACATCTGTTCCCACTGGACCACAATACTTGCTAATGTAAACAAAAGCATCGGCATGATAATCCAAGCTGTTCAGCCACATTATCCTCCCTCTGAGATTCAGAAACTCTGAGCTTTTTCCTACATGGATGCTTTTACTCGTGAATCACTGGCACAGACAGAGATGGGAAACAGCCACAGATCTTATGCCATCTTTCTCCTAAACACACCAGTGACCACTGGGAAAGCACAGGTACGCAGAAACACTAGATACCCCCAAAAAAAGGTGAGCAAGGATTTTGCAGCTTTATTTTTATCAATTTGTGGATTTGTTTCCAACACAGCAGTATCCTTCTCTCTCCAAACTGAGCTTTCCCTTCAGTTGCTTAATACCACTGGTATGGGTTAAGTTCTGGGAGATGTTATACTCTCTCTAAAGAAAAAGAACATTCCGCTCACTGTAAACTTTTGAAGGAAGTTCAAGCTGTTTCTGAAACTGGGATTGAATAGGGTTGAAGTTCATTCAGCGAACTGTGTTGTGCACAGCTTTGTCTCTAAATGGGTAAAAGACCATGCTAGAAATTCATTTCAGTCTGTACATTCACTGTTAGGGAGAGCCTTAAAAGTCTTGCTTTTGAAATGCATAGCACAACTTAATTAAACTTAAAAAAAAAAAAAAAATAAAAAAAAAAAAAAAAAAAAAATCAAAAAAAAAGAAAAAAAAAATCATCATATGGCATCAGGATCCTATTTTTACAAGAGGAAACCATTATTCCAGTGACCCTACTCCCTTCAGGAGAGGATACAAAATTGTTTCTGCAGACAGATGGAAAAATACTCTTTAATGAGTTACCTTTTGATGGTGGAGAATGAAACCTATCAAGATTTGAAGAATTCTGAAAGTTTTTTAAGAAATATTGTAGTTTAAGGCTTAGACATGTTACACGTACCAACTTTTTAAAGCAACAGGGTGGAACTGACTGAGTAGGTTAGTGGTAAATAAGGTTCTGCAGTACCTCTTCAAGTTCATTTCAAGAAGCCTTGACTGTTTTTATTACAGATAGATTGCAGCCAGAATAGACTGTTAGGGAAAAGGCTGCACCCTGAAAATGTAAAAACACAATAAAACAAAGGATGCAACATCAGATCTCATCAGGCAAATTTTAGCCATTGCTCTTAAAACCTTTGCCTAAGAACCCCTCAGTAAATATGTTGATGTAAAAGAACAGAAAACAGACATTTTATTAGCTGTTAAGATCTGAGATAAATGGTTATATTTATCCTTAACTAAAACCAGAACTGCTTCAGTGTGTGTTGGCTATGTCTCTTGTCCCATTCTGTAACCCTGTGTTGGAAGAGGGAGACAGTGCAGTGAAATAGCTCCTAACAGTGCTCTTGTTCCATGTTTGAACTCTAACTTTCCTTGCCTTGGGGACTGGGGGTATAGAGAGTAATAAGGAAAAACAATAATTTATGATGAATCCTCACATTTCAGCTCAAGCCAGATAAAATTTTCTGGAGAAGTGTGCCCCCAGGGGCTGACTGGCTCAAGAACCTGGGAGCTCCCTGGCCTTGGATGGCCCTTCCCATAGAGATCAGCAGAGACTGTGTGATCACCCTCATGGACTCAGCATGAAGCAGTGAATAATTCACAGTTTCTAGAGGACAGATGTCTACATAAGGAAGCCCCTGATCAGCATATCAGATGATATGGAGAACAGATAACTTACAGACTCCCATCATTGTTGGATTTCCCAGTTTTTTAAAACTTCGTTACATAATTTGCTTTGTTAAATACCATTTCCCACCAGTATCCTTTACAGCTGTGTCAAAAACTAGCAACATTTATTTTTCTGTCTTTTGCAGCAGATATGCTTTCCTGGACAAAAAAAAAACAAAGGAAACCTTGATAAAACTGTGAGTCAGAGATGACAATTGTCTTCTTCTTCTTAAAAAAAGAAAGTTGAAGAGGTAACTGAAGTTTCTGCATAGTTCCAGCATCATGGAAAATCTCTTTCCTTCTGCTGATCCAGAGACGACCAGCCAAAGCAGGCTGGATGCATAAATTTCTTCTTTCATGAGGTCTCTGCTCAGAACACAGTATCTGCTCCAAAATCTGAAGAGATTTTGGAATTTTTCCCTTTGATTCAGTTGACATTTTTAAGAAGTGTCTCTTTACAATTACACTTTGGGTTTTGGAAGAGACACTGCATTGATTCTACAAAGTTTGTAAAATTTAGCGGAAGCTTTGAGTGATCCTTCATGACTTTCCTCAGTGCAGAGCTTCAGAAAAATATTTTGGGGAAATATTCTAAATCAGTAACATTTGTAAATCTTTTGCAGTTTACCTCCCTCCTGTCTATAGCTTAGGAATCAAGAAAGTATATTGGATTAAATAACTTAGCTTGGACTCTTCCTGCACTTAGCATCTCGGTGAGGTTAATCAGTTCTCCAGGATGTAAATGAGAGCAGAGTTTAGGATATTCAAGGCAGAATTTTACACTTTGTTATGTAGTCAGTGTTAAACAGGTTTCTTCTGCTTATCCCTGAGTAAAGAACTTACTGTGACAAATCATATTGCTGTTAATTCACTTCTTAAGCATTCGTCCTACAACATTCTTGCTCCTTGTTTATGGGATTGCACCATATGGTTATAAAAATAATATCTCAGGTGGTTTACTATTTTATAGTAATTTTATTTTATTCCTATTTCCCACCCACAATATCAATTCTTACTTGCACACTACTGAAATATTAGCAGTAACTACTTAACACTGACATCTGTCCATTATTGCTGTTCTCTTTTCCCCAAGGAAATGAGGTTGTGTGGTTTCACTGTCCATCCACCCATCCATCCATCCATTTGCCTGTCTGACAGTTTCCCTAGCCCCCCATAAACAAGTGTTGGTTCTTGGCCAGTTGCAGTGGCATTTGATGGAAACATTTAAAATCAAAAATTAACAAGCTTCATGCAAATGAAAGTCTGGAAAAGAAGACAGACCCAAACTACTGTCATCACTGTGGAAAAGGCCAGCAGAGCTGAGTCACCCTCTACCTGGCAGCAGCTGCATGGCCAATAAGCCAACAGGTCGTCACCTGCTCATTGGGACAGCAGGGTCCCTGCCTAGCATCTGCCCACTCTGGTCCTTGCCTTTTGTGGTGGCATAACTCTTCAGAAGAGATGGGCAAGGAAGGAGAAGTGGTGGAGTAACCCCGCATGCTAAGGAGTAGTTTAATTGTCTAGAGCTTACTGATGGTGACAATAGGGTTGAATGTGTATGGGTAAGCATCAGGGAAAAGACCAAATAAGGCAGATATGATGGTGGTAGTCTGTTATAGAACACCCATTCAGGATGAAGAGGCAGATAAAATATTCTATAAGTAGCTGGGAAAAGTCTCCCAATCATTAGCCCTTGTTCTCCTGGAGGACTTCAACTTAGCAGATGTCTGCTGAAAATGCACTACAGCAAAGAGGAAAAAGTGTAGGAGGTTCCCGGCGTGTTTGGAAGATAACTTCCCGACACAGCTGGTGAGTGAGACAACTAGTGAAGGTGCTCCATTGCACCTGCTGTTTGAGAACAGAGAAAGACTTGTGGGTCATGTGATGGTTGGAAGTTGACTTGGCATAGCAATTACAAAATGATAAAATTTTCATTTTTTGTAAGGACAGCGCCAGCAGAACTGCCACCTTGGACTTCTGGAGGGCAGACTTTGGCCCCTTTAAGAGCATGGCTGACAGAATCCCTTGGGAGTCAGTCCTGAAGGACAAAGGGCCAGAAAGGCTGGACATAATTCAAGGAAGAAGTTTTAAAGGCACAGGAGCAGGTCATCCCCATGTGCCATAAAGAAACAGAGCCCTTTGGATGAAACTCAGGGAAAAAAAAGGAGAGTTTATGACCTGTGGAAGAAGGGGCAGGCAACTCAGGAGAACTACAAGGACCTCTTCATACAGGGAGAAAAGTAGAATGTCCAGTGCCCAGGTATAACTTAATCTGGCTACTGCCATAAAAGACAGAAAAAAAATATTTCTATAAATACCTTAGCAACAAAACGAGGTCTAAGGAGAAGCCCCATCCTTTATTGGATGGAGGGGAAATAATAGTGACCAAGGGTGAGGAAAAGGCTGAGGTACTGAATGACTTCTTTGCCTCAGTCTTTAATAATAAGACCAGTTGTTCTCTGAGTGCCCAGCCACCTGTGCTGGAAGACAGGGACCAGAATGAAGCCCCCAGAATCCAAGGTGAAATGGTCAGTGACCTGCTACACCGCTCAGACACACACAAGTCTATGGGGATGGATGGGATCCACCCAAGGGTGCTGAGGGAGCTGGAGGAAGTGCTCACCAAACCACTTTCCATCATGCACCAAGAGTCTTGGCTAGCTGGGGAGGTTCCCAGTTGAATGGAAGTTAGCAGATGTGATGCCCAATTGCAAGAAGGGCTGAAAGAAGAATCCAGGGAACTATAGGCCTTGGTGCCAGGGAATATTATGAAGAAGATCATCTTGAGTGATATCACATGGCATGTACAGGACAACCAGGAGATCAGGCCCAGTCAGCATGGGCTTATAAAAGGTGGGTTTTGCTTGACTAACCTGATCTTCTTCTATGATAAGGTGACCTGATTAGTGGATAAGGATGTGGATTTTGTCTACCTGGACTTTAGTAAAGCCTTTGACACAGCATTCTCCTGGAGAAACTGACTGCTCATGGCTTGGATGGGCATACTCTTCACTGTGTAAAAAACTGGCTAGATGGCCGGGTCTAGAGAGTGGTGGTGAATCTCCATTCAATTAAATGCAATTGACAGCCAGTCATAAATGGCATTCCCCAGAGTTCAGTATTGAGGCCGGTTCTGTTTAGTATCTCTATCAATGATCTCAATGAAGGCATCAAGGGCATCCTCAGGAAGTTTTCAGACAACACCAAGTTGAGTGGGAGCATTGATCTGTTTGATGGCAGGAAGTTTCTGCAGAGGGATCTGGACATGATGGATCAATGGGGCAAGGCCAGTGGGATGAAGTTTAAGAAGGCCAAGTGCTGGATCCTGCACTTGGGTCACAACAACCCTAGGCAATGTTATAAGCTTAGGGAAGAGTTGCTGGAAAGCTGCCTGGCAGAAAAGGACCTGGGGCTTTTGGTCAACAACCAGCTCAGTAGGAGTCAGCAGTGCACCCAGGTGTCCAAGAAGGTGAACAGCATCCTGGACTGTATCAGAAACAGTGTGGCCAGCAGGACTAGGGAAGTGATGACAATCCCCTGTACTCAGCACTGGTGAGGCCACACCTCAAACACTGTGTTCTGTTTTGGGCCCCTCACTATCAGAAAGACGTTGAGGTTCTGGAGCGTGTCCAGAGAAGAGTTATGAAGCTGGTGAAGGGTCTAAAGAGCAAGTCTTATGAAGGGCGACTGAGGGAACTGAGGTTATTTGGCCTGGAGAAAAGAAGGCTCAGAGGTGACCTTATCACACTCTAAAAGTACCTGAAAGGAGGTTGCAGCTAGGTGGAGGTCAGTCTCTTCTCCCAAGTAACAAGTGGCGGGAGGAGAGGAAATGGCCTCAAGTTGTGCCAGGGAAGGTTTAATTTGGACATAAGGAAAAATTACGTCCCTGAAAGGGATGTTAAGCCCTGGAACAGGCTGCCCAGGTAAGTTGTGGAGTCACCATCCCTGGAGGTATTTAAAAGACATGTAGGTGGGGCACTTAGGGACATAGTTTAGTGGTGGACTTCGCAGTGATGGATTATTGGTTGGACCTGATGATCTTAAAGGTCTTTTCCAACCTAAACCATTCGATAATTCTACAATTCTGTAAGAGTATATGCAGGGAAGAGAGGGGAAGGGCTTAAGGACACAAATCTACAAGAAACTTAGCATCTGGAGCTAGAAGCTTCATCAGTTCTGCAGCTCATGGGACAACCTCTCTTTTATTTATGTGGCAGCTGTGCTTAAAAGCCTCTTTTCTGTATGGGATCCCAAGTTTGTCAGCACTGTACACATACAGAATACAGAGATAGTGTCTTTTCCTTCATGCCAAAGCTTTAGTCATTCTTATGGCAGTTTTGCTTTCTTGATTGTGTGTCAAAAAAAAAGACAGCAAACTGTGGAATGAAGATGATACAGAGTGACAGGGGAAACACATGTAAAAAATATGCAATGAGGCCAAACTCTTTCTAGTGTAAAGTTTCAAGACCAATTAGTAACTTTGGATATGATACTAGACATATTTTGTGTCCTCACAGGATATGTTGCTGACATTACCTTTCGGAGGGCCTGATTCCTGAGGCATAGTTGCTCAGTTCTGTGAAATAAAGTGAAATCTGCTTGTGGGATGCTGCTGCTGTGTGTGCAGCTGCTGATCTAATGTGAATGGCTGAAACTATTGATCCCTCAGCCAGAAGTTCCCTCTCTATACATGCAATGAGATGAGTGAACTGCCCATATGCACACTCCCAGTCTGCTATAATGTGAAATACAATAGGTAGTTTTTATCACGTTTGGTCTATTTCTGGCTCCAGTAAATTAAAATAAATCTGTCCTGTCACCTTAGTCACATCTCTCACAGCCACTAAGAGCTTTTGACAAGAAAAGTACCTTTTATTTGAGGAAAAGGGGAGGAAGCAAAAATAAACATAATGCAATGTCACAAAAACTCAGTCAGCCACACAATTCCAAATTAACCAGAGAGCAGCAAAGCCCTTCACCTCTGGCCAACCCAAATTCCTCCCCAGAGCCCTGTAAGACACGGAAAACAAAAAGATACCCACTCCATCAGCCTACCTGGCCCACGCAGCTTCAGCTATAATGCAAATTTTTCACCTTTCTGAATCTAATCACATTTCCCCTCAAAGTCAGCCTGATTTTTTTTCTGTGTCCCCATCCCTGCCCAATCAAGGCTAGCCAGTCCCAAGAGGGACTCCTACTAACAGCAAACATCCCTTGCTGGGCAGGTTTCCCTTGTCAAAGCACCCCGTGAGCTCAGGGATGAGGTAGGTCCCTTCCTGCATGACTTCCATGCAACTGGAGCTGCAAAAAATAGGAAGTCAAATAGGCATCAAAAGCCAAACAGTCTCTGGGTAAAGTGACAGAAACCATGTTTGAAGGACTACAGAGCTCACTGGTAACTACTGGAGCACTTTAGCTGTTTATCACAACAAACACAACCAATTCCAAAGGATTAAAAAGAAAACAGAACAAAACCAAGCATCGAGTAAGGAAAGCTATGTTTTACATAAATAAAATAAATGGAGGTTGTGAACATCGCATCCCTCCACTTTTTTTCCATGTAGAAGCATAGAAAACATCTCCAAATCCAATGGTTACAGAGTCTTCAATTACACAGCCTAATCTTGTCTCAGTCAAGAGAATGAAGTTCCCCCCAGATTATTTTGTCATGTTTTGTTTTAATTTGGCTTACATGCCTTTTCCATTCTTTGGGCAGTTCAAGAAATCACATGGCGTGTTGAGAAAGGAGTCTCAGTAGTTTCAGTACTCTGTGACACTTTGTGTCAGCATAAATTTCAGAGAAAAAATATGCAGGAACAGAAAATTCTTCTTTAACCTGAGGAAAAGCTAATCCCTTTTCCCCCATGCACAAATCAGGAAAAAATGGGAATGACTTTGAGATATCTTTGCCCTAATCCTCTCCACTAAGGAAGAGCATTGTCTACATCAAGTCACAATACATCCTCATACTAAAGGACTCATTTAAAGGAAAAATAATATTCCATATTCCTGGTTTTATTCACAGCTTCTGCCAAAACTATTTGCATGCTCCTTTTATGGGTGAAGATGAAGAGCTCTTTCATCTACATGTGGTTACTTTGACTTCATTTCCTTCAATTCATTCTATCAGCTGCTGCAATTATTTCTCTTCACAGAAACCCTTCGCTGTCTGTTACCAAATTCCCAGCACTGAGTGGCCAAGTGCATGCAGCAATACTTACCGCCAGTGTCAGCACCAGAGCCGAGAGTGTCTTCTTCTGAAGGATAGATTAGTAAATGACCTCTAGTCACTTTTGACATTTTCCTTCTCCAGGGCAAGAGCAAGAGTCCAACTGGAGAAGAAAGGAAGCATAAATTAGACATGTATGGTTTATTCTGAAAGAAATTTTCAGGGAAAAGAAAAAACCAGCCAGTATAGAGAGAAAGAAACAGGAGCTCCCATTGCTCACTTTTGGCTGCAAAATGTGGTTTGCTGTTGCAATTATCCAGTGTATTATTCTGTGTTATGTTTTCACATTAACAAGGTGACGTGTTGTAGAAACATAAATTGGACAGAAAAAATAAGTCTTCCCAGCAACTATTTGGGTAATGGAGGTCGGCCCGTGGTTGGTCTCAGCCATCTATCTGGCAGCTGACCTGGCTTACTGCAGGATTGGAGCACCTCTGCTGTACTCACAAACAGAAACCCCATCCTTCTCCAGAAAGAAAAAAACTTCTCCATTTCACATCATTTCTGGAGCACACATCTTCCATAAATCCAAATATGCGTGTGCCTTTTGGCCACTGTTATTTCTCCGTCATCCCCCCACACAGACCTTTTCTCCACTAGCTCCCTCACACCTTCACACTCAAAATTCACTACTTTCTGCTTACCTCTTTTGGGCAGCCATGTTTCTGGTTTGAATGTGCTGCTTCCGAGACAATACACCTACTGAAAAAGGTTTGTTTGTTTTGATGCAACACCCTTTCCAGCTGTGATACCATTCCCCAATGCCTGGACTGCACTAGCTCAGGAGCTGCTGGCAGCAGGTCAACTGGCCTCACACGCATGTTCTCAGCTGCACCTACTGATTTCATACTCACATGAAGTGTTTGGGGACTACAGGAAAACTATTCTGCAATACCTAATCTCATTTAAAGGACGATGAGCGCCAACGGGTTTTAAGCATAAAAAAAATTCAATTTCTTAACATTTCAAGACATTATCCTAGATTTGGACAAAGAGATTAGATGACAATGGCTTTTTGCTTTCCTATCCTTTCATCTTTTTTCTTAACCTTTATTTTTTTTTTTCTTTTGCTCATCTTTACCTCTCTTTCTTTTCCTAATCTTTTAATCTCTTTTGTGTTTTCCCCAAGTCTTTGTCTTCCTTGGTCCTGCACATCACCAACACCTCCCTCCAGCCTGGTTCCACTCAGAGTTCAGAGCTGGCAGAAGCCCCAGAGTGGGACAGAAGAGCTCAGTGCAGAGCAAGGTTGGTGTGGACGTGTTGTGCCCTACATTGTTTAGCACATAAATACAAATTATCCTCTTCTTGAACACACGTGCAAAAGTCTGATGGTTCTTCCTAAGCATAAAGTTCCCAGTTCAATCCGGCAAGTGCTGTCTCAAGGGCTACAGCCTGTATGACTTTTGTATAAGCATATTTAATATCCTGACTCTATGGAAATCCTCTGCCTTGCTTCTCAGATGGATTTTGCAGGCTATTTGACACCAACAAAGTCCACTGTCTCTGGTCCAGCCTCTTGCTTTGCTCCCAGGGTCGTGCAGAAAGGTGGCCTGCAGCATCAGTGACCAATCAGGGATGGTATTGGCCCAGGCTGAGTTTTTTCCCTACTCACAGATCCTGACTGTAGGCAGGTCTGGCAGGTTTCTGGGAAGAGGGATTTCACCTTTGGAAGCAGGGGTCTGTGGGAGCATCTAGTCTGTACCTGTATCACCTTGTTCATCACAAAAAGACACGGGAACTATAAAACTTAATGTATTCTTCAGGTACTTCTTATAAGCACTAATGCCTCTGGGTTATTGACTCTCTGTTTTCCTTCATGTTCTCTCTTGCACTAGTGGCATTTTATCAGGTTGATAATTCAACTATATAAGAATCCCCTGATATCAGCATTAGTTTTGTCAAATCCCTTATCCACTGAGTGAAAACAGACAGGCATTTTGCTGAAACAATAAATTCATTATGTCAACACAATTAATTCTGTTCACTGACTAAAACATTCTGTCGAGGAACAAAAGGCATTAGCCTAATATCTTTATCGAGTTGACAAAAAAACAAATTAGTTCAGAGTCTTTGATGCCATTGTGGTTTACACCAAGGAAAATCCTTCTTGTCGACATACCATTTTATCTTCATTTTGTGGGGAGTTAGGACATAGGCTTTGCCAGGGCAAAGTTATTGCAGGGAAGGTTATTGCAGCTGATTGTGCCTGGTTTCCTTCTGTCTGTCTGGACTGGGATTTCTGCAGAGTACTGCTTCTAATTATGTGTTTTTACCATGATGGTCTGTCCCTGGGTCAGGGACCATCATTTCTTTTTGTGTTTATTTTTGTAACACAAAAGGACAGAAATGGGTTCCCTTTCTGCTCTTGCGGCACCAACAATAAGTGCTTGATTTCTCTTGGCACTTCTTAATGCTATTATAGACCAAATAACTTTCAAAGTCATTGATGAACACAAGGGGTTTCGGGGCTCCAAGTTTCTAAATGAGATCAGCTATTCATGCATGTCTCCATATGCCTTAAGGAAAGTCCCTCTCTTCTCATATGCATGTTTTTTCCTAGAGTCATTGAAAATTAGAGGTTCAAATTTCACAATATTTCTTCGGGGACTTAATTCATTACAAAGAAGCCTCAGGTTTCACTAAAGCCCTTAACAGTGGGCTGCATATGCACAGAGAAAAGGAGTTTTACACTGGGGCAATGTTCTCCTTTTTTTTTCCCGTTCTCATCAAAAGAGATGAATTACATTATGAGATGAGTGTTTAAATCAGTAAAGTAGTTGCTTCTGCATCCCTGGAGGCTAAGGTACAACCCTCAGCTCCTCCTGGCACTGGAATGCTCCTCTGCATCAAGCCTAGGGCTGGAAAGTATGAAAGCAGACAAACCCAGCCTGTTGTAGAAGGTGGCTCATGAGCTCAGACTAGGCTGGGATGCAGGTACAGGGCAGGGCCACTGCTGATGTCACTGCAACACTTCTTTAACCACACATGGATGCACCTATTAGGACAGCAGCCCTTCTGGCCAGCCAAGAAACCCACATGCAGAAGTTCAGCTGTGTTTTCCTATAGTCACAGAGTTTGTGCAGCACCTTTAGCACCCCATTTGGCCATGCTGCATAAAGTCAGGGGCTCCTCTGTTCATCCTCTGAGAAAGGTCCTCCTTTACAGGTCCCCATTTTATTTTGTGCTAACAGCATTACACATAAGCATGCAGATTGATGTTGTATTTTTTGCTGAATGGAAAGGATTCTGGCTGAGATTTGTTAAACCTGAGATTTATCAAGTCAAAGCTAAATCCCTGATCTGCCAGAGAAAACCTGTACATGTCCCAGGTTTCTTTTTCTTCAGTGTCCACCTGGAAAAGGCCATAGTAGCCCTTCTTTTCCTCACAGTAAGAATAAAGATATCTCTTGAGAGCGAAGAGGGTTATGAAGTGCTACTGTGTGCAGTAATCTCAGTTAGAACTAAGCACAAATACACTTGCAGAAGATGGACCACTGTGAAATAGTGGTCGCTTGACATCCCACTCCAGCTTCCTTATATACCCTGAAAGTAGCAGGACAACATCAGTCTTTGAAGTACTGTAGGCCCTACAGGCAAGACTTCAAACAGAGGATGGGGCACAGGGTCATGTGAGATTCATTATAGCTACTTGCTGACTAGGGAGCTACACTTGCCTTATCTATGGGACTAACGTTTGGTAGCAGATTTAAGAGGTTCTTTTTAAAAGAAAAAATAGGATTAAAAAGACACAATAAATATTCAAGGAAAATCCTCAAATTATACTTCATCATATCTAAACGTTTTTCAGACTACTTGCCTGTATTTCTTTTTCAAGCTCCCAGCAGCTAGTTTTTCCTCCTTACACTTTCTAGAAGGCAACAGCATAGCTCCACACAATGCAAATGGAATGATTGTGAATTGTGTGGCTATCAATAGATTCCTGATTAGCAATTTTTACTTCCATTTATTCCTGCAGTGATTAAGAAATACCCAGCTCCTTCTCTCTTTTTTTTTAAGAAAACTTTTTTTCTATTCTGCTGAAAAATAATCTGTTTCGGTTGATCTGTGATTTAGCCCTCTGCTGTGGTCATGCATTGCTTTAGAGTAGCTTATGAATCACAGTTGTGAGCTGAATTTCTAAGGTACTTATGCATATGCTTACCTTTAAGCTGACAAGTGATCCCTGCAAGATCAATAACACCGTGTTTAAGAACGTGCTTAGGGGCTTTGCTGGACTGAGACCCAAGTGTTCAGAATCTACAGTGCTGAATTCCTGGCGGATGAGTGCCGGAATCTTTACATTTTGTACAGTTTTAATTTAACAGACAAGGTTTTCTCATTTATTGGGTAGCTGCTGTCCCCTAAGGATATTTGCTACAACATTTTTTTGAGAGATGGTCTCAACCTTCCCAGAGACCTCACCTGTTGTATCAGCTAAGGTAGTCCACTCTCTGAACTTCAGAGGTAGTACAGAAGTTTATCGTCAGGATCAAATTATGTGATAGCTATTTTGCTAACTTGGTTAATGAGATGCTTCTCCAGCGTGAGACAGATGTTGCCTATGCACACAGGCACAGAGAGACACCTAGATCTCTGGAAATAGAATTACTGCCTTCGGGAAATGTTCTGCTCAACAACATACTTGCAAATGCTTGCGGGAAGCCATCCTGTTTTACCTAGCTGAACCGAGATAATTGGCTAGGGACTTTCTATCTCCAGTTTTAAACTTTTCTGATATTATCTGAAATGCTTCGATACACAGTCTCCAAGGTTTTGCTGTTTCCTAAGCTATGCTCACTGAAATCAGCTGCAAAACCTTATTAAAACATCGCTTGAAATCATTCCATAGTCAAAGCCAATCTGTCTAATGTACTGTCGTAATATTTTAGACAGCATCTGTACAGAGGCTCCCTTAAAAAGAAATAGTCTTAATTGTGTTTTGTTCCTCTGTTTTTTCCACTTATTTGCCCAGTATATTAAATCTGCTATACACAACCTATTTGTTCTTCCAAACCAGAAAAATTAAGTTAAACTTTTAACACAAAAAATTTCCCTTACAGACAGAGAAACACCTCTTGCTTTGTAGCCCATAAAACATTAGAACATAGCACAGAAGTGTGCAAATATTTACAGTCTGTTAGGACAAACTCAAAAGGTGGCAATGCCACACTGAGCTGCTATTAATATATGGTACTGGGAGAAGAAACACAGAATCACTGAATCACAGGAGAATTGCTAAGGTTGGAAGGGTCATCTGGAGACTTCCTAGTTCAAGCCCTTGCTCAAAGAAGGGTGACACACAGCAGGTTGCCCAGGGCTATGTCCATCTGAGTTTTGAATATCTCCAAGGATGGATACCCCACAAAATCACTAGGCAACCAGTTCCAGTGTTCGATCAACCTTACAGTAAAAATACCCCCACATTTTTCCTGTTTTCTAATTGAATACTGTACATTAGAAAAATATCCAGCTTCAAACTTTCACAGAGGGCTGCAGAACTGCCCTCAGGCCACCATAAAGTCAGCAACTGCCATGTCACAAAAGGGCACTACGGTGAGAGATACCTGAAACAGTAGGGAAGTAAGATGGTGTTGCTGGTCTTTTTGAAATAGATTAGCACAATAACAGAAACGAGTTATTGTCATGGTATTAGTACATGGTCCTTCCTCGGGTTCCTCTGGGCTTTGGTAGACCAGTTCTGTCCTGTCGGTACCTTAAGGTATTCCGACACCAGCCATCCCCAGCTACAGGATGAGGGCCATGTGGATTGTCCCACTGCCACACAGTAGGACAGACTCGGGAAACCCTCTTGACTCTGTAGTTTGCACTAAGATGGATGGAGGAAGGAGCAGCAGATGAATACTTCCCACTTCTGACTCTGAGGTGGCAATACATAACTGCTCACAGGCAAACAGACGAAGGCATGATAGCTGGTTATATTTTAAAGCCATTTAGCAAATATGAGCAGGGCTTACCTGTCAACTCCCATATTTAAAAATGTATCACAGCTGAAAACTACATTACACAGCCTCTGTGGGGTACATGTAAGATAAGAAAGTACAGAGCACTTGTAGAAGGACACGAGTGAAGTAAAAGTTTGGGATTGACAAGAGGTACTCAGTTGCTCGATACAAATGCATGATATCAGGATAAGGGAAAAGGAAAATTGATGACTGATGGGTGGTGCCACAGCACCAAGTCCTTGAACCCCCCCCCGAAACTCCAGTTTTGGTCGTCAGCCCATGTATGTCTCCTTGTGGTACATGGCACACTTAGTCAGGTGGCTGGGGCAGACGCATCAGGACAGCCCATCAGATAGCCTACCACTGTCTTTCATGGGTGTTTTGATGGCTGAGAAGGAAGGTAGAGCAAGGACTTTCTCTGGGCCCTTGCACTGCCCTGGCCAAACAGCAGTCCTATTCACAGAGATGTTTGGAACCCAACATCCTTGGGAAGTGGATGGTATCATGGCAACCATCGAGGAGCACAACCAAGGCATGAGATGCTTCTCCCACTTTGTCTTTGCTAGATGGTATTTTGGGGACCCATCCTTGCATTCAGGAAGGTATCTAGTGCCCTCTGAAGACTTGTGACTTCTCTACAGCCACCAACCAGTGGCTAACCATTCTGGGACAGCACATCCACCATGTGTGTGACACAGGTCTTCACAGCTTTCCTCCAAACTTTCAAATGTTAGCCTAGGTGACAAGAAGCTGCCAGCAAAATCACCTGAGCCTACACTTTCCCAGGGTTCCTAAACCCAAATTAGCTGTGATTACACAGGCCACGTAGCACTTGTCCCACCAGTCCTACAGCAGATGTTAGGTGGAGCATGCCTCCAGTTCTCTTCCTGAGGACGCAGGGTGAAGGGCTGGAAGCAGCACTGAGAACCCCATGAGCCTTTCCATCATGACCAGAGCAGCAAGGACTGGGTTTATCTGGCAGCCATATGCCCTGCCCTCCATCCCCACAGAACACAGTCAGGCCACCCATACCCTGGCTGCGACTAGAGGAGAGAGCAGCCACTCTGGGTGCACAGGGATGGATGAGCCACACAAGGACACAGATTCCTCTTCAGGGTGGCAAATGTCAGAAAAATACTGTAAAATACCAGATGGCTTGTCAGGTTTTCACCCCCTTCACTTGCTCTGCAGCAGCATTTGATCATGGTATCTTCTGGGGAAATACATTTCCCTTGCTTATATGTCTGCAGGCCCTCTTTACCCTCTCCTGAATACCATGGTGTGACACATACATGGCTCCCACCACTCCCAGGAGACCTCACAGGCCTTGGTGGGAGTGGGTGGGGAGAAACGTGTCTCACAAGCAGCTGCATGGGGTATGATGGGTGGGAGGGAGTTTCAGGGAGTTGCTTTCTCCCCATTTCCCAAGGTGAAGGATTTGGGAGCTGTGGGTAAGGGAAAATGGATGAGCAGCTCAGCAGCAGCAAGAGAACCACAGCTACAGGGAAGCAAACGTTCAAAGCACAACAAAAACATACTCCCCATGAGGACCAACATGGCCCCTAAGTATTGGGAAGATGAGCAGGGCTGGTGGGGACACAAGCAAGACCTTCTGGGGCAGGGCAAGACTAGTCTAGAAAGCAGACAGGGAGGGTAGAAGGCAAACTGGGACAACACCAGCATCACTCAGTGGAGCAGCACATCCCAGAGGGACTAGCAGTAATAAACTCTGGCCACATCACCTAACTGAAGGAGCAGGAACAGTGCCGCATCATTGAAAAGAAGCTCCAGCCATTTCCCTGTGAGGAGAGCCTGGAGGTGATGTGAACAGCTAGGGTCCACTACTGAGGAGCAGGGATGCAGCAGATTCAAGAGAGGGCATGGTCTATCCTCAGGGGTAGGGCACGGTTCGCATCCCTCCTCCTCCATAATGCGGGAGGTTTACAGCAAACCTAAAAGTCTATTTAGCCTTTGTATTGCCCAAGAAGCATTTCAGAGCACTGTGTGATCTCCTGGTGTTTCCTGAGTCTCTGTTAGTGCATGCATTCACAGCAAGTCCTGGAAGTCTCAACAGCTGCATGGCCAAGTCATCAGTTCAAGAGTCTCATGTGCCTGTTCAAGGCCAGAGTGCACGAGGTGTGCTCCTGGAGCAGATCCCTCAGTTCCACTTAATCCAAAAGGGTGTCAGGTCACTGGCACTAGAAGCTCCCTGCGATGTGAACTGAGGCAGGATCAATGGGTGTGACTGGGACATTGGCTCAGAAATCAGGTCCCAGAGACAGCTAAAATGCTAATGTGAATGTGCACCGAGGGCTCTGCTTTGTGTTTATCACTGATCTAGTATATCAGCTGTTAAGTGAAACAGGTCTGCTATGCTGACTAAAAACACTGATTAATTGGGCCTCAGAAGACATCTTGTTGTGGAGTCTATTAGGGTGCTGTAGTGTCTTTTCTTAAGTGTTTTGGAACTCAGCACAACATCAAAGCCTAGAAGAAATATGGAAAAGGAAAGAAAGAAAGAAAGAAAGAAAGAAAGAAAGAAAGAAAGAAAGAAAGAGAGAAAGAAAGAAAGAAAGGAAGGAAGGGTGGGTTTATTACAACTTGCTTGCATTTATCATTTGAGGGCAAGCTTTTCAGAAACAAATGTTGGACATTTAACTACAAAATCTATTGTCACATGCACCACAGCCAGCAGTCACCAATTGTTTGCTTGAATACTTAGTGCAATGCCACAGCACCGTGAAAACAGCAGATGAAAACACTAAACCCCACTAATGTAAGCCCACAAGATGCATGGAAGTGTGGTATGATGAGCCATAAGCTGCAAGGCTTTGTGCTCAGCATTCAAAAGCTTGTACATCAGGCACCGTTGTGATAACAAGGCTTTTTCTCCTTTATTCCTCTTGTATTAGCAACCTACAGAACTGTGGTGCCACCAGGAGAACTGATGTGGAACCGCCTCCATTAGCAGGAGACAGAGGGATTCAAAGGGTGCGGAGCTTACTGTCAAGTAGGGACATCCATGCCTCTTTAATAAGCTATTATACAAATACAATCCAGGTCCCATTGTATCTGAAGGCAAAACGAGGCTTCCTCGGAACTTTGGAGCATATTATGCCACCATGGATTAAGACACGATCATTCAGCAATGCAACTGGGCCGTAGCTAATTCCTATGTGTCCACTGATGTTTCTCTGCAAGAAGGGAAAGATAAACTTAGGATCCAAAAATACAAACCTGCATTATGAGAAAGTAGTGATTTCCATAAATACTAAGCCAGACAAAAGTCTGGAATTCCCTACTACACTGAAGAAGAAATATATTTTTTGGAAATGTATAATGTGTCCCTTTTTGCGTTGTGTCTTTAAAGGAGAAAAGTCAGTCTGTTTTCTCCCTGCACTGAAGAGACTTGCACCTCCCAGCCTTCCAGTCTCACGCAGTAAACACCTCACTTGAACACGATGAATTCTTTTATTTATTTATTTTTCTTCAAGTAAGTTACTGTGGGAAGAACTTTCTACGGCCATGAGTGAACTGAGCAAATTGAGCGACCAGGTGTCATTTGATTCTGATTTACTTATTTTTGTCAGGGATATACTGAGCCTGCTGACATTTAGTGGTGGTTTCCAGCTCCTGCCACGACAGTGTGACAGCAGTTTTCACAGTGTAATAGGCTAGAGCATCCCCATTGACAGTGTCACTCTTGCAGCACATGGGAATAGCAGCAACCGCAAGAGAGTGAGCATGCCCAGGGAGCAGCCTGAAGTTATTTTGGGGAACCTCAGAAGAAAGGAATTGATGTAAAACCTCTTCATCACCTTAAACTCTATCACTGCTCCTGGAAGGGTTCTTCTGCTGTCATCAAATGTCAGAAAGCTACCAATGGAAACGATTGTAATGGGTTTTTACCATCTGGCACCTGAGCACAGGAGGTGTCCACATGTGCATGAGATTGTTTTGTCAGCATTTCTGTCTCACCCTTACACTGTGTTGTATTAACAGTCCCTTCAGGCTCAGATTCAGTTGAATTTAATTATATTAGCAAAGCAACAATGTCCCTTTGCATGACTAACATCGGTAGTTTTCAGAAACGCATCTCACATACAATGTCCGGAGGATGTTCAACTAATAGCCTGCAAGTAAGGCTGGCTCTAATTGCCAGGACAGTGATGGAAGTGATGTAGGAAGAAAATTCCAAACCAGGCATCACAGATCAGCCGATAAGCCCTCAACTGCTTTTAACTTCAAATGATTCCAGTTCTTTATGAAACCAGAGAGAAGCCCTTTCTCAGCTGTAAAAACAACATAGATAGTTACATTTTGGGATGACCCTCCCTCATTTCTTCCTGATTTCATTGCTTTCAGGACCAGAAAGCAAGAGCCCAAGAGAAAGATTAATCAATATACTATGCTTCTTACAAACAGATTTGTTTTGCTGCTTCAGGGGTAATGTCAGTCAATAACAGGGTGAATGTTTGGAACATGGTAGGACCAGACAGAGATCAACATTGCACACTGACTGCAGTTTCCTTACACACAGCTGTGACGATTATTTGTCTATGTTACAACTTCTGTCTACTCACAACCTATGCATGTTTGGGATCAGAGTTTTACTGTCCTGCAAGTTTCTTCCTCATTCCCCAGTATCAGTGACTCCAGGGATTGAGACTTTGTGGAGTGATGAGGTACTTGGGATAATCGTTTGAGAAGAGTTAATTCCTTTGAGTCGTGCTAAGCACACCCTTCACCCACTGCTGTTGTGTATTTTATACTTATTTATTAGCGTAGAGCCATAAGGCAGCATTTTAAAGTGTGCACAGTTTTAAAGAGCAGATATAGGTGTAGAGGAAGGAAAGTGTTACCCAGCTGGTACCACAATATGTTATTTGTATAGATCCCAGGCATAAAACCAACCAGCGAAAGCAGCAATGTCCCTGCAGAATTCCAACATCAGAACAAGCACATGACTCACCCTGTGCTTCAGACCTCAGCCTAATAACAGGGTTAAAACCTGTGCTTGTGAGAACCTGGTATAGCAAGCAGAAAAATGGAGAGCCTCTCTGGAGCAGGTGAGCCCCCTTGCCAGCACAGACCAGCTCTATATGGGGGGGTCTTGGTGCCATGCCCCACAGCCCTCACTGTGGATCGGGGAAGCACTTTGCAAGTACAAACTATTCAGTTCACATATCCTAAATAGAGGAAAAAGTTCTCCCCTCTAGTAACTATCTTACAACTGAGTAAGATTGCAACATGTGGTTTCCTTTTTCCTGAGATTCTCTCTTCATTTCTCTCTTCAGTTCCCAACGACATTACCTCATTGAGCGCCCTTCCACCCTTGATCTTAATTCTCCACACTGATGGTTACGACCTTCCAGCCCCCGGCTCATGCCCCAACCTACTGAAACATCTTCTTGGGCCATCTACAAAAATAATGTCAACTGCAGCTCATTACCAGGGATCTGTCCCTGCAGCTCCTTGAAATCAGATCTTCCAGCTCCCTGGGGAAATGCAGAATACTGAACCCCACAGCTCCATCTTGCCAGTACCCCACTGGGTACAGGTATCTTCCCTGACTCATCCAGTGTTTTCAAACTGTATTTGCTGGACACATGTGCAGTTTTTATCCCAACACTATTTTATTTTAACAACAGCTCTTTCTTTACTTTCTAAAGGGAAGGCAGAGAAAAAAGGGTCACTTAAAAAATAATTTCATTACCGACTGCTCATTTTCTCATGCTTCATGAGGTTTTTAAGAGGACAGAGGATTGGATTTTCTTATCTTTTTAAGTTACTTATTTTCTTCTGTCTTTATCTCCTTTTCCTGGAGTATTCCAGTGTATAATTCAACTAATAACCTGCTACTGCAGTGACCTCGAAGAAAGCCGATACTTTTCCTCTAGCTGTGTCTTTTAGTTTCTTACTGGAGATCTAAAGGACCTTTTTTTTTTTTTAATGCTGTATTAGGAACTTGTGGGAAAGGCTGGAGTAGATCCTTCTGAACTGCGTTTCTACCAAAGCTTGCTTCCACATTGCTCCGCCTTCTCCAACAGTATGGATTTTCCCAAAATTCTCTACTATCACGGAGAACTCTTGGATGCTGTTCACTTGCCATTTTTAAGCACAGTGAAGCAGTTCTCAAAGCAAACTTCAGTGATGCTAGGCTCTTGTCTTGCCCTACCCAACCACTGCTCAGCCAGGGCATGCCAGGTAGACTCACGGTACAAATCTGTAAATGGTTTTGGTGAATGCCTGCTGGTTCCCACAGTGCTTGCAGATCCTGCAAAAGCAGTAGGTGAGGCAGGATGTACATGTCATTTTCAAGATTTGTGGGTACAAAATCTGCTTCTCCATTATGCAATATTTGCTCATTGTCTAAAGCACTGACATGGGCCTCAAGACGGTGCCAGTTATCTTCGACATCTTCATCTCTCATGCAGAAAGTCTGAGGGAGTTGGGTCTTTTTAGTCTGGAGAACAGAAGACTGAGAGGGGATCTTATCAATGCTTACAAATACTTCAAGGGTGGGTGTCAGAAGATGGGACCAGTCTTTTTTCAGGGGTGCTCAGTGACAGGATGAGAGGTAATGGACACAGACTTGAACATAGGAAGTTCTACCTAAACATGAGGAGGAACTTCTTTACTTTGAGGGTGAGAGAGCACTGGAGCAGCCTGCACAGAGAAGTCGTGGAGTTTCCATCTCTGGAGACATTCAAAACCCACCTGGATACATTCCTGTGCAACCTTTTCTAGGTGAACCTGCGTTGGCAGGGGGTTGGACCAGATGATCTCCAAAGGTCCCTTCCAGACCCTATCATTCGGTGATTCTGTGACACTTGCCTGTTAGGAGGCGTTATCTCCATCCAGTCCCTTCTTCCTAAGTTCCTGATGGGATCCCTCAGTCCCTTTGGAGAGTAAGTACAAAATACATGATTCAGGGAGAATCTGCCCTCCTTCATCAGTGAAGATACCCACTGATCAGGAGCATCAGTCCCAGCTTCATTAGTGCTTGAACAGCTCCGAAGATCCTAAACACTCTAATACCCACTGAGGACTTAATAAAAGGAGTTTAATCTCTGCTGAGAAGAAGAGAATCTGAATCTATCCCTGGAAATTACTTTCTTTACTAGAACGACATAAAAACCAGCTAGCATCCTGCGCCAAATCCACGGCCACCCTGCAACAGCACGGGATGCCTTGTGTAACGCGAGCAAAGAGGACGGTGTTCGACTGCCTCCAGAGCACGCCTGCCTTTTAATTTACTCTCTGCTTATTTGTTTGCTTAAGGCAGAAATCCTCCGGTTTTGAAAGGAGCTGGCTAAGCAGGGCGGCTGGGAAGCGAGGTGCCGTGGCATCCGCAGGGGAAGGGTGACCCCCGCTGGCCACGGCCCGGAAAGGAGCCCTCGGCCCCCTCCCCACCGGGCTCCAAAGAGGAGGAGGAGGAAGAGGAGGAGGAGGAAGATCTATATTGCATACCAGTGTCCTCCTCTGCCTTCTCCCCATCTGTTCCCTAGGGAAAAGCTGCCAGGCTCGTTGTGAGGTTGCGGCTTAGCGCAGCCACCGCATCGATCTGCAGGCAGAGCACCTGTTCTCGTGGGATTTTGGGGAGCAGAGCGTACCCCAGAGTTTTATCCTGGGGTATGCTCTGGGAAAGCACTGGGTGGGCTGCCACTGCTACACCTCTTCAGCCTCTGCTCTTTCCTGTAGAGCGTGAGGAGCCCAGGCACTTGCTGGCAGTGATGCTGCACTACCTGGTGGGCAGAGGCATGGAAGTCAGCTGGGGCTCTGGCTCCCTGGGGAAGATGATGTTGGAGCCAACTGCCTCCCAGACACTCAGCCCTGACCACCAGCAACAGACAAATCTCACACTGTGGTCATCAAGATCAAAATACACCAGTCACTCCAGCAAGCAGGCCGTGGGCTTCTTCACAGTCACTGTCAGCTCAGATCAGTTCAGCTTCTCAGGAGCTGTCCATCATAAAACACTTGGAGTGTGTTAGGCATGGCAGAGATATCTGAGCTGAAATATTGCCCTGGAAGACCATGCAGGTGTGCTGTACTGTATGTTGCTTTGGCTGAGCAGGGCAAAGCCTTCAGCATGTCTGTGGAAACCATGCAAGGCTGGCCCCGTGCAGTGGAAGCAGAGCCTCAAGGCTCACTGAGTTTCCATGGAGGAAACACAAGGAGCAATGGCTTGCACTGGACCGACCCAGCAACTGTACAAAGCAGCAGGCTTTTTCTCCAGGAATTGAAAAGAAAGCTGCTGGAACGATGGCTGTGCAATTACATTTAAAATTTCAGTCCGGATGATCTGGCACAGCCTATGCTATGCAGCTCCCTTAGTGGACCCAGCACCACGGCCACAGGCAAAATGTTCCTGTGGCCATGTGCTACTCTGTCAATGAATTAACAAGGGAGAGCCTAGGGGGCCCGAGGAGCAGAGAGCAACTGGTGCAGAATGATATCTAGGGCAGTCCTTGTGGGTACAGTGAGTGCAAAGGTTGGTCCAGCAAGTTTTTAAACCACAGAGCTTCATGTTGGCCCTTGGCTATGGAGGAGAGCTTGGCTTTTTCCTTGCCACACTCCAAGAACCCCAGGTGTTGATGTGGAGCCCGCTCTCCTTTCGTAGACAGTGTAGCACATACTTAATATTCTATTCATGCCTCTCTGCAGCTTTAAGAATCTCAGTTTCTAGCTTTGATCCAGTTCCTGCAACATTAATTAATTTTCCTTCTTTTTTTTTTTTTTTTTTCAATATGCTATTTCTAATTATTTCTTATTTCCTCAGGTTACCTATTTCATTTCAAACAAATTTTTTTCCCAAGAGCGGATTACTTGACTGTTGTAAGAATGTGCGATTGCACACAGGTCATCAGCTAATTGCAGAGATGTGACATAGGCATCTGGCACACCTCCCTAGCACAGTCTACTGAAGTCTGTCCTAACACTCAAAAACAGCATTGGCATTCATCTCTCCAAACTATGCAGGAAATTGTAGGATGAAGTTTCCCTCTCTCTTCCTCTGTTTCACACAGAGACAGCTGGCTTATGGTAGCACAGAGTTTTTAAGCCAAAGCAGCGGGAAGGATTTCAGATCTGATGCGGTGAAGTGCACGGTGAGCTGGCACACACAAGCCTTTTGTCACCACTCGTGTGCGTGCTCTTCTAGCTGTGTGCTTCTTTCTGCTTGATGCTCTGACTCTTTCTTCATTTCAATACTTCACTGACTTTTTGAAGGGTTTTGATTAATCTGGTAGTATTACAAGCTGAAAAGAATCCTAACTTAAGCAGCAAACATTAACTTGCTGGAAGAGCTGCCACTGCTGAAGGAACTGCTGCACACACCATATTCTGGTTTCATGCCATTTCCTTTCTGTGATTTCTGTAGAGACACGTGGTGCCCTGCAAAATTTAACCACTCTAGCAATCACTGTCAGGCTTGCTGGCAACATATTCAAGACATTTAACTTACACCTCCTTTCGCTGTCATACCTTCATACTTTTAAATGTCTTTTGGGGATGGAAAAAAAGTCCTGTGGCATCACTGAGCCAGATTAATGGATCTTTCAGTATCTGAAAAGGCTCAGTCTGGAAAAAAATCTGGCTGGGAGGAATATGACAGAGTTTTCTAAAGCTATGGATGATGTGGAGAAAGTAAGTAAAGGATTCTTCAGTTTCCTCCAGTGTGAAAAGTTACAGGTGTCAAATGAAACTACTGGGATCAAAATTCAGAATGAGCAAAAGAAGGTGGCACATCCCTGTCTAGGTACCAGACCTCTGAGACACCTTGCCAAAGGATGTCCGGGTGCAGAAAACTTACCTGGATTCAAAAGTCCACTGGACAGCCTCCTGAAGCAGAAGTCATTGGAGAGCCACTAAACCCACATCATGGGAGTCAGTTGCCTTTAATGCCATCTGAGATGCCCCAGGATTACCCACCGTACTCCAGATGCTCCCCTGTGACAACACAGCACACTTGAAGTGCCTGCGTCCTCCCACACCCTCACACAGGTAAATGTCTTGGACCTCCTAAACATCTAAAGGAATTGTTACTGCTGACTACATGTGGACAGCTGAATTGACCTAGGGATCTCCTGAAGTGCCCTTCAGAAGATACTCTCTTCTGAATATGCCCTTCAACAACATGTCTGTAGAGGAGCCCTGAGGCATACCCTGCCCTCTGTTGCCCCTTAAAGTCAACCTTACCCAACAGATTCTTCCTTCAGAATAGCCACATTCTGAGTAGGATGCCAATGTCAAATACCACCTGGGTTCTGTGGGAAGGTAGGATTAGTACATTTAAATTTGATGTGCCAAAACAGAGGGTTAAGGGGACATTTTCTCCTTTCAAATCACAGAACATTAAGCAGTGGAAGGGACCTCTGAAGATCATTGAGTCCAACCTCACTGCCAGAGCAGGACAAAACTAGAGCAGATCACTCAGAAATGCATCCGGACAGGTCTTGAAAGTCTCCAGAGGAGAGTCCACAAGCTCTCTGGGGAGTCTATTCCAATGCTCTACAACTCTTAAAGAAGTTCTTCCTCATGTTGAGGTGGAACTTCCTGTACTCAAGCTTGAATCTATTGCCCCTCATCCTGTCACAAGGTATAAGTGAAAAGAGGTTGTCCATGTCTTCTTGACCCCCAGCCCTTATGTATTTATAGACAGTCTTTTCCTCTCCAGACTAAAGGCCACAGGTCTCTCAGCCTTTCCTCATAAGAGAGATCTTCCAGACCCTTAATCATCCTTGTAGCCTTTCACTGGACTCTCTCAAGTAGATCTCTGTCTCTCTTGAACTGGGAAGACCAGAACTGGACCAAATACTTCATGTGAGTCTCACTAGGGCAGAGTAGAGGGGGAGGAGAACCTCCCTTGATCTGCTGGACACATTTTTCTTAATGCACCCCAGGATACCATTGAATTTCTTGTCCACAAGGGCTCATTGTTGTCTCACAGATAACTTGTTGTCTGTCGGGGCTTCAAGGTCCTTTTCCACAGAGCTACTCTCTAGCAGATAGCCTCCTATCCTGTACTGGTGCATTTTATTGTCCCTTCCCAGGTGCAGGACTCTGCACTTGCTCTTGTTAAACTTCATTAGATTCCTCTGCCCAGCTCTCCAGTCTGTCCAAATCTTGCTGAATGGGCACGCAGCCTTCAGGTGAATCAGCCAATCCTCCCAGTTTCTTGTCATCAGCAAACGTGCTGAGAAGGCACTCTGTCCTGTCATCAAGGTTGTTGATAAAGATGCTGAACAGGACAGGATCCAGCAGTGATCCCTGGGGGACTCCACTAGTTACAGGTCTTCATCTGGACTCTGCACCATTGTTCACCGCTCTTTGGGCTCTACTGTGTAGACAGTTCTTAATCCATGCCACTGTCCATTCTTCTATCCCACAATTCCTGAGCTTGCTCACGAGGATGTTATGGGAGACAGTGTCAAAAGCCTTGCTAAGGTCAAGGTAGACCACATCCACTGGTCTCCCTGCATCTATCCATTTAGTTACGACATCATAGAAGGCTATCAGATTAGTCAAGCGTGATTTCCCCTTGGTAAATCTATGCTGACTACACCTGATAACCCTCTTTTCTTCCATGTGTTTAGAGATGACCTCCAAAATGAGCTGCTCCATCATTTTTCCAGGGATGGAGGTGAGGCTGACTGGTCTGTAATTTTCTGGATCTTCCTTCTTGCCCTTTTTGAAGACTGGAGTAATATTGCTTTTCCTCCAGTCCTCTAGCACCTCTCCTGTTTGCCATGACCTTAAAATATTTTGATTCAACTGGGAGGAAACAGGAAAGCAGATAATATGATTTTGTATACCCAAACACAGTTTGGATAAGAGTCCAGTGATGTCTTTGCAGCAAGGACCCAAGGATTAGTGGCAAACAGGCACTTCTGCCATTTCATGTGTTTAGTAGACAAGGCACATCCCAGGAAGTGTATCTCCATCTGCAACAAACACTTCTCACTGAGGATGAGAGGATCAGGAGAAGGTGAATTATGGCCCCTTTAGTTGTCCCATCCCCACAGTCAGTCTGCACTCCTGCCATTTCCTATGAAGATTGTCACCAGGCATTATGTCCTGGGAGTTTGTCTATTCTGTTTCATTGCAGTATTTCCATCTTTTGATACAAAATTCAAGATAAATTTTGCAGTTTGTTGCTGACTGGCAAAAAATCAACAAACAAACTGAAACTTAAGCTGTGTGACTGGGTACGGAGGGGTGCAGAGGAGAAGTCACAGCATCACAGGACAACACAGGTGGGAAAGTCCCTCAGTAAGGTCTTCAATCTGACCTCATGCCCCAACCAGGGCCAGATCCCAGACCAGACCAGGCTGCTCAGTGTTTTCTCCACACAGTTCCTGAAATACCCCAAGGACAGAGCCTGCAGAAGGTGTTCTTCTAGGCACACTGAGGTATCTTTCTCTGAGGCTGGGTGCAGTCAGCATCACCTGTAACATCAGTGTATGGAGAACAGCCACAGAAACCATGGCTTTATTTTTAAGGTCACACAGAAAATATTTCATTGACAATTATTCTTCAGAGACCTACTTGGAGGAATCCTAGGGCTAAGACTCTGGAAGATAGGTGGGCCCAAGAGAGCTGGTTAATATTCAAACATCACTCCCTCCAAGCTCAAGATAGGTGTATTCCTTTGAGTGGAAAGTCAAGTAGAGGAGGCAGAAGACCAGCATGGATAAGCAAGTTGCTGCTGGCAAAACTCAAGTGGAAGAAAGAAGTTGACAGTATGTGGAAAAAGGGACTGGTCTCTTGGAAGAATTATAGAAATGTTGCCAGGGTATGTAGGGATGCAATAAGGAAGGACAAGGCCCTCTTGGAATTAACTCTGGCAAAGGAAGTAAAGGAGAACAAGAAGTGATTCTTCAAATCCATCAATGGTAAAAGGAAAAATAGGAGAAATGTGGGCCCACTGCTGAATGAGGTGGGAGCCCTGGTGACAGAGGATGCAGAGAAGGCAGAGTTACTGAACGCCTTCTTTGCTTCAGTCTTCACTGACAAGACCAGCCCTCAGGAATCACAGATCCTGGAAGTTAGAGAGAAAGCTTGGAGTGAGGAAGACTCTGCACTAGTTGATGAGGATTGGGTTAGAAATCACTTGGGTAAACTGAACATGCACAGATCCATGGGCCCTGATAAGATGCAGCCATGAGTGCTGAGGGAGCTGGCTGATGTTGTTGCTCTACCACTCTCCATCATTTTTGAAAGATCATGGCAAACAGGAGAGGTGCCTGAGGACTGGAGAAAAGCCAATGTCACTCCAGTCTTCAAAAGGGGCAAGAAGACCCTGGTAATTATGGACCAGTCAGCCTCACTTCCATCCCTGGAAAGGTAATGGAGCAGCTCATTCTAGAGATCATCTCTAAGCATGTGGAAGAAAAAGTTATCACACATGTAGCCAGCATGGATTTACTAAAGGGGAGTCATGTCTGATTAATTTGATAGCCTTCTGTGATGGTGTGACTGAATGTGTAGATGCAGGGAGAGCAGTGGATGTTGTCTACTTTGACTTCAGCAAGACTTTTGATGCTGTCTCCCATAACATCCTCATGGATAAGCTCAGGAAGTGAGGGTTAGAAAAGTGGATGGCGAGATGGTTTGAGGACTGGCTAAACAACAGAGCTCAGAGGCTTGTGATCAGTGGCACAAACCTGTAAGTAGTCGTGTTCCCCAGGGGTCAGTACGGGGTCCAGTCTTATTCAACACCTTCATTGATGACATAGATGAAGGGATGGTGTGTACCCTCAGCAAGTTTGCTGATCATACGGAACTGGGAGGAGTGGCTGATACACCAGAAGGTTGTGCTGCCATCCAGCGAGATCTGGACAGACTGGAGACCTGGGCAAAGGGGAACCAAACGAAGTTCAACAAGAGAAAGTGTAGAGTCTTGCATCTGGGGAGGAATAACACCATGTACCAGTACAGGTTAGGAGTAGACCTGCTGGAAAGCAGCTCCATGGAGAGGGATCCTGGCATAAGTTATCCATGGGACAGTAGTGTGCCCCTGTCACCAGGAAGGCAAATGGTATCCTGGGGTGCACAAAGAAAAGTGTGTTCAGCAGGTCGAGGTAGCTTCTCCTCCACCTCTACTCTGCACTAGTGAGACCACATCTGGACTATTGTGTTCAGCTCTGGTTTCCACAGCTCAAGAGGGACAGGGAAATACTAGAACGAGTCCAAAAGAGAGCTACAAAGATGATGAACGGACTGGAACTCTTATGAGGAAAGGCTGAGAGCCCTGGCACTGTTCAGCCTGGAGAAGAGAAGACTGAGAGGGGATCTTATTAATGTTTACAAATAGCTGAAGGGTGGGTGCCAAGGAGAAGGGCCCAGTCTCTTTTCAGTGGTGCCCTGTGATAGGACGAGCGGCAATGGTCTCAAAATGGAACATAGGAAGTTTCACCTCAACATCAGGAAAAACTTCTTCACTGTGAGAGTGACAGAGCCTGGAACAGGCTGCCCAGAGCTGTTGTGGAGTCTCCTTCTCTAGACACTTTCAAGATCCACCTGGATCTGTTCCTGTGTGGCCTGCCCTGGGTGATTCTGCTCTAGCAGAGGGGTTGGACGTGATGATCTTCAGAGGTCCCTTCCAACGTCTACCATTCTATGATTTTCTGATTCACTGACTCATCATCATCCCTTCCCCTCTTGTGAAATTGGTTGGAAACACAGAATTGACAGGAGAAAACAAACTTGAGGCCACAGCTGTATATAAGGGACAAACAAATCCCTGCTGCCCAGGCAGTCTGTGTGGCTTCTCTGATCACTTTATTACTCTGCCACAGGAAAGGATTCCTTACTACAGCTAATTACCTCTTTACATTAATGAAAAGGAAACATCAGCCAGACTAATGTCTAAACAGCCTTCTGTAAGCTTTTCACCAGTACCAGCAAGCTGGCTGCGTGACCTTGTGTGTACTCCTCCACCTGCCTTCATTTGTCAAGCCTAAAACGGGAACAATTTGCCCAGGCCCTTCGGCTGCTATAAGATTGCATTATTGCAAAAAACCCCCACTCAAGCTCATGCTCACATCCAATGCAGACGTACTATATATTATTAACAGGATGCGGCCAAAGGAAAAGAGAAACAGAGGAAGCAATTTTTCAAAGGCTTTCTTTCACCCCATCCCCACCCAGAATAAGGCAGGGCCCCAGCAAGTTTCCCAAATGCTGGATTGGATTCATTCAGTAATACTGACCCGCTGACAGTCTTCAGTCAACGTGCATGACAGGTCTTGGAATTTAAAAGATTAAAAAGAAAAGGCTAGTGTTCAGTAGAAGTACCTCAGCAACTGCTGAGAATAGAAAGAAGGAAGATGAAGGCAAGGCAAAGGGGGAAGGAAAGAAGGGGGAAGGAAAGAAGGTGGAAAGAGGAAGTTGCCAAAGCCATCGGGAGCAGGAACATGAACTGTGGGAAGCATCGTTTGCTGTCTCCATGATTATCTGTCCACATTTAAAATAGCTGCACATAGGGAGTGGGGTCACATTCTTGACATTATATTTGCAGAGACAATAGCCCCAGAAACAAAGTATTTCCTGTGTTGTCCTGCAGCCAGTGCAAGCAAAGCAAGTCTGCTAGTGAAAACAACAAAAACTAACTGACTGGTAAAACTAGAATTAAGAAAAGCACTTCCCAAACCTCAGTGCTATGGGGTGCTTGTGCTCTTCCCACAGGAGATTGCTGCTGCTATTCTACTGCGGGCAAGACCAAGGGGCTGTGCAAGGCTCTTCTCACAACGCTGGCAGTAACACCTTGTTATTTTCATGAACTAGCTCCTCGGTGTTCACCAGCCCACCTTTTAGGGACAGTCTGCCAGAATCCACACAAACTACCTGTACATCAGTAGTCCTAGTTCCTAGAAAAGAGTGGTGGGAGTCAGGGTCTCACCCATGGGGCAGAGAAGCTCCTGCCCAGGCTGCACAAAACAACAGCCCACAGCACACTCCTTACCTTTGGACTAAAATTCAGCACCTCAAAGGGAGGGGCTTTGGCCAAACCACTGGCCACAGTAAGACTGGAGAGCTCTTCCAGTGTAACTGGAATTCTTCTAGAATTACCTACTTTTTTTGCTCTTTCTTTTTGAAATAAACACCTCCTTGTGACCAGCACAGAAGAAGAAACTGGAATGACTAGCTATGGACATAATAAGGAAAATGTCAACCCTCCCTTCTGCAAAACACGAGCTAAGCCTTACCTGAGGGCTCTTTCGTAAGCTACAGTAACTGGTAGGTGAGAACACAAGAACTACTCCATAGCATGACATTTTCTATCTATCACACCTTTCGTGTTAAGCCCGATATGTGAGAAAAGAGCTACATCATATGAATAATAATGGAGGCATGATGTAACTGCAGTACAAGAAGCTCTTCAAGCAGCTTCGTATACAATCTGAAAGCTGATGTCAGTTGCTGGGAACATTGCAGTTAAATTCTGGAGGAGACGAACACGTGAACTCATCTAAAGAAAGGTTGTGGTGTTTAAGAATTCCTACTTGTTCACATTTATTCTCTGCTGAACACACAAGCAAGCCTTAGCACGCTGTGCACTCATGTTTCAGTAGAGGCTGATGCAGTTCCATGCATTTCAGGAACAGTGCTGCTAGTTACAGGCTTGAATTGGCCATTTTAAAGGTAGTGGTCCCACTGAAAAGAAAAGCTTCATTTTGTGCTAAGGTGTGTGTCAAACAGGCACACTGTGGACAAATACTTCCACGTAGCATTTGATCTCATGTCTGCCTTGTTTTCCACCCTGTAACAGGAAAGGTTACAGGCTTGGACCTTCCACGGCGGAAATAAATAAATACGTGATTTGAGTAGAAAAGAAGAGAGGCCAACAAGCTTTCCCCAGCCTTTCACATGGCACAGGCTGAAGCTCAGCATGAGTTGGCCCAGGGAGCTGTTAATTTACCCCAGAGCTCAGATCCCACCATAAAGCAGAGCCAAGACAAGCTGAACTTGTTCTAAGGGAATATCCGCACATGATACCAGGGCGCACACAGCTAAGTGTGGAAAGCCTTATTATTAAGGAGACTACCTACAGGTTATTAAAGCCAGGATAGTGATCCCAACAGCTTCATCTGCTTCAGGACTTGCTTACTTGCTTCCCTCTATCTCTCGTGAGAGGCACGTGCCTTGGAACACCCACGTACACACACCGCTCTCTTGTATTTTTTTTTTTTCCAGTATTTTATTTCTGACAGGCATTTACAACGTTCCATTCATAGAACTAAAAACATAAAAATAGACCTTCTTTCAGCTTATAAAAGAAATATATAAGAACCTTTGACATAGACATGTCATGACATTATGTACAAGAACAACGGTACCTTCCCAGTACCAGCCTTCCAGTATTTCAGCGCTGACTGTATTCCACTGGGTACAGCATAGGACAGCTAAAACCTCTGCTTCTCTAGTACGCTGGGACACAACTGACAGGTAGATGATATAAAACAATGATGTGATAATACAAAGGGTATAGAAATATTTCTAAAGCTTTTACGAAAAGAAATCAGAAGATAGCAAAAAGTTAATAGAGAAAGCTTTCATAAGATCAAGTATAGTGCACCAGAAACCAGAAAGGGGTGGGAGGCAAGGGAAGAATGCTAGCTGGGACACAAAGACAGTGATGGATTTTTTTGGGGGAATAATTTTTGTTATGTTTTAAAATATAGTCAGAGTGGATTTTATAAAATATAGTCCTAAAGCTATTATAAAATTTCAGGTTTTCAAAGTACCTACTAATGTGTCAAACATCAATAGATACCCAAAAAAAAAAAAAAGAAAAAAAAAGGGAAGGAAAAAAAAAAGAAAATTTCATATAACCTTCCTTTTTTTCCTATAGGTGAAACTGAAATGGGAAAAGCTATATAAATCTTAAAAAAAAGTGCCATTTTGTGTTTCGTATTTGGAAGTCTACTTAAAAACCACAAGATTTTAGTCACGTTTTACCCTGTTTTAGATGTTTAAATAAAGATTTTAAATGTTAAAGAGGTTTGCTTGTGTAGAACTTGTTCATACTCTATTGCAGTGGAAAAGCTTTTATAAAGGAATTAAAATACACTAGTTTCACCCACAGTAGGAGAGTGGATGAGGTCAGTTTTTTTGGCCATGAATTCCCTGTCCCCTAAGCCCAAACTCTGCCAGAGAGAGTGGACCAAACAGATCTGTGATGTTGCTACCCTGGCTCCAGCGAGGTGACACCATGGATTGGTTTGGTCCACTACAATTCAGTCATGTCATTTTATTTTATTCTTTTTATTTTATCTAACTAAACTCCAGTCTCAAACATATACAATAATCCTTTTCCTGAAGAAAGTTATACCTAAATAAGAGTTTCCAGTTTATATTTTAATATAAAACCACCCTTCCTAACCCTCTGCAAAAAGCTAGCCTCGTATCCTAGACATGGAGCTATGCTAATGCTGTAAAACTCTTATCCCTTTGTGCCCCTGCATCTCAGGTAAAATACAAAAAAATATTTCTTCAAGTGTTAAATTTGGATCTCTTTTAAGAGAGTTTGGCATCTTTATAATATTATGTAAAACTAGAGCTTCCAACATTGACATTAAATTAGACCAGCCACAGACCAAGAGGACTTAACACAACATAAATCCCAAACCTTTCCTCACACATTCCTAAAATACATGTATATTCTCTTACATTTAAAGAGGGAAAAGTAATAAGTGTACTGCAACTGTACATGTTAAAAAGGCAGTTTCTTCATTAAGGAGATGAACTTACGGCTGACGTTTTACGGCTATAATAAACCCCTCTGTTCGTTGTGCTATCGTTGAAGCTAGTTCGCTGCACACAGGTTAAGACATCCAGAGTAATTTGTTTTCCAGTGATAATATTCTCCCCGTACTTAATTTCAGCCCCTGATTGTTTTAGAATAAATAAAATAGTGTGAAAGCCCTTGGTAACGTAAGACAGGACCTTAAGCTTATTCCGTTCCAGGTTTTGAGCGTTTTACAGTTGCCTGAAGTGCGGCCGCATGGCTTTGGACCAATTCAGCTGCCGAAATGGTGTGTGCAAGTGTGCAATCTATCGGGATCGGCTCTCCGCGGTGTGCGGGGGCGGGAGGGAGGGAGGGAGGGATGGAGGGCGGGACAGGGAGACCTACGCATCCAGGCAGGGAAGGGGACCGGTTTAGAGCTCCGTGTTCAGTTTCCTGCTGGGGACAAAGTCTTCACGCCTAACCCAGATGACCTCCTCGCCGTGGCCCTCCACGTCGCCATTGATGCCAGAGAAGGCCGCCTGCTTCTTCAGCTGGGTCATCCTGGAGGCGTGCGTGTCCATGGCCGGGCGCGGGCGGTCTCCCCGGCAGGGCTGGCCGCTCGTGATGGAAGCCGCCTGCAGCCGCTCCCGAAGGTCTCGGTCGGCCACGGCGCCTCTCACGGCCTCGCAGTATTCATCATCATCGCTGAGGATGTCCGTTTCCTTGATGTCCTCCTGTTCCTCATACTGAGCGAGGTCAAACTGTTCCTCTACCCAGCGGTCAGTGTCCCCACTGTGCGTGGGCTGCTGGGGCTCTTTTTCAGGGCTGCTCGTGTAGACGGCATCTGAGTCAATGGTAAACCTGTTTCGGGCCAGCCGCCGCCTCCTCCTCCCAAGAGACTTGCTTGGGGCTGACACTGCGCACACACAAAGATAAAACCCCACAGGCTTTTTACACATGGCACAACTCTCTTTAAAAATTTATTTCTTCCAGGGGCCCTTTATTTAACACCGCTAGGCACAAAGCAGGTGGACTCCCACGAACGACCTAGTCATTGGGCATCCTTCCCTGCGGGCAAATCACACTTCACTCAGCTCCTCAGCCCAGGTCTCTTTCCAGTGAAAAAGGAGTTTCTGCTACTCAGATCCACAGTTGGAATAATGGCCCACAATTACTGTTCCTCCTAAGTGTTAGGCAGCCAGCCAGCCAGGCAGCACAAAGTGCATCTGTTTGGCTCAGCTTCTCACACGCAGTGCCCTGCTGGCAGCACACCGTGAAAACCACCTAGCCTAACGCCTCAGTATGGGAAATTGCTTTGTCTCGGGGAAGAGCGACGCTGTAAGCGTCCAAGTAGCTACCTCGGTGCTGAAGATGCTGCGATTGCCAGGTTACTTATGGGGAAATAAATTCCCTGTCCAGGCTCTGCTACTCCCTTCCCCACTCCCACACTACTAGGGGGGAAAGAAAGCAAAATCCCAAAACCAGAAAAACTTTCAGAAGTTCCTTACTCAGCATCAGCTGGTCTACTAGCTTTTGCAACTGGCCCAATTAGCAATTTCACATCTTCTGTGTTGGAACATCTTCATAAGAGGCTTGTGAGGCAAAGCAGGGGACGAATCCTGCAGCTGAAGGACCTGCAGGCATTCCAGCGCTTTACGTGCACACACACGTAGCTCCATGGCAAGCAGGTGAACTCCGAGGTTCTAGTTTGTCTCCTTCCACTAAACGGGACCTTAGCACTTTCAGAATGTATTTTTTAACCTCTGGCTTGGGGTTGGGGTTACATGTTAATAACCCTGAGCTTCAGAACATGCATTAAGTGCAACAGCTCAGCGGCTGTGAATTTTAACTGTAGTGAGGGGTCTTGATTCTAAGAGGGGATCTTAACCTCTGCAGAACTGATCATGCAAATGCACCAATGAGCCAAACCGAAAGAAGGTTTGGCACCTTCCTTTAAGCAGACTAGCCCCACAGGCTGATTGAAGCAGCACAGTGGTAAAACAACTGTGTTTTGCCCCTCCTTTGGCTCTTCCTTATGATTTTAAGTGTCTCTGAGGCAGATGGCTAGCAACACCCCAAGTGAGAAGCCATGCTGCGAATGTTATTGGTCTGGCCTGCCCATTACAGAAGAGGAACAGAAAGCCTGGTTGTCTACATTGCTGGATCTAATGAGCAGAAAAAGAAAACACTAAATAACAGACCAGAACAAAACACGCAGCGGTGCTGTGTACTTTTCAGTTGGAAGCAAATGTTTCTTCCCTCCATCACCTAGTGTTCTGCAAGTGAAAACCTGCTTTTCCCTGGGATTTTCTCACTGCTTTTGCCTGAAGTCAACTGAAAAGGAAAATCCATGGTTTAGGACAGACCACTATGAAAATAGCAGTATGAAGTGCATGCCTCTCAAAATGTGAGAAGTACATGCCCTTTAGCAATAGAGCTGAAAAGACTAAAAGGGAGGACATACAAAGCTACCTCTTCAAGCCACTCACTCGGGGGAGATGATTTTTCTTGTGCATTTTAGTTTAAAAGTGCTAGGGTTAGCTCAAAATTCTGTACATGCTTTTAAGAAATACGCAGCGGGCTTCTGCTTTGTTCAACTGAAACCCATTTCCAGATAAAGTGCACAGCCAATTGGTACTGACAGGAATCCCATTTCTTCCTTCCATGCCAGAAGGACCACTCTGAAGCTGAGCTTTGAGTGCAAAGCAAGGTCAATAGAGGCAATTTAAGGCTCTCAAGGAGGTGAAGCATGGAAAACCAGCAGTTTTTACATACACAGGAGAGAATGCTAATCCTATTATACAAGTAACAGACACCACCACATTGTCCTACAATGGTGCTGGGGTTACTGGGATCTTGAAAGTCTGTAGCCCTACAGTACCTGCCCTGTTCATGGCTGGCCTTGCACCTTTTAGAGCACACAATCTTTTTCCACCAAAAGGAACATATTGCTGGGATGAGGGCAAACTTTCGGTTTTAAGAAGCTGCCTTCTGTGTTTATCCCGCAGAATCGAGTGCACTGCCTTCAGGAAGTCCTTCCTGTGTTCTGGTGAACTGAAAAAAAAAGAAAAAAAAAAAAAAAGGCAGAGTTATCTCTCGGGTATGTCTAAAAGCTCACTGTAAATGAGATAAGTAATGACCAGTTCTGTAATTTGAGACAGTGCAAACCCACTGGCATGCGCTTCCCCCAGAGAAGAGTCAATTTAATACAGTATTTTCAAAGCAAAGCTAAATCTATAGACAATACAATGGACATCCAAGGAAACAAGTACACTGTTCATTAACAAAACATTTAATCCATTCACACCTCTTGAGGCTTCCTTTTCCTGCAATACCAACCACACACTTCTTTTTGTCCGATACACATCAAGCTGACCTATGGTGGCCAATGAAATCTCAGTTTGCCTCCTGTAAACACACCAAGCAGAAGTCTTGCAACTCTCTACTACCTAGTAGCACTAACTGGCTTGGTAGCAGCTCTGTTGGACCCTGGTGAACTTGTGTACAAAGTTCTAATTTGAACTCTAAAACATATCAGGGCAAACACCACAATGAGATAGACAAGGTTTACTTAAGGTTTACTCTACTAACAGCAGAGGTTTGAACTTGGTGGCATGAAAGATATCATCTGAACATGACACATTAGCTGCTACCTGGCATAAAGATCCAATGCTGGAGTTTAACTGGGTGCAAATTTGTGAAAGGAAAATAGTAATATGGATATTCCCAGAAAGGTGCAAGGCTGACCAAATATATGCCTTTATTTTAACACATTTTACAACATTCTCCCTGACAGAAGTAAGGTCTTAACACCCTCTTCCCACTTCTCCTACTGGCTGTTCCCAGACTGACTTAAAGAAAAGACACAGGCAAGCTGGGATCCAGAGATGCAGCTGCCATTGAAAACATGGAAACACAC
The DNA here is from genome assembly GCA_025345505.1 of Todiramphus chloris collaris. Lineage (NCBI taxonomy): Eukaryota > Metazoa > Chordata > Aves > Coraciiformes > Alcedinidae > Todiramphus > Todiramphus chloris. The sequence goes on along the minus strand of JANVCC010000017.1, from coordinate 11,683,551 downwards.
TTACCTACAGCAAAGGTGAAATGTTCTTTCTGGCCTGCCTTCAGACTCAGATTTAACATGGACAATCTCACATACAGAATTGGTCTCTGCATCTAAAGTGAAAAGCAAGCAGAACTTCATATAACAGTTTCTTGTATTTAACCTCACTTAGAGTCTTTATTTGTAATCCTGCAGAAATTGTTTAAGATGATCCACAACAATACATAATACACTGCAAAGAATATTAACTCACGACTGAAAGGCAGCAGTGGGCAAGTGACTAATGAAACAACAGACTTAAACTTGCCAAAATCTAGTAGTATTTTATATGCACTCACTCAATCCCATAAAAATACAGAAAATAGCTCCCCAAAACAACCCAGCTTTTCAGGTATTTCCTAGAGTACTGTCACATTTTACAGCTATCTCCTATGTTCTTTCCACTTCCACTTACGCATTAAAAAGGGAGAAAATAGTTTAAAATTTTGAAATTTTTAATACTATAAGTTTCACACGAAGCTGTCAACCAAGCAACAACTTTGTCCTGTTTTTCCAGAACCCTCCCTGGCTTCAGAAAAGTACTGACAAGCTGGAGATACACAACTAGAGCTTCTTCTCCAGAGCTATTACAGATGTTGAGGTTGTGGGTTCCTCTTTCAGGCCCCAGAAACTATGTACACATTTACGGAGGACAAGCACTCGTCAGTGAATGCTCCCAGACCAAACATTAAGAAACGCTGCCAAATTCATGCAGCAGGACCATTACCTGCACTTGCCAGTGCTCGAACCTGCAGTGCTTCTAAAGGTATCATGTGGCGAAAGCGGAACGGATCCCAGTCTTCATAAATTGAAGCTCTGTGTGATCCTCCCTGCAAGAATTTCAAAATACTGTTAGGAAATGAGACACACCTTGGGACAGTCAGACACAGACGTCTTCTGTGCTTTGCACTGAGAACGTCCAGCTAGACACTTGTTGCAATTCTTATTTTCTCACTACAACATCTTAGTAACCAGCATCACTGAAGTGCCTATTTATGAAGACCTTGCTAAAATATAGGCAAAAGCAACCATTAGGCCAGTCAATTCTTAACAAGGCCCTCAAAAGTCATTTGAGACAAATGCTGCATTCTCTCCTCCAAGCGCACATATGCTCATGAACACGCATTAGTTTTGCTTTAGTCACTCCAAGGTTGTCTTGTGGCCTGTTGACCTTAACCATACAAACACTGCAAATCACACTTCAGTTCATGCCATACGTGGGAATCAAAGAGTTTTCAGCAATACTATAAATTGTGTTCCCTGTTGTAGCAAGGCACATGTTTACTGTCAAGCTTATCTTTAACTTTTAATCCCAAGCTCCAGCAGAATCCCCTGATACAGACTGTAGGCACACCTAACTTAGCTGAGATCAGCCAGCTCTGGCTCGCAGGCATGCGACAGCCAGAAGGGAAGCAAGGGCATTGCGTTTCACTAAGAAAGTTGACAGACATCAGCTCTTATATTTCAATCGTATACACTGACCAAAGAGTCAAACGCAACAGTGATGTTCAAGGTGGCACCTTGTTTCATGACAGTCTGCTCCACAGCATGGAATGGATGTGGCAGGGAACATGAATGACTAGCCCAGCAGAGAGTAAAGGATGCCCCAAATGAACACCTGCAAACCGCTGCTCCCAGACTGAAGAGCAGGCCACTTGACATTACCCAAAAAAATTGGTTGTGTGGAAAAGAACAAGGATCACACGTGCAAAAGCACACTCTAGCACCGCAGCTTTACAGAAAGCAAATCTTGATAGAAGCACCACAAATGCACACAGTGTCACTGAAATAGGCCATGAGACTTACAAGTTTCTTCTTCTGTTTGGAACCATCCTTGTATACAAGGACCACAGCAGTTTTGAACACTACAAAAAGAAGTTAGAAACAAAAGCCATATAGTCAGTAAGGTTGGGAATGGGTCTCCTCTATGCCCAAGCACACAGACCTTCTAACTCCTCAGACAGCCCTCTCTTGAGTTAGGAAAGGAAAGCAGTAGTAAACCTAAAAGTTCTCTTGCATTTTCTTAAAAAAACCCCAAAACTCCAAGATTAAAAGCTTTTACCACACAAACCCAGGTTATTTCAACGTCACTTGAAATTTAAGAATTTAAGTTACCGGCTATCGGAACAACTATTCAAACAGCAACAGTTCTATATAAAGACTTGGAAAACTTTAGTCCCCCTGGCCAAGTTCACCTCAGACAAATGAGCACCATCCAGCTACATGCAGCCAGTCAGCAGATGAAACTGTGCTTGGACAGAATTTGAACCCTCCCAGGTAGGACAGTAGTCAATACTGAATGAAAAACTGAGTATCACTGGCAGGCAAAGGTGTCCGATGCCTCTTTTTCCACATAACATCCATGTGGAGCTGGAATTTGTCTTTGAAGACTCCAGTTTTCCTTGTCATCTCTTCTTTCAGGCCTTAAGTGCACCCTTTGTTTTCAGACTGAATTGCATGGACACATAATTTAGGACATTTTATGAAACCAGTTTAAAGCTTTTTGGCATACTTAAGAGTTGCTGCACATTCCTAGCAGCTTTCACGAGACCATTTAGCCTTTGGGTATGGACCAGGTGCTTTCCCAGCTTACAGGAAAGCAGTCAACTTTTATGTGCTCTTCCAGAGCAAAGCTGAAAGAGTCTTCTATCATTATCTGTTTGGTACAAAACAAAAATAAAAATCAGTGGCTTCCTAACCAGTATCGCTTTGTGGAAACAACAAGGAAAAAGTCCATTGCACGTAAAATTTAGGAACTTAGCACACCGCATTACTTGACACAATTTTGAAAGTAAAAGAGATGCAATTTAGCCAATATAAACTATCACGTACCTTTCCAAGAGACCATATTTCAGTGTAGTGGAAAGATCCTGAGATCTATGCCAACAGCAGTTTCAATTTCTCGTTTGGCCACCCAAGGTAAACTATTCAGAGGGAGACAGACCACTCCACAACAACTCACTGGGAGCCCTGGCTTAGCTTTTAAGCACTTTTTAAAGCTTAGGTATACAAGTTCTTTCTGGCAAAAGGCCCAGAGGAAAACAAGGCAAAGCCTCTGCAAGCCCACAACCCATTCTACAGGTTGTGAGGTAGTTACTCGGCATTGATCAGACTACCAAACTACATTACTGAGACAAATGCCTTCCCATACAGCTCGCAATTCATAGCCTTTGGTATGGGTTTAAGAAACTCTTGCACCATTACAGCAGACATCTCCAAATTCTTCACCAGTTTTAGATCAACACAGAAGAGAATTTGACCATTGCAGGAAAGAGACAAATACGGTTTTAAGTTCTAGCCAACCTCATGGAAGACAATGCTCAACTACCTCCAACAAATATCTGCCAAGACACAGTTGACAGTCTTTTAGGAATCTGAAATATAATTGCTAGGATACAAACCAAATGCTGCCAGCTCAGGTTCCTTCTTCCATTTCCCAAGTGAAGCAGGAGGATTCAGCCATATCACTGTATTATGCAAGAGCAAGTCTCCCATTGAAAGATCTGCAACCTGCCAACAAAAACACACGCACAAAGGCACGATGAGTAATCAGTTCAAGAAAGCTTACTTCAATTTTCAGTTCAAGAAAACTCACTTGAAGTTTATTCCTAAGCAAACAAAAAGCGCCCCACAAGCAAACTTTTGGAGTATTTCATCAGATGCCTGCAAGCACGTGCAAACAGACCGTGACACTTAGCAATGGATCATGTAATTCCTTAACTGGTGAGCAGATATTAGGGGAAGTAAAACTGGAATTCATCTCTTGTGATATGATGGGAAGTCAAGGCAAAACCCAGATGTTTTCCTTGCATTTTTTTGTCCTTTGTCCATCTTTCTCCCTAACCTTTTTTTTTTCTTTCTATTTTGTTGGTTCATTTAAGCATAGCCCCCATCATACACATGGAGTTTGGGGTAAAGTCTGGAGACCACATCATGCGAAGCGGTCAAAGCACTTCCTCTCCACAGCTTCTAAAGGCTCTCGATTGCACCCAAAGGCTCATCTGTGGAAACCACATTGCTGGAAACGGATTAATAAAGGAGTTCATAACAACTGTTGGGAGATGTCTACCAATATTGCAATAACTGGATCTTTCATTTTGGCTTACGATCTTCCAGAATGACAAATTGAGGGCTATTCTCAGTCTAGGGGCCATGATATGCCATTCCTTCACCTTCCTCTTAGTGAAGTCTGACTTTTGCCAAGAGACACTGTGGATACCATCGGCACAACAACCTGAGGTCTCACTGATAACAAGAGCAACACTAAGATACGTGTTTACTGTCTCCTCTCCCAGATTAATATGATTGCTCTCCCAGCAGATATGCTGACACATTCTCTTCATCACTGCTTTCCAGCACCAACCCTACTCACTGCCCTCTCTCCACCATCTAATCCTCCTCCCTGCTGCTGCTATTCAGCTCTCACACCCAAAGCTTCCTCAGCACCACTCAATCCCAGACCTCCTTTGCTTTGTAACCTAGTACCTCTTATGTTTAACACCCTGTTACCATTACTTCATATGGTCATGTGTCTCTCCAGCCTTCACCCACACCATGGCTCACACTGGCCTTTCAGTGGGTCTCTACCTTGACTTTGAGTCAATCTTACTCTGTTCCTGCCTTACTGCCCACCACCTTCCTTCCCCATGCTGTAGGTCACTATGTTTTATTGGTAAATGTAGAGTCCAGGTCTCGGCCTGAAACTTCAAGACATCTTCCACAGGTTTCTGATGTGGTCTGCTGGGATTGAGTCACATTGGATCTTCACGTATTCACATATGCACCATATGGGACATCTAGATCAAAGCCCAAGTCTCACTCGCGTATCAAGCTCACTAACACACTTTCTAAAATAGAAACAGTAGTTTGTCACACATGGCACCTCACATTTTGATCTTTTAAAAGTGATTAAAGAGGTAAGTACAGGCTTGCCTTAGCACGCCAGCCCACTCAGACTGGTGGGGTGAGATTATGTATGTGGAACAAGGAGAGCCAAGATATGGACATCAAAATAGCGAACTGCAGGTTGGGATGCGATTTTGACCCAAGCACAACACTGAAGGTGAATTAACCCCCTACTTTTTTACATTGGCCCCACTCACTGAACCATACAGGGAAAAGCAGTTTTTGAACCAGATGGAGATTTATCTGTTTGCACCAGGACTCGCTTAAATGACACAGCACGAAAGGTAAATATTTGATACAATTCAACGTTCACACTACAGGCACCAAAATAACAGACTTTTTCCTCTTAAAATTGGTCATCTGTTACCTCTTTTTTCTCCCCTGTTTGTTCTGCTATGAGTTGGTCAAACACTGCCCCATATTCTTCATGGATTTTCTGCATTTCATTAATGTGGCTGGCAACTTTGTTCATTGTTTTTATGGCCACTAGAAGAAAGACAGAGCGAAAGGCGAAAGAGTCAAAAGATATTTTTAAGCCTCTGAGAGGAAAGGAGAGGAGGAGGGTTACAGATCAGAGGTTAAACAGGGAGGAGCAATGTAAGTCAGCTCCTTACCATCAAGGTGATAATGTTCTTCACTGTCTACGTCAGTCAGAGCAAAGAGCTCCTTCAGCAGGAGAGGATATTTCAGTATCCGCTGGATGGGTTTGATGAGGTAAGACTCCAGTGTGGAAGAGTGCTGCCGTCTGGGATTCTGAGCATCCAGAAATGCCTTGAAAGCAGTGTCTGTCTTGGCTGGAAGATTAAAATGAAGCGACTGGATAAATCACAAATCTTAACAGCTGCCCTGATAAAGTGACCCTTCCAGCTTTAATTTCATTTATCCAGAGACATTTTGCAAGGAAGCGCAGATTTATCAGATCCATAATATTAGCATTCTGCACTTCAGGTTTGGAGTTACTGACACTATGCCACAGACATGCTATTTATGATTTAACAACAGGCACCCACCTACTGTACCAATACATGCAGTTTTTAATTTCACTATCCACAGTATTTCTGACCTTCCATCTATTTTAGAGCAATATTGTTTTAATTATCTGTTTCCTCTAAGAAAGACTCACATGGGCTATTTGTAAGAAGCTACAACTCATGAGTCTACTCTGATAGGTACACCTGTAATATTGGTGAATCTGGTTCTTGCAACCTCATTAAACCTTAAAATGCAGTACGGAACAACGAAAAGAACAACAGTAAAATTCAAGAGGTAGGGAGGAGGCAGGAAGCAGTAAACTTATGATAATACACTGTATTTTGAGAGCACAGGCAAACTGGACACCTCATTGCTATCACCTTTTCTGCCTGACTGCTACTGAATTAATAAAAATACCATTTTGCTCCCTCTACTAGAACATACATTTGTACAGGGAGGGAAGTATGGAGAAGGTGACATTTTTAGACATACAAGTTATTCAGTGCAAGAACAATTCCACACAATTGCTTTTATTAGAGCCATATCCCCTGCTGAGGTTGGGTGGTTTTTTTTGCAGACAGTCACCTGATTTCAATAAAGGTACTTCAGTTTCAAATCCAGAAGCCATCTGCACCTCAGCTGGGGACACCAAATTACACTTGAAATACACTCCAAAGCTTTTAAAGACATTTATCGCTGGAATAAAATTTTCAGTTCTGTCTGTTCTGTATCCAAGGCCAACCATTTTTCATTTATATATATATGTTTGGCAAGGAAAAAAAAAACCAAAAAGACCCAACCAGATGTACCTAGTCTACAACCTTAAGGTCTAGCAAACTGATGCTGAAAGAAAACATGGATGTGACTAGCAACAGATCATTTATTCATGTATTCCACAGAACTGCCAAGTATTCTTTGCAGCATAGGAAATAAATTTACAAGTAGAAATGAGAAATAAAAAGATGTGCACAGAAAAAAACAAAACCAAACCAACCGAGAAACAAAAAAAAACCAACCCAAACTTCTGATTGCCACGCATCCAGATGTTCTTTGAAAAATAAGAGCTCCTCCCTTAATGGCATTGCTTCTACAACTGGAACCATTTGCTTACTTAATGTCTTGGCCAAAAATGAATTGCATGAAGCACTGCTAACTCTAAGAGATTAACACTTTCACAGGGGAAGAATCATCACTCCAAGGCAAGGAGGCCCATAAGCATTTATAAATCAGACCATTGTTCATTTATCTCCATCTCAGCAAGCCAAGCTCTTCTAGGAATTCATACATGGAAAGTTCTCAGGCAAATTGGAACGAAGGTGAGAGGAAGGAGAGAGGGAAGAGAGCACAGTGAAGTTAAAATATTTAGACAGCTTCTATAAAACATTCTCCCAGGCTGATCTTTTCCTAGTGTCTGTGTTCAACCACATTGGCCAGAGCTTCAGTGGGTTTGCCACTAGCAAGGATTCACAGCACAAACTCTAGGAGGTCATTACAAGCACCCCCACTCCTGGTTCCAACATACACAGTGATCTGTTAGTGCATGCCACCTTGCCCATTTATGAAATCTTTCCACTCCCCAAATGACTGAAAAGAAACTAAACATGTCAGGGGAGAATAAATCAAGGGGAGTGTGTGAGAAACTATACGCAAGGTTAACGACTGCTTGTAGTAAGCTACTTGGGTATCATTACATCAATAGTGGTCCAAGAACACTCACGGCACAGAGCCCTCTGCAAGCCTCTCAAGTCAGGTGGACTGACTTTCCTACTGTGAAGGCTCCTGTAGAGCAACCAGGCCTTCCTGTGCCTCCATTCCTCCAGCACAACTTGCCCTGCATGGTTTGGAAAGCAGCGCCCACCTCTCATCATTCACAAGGACAACCTGCACCAGCCCAAGCCAACATGTCACTGCAACATTTCTCTCTCTCTCTCTGTATGTCCAGGTCTGTTTGTCCAGCACATGGCTCTTACCTTTCACCAGTACTTTGGGGACTTTTGTATGGCTGGCACAGAAGGCACTGTACAGCTTGAACCGGTCAGCGTAGTAAAGAAAAGATCCACCCAAGGAAAATAACACTTTCTAAGATTTAAAAATAACAAATATAAATAAATAAACAAACAAACAAACTAGAAAAAGTACACAAAAGCCAGTTATTTTCCCTTCCGCCAGGTTGTCCGAAAATTTCATTTAGTTTTTGGATGACAGGACACTACATTTTTAAAGTATTTTCACACCATTTATCAAGAAATAGGCCCAGCCTTGGTATCTGGATTCAGAGTATGTGATTAAGTAACCAAATTCCAGTTGGGATGATCTGGAGACACCACTGACTATACAGGGAACACAGCTCCAGAAGTGTATGTAAATACCTGAGCTTAAAACCTTATTGATCTAAGTAATGAGCAGAGAGCACAAGAAGGACTGGATGTATCTGACTTTGTAATGGATGAAGACACTAAGGAGATGCAAGCAAGACTTATTATCCCTCTGCACAAACCCACCCAGGTCTTCACTCTCTTCAAAAGGATTTTGTCTTAAGGGCCAAATACAATCTTTCCCCAAGACGTCTATGCCATGGTCAAGTGTTTGCTACCCACTTAGGAACAAGACAACATGGGGTTTCATCACTGAAAGGGTCAGCAAACATTGGAATGGTCTTCCCAGGGCAGTGGTGGAGTCCCCATCCCTGGAGGCATTTAAATGGCATGTAGACCTGGTGCTCAGGGATGTGGTTTAGTGGTGACCTTGCAGTGTTGGGTCAAGGGTTGGACTGGATGATAGAATCATAGAATCGTAGAATTGTCAAGGGTTGGAAGGGACCTTAAAGCTCATCTAGTTCCAACCCCCCTGCCATGGGCAGGGACACCTCCCCCTAGAGCAGGTCGCTCAGAGCCCCATCCAGCCTGGGCTTAAAAACTTCCAAGGATGGGGCTTCCACCACCTCTCTGGGCAACCCGTTCCAGTGTCTCACCACCCTCATGGGGAAGAAATTCTTCCTAATGTCTAACCTGAATCGACCTATCTCTAGCTTTAATCCATTCCCTCTAGTCCTGTCACTGCCCCACAGCCTAAAAAGTCCCTCCCCAGCTTTCTTGTAGGCCTCCTTCAGATACTGGAAGGCCACAATAAGGTCTCCCTGGAGCCTTCTCTTCTCCAGACTGAACAACACCAGTGACCTTGAAGGTCTCTTCCAACCAAAGACATTCTGTGATTATGTGTGTGGGGGAGGGGGCGTAGAGTGAGACAACACATAGGCAGCTTGCCTACAGTCAGCAGAGGGAACTTGGAACTGTTGAATTGAAACCATGAAGACCTGAAGTCTCATTTTGCACACTGTTTTCAGACTACGCCCACGGGACAGAACTGAAAGTGAAGCTGGTGCACTTTTTATGGGAAAAGGTGGAAGCGTCAGCACTCAGAATACAGAGTTCTCTCCATAAGGAGGCTTCTTCCACACTCCTCTCTTAACGCTCAGAGCACACAGTGGTCACAGAGGACTCCTCCAGTATAAAAAAGGAGCTCTGTACCCTCCATTAAGGGCACATTTCCTACAAGAAAAGCTGTGTTCTGGTTACATGAGGGCAGTGTTCAGGATGGATGCTTATCTTAAACAAGCACCTGATGGCAAAGCCATGCATGCACAAAAAGACAAATTCTTTCAGTAGTTCTTCCAAGGCTGCATGTTAGCTGACGAGCAATCCTAGTGGAATTATTATTATTCATCAAGACATCCTGTCCTCTACCAAGGTGAGTGCTCAAAGCAACAGCACAACTCCCCAAGGACAGACCATTGTATTAACTACTTGTCATATATCCATTACATGACTGCATTAGAAATAAACCAGAATTTCCTTTTCCACATTTTCTATTTACTTTTTTTTTTTTTAATTAAGTTTTTATATCCTTAGATTACATTTCTACCTTTGATATACATCTACTGATAGTTGGAAGCATTTGCCATATAGTTCCGCTATGCATCAAAACCCCAAATACAGAATTCGATTTACATTTCTGGTCTGGAACTCTAGTGGGCTTCTGAACTACTACATTAGACTTGTCAGAACAAAGATTTTATGTAACTTTCCATTTCTAGCTTTTGCTGACAGCCCAAGACAGGAAATCTGGCAGAAGGGCAAGAATAGCATCTAAAAGCACATGGCATTACAGATTTCTAGTGCTCTATATAGCTAAATGTAGCATGAACTACAACAGTAGCAGGATGTTTTTCAAACAGCTCCAATATTAGCTATAAATTAATCTAGAGTGTAAGTAGATGTAGGTTTTTACATGCCAAGCAAATACAATGAATAGTGTTTATTGTATTTGTATTAAAAGACTATGCAGAATGTAAACAATGATGTTACCTTAAATTGCTCAACCTTTTCAAGCTTTTCCAGGTCTGGAACCAGCCTTACTCCATCTTCAAGAGTTTTCAAGAACTCTACCTGGAATGCTACCATTTCAGTCAGATTCCCAAAGAGAACATCCAGCTAATAAGAGAAAAAAAAACCAAACCAAAAAACAGGATGCTGAGAATATCACTTTGCAGCTATATCACATTTTCCAGAACTTCAGTAATTCTCAGTCCAATTACATAATCAGTGTGATGTCAGGAAGAAGAATGTACAGACTGCACATTATCTAGCAGTACCTTTATACTCTACACAATCAGTTCTTTTAAAAGAAATGGAATAAAAAATTCTCCATAGCCCTTGCTCAGACAAGCAAGTCAAGCTGGGGAGCAGGTGGAGTGAAAGGGTGTGCATAAGCTATCTATCAAGAAGATAAGCAACAATTAACATACCTCATCTGGCGTGAGGAACGTTTCTTTTTGTAGAGGCTTCAGGTATCTCTCCATTAGACAATTTAAGTCCTAAAAATTCAGAAGAAGATTCACAATGTTGGTTCCTCAAACTGTCTCTGAGTATTTACTGAGGTGGCAAAGGTCACCGTTTACTTAGTCTGCGAATTTTTCCCTTTCATGCGTAAGACAAAATAGTTGGATATCACAGAATTTAAGATAGTAAAAGGAAACATCTATGCAGTTTTACTTACAAAATCAATACCAGATCTCATTAAGCAGTATTCCTCTGCACATGAGCCAAGTAATTTCAACATGACAGCATAAGAATTTGGAAAGCCTATTTATTTTAGAGGTTTATGTTAGTAATCTAGGGACAGATTGTAGAACTGAATGTAAGTTAGCTAAGAGAGACACGCAGGAAATATAATATGCTGTATTACAGGAGAAACTAACACATTTTTCAAGAAAAAGGAGAAATAATGTTAGACTGAAACAACACATCGAAAACCCTTACTTTGACATAGGTGCGTTCTGTCTCGAGAAGTTCACAGATAACCTTTCGCAGCTTATCTGCATCTGTGAGTTGTCTCATGGTGGCCAGCTGGGGTCCTGTGAATTCCTGAGGATGAGCACTTGAATCAGAAGGGTTCATTTCATGCAGACTGCGACAGAAAGCAGCGACCTGCTCTGTACTCTTTGAAAAGAAGGAAGAGGAAAGACCAGCGGTAATATTTTATGTAAGAGCTATAGGAATGATGGAGATGAGAAGCCTTTGCAGTCAAGCAGCTGCAGCCTGGGGACTTTTTAACAGGCACCAGAGTCCAGAAGTGCACACATCATTCTATGTATCTGTCTATCTTATCTCTCAGTCATGGGATAAGGAAGAAAAAAACCCCAAAACAGCTGTACAAGTCGAGTTAATTAAGTACTGTTCAATAGTATTGCTTGTTTCAGGTATGCATGAACCTAAATTAAAATAGGATCGGGATCATCCAGCACTTAGGAATAAAAAAAAACCCCAAACATAAAGGCCCAAGAATCAGGAACCAAAAAGACTGTGCAAACAAAACACACACCCCAGCTCTCTGCCAGTTCCCTAACCTAGCTCCCAACAGCCCTGTGAATAACTGTGTCAACACAGCCAAGGAGACAACATGGAGACAGAAACCATTTAAGCTGTTTTTTGGGGAAGTAAAGCCATTTGGGGAACCAAAGTCTTTCAAGGTTTCAAACACGATCTCTTTGGGAAAGTAACTGTATGTCTGGAAACATGCCTCACAGGGTGAATTTCTTCCCTGTTAAGTCAGGTTTTTCAGAGCTGATACATCTAGCTTGTTTCTTTAATGTTTAATCAGCTGTCCCTGTATAAAGACAATCCTCTCTTTACCTCCTCATGCTGGATCATCTTCTTTCATCTTTTGTTACATTGAAAAGTTTGGAGCCAGTCTAGTCTCTGGTGTCAGTGACGACAGCCCTAGGCTTCTAGGGTTGCCAAAGCATCAGTGTGCCCTCTCTCCATCCCTCCCAGAGACCTGGAAGGGGCATGGGAGTGAAAAGACCTGCTGCACTTGATGACACCTCTCTAACCTTCTGCATCTGATCCTGCTATGATACCTTAATCAAGATTTAGTGACTTCCCAACACTGCCTCTATAGCCCTCACAGTTCATACTGAAACAACTGACTCAAAATTAGTCTATTCAAACAGGAAATATGCAAAGAGAGGAGAGGATAAGAGGGGGTAAGACAAGAAGAAAGAAAAAAGCACACCACCAACTTGCAGTTTGGAGACAGATCCTCCCCTCCCTGGGAGATCCCTTCACTCCCATCATCTGGTAGCAACAACCTCTTAGGAGTTTGCACCGCTCCACACCTTCATGATGACCCAGTGCTGAAAAATTTTTGCATTTTTTAAGCTGCACAATCTGCTCACACATAGTTATTTTGCCCTCTCGGTGCACCTACAATGCCATGAAGCCCAAGAGGAGCATTAAGCATGCTAGTGACAAGTGAGGGATTTCCTGCCATAATACAGTTGCTTTCCTTAAAGGTATCTTATGGCTGCAAATGCTCTCCTGAGTGTACCACTGCAAGGCATATTAGTAAAGATGCGTGTTATGCACAGGATAATTTTCTTTAGGGCACAAGTGTAAGCAATGAACTAATTGTACCCGATTGTCTACACAAAAAAGCCTCTTGGGCACAGTTTATTACAGGAAAAATACTCATCTTTAGTATCTGAGGTTTAACTCAGATGAGGAAGAAAGGAAAAATTTTGTAAGTCAAGGGCAAGAGGAAACGGGGAGTTGAACCAGTCCATTTCCAGTTCAGCTTCTGGCAATGTCATGTGTCAAGGGGAGTTGAGATTTATACATCAAAGCAATTCCTTTTATTTCTTAGCAAGGTTCCAGCTATACTTGTTCTAATCTTTAAGTATAAAGCATATCCAAACTTTCAGGTTAAGCTTCCATTAAATTTCAATAGGTGTGATTTTGATCTCAACAGCCCCAAATCCACAAAGAACAGTAGGTGAAATCATGGCTTCAGCACAGGCAAAAAAACCCTTCCCCAGTTACCTGCTCTGCTGGAAAGGAACAAAGAACTGACAATTAATATATGTTAATCTGAGCTTGCAGAGACCCAGGATATGCAGGGTTTTGCTCACAAATGTTTTGCTTTGTTAAGACTATTTTGTGAAATAATATTTGAGAAAAATCTGTCCAGTGGCATTTTGTTATAAGAGACAAAGGTACAAATGAGAACAGTTATAACGCACAAAACATAGTATGGAATCAGCCTCCAAAAACAAACCAAGTGTTTTAAGCAGCTCATTTTTGATACCCCACAGACAGCTCACCCTCCTGTGAATGCACGTGCAATACGTTGCAGGGAAAGATGGAAAGCAAATATCTGAGAAAGAGAAAGCAAATATCCACTTACACCATAAAACACCAGCTAAACACCAGCAAGTAGTTGAAAACATACAGGCACACAGTCTGCTCCAGAAGGCACAGTTACATACATATGCCAAAAAGGAAGTGCAGAAGACTTTTAAAAGCCTTATCTCCACTTGTGCACACTTAATAAACAGCTCGCTGACTTCAGCCGTGCCCAGCTCCAGCCAGCAGCAACCGAGCTCTGCCTTGTCACTGCCCTGCCTCACATATTCTTACATATTTCCCCAAGTAGCACTCACCTGATACTCTTTGAATGGACAAAAAGCACAATAATGCTCACCAACCTGTTCTCTTGCTTGTTCATTGAGCAAACCGTTCAACAAACATAGTCCTGTCTACCTTCTGTTTACTTTAAAAGAATGCATTTCTAGACAGAAAGCAGATGCACATTGCACCCAGGGAGGTTGAGAACGCAGCTATTTTCCTGAAAACTCTCAAACAGTATTAACAAAAGCCCCTCTGTCCCCACTTTCCTAGAGAAAGTGGATGGAGTTGGGAAGGTCTGGAACAGAAACAGATCCTTTTATCTCTCAGTACCAGCTCTGTTTCCCAGCTGCAAGAACGATAGTACTGAACCAGGATTTCTCTAGGAGAATTACAGCATCACACTTCAGGCACAATACTGCAAGCGATCCATCTAGAAACCTTAAAATGAGCTGGAGGGCTGGCACATCTGGGCTGTAAAGTGAAGTTCACTTTGCAAGTACATTAACCCTTCCTCTGCAGGGGGCTCAGCAGAGGACCTAAGCTCACATCCTTCCCATGCAGGAGGAGCAAGTCCTTAAACTCATCAAGCATGTTGATGCTGTCCACAGCGGGGACTTTTGGCTGCCCGCCCTGTAGTTTTGAAAGCAGAGTGCCATTTCCTCTTGCATTTACCGTACAAAGACATATAGGTGCCTGGGCAGCAGGCAGATTGCCCCCCCCCCTCCTTGAATGGCACACAGCACCTCTGTTCTGCCATGGATGGCAAACTCTAAGTAATATTATTCTCCCAAACAAAACTCAGGCAAATTGCATCCTTTCACACATTTCCAGGACTGTGAATGACATCGCACAGTAACAAAAAAGCCTCTGCAGGGTATATATGCTACAGCTCAGCCTCCGATTTACAACCTGAAAATTAAAACAGCATGAAAATTCGTTCAACTGCTAATTACTTAGCCTAGTCATGTTGCACAGTAGATCTGCTCACCATATACAGCATACGGTACAGAGAGTCGCCAGCTCTCTCAGCGCTTTCGTTCCTGAGTTTACGGTTAACTCTCCAAAGAGCCGACATCGCTGGGAAGAGCTGTCACTCATCTAGGAGGAAAATCCCAGTTCTCCACATATTCAGATGATCCAAAAGGCTTTCCCACTCCGGACAGATACTCCGTGCTGCTTACATGGCACGTAATACAGAAGAGGACTGCATTTTAATAAGGAAGGGCAGTGACCATATTTCTCTAAGTAAAGCCTTTCCACATGTGCCATTTGCAGCCAGCTTCGTTCGCTCACCACATCAGCTGGAATTAAGGGCCGGCTACCAGTCGAAGCTGAGAATTCAACGCTGCTTTTCATAGACTTGTTAAGAGGAAAACTTCAGCAGAGAGGCTGAAATGCAGCAAAGCGGAGGTGAAGGCAGCCCTGGAATATAAATGTCTGTTGCCTGTGGCTGAGCATGATCCGATTGGCTACAAACGGCACTGCTGAAGAATATTAAACATCTGAAGGGACAGAGGCACAGAATTAAAAGAACTTTAAAAAGCCAGTTATGCTACTGGAAAACCTACCCCTCAAATCCCAGTTTTAATCCTTTCACATCTATTGCCACACATTGAAGGTTTTGAGACTTAATTCTGGTCTTGAATAATGCTGCAGAGAGAAGACGACCTATTTTCTCTGAAAGAAAAAAACCCCTCTAAATGGTATAAGCATGTACACACACAGCCCGTTACAGCACACTCCCACAAGCACAAGTGCTTCAAGGTAATGAGCTTTCATTGCAAGAGGCAGATGTCTTTAATTAGAAACAGGGAGAAATGAGTGTCCTGCAATATTTTAACTGATGACAGTCTTTAAAACATACCCCCAGTTCTGTTCAAAGGACCATTACTGAAAAAAAATTATGCACAAAGACTGATCTTGGGATGCAACAACACCCATCACCCATCTTAGCCTTTGGTAACCTGCAACACTAAGAACTCGCACATATACTCAGTTTTCAGGGGACCTCTTTTAAACCTACAACATATAAAAGGCCAAACCAGTCAGGTCACTGCAGAGGCAGGTAACCATTAAGAAATTACTCTGGTCTGAAATGTTCCTGGTATTCTCTTGAACCGGTAACTGACAGAGGGGCATCATCTAGATTTCATAAACGGCCTGAAACTTGAGGCTTGTTTTCAGCTAGACTGTGAATTCAAGAGATGTCAGAGAGCAAGCTTTCCTTTCCTTTACTCTTTTCCCTCCCAGCTCTCTTCTCCTCTTGTCACCCACAGAAAACAGGGAGAGAAAGAAGTCAGGAGCCCACCCCAGAGCAAAAGCAACTGGGAACACAACTCAGGCCAATGCCAGTTGCAATGCTTAAAGGCACCGAGATGCACCCAGAAAGCATACCATCCTGCTCCTGTTCACACAGATTTCAACCCAAGAGAGAGGGTACCTAAGAGGGCTGGTCGATGCAGGGAAGGCATTGTGAAAACAGATACAGAGCGAGTGCAGAGAACAACAGCCACCCCAAACCACTGCTCTGCTGACGCCCCAATCCACCTTCGAAATGGGTTTCTGGTATTTTACCAGAATAGTTCTACAGGCATCTCACTTTTATTTATTATTATAATGATTCCCTTAAGAACAGCGATGGAAAAGTAAACTTTATGCTATCAAGTCTTTAGGATTTATAGAAGATAAGGTTTTCAGAAAAGAGAGGAATCCTCACAGCTACTGGTATACCCTCCAAACCCTTCACTACCATCAACAGCTTGGAGGCTTTTGCAGATTAAGAAACAAATGCACCACTACTAAGGAAACACACACCCACATGCACACATGCTGGGCTGGAGGAAGGGAAAGAGACAGCTGGGAGGGAGGGAGGAGGAGGAGAAGGGAAGATACATTCGAGTACCTCCTGTATTATACATCCACCTATCACGTACATGAGAAAGTTACAGGTAAGTCAGATGGGAGCCAAGCCCAGCTTTTGGTAGGATTTCACACAAGCTTACCTTCATAAAAAGCCTACCCGCCCTGCGCTACGAAAGCGGATGAAGGAGAGCTGCAGCGCTGCGTTCCTCTCCTTTTTCCATGAATTATTAACTCTCCCCTAGGATTGTTTTGCTGGCTGGAGAGCCGGGAAGTTTCCTCGGAGAAGCTGGGAGCTCCCCTCCTCTGCAGCGCTCTGCGGGCATCAGCAGACCGGCAGGACCACGGCGCGGGGCGGTGGTGTTTGCAGGATTAAGCCCTGCCTCGGGATCATGCTATCGGCAAGGCAAAAACCCAACCCAAACGCTATTTTCGGATCTTCAGCTGCTAATGCTGCACACGTGCTGAAAGAAGGGGAACTATGCATTTAGCTGGGAGGCTCCAGCGTGGTTAAAATGGATTTCTTCTGCTGCCCAGCAGTGAAGGGGTAAGAGTGCTCCTTGCCCTGCTTTTGCCAAGAAGGGCGGAAAATAAAGTCAGTCTCCCCTGAACTCCGCCACCCAAGGCAGAGTGGAAGCTGTGGCAGTAATGGCAATAGAGGAGAACACGCCCCTCCTGGTGGTAGACGGGCAGAGTGCTTCCTTTCCCACGTACAAAAATAACCTGGGTAAAACAGGGCTCAGGTCATCAGCTTAATCTTCTGCGCCATAATCCTAGGAGCATGGCAAGGTGTGTTTTCCTGTCCATGCAGTGCCACCTTTGCTTTTTTCCCCCTCACCGCACCACCTGGGTGGTGACTTCCCACGGAAAAACAAGTGCCGCGGACTCCTTACTCCCCACGCAGATCAGCTTTCCCAAGCACAGAAAAGCAATGGGATTAAGAAAACCCTCCTGTTGATTGAGCTTTTTCCCCCTCCCCTCTACCATACGCTGGAAATCTCTCCAGGCATCACAGAATCGTTCAGGAGTTTTTGTAGCTTTCCTCAGAGAAGAGCCACAAAGAAAGCCCAGCCTGGTAGAGAGCTCTTCTATGTGACATGGGGCATTCGTAAGTGTGCCAGCCTGTGCAGGCTGTATGTATACTGTATGCACACATGGCCTTTTTTTATGGAAGACCACTTGAAGCAGTTTGTCCCCTAACAAGCAGAATGCAAACTAAAATGCCTCACTCCCCTCTATATCACACAAACAAAACAAGACGCGTTTCTGAATTTTAAAAGAAAACATGTCCCGATGTCAACATTTCATTTACAGAAAGGCAGATGTTCCTCTCGTTGGAAACCGAGGCTTGTTAAGAGTTACTAATTACTCTTCCAATATACGAATATTAAGCATTAGAGCTGCTAACACACATTTCTCAGTTTAACTAAATCTGCTGAGCCACAGGGCTAATCATGTAATCCTTTTGCCTTGCTTCAGGCAATTACAGCTCTGAAGATCCGGGAGGCGAGATGCAAAATGGAACCCCACAGCCTGTCGCACAGTTCAGAAATAGAAAGCTAAGGAAAACGCAGTGAGAACATGTACTCCCCAAGCAGCTACATGTTATGCTTGATGCTCTTCCGTAGCTCCAGTGTTTAACAGAAGAGACTCTTGTCAGAGCATACGAAAATCACACATATTTACAGTTAAAAATCCCAAAGTATCAACATGAGCTTACACTTACTGATGAAGAAATTCTTTGTACTTGCAAGAAGAAGTTCTGTAATAAAACCTGGAAACAAACTGTACCAGGGATCACCTTCTCTTCACGCAAGCTCTGCATATATTTCATGCATAGGAATGTTTTCTCCTATCTGACTTCCACTGTCTGGCTATCAAAGACCAAATTACAGGCTAGAATGACATAAGAGATCAGGAAACAAGAGGCCAAGGTCTTTTCCTTCCTTTTGCTACAACAACAAGTAGAATAGCACACTGACAGCTCAGAGATCACTATAACACATTTTAGTTAAAATAAGAGCTGAGGAAAAAAAAACACCTGTGCATAAACACAAACTGAGTGAGATCAGATTCTCATTAGATGATTAATTCTGCAGAAAAATAGCTGTAAACTCTCACCATCACCTATACAACTGTCTAAAAGCAATCAGTGTCTTTAAAATAATCTCACTTGATTCTGCCTCAAAAGCCACTAATCACCATGCCTAATGTTGTGTAAAGCTCCCCAGCACCAGAGCAAGTGCAAACTACCAACCACTGTGAAACCCATCCCTTAATAGATGGCAATTAGCAAGCCATTTGCACAACCTCTTAGCTATAATTGGAGAGTTTTGCTTCAATTTAAGGTAGATTGGCTATAATTAGTTTGCATTTAAAAACTAGCATGTGCGCTATGCTATTGATTTAAGGAAATACTGTTTAACTTACATTCTACCTATGCCTAGGAATCAAGAAAGAGTAAGAAATCATAATAATCCCCCTGAACACTTGGTTTAGCTGACCTGCTCTGGTGGAGGAGGTGGTAAACCAGCTCATTTGAAAACTACATGGGAATATTATCACAAGGTACTGAAGCTGTGAACCGACCCTGGAAAAAGGTCGATGAGCCATAATCAAAGATGTAATTTGTTACATTCAATATTATCCGTAAACACCTTAAAAGTAAGTTTAACATTTTCCCAGGAAAGGTGCTCTGATTGTGTGCAGCTGTGAAGGCAGCACAGCAGCTGTGACCGCGCTGAGCTTTCACTCCTTCTCACCTGAAAATGCAACCTTCTCACCTTGCTCGCCTTATCGGCCTCATCAGATGATTCCAAGTCTTGCGCTTCTGCCTCCTCTGGAGCTGTCTCGACGGAGCTGTCCGGGTCACCGCAAAGCAAATGCCCTGCCGAAATTGAGATGTGTGTGAAAACCCAACCAAAATTCCTAAAGAGCTGGACGCAACAGACACGCAGGTCCCATGGAGGGCCAGGCCCCATCCTGCACACAAGTACATGCCATAAAGACGTTATGCCAGAGGCATTCAATGACCTCAAAGGACTACCTTAGTTTACAGCAGGGGCCAGGTTTAACTACAGGTGTAAAAATAAACATGTTACGGGCAGACAAGCTATTTATTCGGAAACTATGAGAACCGATTTCAGTGATAAAGCTAAAATGGCACATTGAAATTCTTACGTTTAGTATTAATTTCTTGGCTGGCAAGCAACTGCCTACCTTTATACTTCAGCAGTTTCAAATGGAAGCTGCAGCATGTGAACGGTCAAGGCCATGCCAAGGAGCAAGGCTTGACCGGCCCTTCCTCCAAGTTAAGTCAAACATGATGATTGTAAATTGCTTGCAGTTTTGGCCTAACACACCCAATACTGAGTTTCTGTGCTGATTTTTAAGGAAACAACCCCGGGTTTAGCAGTTTTTAGGAGTCTACTGAAAACTAGATTAACTGAATTTCTATCAGCACATGGCAACAACTACACAGCCCTATGCCTAAGCACTCTTCTGGAGACTTTGCCATTGATGCAGACAGTAACTCCTTTACAACTTCTTTTAAGCAAATTATGAATTACCTGCAACTGACAAAAGAAAGAACTAATCCCAGCATGAGAGCTCTGTGCACAAATAACTTTTTGGAGGATCTCATTCTCTGATTCAAATAGCTGTAAGAAGCAGTATTACTGCACCTTAGGCAGTCTACACAGAAAAACAGGTTTCATATACATTCAACTTCTGGCTATGGCAAATTATAATGACCAGTGATGGACTAACTGCCAGGACCTCAACTGACCATCAAGCCAGAAAAAAGAGACACTTTACAGCAGAGTCCAAATACTAATTCCTTTTACCTTTCTCCACTCCTCCCCTCACCCCCACAAGGAAGAGTTTTTTCTGTGGTGCCACTTCTAGGGATGGATGGGGAAGAATAGTTTCTGAGTTTGCACCTTGCCACACGCATAGGACGGTGAATGTCCCAACATGGATTATGCCTTTTATTTTATTATATTTGTTCTTCAGAAAAGCCTAATCAAAGTTCAGTGGATGCAGCAACACCCTGCTTTTTAAAGCCCAAGACTCTACAGACTATATTAACGTAATTTTTAGCTGTACTGTTAGTATGTAGCATTTAAACAATTTGGTGGAAAACTGACACCTCCCTGTAGCAGAATAGAATTTTTTTTAAACCAGTGGGATTTTTTTTGCTTGCTAGCCCTATGAATAGAAGCAGCCCAACAGCAGATCATCATGTTGTCAGCACCCAGTGGTCCAGCAGCCATCCCCTCCTATTCACTACACAGTTGAATCATGGACGTGTTACCAAGATTAACAGTGATTTAGTACATCAGACTCAGGGCCATTTCTATGTTAGTCTCATGCTGACTCTCATGTTACTTGCTATTTTTCAATTAGACATTTTTCAATCTAGGTAAATCATGTATATTTGTCTATAAGGAGCACTTAGTTAGATAGCAACGCTGTGAGTAAAAAGGCCACAGATGATAATGCACATCTGTTTGTTATATATTTCAGTTAAACAGTGTGTGGTTTGTCCAAAAAGGCTATACTGTGGAAGGTCCTTTTAATCCAAATAAAATGGCAAGCTGCTTTAAAATCAAGAGATTTTGAAAAAACACTACGACACACATCTAGTATATTTATGTTTATGTTTATACTGGAATGAAATATATTTCATGGTATAGAAATGACAGTCTCTAAGAAATATGCTTCCTAAATGAGTAAGAAAAATTCTGCTGCCCCTTCACTGCAATTGAAAAGCCACTGCTCTTCTTTCAAGGAGTTTTATGTTAACATGAAATGTTGGTTCACAAGCACATCCTAGGTAAGGTTCCACAGATCCAGGTCTGCGTTCCTCAGTACCCAACTTTCAGCTGCTGTTCTTTCAAGCTTTCAGCCACCATTACCAAAACCAATTTGCATGACTGTACAAGGTTTCCCCTTTGTTGAGTCTGGAAATAATTTATAAAAATCAGGATGCAGAAATACGGAATTAAATTGAGAACGTATTCTGCATACTGGGATGGAGCTAGATTGGACATCAAATGAAATTAAAAGAACATAAAAGACAGTTCATAGCTGAGCTTCTGGAAGACATGCCTCTCTTCTGAAAAGACAGAATTTACCTTTTAAAAAGATGTGCCTGGAGGGTTTGTTTGGCAACACAAAATCTGTTTGAAGAAGTGTTTTTTTCTGTAAGAACTTAGGTTTTCTGAGGCTTGCTCAGATTTTATCAACTTGGACTATCAGTTTGCTGGTCTCTCTATTAATGTGTGAAAAACTCTTAAAACTCCAATGTTATCCATTAAAAACTAAGTGAAAAAATGTGCTATGTGTCATAATTTGTGTTGGGCATTCTGTGTTTTTTCACTGCCATTAATTTTCCATCCTAAGCTGTGTGAAATACAATTTACAGCTGTTTCTTATCCCAAGCCAAGGCAAATAGTGTTTTTAGGGGGGTTTGGGTTTCTGCTTTTAAGCTACCACTTTTTCTTTTCCTGTATATTAAAACACTACTTAATCTGTTTCCTGCAGTATAAACGCTTTTGCCCAGTAGACAGCAATCTTTCACTCACGCCTTAATAAGCAGTAACACAGTACATGTGCTCAGGGTATTTCTAATGTCTTAAGCTGCCAAAGCCTATGTCGACTTTAGCAGGTTTATCTGCTCGTTGTTAAACACAGGCAATCAGTTCAGTAACGTCGCACGTTCCTGCCTTTTAATACCTTCCAGTTACCGTCCCATTTCTGTCAGGTTCATTACATCATTTTATTTTTGCACTGTGTATCCTTATTTAGCTCTGCAAGGAGCTCTGAGACAATGTGCTCATTTCCTTCTGCAGCACCTGAACTCTGCCCAACCACTACCATTCCCCAGGGATGACAATGCATGGGCTTTAATTGACATTAAGGAACTAAAAAGGGAAATCCAAAAAGCAGCAGGAAAAGGGGGTGAAATCCATGTGGCCACCAGCACAGATGGAGGTCACAAGAGCTTCCAAATTGCCTCTGCAGTGTAATATCTGTGACACTATGACTAATGCCATTAAATAACTCCTACTTATTGCTAGAACCAACAAAATAAAAGGAAGTCTTATGTCACCGAAGCAAAGGTGCTGGGGCTTTAAGGCCTGGAGAATCACACAAAGCTTAAGCACCATGCCAACACTTGACTAAAATTTTCCACTGCTGCTTATTCCAATTTGCAGGGTTGCTGCAGCTCAAGATTTTAATGAGACTTCCACAATATTTGGTACTGCTCTTAAAGCCTGCTTCCTGATGCCAGATTCTTTGTTGGGTTTTTTTTAGTGTAGTGGAAATAAATATTCCTAGCCATGCTCTGTCAGCTGTGGTGCAAAGTGTAGAAATGTGCCTCCTACTAATACAAAAAGCCGCATACAAATCAGAATACGCTGCATCTCAATGCCTTATTCCCAAGTATGTGGAGTGGGCAATCCTGATTTTAGTTCTCTCAGTGGCATCAACAGGGAATTGCTGGCAAGGGCAGCCATCTGCCAGCATGTTACGCACACAGCATGTCACGCATGTGGGCCAGAAGCAAGAACGGGATCAGATGGTTGAAAGCTTTGGTTTGTAACTTTAAGGTGCCCTGGTCTCCTAAGCAGGTTGCTCTGCACGTCTCAGTGCCTCGCACAACACCCTGCCATGTGACTAAGGCAGAGCTCTGGCACTGCTGCATCCAGCCAGAAAGTGTCAGAGATGGAAGAGCCCAGCTCAGTGTCTTTCCCTGCCTGCCTGACGCCTCATGCTCCTCTACTTCTTTCACCGATGAAACACAACAATACTGCAAATACAGCGACTGCTTCATCACTTTCAGCAGGAAACAGAGTGACCCCCATCCAAGCTAAAATTGCAGAAGAAACGTGGACCAGACAGAATGTGACTACTGCAGCTGAATCCCAGCCAAGACACTCGGGTGTCTCTGCTCCTGCGAGAAGTGCTGCAAAAGGCTTCAGTGGCCAAAGGCTGTCAGCTGCTCATGCTGGATTGCAGTCTTAAAAGAAAAGAGCATCACTTACGTGGGCAGTTCAACAGCAATTTCCTTAAACAGAAAGTGGCATTTCTAAATGCTGTTGGGTACAGCCACATTATAACAAAAAAGTACCTGTCCAAAGAGGGTCTGTCATAAATGGACAATTTTATAGGGAACTGTGTCTCAGATTAAATTTTTATTTGCAACAAAGTTTCACCTATAAATCTACAATTAGAAAGGTAAGAATGCATTTTTAAAATTATTTTTAATTTTTAAGAATTCTGGTTAGCTATGAAACACTGAAACATTAAAGAAAACATTCTGTCCCATTGGGAAGACCCACAGAGTTAACATATCTAAAGACCTGTAAAATCCAGCTACAACTATCACAGTTACAGTCAACAAAAGCAACAGTATGGGAACAAACTAGGGAATTCTGCCTTTCCTGGAGTGCTACAGAGAAAGACCCATAATTCTTTTGTCAGAACTCTATTGCTTCCCTTTCCATTTCAACTAGATAATAAATTGCTCAAATATAGAACAATCTATGCTGAATGTCATTCCGTTCATTCACTCTTCCTGGGAAAATGCAGATTCAACAAAACCTTCCCCATAACAACTGGACCACAGTCACTTTTCTTCCTCCCCAGGTCAGGAGCTTAGTCAAACAGTTGCGATATGCTTGAGTAGCCCCTTTAGAATAAACAGGAGTTTTCATAGATGTAAAAAAATAAGGATGAGCTCAGGGACCTTGGAAACCATGGGCACTGAGATGAGAAACCCCAGCTTTTCCTCCTGTGAGCCCTGTGCTGCAGCCTCAGGGTCTCAAAGCCGGCAGAGAGAGCAGGAACACAGCAAGAATATGAAGACAGTAATCCCTGGGTAAGGCAGCAGGTCTGCTTACTGCAGCTGAAATGCAAAGGGTCAGAAACCCAAAGCCTCAATGTGGAAACTAATGTGCTAATAGCCACGCTGCTTATTTCAACAGCAGCTCAAACAGACTTTAGAAAAGCCAGGAATGAGACCTCTGAACGCAATTCTGAGGCCATGTCCTCAAGCTTGGCTTTCAGGTTTTTAGAACGGATCTTGTGAACATCAGTTCTGCATGTCTTGGATTAATTGTATGCAAGAACCCCAGACTGTCACCACAGTAAATGCCCCTGGAATTGTTAAATCAAGCACTGAATGATAACAGTGTCTTTTAACATGCCACGAAAGGTATGAAATCAGTTGT
This sequence comes from Todiramphus chloris collaris, assembly GCA_025345505.1. Classification (NCBI taxonomy): domain Eukaryota; kingdom Metazoa; phylum Chordata; class Aves; order Coraciiformes; family Alcedinidae; genus Todiramphus; species Todiramphus chloris. The sequence continues at coordinate 11,658,590 of JANVCC010000017.1, read as the reverse complement.
ATGCCTCAGGAAAATAACCCTGAAGAAATTAAGGTTACTGTTAGTCTCAGCTTGCTCTGAAATACAAATTACTTGGCCTAGGGGGGGACCTGTGACAGGACAAGGATGGAATAAAAAAACAGTGGCCATTCTTGCAGTGCAATAAAAGTTTGTTTCAGTTTTATACCATACTGTGTGTTAATCAGCCCCTGGTTTTCCAGCTTTCCAAATGGCAAAATAATAAACTCTTTAAAAATACCTAGTTGTTTCATATCCAGAAGATCAATATACCATCTCAAAACAGGGGTATACTTTCTTTTTTATCGTTTATAATTTTTGCACGAGGATTTATATGACTCACAGTTACTCCAGCAGAGTTAGCCCTCATGATAGAGGTCTCCAAATTAGAGGAGCATGCAAAGCCTAAACCTCAGGAACTCTACCCCTGAGTAAAAAAAGGTAGTGAATTGTGGGGAGAACATGAAAAAATACGGATACTGCTCCCATTCTCAAATCCCCTTCTAATAACAAAATAACTTCTTTATGCTTTGGGGGAGATTCAACGCTGTGTTTCCACCTTTCAGCCTCTCCTTCCCTGGACTGTGTGGAGTGGAACGGGGAGACAAAACACTCCTCGTGGGCAGGTGAGACAGTTCTCACTGATCCTTTCAGGCCATAAGGAAAATATGCTGCAGGGCTCGAGACAGAACAAGACCTAGTCCTCCTTGACCAGATTTATGCAGACTGCATTAGCATGAGAGAAGACTGAAAGCCAGGAAAAAACAGTAATAGATGAAAGGAACAAAACTGCAAGCCTGATGTAGCACAAATTCCCAGAGGAAAGTATATATATCATACCCAAGATTCTATTTTTCACATCAATTAGAGATATAAAATCCAAGGTGATTTCAAGAACAACCTGTTAAATAAACACAACGAAGTAACTGCTGCCACAGAGCTCTCGCCCCAGCCTCAGTACACACAAGGTATTTCCAGAAAAGGAAACAGCTGTTAAAAGACAACATATTTAACAGGAGCACTGACAGTCACTTCAGGGAGGTCAACACCCAGAAACACAGCCCTGCTTTGCTCCTGGAAGATCTCTCACTGAGTAATAAGGCATTAGGAAAGCTTCCTTATAAAAAAAATTGCAACACAGCATCTTTCTGTTGAAAACACACAACATGATTTGCCTCGTACCCTTTGCTAGCTTCACAGCTGATGAAGAATTGCTAATGAGGAAGATAATGATAGGACATCAGCATGATCAGTCAAGCAAACCCTGAATTTCTGGAAAATGGATGTACCTACAGGTGATTTATACATGCTGGCATTCTGGCCAAGCAACGTTTCACCCCCCTGCTGAAAGGAGGGCTACACTACTTCAGGACCAAAGAAAAAATCTGCATGCTATAAATAAAGCATGTCACAGAAATCACTGAGCTGATTTGCCTAGCCAGCCAAACTGCCAGTAATCAACAAGGACACAAATAAATGGGTCAGTGGGTATTTCATACTTGACTGCTCTCTACAAGAAGCTGTGGAGCCAAGACCAAAAATCTAAGATACAGATGCAATCTCTAAAATAAAAGCAAATAATCCTTTTTAAAATTTCATGTGGATCCCATTTTAGGTAACAAATCCCTCAAAAACTACAAGGGTCAGAAGAAGAAAAGCTTCAGTAAAACGCTGTGTTCTACAAACACCTAAATAGAGAGAAATTGATGGGGAAGATCAAAACATCTGCATCCCAATCACACACTTGGGTGCAGATCCTTGATTTTGAGTGAGCCCACCTCAGGCTAAGTCATCCCAAATTAAGAGTATCAGCATTGTTTAGCTTGTCATTCTTCAGAGGCATATTTCATATGGCAACTACAGGCACTTCAGAGGCTGCCAGAGACACCTGCACATCTGCTGATGAGCTATTGTGTTGCTTCTGGTGGTTAAAGAAGTATTCCTCCCCCTTTGAGGTGGAATGAAGGGCGATTCCCACCTCAACATTTGCTGCATTTTGAAGGAAAGCAAATGTCAAGAGACCTCTGGCTTCTGTGACACCTGTTGCCTGAAAGAAAGAGCAAAGGAGCGTACTACAGCACACCAAAAGTGAAGGACAGCTGTACCAAGAGAAATCTGAAGGGAAAAGGAAGTCCTAAAGCTAAGCCCCAGTCCTGGGGAGCTATTTAAGAAGGTGGCACTTTGGCCCAACAGACAATTCACATGCTCACTGCAGGACACAGAAAAACAAGCAGCCGTTCCACACCACTGCAATAACCACAAAAACCCACCTCGGGAGAAGCCTACAAAGGAGGACAGACAAGACTCAAGTTGAGAGCAGCACAAAGGAAGTCATGTCTACTAAGCAGCTGAGGCGGGAGGTCTGATTTTGCCGTGACACATCCATCAGCCGTGTCCGATGTCTTCATCTCACATGGGCCATGCAGAGTTATTACTGGACAAGGTTAAAAGGCAAATGCCAGGCTCTTCAGACGCATTTGGCAAACCACTCACTAATCTCACCCTCAGCAAGGAAAAGGACCCCTCAAAGACCCTAAAAATAATGATGCAGAGAACTCACAGTGGCAGGGAAACTGCTTGTTGAGACTGTGTTACGAAACAGGACTACTCTGCCTTAGAAATCACTGTGTTGCGTAAGTACAGAAGTCAGAGTTCCCAATTCTTTGCCGCCAGGGCAGACACTCACTTCAGTGAAAAGGCAGGGTATGAGGACTCAGCACTTCAGGTTTCAGTGAAAAATAACAGGCAACAACAAAAGGATGGGGCCCGCAAAGAGCTGGTGTTAAGTAGGAAATGGGGGCATCTTGTGGCCAGATATAAAAATTGTACAAGATGAGCTCGATTGTTCAGCACAAAAGCCTAACTGGGAAAAGTTCAGTGAAAATTTTAAGGGGAAAATGTCCTTCTGAAAATGTTTAACTGCCACTGGGGGTTTATCCCACACCTTACGACACGTTGCTTTTACCAGCCCCCTCAGAGGTATTTGCAGTAAGTTGTTTTCAAGCTTTTTTGTTCATGCTATTCCACTTGCTATGAATATCACACTCCCCAACATCTGACAAGGGGTCCAGCTTTCCCTCTCCCCACTACGTGTTCCCATCACCTGAACAATGGCATTTTGTGTAGATTGCTTACTATCGCTATTTTAAGCAAAACCAGAGCAGCATCCAGAAATGCTGAAAGGCGAGCTGCACCTCCCTGACCCTTTATAGGCAGACATGAGTCAGCTTGGTCCTGAGCCCAAGCAAACTATCTTTCACTGTGGCTCTTGTGCTCCAGCTCTGCATCATATTATTGATGTTAACCCAAACTGCTTCTGGGTTAGCTCCAGTTTGCACACAGGCTCAAGCCAGAAACCCCTATACCGAGTGATTGCAGCAATCAGACAGACATGTCATGGGAGAAGGCTGACTTTAACACCCCTGAAACACATTAACAGCCCTGCTCTTACTCCTTTTGACTTACTTACTTTTGACTAAAAGTCAGAATTTATCTCAGCTTAGAATAGAATCATATAATAGTTTTGCCTGGAAGAGACCTTCAAGATCATCAAGTCCAACCTTATTCCTAGACCTATCAAAAACCACTACACCATGTCCCTAAGCACAACATCTACCCAGCTCTTAAACACCTCCAGGAATGGTGACTCCACCACCTCCCTGGGCAGGCCATTCCAATGCCTGACAACCCTTTCTGTAAAGAAATGCTTCCTAATATCCAGCCTGAACCTCCCCTGGTTCAACTTCAGGCCATCTCCTCTTGTTCTGTCACTTGTCACCACAGAGAACAAACCAACTCCTGCCTCGTTACAACTTCCCTTTAGGTGGTTGTAGAGGGCAATAAGGTCTCCCCTCAGCCTTCTTTTCTCAAGGCTAAACAGCCCCAGATCCCTCAGCCTTTCCTCATCAGACACAATAGTTTTGATTATCCAGAAATTACTTCTTTTCCTGTATTTTAAATTATTCAAAAAAACCTAAAGCAAGCAGGTACATCCAGTATGCTCTTCTGTTTTTGAGTACAGGGGGACATTTAGAAGACAGCAAGTAACACTTGACCAAGCAGGCAAGTAAGAGAAGACATGGTGCACAAGCTTTCCTGCTGTCCCAGTGCCATTCCCAACACTGTTGTCTTACAAAAGTAATGGCTGGCAACTGCCAAGGAGATGATCCTGCTCTTCTGAAGCCATTTCTCTTATCCCAGCAGAGATGCATGTCCTCAGCTGGTTCAGGAAGAAGTGCAACTAGTGGCAAACAATTCACATTTTCTAGGGCTTAATTTTCTGTCAGCTCTGTTCTCAGTGTGTTGGGTAGGAACGTCCCTGCCCACTGCTGTGTGCTGTGGGACCAGTTAGGTATGTTTGGCTGTAATGTCAGTCCCTACCTTTAGGTGTTTCAAACTGGCCTTTTGACTTATTTACATGTCTCATCAAACAGACTGGGCTCCTGAGCTCCTGGCTAGTCCCAGAGAGAGTGAATGCTTATCCTCTCTTCCTTCCCTGCTGTACATATATCCTATGGGCAAATCCAGAGGTAACAGCGCCTCCCAAGCAGTCCAGAAGTGAGCAATTAGTTCTGTGACTTGCTGTAGGCACCATTAGACGCTGTGACACGCATTTGGCAATGACACACGTTTCACAGCCTGTCTACACAGTCATCCTTCACTGCTACCGCAAATTATACCTTACAGCTTCCAGAGCTCCCACATAGTACCTGTGCCCGGCACATTCAGACTGTAATTCCTCTCACTTCCACTATGGAAGTTACATGCAGGGATCAATGGGATTACACCAGTACGTTGTAAGCGTGAATCCTCCTCCTGGTAATTTCTACATTGAACCCAATACCTTGGTTGCCCCCAGAAAATGCCAGAGCGCTGTCACTCAATTCAGATGGGTTTTCCAAGCGACGTGGTGGTGGCTGCATCAGTTTCTGCCCTTCCTCTACCTCAGGATAGGTGCGCACAGTGAGACACAGAGAAGGCTGAACAAGGGCATCTTTCAGCAAAGCCGAGTCCAGATCCCCAGCAGCTTTCTTGTTAATCTCCACAATTTCATCACCAGCTTTCAGGCCTGTAGCACAGAAAGGAACAGGTAAGACTTGCACAGTAATGTTTTTGTTACCCACAGACATCAAGGAGCTCAGTCGAGTGTTTATGAAGTGCCAGACAGTGCTATGTCTAGACATAAAGAAAACACTTATGACTGCAAATTATATTGAAATTTGATGGACTTCTGAGAGATCTGTTGTCAAGCTGGTACTCCAATACCATCCCAAAGAGCTCACTGCCCAGGAAGTTCTTCACAGTGTATCAGCAACACAATACCCACTTCTTCTTCCCATCACTCTGCAAAGGAACAGCTGCTGTACAGCAAGCCACCCTACACAACTTACTGCTCATAAATAAATGCATACTGAGGGACAGAGTTGGACTTGTGAGGCACTGCACACAGGACAGGGGAAGGATGGAGTAGCTGGGCTGGCTTGATTCTTGCTTTTAACTTTCCATACTAGTGAAGGCTTTTAGTGGAAGTGGGCACCTACCCATACACTCAGGAGCAGAGAAAATATTCCCCCTCAGCTGGGGTGTATGGTGTAGGACTTCAGATATCCTCCTCTCTGGTCCTGTCTGAATCACATCCTAGCTCACCTATCTTCAAAAGGCAAATTTTAACGCTCGGTAAGTCAGTCATGTTTTTTTCCAATCTGATTTCAGGAGTTATTTATAGCTCTAGCACCCAAGGGAAAAAGGGGATGTGCAGAGAGGAAACAGCTGACTCCCGCTTGCTTCAGGGGTGGCACGGTGATGCTGACAGATGACATGCAGCCCTCCGAGGTGCTGCAGGAAACCCGACCTTCCCCTCAGACAGCCAGGTCCACCTTCTGACTAACAGCAGCAAGCTGGAGCAGGGTTTAATCTCAAATAATCTTTAGGCAGCAGCACGCCAGGGCATGCCGGTGCCGATGCCGCTCCTGCCACTGCAGCTTGTATCTCCACTGGAGGGTGACACTGGCAGTGCCCCTCAGGCACCCCTGAAGAGAGCTGTCCCGCTGGGCATGGCCAGTGGGAATGCATACTCTGCACCAACGGGACCACCGTGGCATCCCAGTCACCATCCTGGCATTTACAGGGATGAAAGCTCGAATTTACGGTGTCCGAAGAGCTGCCCTTGTGCCACGCGTTCCTCTGACTGGGCGAGCATGCAAAGGCTGAGTCTTGCCACCCTTAAAGCCTGATGAAAGCCCTGACTCAACGAGCCTGAGCTTCGAGCAGAGCTCAGCTGCCCCCTCCAGGCAACAGATTATCTACCCGCATTAAAGACAGACACATGGAAGGGAGGAAGTTAAAGAGCTTCAGTCTTTAGGAAAACAGGAGATTTTTCTAAATGCCTGTAATTGTGCCCAGAAACTGTAGTGTGGCATGCAGTTTTGGAGAGAATAAAATGAACTAGATGGAATAGCTACAAAGTAAATGGACTGTAAAATCATATTTGAAACAAGGACAAAACAAAGCAAGTCAAGCATTTCACATTATTTCATTTATTCTACTTAGTGATGCCATGTCATAATAGTAGCACATTAATATGCGTGCAACCATAAATGTCATATCTGGGTCTTCGTTTACTTGTTGTAATCCTTGTTTTGAATCATTTGAGGTAAAGCATCATGTCTATCTCAGTACAATCAAGCACCTAAAATTCCAACAATGGCCTAGTTAATGCAGACCAGCAGAAAAAATAAAAATAATACAAACTATTAGGAGAAAATAAAAGCTAAGTTTTCTAATTGGAGAAAAGACTGTAAATTAAATGCCATATCTCATTTGGTTAGACTTACTATAGGATGTGCAGTCCAGTGCAAACATGCACATAAATAATGGGAGGAAGAGGGTTTTCCTCCCTGCTTTCTGCTAACTCTGGGTATCTTGTCACAATATCCTGCCAAGTACTGCTCACACAGAAGTGGCGTTTCATGAAGAGCAGCGTATCACTGAAAGCATGTTTTAGCATTTCAGCCCCACAGGAGGCAGCCTATGTTCACACATTCATTTAAATTGTTGTTCAAACATTAGCTAAAAGCAAAACAAGGAAGCCCTGCTGAACCTCCCCACACTCTTAACATCATATTCTCTTTGTTCCCCACAGGAAACCACAGGGTTTTATTTCCCCATGGCAGGCTGACAGAGAGCAGACCCTCGGCCCCCACTCAGGGCTTTTGGCAGAACACCCACCAGGGAATGGTACGGGGCTGAGGTGGGTGAGGAGGGACAGGGAAGAGAAAGATGGGCTTTTCAAGCTTAATAGACATATGCAGCAGCCTCCACAACCACCTATGTAGTTTTCCTAAGTTAGGGTTAGAGGCTACAGCTGAGCAAAACTCCAGGCTTCCTGCAGCCAGAACTGTTCCCCCTTCCCTGCCCCTTGCTTCTTCCTTCCCAGTTTCTGTCTGTGCAGTCCTGTCCCTCCACTGTGCCACTTCTGGCACTAGCTTCAGTGCAACGCGAGCCAACTCAAGTTGCACACATTTCTACCACAGCAGTTTTCTATCAAGGCAGTGAACTGAATCGGCTCAGCAGACTGCCAGAGTCAGCACAAGGCAACGGGCTAGAGCAGTTTGGGGGAGACCAGCCACCACTGCTTTTGGCACCAGCTAACTGTTGGAATAAGCTCTGCAAGACCATATAACCACTTGCTAAGAAAACTCTGAAGGTGTTTTTGAGGACTCTGCATACATTGAGTTATGAAGAGATGGGATTCTTCTCACTCTTCATGGTCTGCCCAGGGACAAGCCCAGCAGCCTAGTTATCTCTGCCGGTTTCTGGTCCAAGTGCTGTCATGCTTCCTGTGAAGGCTGGCAGCACAACTAGAGGCAGTAATCCCAGCCACAGAGAGTACTATGATGCCTTCTACTCTACCTGTTTATCTTGCAGTGACTGACTTGAGAGGGTCCCTGCTCCTCTTTCAAGCTGCAGGAGACATGCCGACCCTGCTACATATATGGCAACTCAAAATTAGAAGAGGTTGACTATTTAGCATAGCTGATCCCAAAAGCAAAACAGTCAACATCTATGTATTCAGTACTTCAGATTCTTTCCAAAAGACCATGATCTCTTTTGGACTCAGACCCTGGTTTGGTGTGTTCATAAAGTTCCCATTCCAACAAACTCATAGTCTGTACCAGGATTAAACGCAATAACAAAAGCACTTTAAAAAGTCTTTTACCTTTCTTGAAAGCTAGGCCTGTCTCTTTGACACCATTCACATACAGCCGACGAATCCCTTCTTCTTCCACAGAGGACAGAGAGAAACCTATGGAGATACCCAGAGAGAAGGTTAGAAAAATCACAGGTAAGCTCGGGCAAAGGCAAACCTAATGAAGTTCATCAAGGGCAACTGTAGAGTCCCACACCTGGGAAGAATAACACCATGTACCAGTACAGGTTAGGAGTAGACCTGCTGGAAAGCAGCTCCATGGAGAGGGATCCTGGCATAAGTTATCCATGGGACAGCAGTGTGCCCCTGTCACCAGGAAGGCCAATGGTATCCTGGGGTGCACAAAGAAAAGTGTGTTCAGCAGGTCGAGGTAGCTTCTCCTCCACCTCTACTCTGCACTAGTGAGACCACATCTGGAGTATTGTGTTCAGTTCTGGTTTCCACAGTTCAAGAGGGACAGGGAAATACTAGAGAGAGTCCAACAGAGAGCTACAAAGATGATGAAGGGACTGGAACTCTTATGAGGAAAGGCTGAGAGCCCTGGCACTGTTCAGCCTGGAGAAAAGAAGATTCAGAGGAGATCTTACTAATGTTTACAAATAGCTGAAAAGTGGGTGCCAAGGAGAAGGGGACAGTCTCTTTGCAGGGGTGCCCTGTGATAGGACGAGGGGCAATGGTCACAAACTGGAACACAGGAAGTTCCACCTCAACGTCAGGAAAAACTTCTTCACTGTGAGAGTGACAGAGCCTGGAACAGGCTGCCCAGAGTGGTTGTGGAGTCTCCTTCTCTAGAGACTTTCAAGACCCACCTGGATCTGTTCCTGTGTGGCCTGCCCTGGGTGTTCCTGCACTGGCAGGGGGGTTGGACTCTACCTCCAGAGGTCCCTTCCAACCCCTACCATTTCATGATTCTATGATCCTATGGTTTTGCTGTCCCTGCAGAGAGCAGTCGGGAATTCCTCCCTTCTCCTTTCCCATAAACCTTTCCCAGCATAAAGAGAAAGTTTAAAAAAAGAAAGTAGTGTTAACAAAAACCTGAATTTCTGAATTTATATATAAATCTTCCACAGCTTTATTTGGGCATACCACAGTGGAAAAATGTTGGAACGGACTTCCAATTCTCTTGCCACAAAAGGCCACTTCAAGAAGTTTTGCTGCTTGCAGACAAAAGCTGCACAGAGATGTGGTTTGTGACCCAAACTGACAAAAGACAGAAAACAGAGAGCTATGGCTGACATGACATCCTGAACTCAGACAAGGCAAAACAAAGCCTGCTAAAGCAGAATGCCGACTTTCACTTTTTCTAAATTCCTGGACTGGGCGAATTTGTCAAAATGCCGCTTCCCCTTCTCCCCCTCTCTATTCTCAGCTGCTCCTGGAACGACCTGTTATTTGCTAAATCTCAGCTCAGTGCACATATTATAGCTACATTAGAGACCCACAGACCAGTCCTAATTTAAACGGCGCAAATGGTACTGTTACACTTGGTTTTGGTGATTTTCCTGCCATTTGTGTTTGACACTGTGTAAGATAACAATGTGTAAAGGAAACACAATGTGGTTAGTTAAATAGGGTTTATTTATTTACTGTTGAGAGTTATCTAAAGCAGAACATTTGCCTTTCTGAAACTTCATTACTCTCTGAATGGGTGTAGGCAACCATTTGCTCTCTCTTTTTCTGACTAGAAAAACATTTACAAACCGCTGGGAGGAGATGTTTGTTTGACATGGAATCAGCCACCAGCCAAGAGGAAGCAGATGTACTGGGAGACTATTCTGACTTTAGGACTCCCTTCAAGTTGGTGTTTATGGAGGAGAAGTTTTTTTTTCATCCATCATTCAAAAAAAAAAAAAACAAAGGAGGGAGATGAATGTGGCAGCCTAGAATCGAGGAGCATATGGCCCATCGTGACTTACTGAGCTACTTAGAATCTGTATGTGAGCTCCTCAGTCTGAATAAAATGAGATTTGTGAAGCTCACTCGACATACCAACTTTGGCAGAGCGAAAAACTCTTGACTAAACAAAAGAGGAGTTGTAAAAAAAATAGTAGCTATTGGCTGTCATTGCTGCAAAGCCTACCTGGAAAACCCTTAACCAGAAGAACAGTGGAGCATGTCCAAGACTACTGTTTGAGTCAGCACAAATTACCAGTAACCAATCCCATCACCCTTTTGCAACTGTAATGCTGTTTTGCAGCCAACTACCATAAAGTTAAAACAAGACTGAGTTGTATCTCAGGCTCTCATGGTGGCTAACTGTGAAAAGATTAGCACTTCCAAGCAGTCCCAAGCTCCCATTCTCCTCCATGAGAAGACCTCTGCCTCCTCCAGCCTGTGAGGGCTAAGGGCAGATGTAGTTGCTTTTTGCTTTGGCTTTCATTCAAAAAAACCCCACAAAAGCAGAGCAGAATGGGTGTACGGAGAAATTACACGCACGGTCATCACCTTTAAGAGACGAGAGATGGCAACTGGCAAAGCTTTGAAATAACCCCTCTGTAAACAAGGTATGTGACCACACTCCAAGTATGGATACACTTTTATTTCCACAGCTGTGATGTGGCTGGATCCTGTAAGCAATCTGAAGCAGTGCAGGTGCTGCTGACAGTGCTTTCACTGCCATGCAGTAAAGCACACCAAGGGACTCATCCAGACGGGAAATACCTCAGTCAAGCATGTACATGTATATACACACTTGCACATACATATACGTTTGCATATGAGCATAAATAGGTATGTGCAGTTTGCACATACACACATACAGTATTGACTGTACAGTTTCCATCCATCTGAATTCCACAGGTGCTCCACACAAACACGTGTACTACCATAGCATGAGAGGAAGGGCAGGAGTGGGTGGAAGCGACAGCGATTGCATAAGCTGACAACATTGCCAAAAAGATGATTATCAAACTGTGCATGGACTCTGAAACACAGGTGTGAAGAGATGGGTGGTGACCCAGACAGAGCCTTTCCTTCACTCCAAAGTTTTGATGACAGAAGAACAAAAAGGCACACATGGCCTCACAGAACCAGAACAATACCTGAACCAATCCACCTCCTGAGAATTACCTCGACTCCCCGAGAAAGACAGTTGCTAACAAAAATGACAGCATGTTCCCAGAACATACAGGAGTTGGAGGCAATAGGTTCTTACTGCCGATGCACCCCGATCTCTGCTCACACAACTTTTGCATAGAGGCTGGTACCAGTGAAAGAGGCAAGAATATATGTGCCCAGGCATCAGCAACAGCATCACATTAACAGATCTAACGCTGGCAAGGTCCAACATGCCGGCCAGACACTCCAGGAGTGCCTCTCATCACGGGCACGCTTGTGGGAGTAGAAACACTATGAAATGTTCCAAGGTGAGCTTTCCCTCAAATGCTCTGCTCCATCCTCTTTATGTCACTTGAACTCATGGTGTGCTTGGGAACGACAGCAAAGCTGCTCCAAAGGCCTGCTAACACCTGAAGGGGCAGCTCTGCCACCTCTCTGGCACCAGGATCTCTTAGCTAGGTCAAAACAGCTTACAAAGCCAGCAGACAGCTATTCACTTCTTTCATTATCTTTCTGCCAGGCTAGTGAGCTGAACTGGTCTGTCTTAATTGCACCCTTAGTGAAAGCATTTCACCTCCCTTTCTTTGATACCATGTCTGTTAAATGGAGATAACAGCACTACATCTATATTGTCAGGATTAACTAACAGCTGCTTCTGATGTATCTTGAAAATTCCAGGTGATTTACAAGGATTATTATTGCTATAGCTGGAGTACTAGCAACAGCAACAAAGTCATGTCACCAATGATTTTCACAATCTCATCCATTTTCAAAATGAAGACTTTACTAGTTCTGGAGAAATGAAGGGAAAGGGAATTTGGACATATATTTTTAAAATGGGCAAGAAGCGTGAGGCTTGAACAAAGCTGTGCAGAAAAAAATAAGCAATCATCAGAATAAAAAGTCCCTTAGCCCTCTAGACATCTAGTTTTGGTACCAGCTCCTGTCCCCGTTCCCAACACTTGTTGAAGCTTCCAGCTTGTGAGAGGCTGGGCCTCCAGCGCTGCTCAGCTGACTGAGAACCAACCTCTAAGGCAGCCCTGCTCATACAAAGACTCACTCAGGTGCTTAGATGCTTGGAGACCGTGTGGTCACGTTATTGATTTAGGTTCTTTTCAAAACAAAAACAGTAGCAAGAACCCTTAAGCAACCCCATTAAAATGAACCAATGCCAAAACTTCAAAGCTTTGGTATTCATGTTGCCATAGCCTGTGAACGTGCTGCAGCTTTTCTCTCTGGGCAACGCTAACTCTGTAAAGAGACTAAAAGAACTAAAATCTCAAAGGTACCTAACATACAAGATTGGAAAGGATCTCAGGAGGAACCCTAGCCTTCCCCAGCACCAAGACAGGATTGACACTTCACCCCTGCTCCCCTGCACACATGTATATGAACAGATATATCCCAGGTCTCACACAGATGATCTCACTTGACGGGACACAACGATGCATTTCATAGTCTTTCCCCTCTATCACTTTAAAAAAGAGAAGAAATAAACGGGAAATGCCACGACACCCCCAACTCTTGCAGTGCTTTGAGGCACAGTGTAACTATCGCACCTAGGGCCATCGCTGTGCTGGTTAATACTTCTTTCTTAGACCTTCAATATTCAAACCGCAGTCAATGCCATTGCTTTCTAGCAGATCTCAATATTCAGATGGCCTGCAGCTGTATAATAAGCAGTTTGGGGATTCAGAATTATTCTAGTCATTAAAGCAGAATATTTAGATAAACAGTAAAAAGAGGCAGATTGGCTTCCCTCAGGGTAGGTTGCACAAATAACTTTAAAATACACTGCAGAACTGTAATTGCCAGACCAAAGGGCAAACTCGACAGGCTGGAAGCTTGCAACTTGAAATACTTGAAAGCTAAGAAATATGACCACCTCCATGTAAGGATTAGGGATTTCGCTGAAATTACACAGGGAGGACTTCTCCTGCTTTATGTTTTATGCACATATCTGTACAATATGTCAGATTCTGTTTCCAGGAGTCCACAGGACATCCTCAAGCAGTGGGTATGCATTGGTGCCAGGCTCCCCCAGCTTCAAGAACGTTCGGGCAAGACAGGGACCCACCTTGTGTGGCACCGGCAGGAGGGGAAAGGGGCCAAACAGCTTATCCTGGGACAGCTGCCTGGCCACAGACATAGAGATGCCTCCCACCCACAGCTGATCCTGGCTGCATTCCCGCCACCACGCTTGGTGGAAGGAGTGAGGAGGAGGAAAGCCTTCTAGCCTGCTATCAGCAGCAAGCCACAGCAGCAGCCCTCTCCCAAACCACACTTTGAGGCCCCTGTGAATGTCACGGTGTAGGTATTCATGTAAAATGTGACAACTGGCAAAGGATGCTGTTTTCCACTGGTGTTCAGTTACACAACCTCTGTAGGTGGTGTTTTGCGAAGCTACAAGAACAGGAAAGCATTTGTCCTTTCTGCCATCGTAGCTGCACAACCTACAGCTCCAGCACCAGGAAAGATGGCATCCGGTACACTACAAATAAAACTGTTCTGCTTCAGGGCAGAGGAGTGAGCTTTCTCTGGATGGCACAAGAACCAGATGTGCTTTCCTTATTGTGTTCAACAGGCCTTTCAGGTATATCCAAGCAAGAACTTGCTCACTCTAGAACTGACTTGGTACAAAAATAAAAAAAAAATCAAGTAGAAACTCACCGTAAATATCAGAGGATGTATCAGACTTCTCTATTTGAATGTGCTGTGTAATTTTCTGACAGATTTCTATTTCTTTGTACAGCTGAATAGAAAAAAAAACAAAACACAAAAATATGTTACTGTGAGAGGACACAACAATTGTATCAATTTTGTATAGATTTTTTGTTTTCTTTTTTAATTACAGGCAGAAGAAAAGGACTGTGGTCATTATTTATCAGTTCTTCTCCACATGTGAGATGTATTAGTAGTGTCAACAAGCTTTGCTGTTAGAACACAATTCAAGAGGAGGAAGCAATGTTTTACTACCACCATCATACAAGCAAGGATACATCTGCTTCATTTGGTTAATTCCATTTTGAGTGCACAAGAAACAGATCTCCTATTCCTGCTTTCCTATTTCCTATATTCCTATTTCCTACTATAAGCAGTCACCATTTAATGTTTTTATATTACTTTCATTAAGACATCACAGGAGTTCTATTATTTGATAGTATTAAAATCACAAGGAGAGATTTTGTTTGTTAAATACATTTCTTAATAGCTAGAAGACTATCAGATTTAATACTCAGCTCTTTCTTAGCATGAAATGTCATCTTTAACACATTTATGCCTATGTGTACCGAGAAAAGCCCCAAAGTCTTTGAAATTGGTCATTAACATCCTTCCAGGGAGATCACCCCAAATTCACACCTAGGTAATAACCCTACACACAGGCAGGTGCAATTCATTCTGCCTTTCAGGAGCCAAGCTAACCCTCAGCAGCTCACACATTTTGTACTTTTAACTCACTTATGTTCCCCTGTCTTGTGTGGCTTGCTATTGTACCTGGGTCCTGCCCTGAGCTCCAAACAAAGGAGCTTGCACTGGGGCCTGTCATCCCACCTGAGGCAGCAAAATCCTGCTTTTCAAGACAAAGTCAGGTATTTAGAAGCTCTGAGCTGACATCTTTTGGAGCCAGCCCTGACTTATTCCTTGTACGAATGCATTGACACACTGGAAACCTCTGTCTCAGAACAGGTTTGAAGCTGTTTTTTGCACAGCACAGGCTGGTGCTCAAGGAACAAAAAACATCCTTTTGTCTTTGAAAAAACCATCCCACAGGTGAATGAGAGCCCCCAGGTAAATATTAATTTCACTTACATGCTCCTATGAGTGTGTAAAAAAGTAATTCGCAATATTTAATATTTTCAAACTACGTGACACCAGTATTTGGACTGAAGTATTTAAATTACTTATTTAAAAAAGAAGAATAACTTATTAGTAAAGGGTTTCCTTAATAAAAATGTAGTTTTTCTCTCCTGCTTATATCAGCATTTGCCCATCTGTTTAACTGGAAATACTAGGTACTACAGAAGAGCCGTAGACCCAGTAAAATGGTTGTAGATATTAAAAGAAGATGTAAAATCAAATGAGGATGCCATGATAGCACTGTTTTTTCAATGTAGTTTTCAAATATAGGAACGTATTGTTCAGTACCTGAAAAACTAGTAAAATGACGTTTACAAAAACCTCAGCTAGATTTCAGGACGGGTTTTAAAAGAGGAAAAAGAAAAAGGAGCAAAAATAGTATTCTCAGAAAAAAACTTGTGTCTGATCCCTGCATTCATCTGAAGTCATCATGAGCGTGCAGGCCAGAAGCAAGGAGGACGTCCAACAAGCTCTCTCTCACAGGGATTAAGAAGCCATTCACTGCCTGCCTTCCAAAGTGCCGTTCTCAAGCAAGAACTTCTACTGGATGGGAGGCAACTATCTGGGAAGCACAGAGTGCAGCTGAGCCACCCAGACCAGAGAGCCAGGCTGACAGCAGCCCTGAGGTGCTGCTTGCATTTCTGTGCCCCGTAGACCCACCATCCCGACACCAAAGGCAGGTGGCATATCTGGTCTATGGTGGCTCACATCACAAAGCTACTGGCCTCACAGGCACCATGGGCTTGTGGGGGAAATCCTCTCTGGACCCAGCGTGAGAGGTTCAATAGCAATACTGGGAGCATCTCAGGGGGGTTGCTAGGCACCAAGGAGTGCTGGGGACAGGATTTCTTCCTGACAGTAGCAGGATTGCCCCCTTGAGCTGTTCCAATCCCTCATCCCCACAGTGTTTCTCACAGAAGCTTTAGGATATTATTATCATGGGGGTTTTAGTTGTTGTGCTTATTTTTTCTCAAGAGTTTCCTCTTTCTTGCCCTTTTTGCTTCTACCACTTTTGGTCTTGCCCCAGCATCCTTTTTTGGGGATACCTTTTCCAGCAGTCTCAAAGCCTTCACCTCAGCCTCATCCTACCTGCAAGATTTTTGGGGAGGCCTCTGGTCTCCTGCTTCCATGTAGAAGTGCCATCCTAACCAAAGTAAAAATCCTGGCATGTCAAGCTTCAGCCAAAACACACCGACAGTTAGTTTACAATAAAAAGTGCTTAAAAGTGTAACTGCCTGGTACAGCACCTAATGTTAAGTTCTCTCCTCTGAGCCCATACCAATATTTTTAACACATAATAAACTGAGCTCGTGAATCTTTGAAACATTACAGCAGTACATAAATCATTACCATTAATGTTTTGGAGGGGAATGGAATATGGATATTTAATCTCCATTTCTTATTTAAATATATCTGATACATTCTGCAATAAAAAGGAGTATCATCCTAAGAAATTACTCTGCATTTTAGCAGATGGAAGATTGCTCTAGCAAGGTGACATCAACAGAAGACATTATAAACAGCTATTTGGGAGACTACAAAAATAGAGACATTAGTTTTATTCTATTGCACCGGAATCATTTAATTAAACACTTTATATAAAGTAACTCCAATTTTCTCATGAAACAAGCTCACACAAGCAAACAAACAAATGTATGTTGTTTAAATTTTATTATATTAGACATAAGCCTGCAGCATATATCTATATTATAGTCTTTCAGTATGCACATAATCCTACTGACTATAGATTTTTGTTTTAATTTCATTTTTTCTGAATAGACAATAACTGCTGACTATGTCAATCCTACATCCTCTCAACAAGTCACTAAAGTCCTTCCAGGAAATGAAAGCTAAAATCTGTCTCCTCTGAGCTTTAGCTTTTCCCAACTATAATTCACTTACCAGTTTTAGTACTCCACTAGCACTTTATCACTTTGGGGGGGGTTTGACAGTGTTAATGGCAAATCCCAGAACTTCTTTGCTAAATGAACAAAAGCATCCATAACTAGCAAAGTTTTACTTTTTATAAATTAAACAGCCACCAGTGAGAATGACTTTAAACAGCTTTACAGCATGCATGTGTAAAATCATAAAGTTAAAGCATGACACTAATTCTGTTTGGTCTTTTTTTTTAATCTCTCATTTCAAAATTCCTTTGAAGTCTGCTTTTGAGATAAATGATACGAAAACATCCAACTGAAGCAATTAGGAAAGTATATTCTCAGGAATAACTCCAGAGTTTTTTAACCTCAACATCTACCTTCCCATTTAGGGAAAAAAACCGACCCAACAAACAAACAACAAACCAAAGAAACCCAACTACTCGTGCAATTCCCTCCTCTTTAAAAATCAGGCAAAGTGATCTGAACAAGTACTCAGGCATCAACCTAAAGCCACCAAGGGCAAGACAAACAACAGAAAAAGGCAACCTTGAGAGAAGGTAAGCTTAAATGTATGTTACAGTGACTTTCACCCACTACCTGTGGCTATTCCTCCTCTCTCTCTTCCACACAGACACATGCATACGCAAACATAAGCTAAACACCAACTCTCTTCTCAAGATGAAATGTTTGGATAGATTACTTTACTGTAGGCCAATTTGCCACGGTCTGCAAAGCACTGTAATTGTAAGTTAAAAAGCGTAACTCTGCATATTACAAACATCAGATAAACACTAATTAATAGTGTCCTACCAAGTGTCATTTAATTTTGCTCAGTAGGTAGCATTACCAGTTCATAGATATCCTCTTCTGGCTTTGGTACATAAAACTGGATCTGGTTTTCAATCAGGAATTTAAGACGCAGGTAGTGAGCAGAGAGATCCAGCTGGTGTGTCTGCAAGAAATGGAGAAGAAGCTTTATAAGAGAAAAGCAATGGCTCACATCATCTGTGTTTACAGAATGGCACGACATTCATAGGAAGAAAAATGCCCCAGCACAGTCTCATGATCTCCTAACCTGATCAAGAACCTGAACCTCCTCCTCTTCCCCAGGAATAAGCGTTTGTTTAACCGCTGACCGTGATGTCAAGGGCAGTGCTAACACTCCAAGCAGCCTCTTTGGTTCTGCTTATCTGGCAGTTCTGGTCCCTCCCATGTTATTGCAGAACAGTATTACAGCAGAAGATGCAGAGATTCCCTTGTATACAAAGGCCATTTGAAATCGCAAGGAGGGAAAGAAATGTTCCGCTAACAGAGAAAAATGTGACAGGAAAGCTTTTTCTCTTTGTTTTGGGGTTTTTTTTAGCATCTTCATAACTGAGTAAGTATGATGTGGTAAATTTCAAGCAAGGTTAATATAAAAAAAAAAATAATCTGTATGTCCTCTAAACTCAACACAGCTCAGGGTACACTGGCTTTATAAGGCTAAAAGAAGCCAAGAATTGCATACTGGATTACATCCCAGTGGAAACAGGTCACATCATTTTAATGAATTAGTTATAATTAGCTGAGGATACAGCATTTGGTCTGGGAGATGTTAATGACCTTTTCTCAGCATGATTAATAAGCTTGATTTAAGCAGAGGTTAATGCAGTGTGTAATCAAAACACATTAGAATTATGATAAACACAAAGGATGTCATTCAGAAGTTACTTTCAAAGTTTGCAAACTGTTGACTAAAGCTAATGAAAAACCCCAAAGCGATTCACAAATACAGGAGGTAAATTCTTCTCGCTGTCACTTCTGAAATCCCATTATTATACGCTTTTATACACTGGCCTTTTCATTTCATACAAGCAAATTACCATAGTTTCCTAGGTTGTACTAAAAACAATGGCTTATCTGAAAAATCCTGCAAGAACGTCATTACTGCCTATTTATTATGTTTTTTAAAGCCTCGCTTATCCAGTTCAAGCCAAGACGATGATACACTGGGACTCAGCTGACTGATCACATAGCACAGATGATAATATACACTGAGTGACCTGTGGAAAAGATCACACACTGACCTAGCAAACCCTTCAGCAAATACTCATGAGAATAGTGAACGTTTTTTTAAGTCAAGATTAGACCATGAATAAAAAAGAGCTACCAAGAAGAAGAAGATAAAAACCAACAAAAACCAAGAAAACAGATCTATTGCTGCATTCTACATAGTGCTGTATTCAAACATGTCCAATTCAAAGACCAAATTATCTTTATATGAAACTGAGTACCTGAAATGGAACCACTTCTGTAATCCAGAGAAATACCTAGTTAATTAAATAAAGAATTTGAAATCTACCAGGGGCCCAAATAAAAAGAGCCTTTGTTGATAACCATTTTGCACGCTTTGCTCATTGTTTGCTGACTGTTTTCTCTCTTACAAGCACACATGTACAAACATCCCAGAAATCAAAGGGAAGCAGAATTGTCTTTAATCATTCAGAAACGATACCGAGGAGTCCTAGATTAGTTTCTCTGAAAGTCCATTAAACGCTTGAACCATTTACAGCAAAGCCAGCAGGGAAGAAATTCTATGTGGAAAAACCATACTAGCAGAAAAAGGGGCCAGGCAACCTGGCAGCCTCCTCCTGTCACTGTGAACTATCTTCCCATGGTCTCCTGTGCCTAAGCTCTCATACATGTGCTGCATTTCATGCAGTGTCAGGCCATACTGGTCAGCCAGACCTATACTGACAAGCTACATGGCATCGACTAAAGCCCAGGCAACTCTGAACATCCTCCCCTTGCACAGAAGACTCAAAGGGACACTTTCGAGCCTGCCCCAAGCCAGCAGAAATCACAACCTGTTGTAGACGGATGTGAATTTATCCAGTCTAGGGCCTCCAGCCATCAGGGGCAAGGCGCACTCACACCTACCTGCAACCTGCTCAGCAGCCTGGACCCTGATAACATCTTAAAAGAGCAACCTTCCCTACAGGCAGTGGTTTGATCTACCATCCTGGTGGTCAATGACAGGGCTTTTGCCTGCTTTGATATGGGCATTGCATCAGGTGTTGGAGGTGACCGCTGACACCTCCATTTTCACACCTCTCTTTGCAGGGAGACTTGCTCACAAGAAAATACATCATGCTGGCCATATTAGAAAGCAGGAAGAAGCCAAACACAAGATGACCAATGATGCACTGAAGCCCTGAGCTATGCCAGAGCACAGCGTCATCTAAAGAGGTCACTAGATAAAACTCACATGTATTTTGAGCCACTCATTTTTTTTCCAAGAAACACCATCAGCCAGGAGGGATGTTGTTCACCCACTACACTGCAACCCCATCTATGTCAGGCAATAAGAGTCATTACTGTTAAAGCTGTGATGGTGCAGGACTGAACCACACCATTTAGTTAATTAACATCTGTATAGCTACAGCAAGGCTTTGTCTACTTCACTATTTCAAACAGGGGCACGCTTTTCTACTGCAGTGAAAGGAAAAGGGTTTCTTAAAGTGGACACATAGCCAGTCTGCCCCAAAAGCCATGCCACTAACCCAGTGGTTTTTTGCTGGTCTAGCTGCATCCATATGGAGGAAGGTGGGAGCAGAAACAGGGCAGCTTTAATGATATTAATATCCTTTCGAGACCACCCAAAATACCTTTTAGCAGTCCAAATAAGCTTCTTGGTTTATTTATTTCTCTCCTAATAACTCTGGCTATGTCTGGACTAAATTAAGCAGCTAACCCAATTTAAAGCACAACCCGACAGCTTAACCAACATGCTCTTGAAGAAGAATTTACAGCCTGGGGTATGATCCAATTCAACGGGCTTTGCACAGTGTAGTGGGTCAGCACACAACCCAAACTATTCATCCATTTCAGCTCCCTTCCAGTTAAATCAAGAGACAGGCATATTCCTTCAGCTCAGTGGGGGAGACCTTCACTGCTGCTGAAATGACAGCACGATGGAAACACCCTACCCATCCCACCGCATTACTCCCGCTTCACACTTGTGTGGCCCAAGCTTCTTGAGTAGGAAGACACCAGCTCAAAATCAAAGTAATCCCACAGAGTATCAGGCTTAAGTAACTTCTCAGAGACCTAAGGCAAATCTGCTGCTTTCTCCACATGCGGGTCTATTTGAAAAATGCAAATCCTGAGAAAACAGAACCTTTTGCGCTTCTTGCATTTCCTCCTGTTCAGACAAAACGCTAAATGCCATGCTGTCTTCTGTGCTTGATTTTTGGTGTTATTCTCTCCATACGGGCTCTGCCTAAATCCATATAGAGTGTCTGTGTTTCCACTCAATTTTAAAGCGTACCATTATGCAAATGTTAGTAATGTGTATACACACGCTCACACTGATCAGTATTCTTCACAAGAAACAATTTAATGCATATACACTGACTTTTCTTGCCTTCCAAGTGGTGTTATTAGTTAAATCTTTGGAGAAAACTTCCAGAAATTACTTTAATATACACTTTAAGCTCTCTTCCCGCCGATCTTGAATCGTAGAAATGTCACAAAGCAGCCTCCAAAACCCAACTCGTTGTACAATAACAAACAGCAATGTTAGTATAAGAACACATTTTCTACAATGACTCAAGTGCACTTAATGTTATCCAACAGAATAATCAAGCCCGGTTTAATAGCACAGATAGATTTAACCACATCTACAAACATGAAGAGGTTTATATGAAATGTAGATCTTGAAATGTTTACTATACCAGAACTTGACTGGTTCTCAGATGGCAGATGGCATACTGATGTGAAATGATGTGGATCAGATATTAAAAGGGAAAAAATGAGCTGAATGCAAGAGACAGAAGAAAGAGATTGATTATTAAATGCTACAGAAAAGGCGGCATCCATCAGTGTTTTCCAGACTGAAAACTCTTTTACAGAAAGGAAAGAAACAGATAATAGCTCTTCAGAAAACAAACACTCACCCACCTCCCCTTTTCCTTTTAAACCACCACCACCCACAACAATCAAACACACAGTGAGAGACCAGATTCTGAGCAGCACTGAAACCAGTGGAGCTACACCAATTTACTCCAGCTAAGGATTTGGCCCACTGAGTTAATCACTCTTACCCAAAGGAAAATATAAATCCTAAAAATAAATCGTTATTAATAATGTGTCATCCAGCTTCCCTATTATGTTTCTTTCCAAAAATGTCATCTTTTCCCAAATTCAATGAAGAGCTTTCACAAGCTGCAGCGCTCTTTAATAGTACACCTGGCAGAAAGATGTGAGCACTGTATAATTATTGCAAACAAATGCTTTTTTTCTCACCTTCCCTCTCATTGGAAGCACAGGCAAACGTGTTTAAAAAGTCCCCGAAGTTAAGCTCTTAGCAGTAATAAATGTTTTCTTTTCTTTTGCTGTTGTTGTTGTACAAAAGAGGACTCACTTTTCAGAACAGCACGTGACACAAGCTGGGTCTAGCTTGCAGTCAACCGGTTAGCAGAAAACATACATTATGTAGCTGCCAGAACTGAAAGCTTGTATTTAATTTGTCAAAGCTTTCAACTTCTCTGCTGAGATGTAACTCTTTTTAATGGCCAAGTATCTCTGATACTTCATCTTGAAAAGAAACCCAGGTGGTTTTTCTCCCACTCCCCCCAAGTGCACATAAAAGCTTTCCTCTCTCTTCCCTCCTGCCACCTACACAAGGCGAGTCTGACTCCACAACACAGACAGCAAACACAGGCACCTTCTCCTACTCCCAGTGCTGCTGTTTTCTCCGTGCCTGCCTCCCCCACGCCAGCCGGAGGGGAGGAAGCAGCAGGGGGAACGAAGGAGGAATGGCACCTGGAACAGGACAACCTGGCACCTGGGAAAGGGTGAGATCACCCCACTCGCCTGGCGGAGGAGGGAAGGGGCCACGGGAGGACTTGGCAGAGGTGGGGGAACCAGGGTGGTTGGGTGAGGACTGGGGTACTGCACTACCATACTATGAGGCATACAGTGAAAGGAAGCAGGCTGGGGGGCCAGGATGTTGGGGGGCAGAGGGGGAGAGGAGAAGGATCCTGCACACAGCTTCATCTCCAGTGAAGGGGGAGCGGGTCCGAGGGTACATAAAGGAAAGCGGCAGAGGCAGAGTCAGGGTGTGAAGGCACTTCAGAGGCTCATGCACAACAGCCAGAGTGAAGAAGTCAAAAAATTGTCTGCCTTCCTCTCCCTGGACCCATGACAAGTTTAGCTCCAGCTGTAGGAATTTTTCTTATGTGGTGCTAGCATGAAAATTTCAGTATATTTCATCTTTTTCATCTAACATACAACTGATCTCCCAACACAGCGCAGTCAGAACACTGTGAGGTTCAACTGAAAGGGGTCGGGGTTGTAGACACTTCACCCCGCTGCAGGGCACGCTCGTAGCCTTTACCTTGCAAATCATTTCCAGCACATCTCGCGTGGTGTCCCCAGGACGGATGACTGTCAGAGCAGGCTGGTTGTTTGGCAGGCAGAACCAAGACGGCGTAAAATATTCGTGAACCCAAATATCACAGTCGGAATTGTGCTGATGGACACTGCTCAGTGCTACTTCTTTTTCCCTCTAAATAAACAAAATCCATGATGACTCTACCAGCCAAATACGATCTCCCTCTTCATCAATAACAAGTGTAAGGAACATTATATGCTGTATGAAAAAAGCCCTCTTACAGAGAAGATGTTTTATGAATAAGCCTAGATCGAAGGATTGTCTGGACAGGAAACTTTGTAGTTTAGCCTGAGCAGTATAAAGTATGCCTTCCCATGCCACCCACACAGCTACACTGGTACAGTGCACTTTTCCTGGGATTTCACCCTTGGAATGCTAGAAATGCAACAAAAACTGATAGCGAAGAGATTTAAAATTAAAACTTAAATGCACTGCACTCCTGGGTAAGCCAATCCAAGGCCAACAAAACTGTTGTAGATGCTACAGTTCCTATACCTAGAAATGGCAAAACATCCCATCTTGGCATTTATTTTGAATTTCCCATCTTCCATACATCCAAGTTTCACTCCAAGCTCTAAATCCCCAGGAATTGATAGGGCTGCAGAATCCCTATTTGCTGCAAGTGGGCTCACACAGCTAAAACCATATTCACTACATGAAGAATATGCCTCTTAGCACTGTCTTAATGCTGGTTTATAGCTGACCTCCTCTGGGGAAAGAGAAAGCAGTTGTAATTGTGTCTGCAAACGCAGAAGCTCACAGAAGCGCATGAGAACAACACAGAGAAAGCCCTGTGCTTCATGGTCATGCCAACTCTAAATTATGAAAACTCCACATGGCTGCCACAAGGAGCCACTTTCCAGAACCATCGGCCTCCAGGACATCCTGTGGGCAGGCAATTCCCTGGCATGCAGTGCTAACACTCCTCTGGGTCTGACACCTCCGACCTGTGCCCGGGATGCCACACACAGTGAGCCCCTTTGACCATGGGCAACTAGATCAAACCCTCCCAGAGGGACTACATGCACAGAAGGTCCTCCTCTCTCTCTCCTCCACTCTCCTCTTCTCTCCTCCCCTACTCCTGGGGTATCCATGTTCCCTCTCGTGTCCTAGAGTCGAGATAGCATTTAGGCTGGCTGCAAATGCAGGGGAAGGAGGCAGATGGAGAGCTGGTGTTTTACCTTGCCATCTGGGACCGTATCGTCGAAGATTCCGTCGAGAGATTTCTTTACCGAATCAACTCCTTCACCAAATACCTGAGGAACAACAGAGGGAATCTGCTTTAAACCACGAATGCACCTCTGCGCTGTCAGCAGCACGCACTAAGGGGAGAACTGTGTGTCTAACAACTAGCATGGAAATCAAACTGAAAAATAAAAACACTCATTTCAAAACACAGAAAAGGAAAGTATTGGCTTGTTAAAAAGGAAGAAGGGGTGAAGTACAAGCTGGTGATGGGGCATCACGCTGAAAGATTAGAAGCCACTTCTGCTCAGTGGTCTGTCACTAACTTACTCGGTGGAGCTGGCCAAATTTTACTTCCTTTGTGCTGTTTCCCCACCTGTAAAATGTGGGAACTGAATGCTTCTCCACTTCTGCTAAGGCTGAGAAATCAGAAGAAGGGCTCTGCTTCTGGCTGTTTTTGTAATAAAACAGCTTCCAAAAAGTACTTAGCAAACACTCAAGAACCACAAGTCAGTATAACCCTTCTCTAATGAAATAAGAGCTGTTAACCCAGCACAAGCCAGACAGCCAAAATCAACAGGACTCTGTGTAGGAGGAATGACAGAATGGGAGCATTTATAGGATCCACCTCAAATCAGCACAGGACCGCATCAGACAGGCAAACAGGGTTGTTACTGCAGCAGAAGCTAATAATTAAAACTGAAAGTGAAGTTTTTTAGCTCTGCATTAGCACAGCTTTATGATCAAGTTGGTGGGTTGGGCTGTTAACTATCCTGTACCTAAAAAGAAGCAGGGACCATGCAGGACAGGAGAAGGTCACTGCCCATTAGGGATTTACAGTTTACTGCTTCAACTTGGCAATACTTTGCATGCTACTACACACGAGCTGGATATATGTGTTCAGGCACTACATTCAGACATTCTGTTACTTTCTCAAAACTTTAATTTTTGACTCCCTCCAGTATGACTTTTCTTTAACCTGGAACACAAGCCCTTTTCACACTTGTGCTTATTAAGGAGTGAGGGGAACAGGGGTGGGGGAGGAAACATGAAGAATGCCTTTATCCCCACTGAAAGAAAAAAAAGAGGGTGAGTTCAGGAAGAAGAAAAAAAACAGGTCTGAAGACACAGCATGGGCAGGATCCCAGCTCAGGACAAAGGATTGTGCTTAATTTGGGGAAAATAAGTACAAAGCAACAGGGATGTTGCAGCACCAGAGCAAAGAATTGGGAATGCATTTACAGAGGCAACTGCTGCTTCCCAGCAAAACTCTCAGCTTTTGCTCCGCCACTAAATATTAGTTGAGCTTTTAATGTCACATTAAAAACAAACTAAACAATTTTTCAGTATTCATCCTCTGCTAAACAAAACAAACACCCACTGCTGCTTTAACAGAAGGAAGAAGAAATCACAGGGCACAGAACAACACGAGTCCCAAGCCTTTCTCCCCTCAAAAAGTGAAAGAAGAGAAAGAGAAGCAAAGCCTACATTTCCTGCAATTAGATGAGGTATGGCTCTCAAAAACTGAAAGCTGTAATTAGGGATGTTTGGAAAGAATAACAGGGAAGCACCTTCCTACCACACTGAAACACATTTTCTAGAGAAAGATCTGGTCAGCGATTGGGTGGAAACATTTCAGCTTCTGCTTTTTTAAAAATCTGAAGCAAAACAAGGATTGTTCTTACTAAAGGCAAAACTTTGTTACTTTAGGAAGTTTTTCCAAAACTCAGATACATTTAAAATACTCTACAAACTCATAATTTTAATTTAAAGAAACAAGTAAGTCTACTCTTTTTTTTTTCCTTTGAAAGTTGTATCTATTTTACACTGCTGCTTAGTTACTCCTAAATTT
Organism: Todiramphus chloris collaris; assembly: GCA_025345505.1. NCBI lineage: Eukaryota > Metazoa > Chordata > Aves > Coraciiformes > Alcedinidae > Todiramphus > Todiramphus chloris. Next base: position 11,632,113 of record JANVCC010000017.1, on the reverse strand, counting down.
AGGGAAATTACATCCAACAAAGGCAGAAGCAGCAGAAATATGACGGTAGAAATGTAACCAATTCAGCTAAAGAAGGTGCATATTCCAAATCTCGTTTGATAGGAGCTGCTGTATGCTTACCTGTAATTATCTGACACTGATTTTTGAAGAGGATGTGGAATGGGATGACTATAGGCTGAGAAATATTAAACAGGCAAGGTTTAGGTTGGATGTCTAAGTGCTTGATGCAAATAACTCTTCGCATAAGCTGCATTCTGCATGCTAACACATACATTTTTGTATCACAAACTTCCACAGACTTACCTGATTAATGCTTGGCCTCCCTTGCTTTTTCTTCGAGGTAGTATCCAGCCCCCAGAGAGAAGAAAACCTGCTTCTCCGTTTACTGGCAGATCTGGACATGGCCTGTGTCCTTCTCCTCACTCCAGACTCCCCTGTGCGAGCCGCCACCTGTCAATGCCACATGGTTTTAAAAATAAAGGTCGCAGCATCCCACTGTACCACTGCTTACATAATCTAACAAACAGGGGAATCTGGATTGGAAAAAAACAGGCAAATACTATGGCAACAATGTGTACTCACAACGGGGACAACAGTGACGCTGCCAGGCTACTTCCTTCTCACTGCAATTTAACTCACTTCTTCCAATGTCAAACATCAAAAATTAAATGGACAGTAGCACCCCTGCCATTCTTTGGCATTTAATATGAGATATTCTGAAGCCACCTAATCATCACAGAGCAAAGCCTCAGCACCAGTGAAGGGTGTGGGTTTTTTACCTTTTTTTTTTTTTCCCAACAAGGTTTCAAAGATGGATGTGCAAAACCTGAGATTTCCAAATTTATCTGTTCCTTCCGAAAACCCTTGTCTTTCTCTTTGCTCTTTCCCATGGAAGTACTCTGGGCATCCTGGAACTGACTCATAACTGCTGCAAGACCAGATAAAGGCTTGCAAATAGGTCAAGGTATTTAAAATCTGCACTTCCTTAAAGACAGCAACATTTGAAGGAGTGAGCAAAACACAGGAAGTAAAAAAGGGAGCTGAAATAACCCTGTCGATTGTGTTACCTGCTTGTGCACTTGAAAAATGGCCTGTGGCAACCCCTTTGGAGCTTAAAGATATTTGCCTTTACTAAGACCAAATATCTGGGAAGCATTTCCCAAATGAGGAAGCTCTGGTAGAAATCAGTGTGACATCAGTCAGTGGTGAAGTGTTTAGGCCAAAGTTTAAGCAGATTTCTCATGTGGAGGTGGCCTCAGGAGAGCGAGCTCCTCTCCTGTGAAAAAGGGAGTGGTAGGAGATGGCAGGTATGAATGGGAGCGCAAGGCGAAGTTAGACAGTCAGACAGACAGACAGACAGACCCACCCTGCCGACTTGGCCGTACACTTCCTGGAACACCTTTGTACTGGATTCCCACAGCCGAAACTAAAAAATGTGACTGTCGTTTGGCAACCCCAGTGGGAACATCCAACTCTCTGAGTGATGCCCCAAGCTACAGAGCTGAGAAACTGGTTGTTTGGGTGCAGCAGATACAAAAACCCATATAAAGGTGGGACAAACAGAAAGCTGGCTTGTGTACCCAGGGAATTGTCATTGTATCAGTAATGGCAATTCTACTTGGGAGATGTGGAGAAATCAAGGAAAAAGAGAACACCGCTGCAAGCATCTCCACCTCCATAGCCTGGACTTCTGAGATGTTTCTTAGCTGTGCCTGGGACATTTGTACAGAGGTGTCCTGGTTTGAGTGAGAACAGAACAATTCTGTTCAGTAATTTTACTTTTCAGCTCAGTTCTTCTAACTGCACAGTCTGAAGTTAGCAGCCTGTTCTCACAGACAGTGTCTGCTTCTAGCAGTGATAACACCCCATGTTTAGAGTTACTACCAAGGATTGGTGTGCAGACCAAGGTCTGCTTGTGTACCACACTGGGGGCTGCAGAAAGTGAAAGGCTGCACCTGCAGGGAGGAGCGGGCAGGACGGGTGACCCCAAACTGACCAACGAGGGATTCCAGCCCATATACAGCATATTCGGCTTAGAGCTGAGGGATCTGAGGGGTCTCTGGGCTCTTCTCCCCTCTTGGACTGCTTTGCCAGCTTTGCTTGCCTTGGCTCGGGTCCTCTTTCAGTTCTTTCCTCAGAGCACCCACAGAGGACTCTGTCCATTCTGCCTTCAATCCCAGTCTGTGTGTTCCTGAACCCGGTAGCATAATCCAGCTCCTGAACACAGCTCCCGTCTGCTGCGGCGCCCAGTCTGGGACTGCCCCAGTGCCTGTGCCACAGCATCAGTGGTGACGGTGATAAAATCACCATTGGGGGGGGTGGATTTGATACTGGTTTTGTATATATTTGTACATACTCCATTTTTATTATTATTATTTTCATTCTCATTAAAGCTGTTCTAGTTTCCTTTTCTAATGGCTCAGTCTCTCTCCCTTATTCCCTTTCTCTTCCCCTTTGGGGAGGGAGGGGGGTTAACAGAGAGCGTCTGTTATAGGTCTAAGGGGCTGCCCTGACCCTAAATGGTGACAAGAGGCACCTGGGAGACTTAGCACATCCTCTGACTACCGTACTGAGGAACTTCAGGATAGCTGGGGATGCCACACTATCACCACGCAGCACCCAGCTCAAGTCTGAGACTCGCTGCACCATCTCCATCCTAGTGAGGGCAAAGGAGGACACAAGTCTGCTTAAAGAAGAAGAAAGCACGTGTCTTTTCCAACACAACATATTCAAAACATATTTTTTTCAGTTGGCTCTCAAGAGACACCAGCATGAAGAGGCAGACTGTTTTTCAGGCTAATACTCAGTGCTTTGCTAGCTGCAGAAAAATAAGCATAAATGCAAATTACAGCCCGCCACCTAAAAAAATAATATATATAAATCCACCAGCAATTATCAGGATGATGACGCTAATCTTTTCATGTATAAAAGAATAAAAACGCCCCTGACTGAATTACAGCTCTGGATTCAATTGAAGGGTACAGCTGACATCTAGAAGACAACAGTGGAGCTCAGCTATTTCTGTGAACCTCCAAGAGTCCAAGCTGAAACTACAGAAACTTGATTTAAATTCATTATAAAGCCACCACTTTGCCAATACATTTACCTGTACTTTTAAGAGCTGGGTTGTTACATTACTTAGGCTTAAACAACTATTTTAAACATTATTTGCACACCATAAGTATCAGAGAAGAAACCTTCCCCTCCCTTGTGGAGCATCAGGTGCTGATCACAGAGACTGGACATTAGACTAATTGGTCATTAGTTTCATCCATAGGGTAGAAAGCAAGCCATGCCCAAGCAGGTCTAAATCAACACATGCTGAGGGACTCAGAAAGACTCTCATTGGCTTTGTGGGACTTTTGGCTCAAGCCCATGTACATGGACATTAGAGATGAGCCTGCTCTTGTTAGAGGAAGATCTATTTATAGAAAGCAGGATCTGGAAATTCAAAATCATATGTTTAGGAGAAACATGGTTCTTCCACTTCCATTAAGGCTACAGCTTGCAAGCATCTGCTTTTTAATCTATATCCAGGACACACACATCTTTCAGAAAGCAAAATATTCTGCACACTAAGGTAAGGGCTCACCCCCCAGGCACAGACTGCTGTTTGTCGACGTGATCTCTGCATTGGACACGTGAAGCGATTTGCAGGTTGGCAGAGATGACCCCTGGCCTCTGTTCAAACTTACCAGTGCATGAAAAGATGAGACTGAAAAGATTCCAAGACGGCCCATTGCAACTTTCGTTGGACGGCTGGCAAAAGCAAGAAGTCTTTTAGGGTTTGGGAGCTCCCCTCCTTGGAGACTAGCCAAGTAACAGCGGTATCGAAAGAGGTCCATCTGGAACTGTTCAAGGTTTTGTTCCCAAACAAAGATCTGTGTACAGTGAAAATTGATGAGAAAGATGGAAGAGGAAGAGAAGAGAGAGGAGAAGAGAAGAGAAGAGAAGAGAAGAGAAGAGAAGAGAAGAGAAGA